>OW285236.1:49245057-49930057 GCA_935421215.2 Melolontha melolontha
TCCCAAATAACCAAATATTTATTTCATTCTTCAATTTGTTTCACACCTTAATTTAGATTTAGGGGACAAATACATTATTATTATATAAACATTAAAATAAATTTTCGTATGTAAAAATAATTATAGTTGCATGCAGTTAATATACACATATTTTAATATATTTAAACCTTTTAGTTCTTAGGTAATCGTGGTAAACGTATATGTAAATCTTGTTTTTGTTTCTGGTACAAATGGTGAAATTCGTAAAATTTTGCTCTCGTTAATTAGATAAGCCAAACTTTCTCTTGCGTGAATCGAAATTAAGGAAGTATTTAGTCAATCTTCAGATTGTCACAGCTACTATAACATTTCCGTTCTTAAATTAAAAATCGAGAGTTGTAGTTAGTTTTCAGCATATTTATAGTTAAATTTTGTGTATTGTGCGGTTACTATCTCTTCGGTATTAGCAATTAAAGCGGGAAGAGATGAGTGATATATTGCCAGTGATCTTCAAGACTCGTATGTATGAACTTATGATATATAAGGATCACATAAACTAGAAATACGAAATTGGTGGTTTTATATATTTCGTGTACATCGATTGAATAAATAGAAAATGGAAATATAAATTTACAATTTACAATAAAAATTTCCAAAGCCTGTAACGTCTTTATTTATTATCTGACTTTAATGATCTATACATCAACTTAAACGGTTTCAGAAAGACTATATACATCAATGTGAATTGTATTTTTGTCACATATAATATTTTTTTTTGTTTTTTACAAAAGAAATTTTCCTTCCGTTTCCAGTAACGTAATAAAAACACATGCTTGAATAAAGGAAAATGCAAGAAAATCAGAGGTTTTTACAAATTTGCATTTGAGTTGGTGTAGGCAGTTGCACACTGACAACGTTAAATTGACTAAATAGGCGCAGTTGATAAAGTATTTCTTTCCAGTTGGTACTGCTCAAAGTGGGAATGGAAAATTGTACTTTATCTCTTTTTAACACACATAAATACGCGCTGTAATAATAATAATAATAATAGTAATAATAATAATAATAATAATAATAATAATAATAATAATAATAATAATAATAATAATAATAATAATAATAATAATATTTATTAATTGTTCAACAGGTCACTCCCATACAGACAACATAAACAAATAATAATTATAATACATATTGCCATGGACTTTTCCCCGCAACATTTTGAAGAAAACATTATTTTATAGTGAACAATAATTTTCGATGACTTTGTATAATTTATTATGTATGATTACAGTTTGTATTTTGATTTATTTTGACTAGGGTTGTTAGGCCGCCGTTTGGCCTTGCTATTTCCTGCAGACACGT
Source organism: Melolontha melolontha (assembly GCA_935421215.2). Classification (NCBI taxonomy): domain Eukaryota; kingdom Metazoa; phylum Arthropoda; class Insecta; order Coleoptera; family Scarabaeidae; genus Melolontha; species Melolontha melolontha. Next base: position 49,246,402 of record OW285236.1, read on the forward strand.
CTTGTTACCCGAAGAGAGTCGCATATTAGAAGATAAAACTCTTTATCTTTATTTTAAGTAATTTTCGGTTTTTGTTTTTGTATTAATAGTGTGTGATTGCTAATTCATTATCGAATATATACGAGTTTGTATACCTCGTAATTTTGATTTTTAGTCTCTTACTCAATGTGTCTCGAATATTTAAGAAAAAGTATATTTTTTCGTAAGTAATATTTTATATTCTATCGTATTTTTCTATATTGTATGCATTTATTATTGTATTATTGATTGTATGAATTTCTATATATTTTAATATTAATTAAAATATAAATGATAAAGATAGTTTTTCGTTTCAAGTAATTTTTTGTAACGTAAAATTCTAGAACGTTTTAGATTTCAAGGTTGGTGTTTTTGTACATGTGGTATCGCACATGTGTTAGAGATTTCGGTCTGACAGGTTTATCTGTTTACTTTTGAGTTTGTTATCAGGGGTGAAAGAGAAAAGTATCTTTGCAATTTATTAGAGATAATTTAGTTCGTGATTCATTAGAGGACGTTTGAAATTGCTTTGCGGTCAATATCAGCAAATTATTTTACCTCTTTGTGTATAATTGTTTTACACAAGTTCTTTATACTTTACAAAGAATCAAATTTTTTTTCTTTTTAATAAACGATTCGTTTGAGTAAATTGTGCATACCATTTTGTTTACCTTTCGTCTTGTGTGATAAAATTTAACTTCAGTTTAACTAACTATATTCACAAATAAATTTTGTGTGGCGCCTGATTGTGGTAATTAACTTAATTATTTTTCCACGTTTTCCATTGGAAACCCGGAGAGGAAAGCAGTCCCATTTAAAGAGAGTAACCGACTGAGTATCTAAGCTGGACAGAGTTGGTGTGAATAGTGGTACTTCCATCTACGAACCCACTATTCATAGCAATATGTGAAAAAGGATTAAAACCAAAGTATAATTCAATAATATAATCAAACTGACTAAATATAGAAGAATAGTGAAAGAAAAGAGAAACAAATACATTAAACGAAGAAACAAATTAACAAAACATGTCTGCAGAAAAATTATTTAAACTGTTGAAGTTCTTGGCAGAATGCACCATGGGAGCCCTCAATAATATATTTGTTCTAGCCGTGGGAAGTAGAAGCATTTCATTCACTCTTCAGTTTGGACGAGGTACTCGAAAATTCACTTCTGCAAGCAAATCAGCTGAATCGAGCTCATAAAGAATTACATTTTTTATAAAATTTGAACTAATTAGGTTTCGTCTTGCTTCCAGCGATACAACTCCGTGACGATCCAAGAGTAACCTGTAGTCCAAACCACGAGGAGGGTACGCTCCATCAACTTTATAACTTAAATACTTTAGAAAATTGCGCTGTATGGTTTCAACTGCATCAATTTAGTAGTCATATATTGGATACCACACGACAACTCGCTAACAACTAGCGCATAAAAAAGAGACTTGAGTGAAGCTATGTCGTCGAAGTCCTTACACTTACGGATAATGAAACCCAATGATCGATATGCTGACGTAGTGACTTGGGAAACATGATCAGCGAAGGTCAGCTTTTCATCAAAAATAACTCCAAGATCATTGACATGTGTTTTTCGGTTGATTGCAATATTGTTAATAGAATAATTGGAAAGATATCTATTGGGTTTTCTGGTAAAATATATGAAACAGCAATAGTCGATGTTTAAATTTAATTTGTTTGAAGAGCACCAATTTGTGACACGATCCAGGTTTCCGTGAAGAAGGGCAGCATCTAGAGCCCAACCAATTCGATGAAAAATTTTTAAATCGTCCGCATAAGCCAAAACACGACAATTAATAGAGCTTATCAAATCATTAACAAAGATCCAAGAACAAGGGTCCAAGATTGGAACCCTGGGGCACTCCGGAAGTAGAAAGGTACGTTCTAGATTTGTAGCCATTATAATATACAAAATTTCTTCTATCAGTAAGGTAAGAAGTGAGGAGCATTATTAGTGAGTTGTTGAAGCCGAACAAACTCATTTTAGACAGGAGAGCAGTATGGTTAATGGTATCAAAGGCACGAAAAAAGTCAGTATGAATGACGATCATCTGCTCTCCTCTGTCAAGTGTTTCACATACAGCCTGATATAAAAGGGCGAGGTTTGAAGTGGTAGACCTTTTAGACATAAAACCATGTTGATTTGGCGACAGGAATGATTTGATGTTAGAGTAAATATAGTCATATAGTATAGCCTCATACACCTTTGCAATGTTGGGTAGGATTGATATGGGCCTGTAATTATTAACATCAGGGTTATCTCCTTTTTCGTGTACAGGACATATACTGGCGACTTTCCAGATAACAGGGAAGACAGCTATTTGCAGCGATAAATTAAATATCCTGCAAAGAGGCTTAGCAAATTTTGATGCACAATCACGAAGAAGGAAGCTGGGAATGCTATCATGCCCGGAGGTGCAAGTATTCTTTGTTTTTTTTAGTTGATTCAGTACATCATCATATACAACACTCCGAATATTCAATGATGGCAAATTTGTATGCAGTTCTTGAATGTCACCACTGATAGCACCTGGCAAGAATACATCAGAGAAAGCTGATGCGAAAGCATCAATAATCCACTGAGGGTCGTCGAATTCAGAATTGCCGTTATAGAGTTTACCAGGAATTTTGAAGCTACTATGTTTGGATCTTACAAAGCTCCAAAAAGATTTAGGTTTATCCAGAAGGGAATGCTGAATACAGTCAAAATAATTTTGATAGGCCGTAGCTATATTATCCTTAAGAATTCTTCACACATGCTGAAATTTACGTTTGAAGATTTCATCCTCGGTCCGCTTCCATCTTCGATGATAATAAAGCTTCAAATTCAATAATTCAGTTATAGATGTGTAAACTCCGAAGGAAAACGTTGCTTCTACACACGTTTAGTCACTTTAACACAATGGGATTATGGTCGGTGCTACCTAGGTAGCGCCGAATTTACTTCTGCGCTCGGTCTGGATAATTACGGTGATAGGGCGAGGTGGTTCTTTTCTGTGAATGTGTCTGGAAATATCCTTTCTCCAGCAGGGGCGTACCGATGAGCTTGTAGAAAAGCGAAATACGTATCTACGTCTCTGGGGATAGGATATATTCGGACACGTTCACAGAAAATATTAATAGTGAACCTGCATTTGTGTTCTTCACACCAGATTTTTAATAATATTTTATATTATTAAAAATACATTTGTATTATAAATTTAAATATATATGTATTTTGTATTATATTGATTTTATAGTAAAACTGTTAAGCGTAGTATAAGATTTTATTATTAAACGGTTAATCCTCTCTAAAAATTCGTTGGTACAACTAGACGGTAGGATTATATCCACCTGATGTCCCGTGGTACAACTTGGTGGTCCCGGCATATCTCCGTTATCTAATAAAATAAAAATTTGAAATTTGGAGCGTCTGATGTACATCTAATGTTCTTTAAATTGAGCCTAATATTCATATTCTCACATCCGGTTTAACCGGAAGCGACCCTAACTTTTTTATTTTAAATAGCACCCTGTGTATTTTCCTCAAAATTTGAGTTCTACGGTACATTCTCTTTTCAATAAAGTATTATGCTTTTTATTTAGACTTCAAAACAGAGGTGAAATTGCATTTTAAATATTAAAAAATTGGGATTGTAGAAAATAAGGAAAAACATGTTCATTATTTCGTATTTGAATTTAATAGATATTTATGTATTAAGGGAATAAACGACAGTTTTAATCCCGAAACAGTAAGTAATGCCTGAGCGACCGAAGGGAGCGAGGGCATTTTCTGTTGAGGGATTATAGACGTTTATTCCCGAATTACATACAAAACTTTTCTCCCGACCTTAAATATAATAATTTATTTCATTATTAGTTTGACAGTTGATTGATAGATTGATCTGATGTCATTCAATTAAGTTGGTTTGTCATGAAAATGTGCCGCCAAGTTAAGATATCAGATGATTGTTCATATATAAATATTGTAAACTCATCTAATGTTACTATTACGATTACAAAATAAAATTGATTGATATATTTAAATTCTTCGTCAATCTGACAGTTAAATTAATTTTGACTTAAATAAATGAACCAAAAGTCATTCACTACAGTATTCACTTTATTCCCTAGGGAAAATCGAATATTTTATTCCCTAGAGAATAAAGTAGTCTAATATATGTCAATTGTCGAATGTATAAGATGACACTTTATTCTCGGTCGGGAGAAAAGTATCAAATATACACTTCCAAAAAATGCATTTTTAAGATCTCTCTTAAAAAGAATATTCATTTAGATAAGAGTGATTTGCAAACATTTTATTGAAAGTTAAATAACAGAAAAATAATCTTAAATGAATCACAAAAAATATTATACTTATTAATTTTATTTATACAAGAACGGTATTTATGAATCTCTTAGTGGCAGCTTGAGCGCCAGAAAAGATGCTAAAGAAAATATTCAAAATGTTGTTCATTTACTTCAATGCAACATTCGGCTCGACGCAAAAGTTCACCCGGGGTAACACTTCTTAATAACTCGGCATTAAGAGCTGCTCCTAATTCTATTTTTTAAATCTTCCAAATCTGCAAGAGGCGTGTAGTATACCTTATCCTGCAAATATCCCCATAAAAAGTAATCTAACGGCGCTAGAGTGATCTTGCAGGCCATCTTATTGGTCCATCACTTACTAGGGAAAATCTGATTAACATAAGTATTCACAATTCTAGAATTGTGAGCGGGTGCCCCATCATGCTGAAAATACATGTTGGCACGTATATTCAGCGGAACATTTTCAAGAAAACCTGGAAATTCGCCCTGAAGGAATTCTAAATATGCTTCATCAGTTAAGATTCCTTCATCAAATTTTCGATCAAGGCGCACCTTACATTAATTCACCTAATTCTCTGAAAGTTGGTCTCTCTCTTCTAATGAGCACTTTATACAGACCAATAATGGCAATTGTGTCGATTTAGGGTTCCATTATTATGAAAGCGGCTCTTATCTGTCCCTAATATTGAGTTAATAATGCCATCTTCACGAGCAGTCGTTAGCCATGTAAGAATCACTAGTCTTCTGTCATAATCTCCTGGTTCTAATCCTTGATGCAGGTGAATTTTGAAAGGCCTGAATTTGGCGGATTTTAGGATTTGTTAAATAGAAGAATGAGAGATATCGCATTCTGCTTCAATTTTTCGAATGGAAATAAGCAGATTATTAAGCACACTTCCCAAAAACACCAATATTGTGTTCTTCATCACTAGCAGTCTTTTAAAAACGGTTTTTTTTCTTTAAAATGACACCACATGTCTCCAAATTTAAAGTCCGCGGTATAAAATATAGAGCGCTTGGCGTAAAACACGGAAGGCAACACACCTGTTTTCTCTACATTCCCATAAATGAGAATGATATTAAATTTTTCCTCATTTGTAAAATCGTCGTTATTCATTTTAAATACAACTTTGTTCGAAGCAACTTTGAGACAAATTTTAATAACACTTTATGAACTGTCAAAGTTAACAAACAAATAATGTCAAATTTTGCTTTAGTTTCCATAGATCGCTTTGGTTTCTACGATCCCAATTTTTAAATGCTTAAAATGCATTTTCACCTCTATTTTGAAGTCTAAATACCAAGTGTAACACTTCATGATAAAGAGAATTTTCCGTAGAATTCAAATTTTGAGGAACATATACAGGGTGAAGAATATAAATGTTAGGCTCCGTTTAAAGAACATTAGGTTTATATCAGATGCCCCAAATTTCAAATCTTTATTTTATTAGATAGCAGAAGTAAGCCATTGGAACAACATAACTGAGACACTTGGTATATTCAAAGGCGCTGTTTCGTTTGTCGCGATTTTTATAATTTTTATCTTAAAAATTCCACAACACTTCGCACTCTTTATATAAACTTACAAATTTAAGAGTGTCATTTTCAGCTATTCTGCGCCATTTTTATTTATTTTACTAGTAAACAAAAATACAAATGCTTTCAACTTCACTAGCATTAGTAGAAGCTATAACTGTTTACATTGTGCTTCTAAAACGGGGCAGATATACGCGGTCACACCGGTGGCGGTAGAAGCGGTGGCGGTAGCTTTATCCAAACATATTTACGCGGTAACGGTAGTGTATTTGTGATTACTCATGCCATTCATTTCATTTGTTTGCATTTTATATTTAATTGAAATGAATTTGGCAGATGAAGCTTTGATCCTAGCAATTCAAAATGACGACGAAGAACAAATGCGTGTTAAAAACGGATATGTACTTAATTTTGATATTTATAATATTAAATTTCAATTTATTTATTTTGCAAGATAAAAAGGAGAAGTGGCTAGGTACATAAAATCACTCAAAAGCGAAAACAAGATTTTTCATTTCATCCCAATATTTTGTTCTTAATACGAAGGTTTTTGTAGTGCGGGTGCGACATATCATATAGAACAGGAATTTTTCACCGCTGTTAACGCTCATAAACGTATATACAATAGTGGATAGTATTCGCGGGTTCTGGACCCGCCTCCACCTCCCTGACGTCACAGGATGTGACGTAGTAGAAACTTTGAACTTGAAACTTTGTGACGATCATTGTGACTGTATATGACCTTACATGACCTTAGGTCAGCTAAATTTGTCCGCGGCGATAAGCTTATTTCTGCTGCGTGTGCAGATAAGAGTTGGAAAAACAAGTGAAGCGTGTTTTTTTCGTCTGGCTCTGACATAAGCGAAAGATTTGTCAAAACAAGTGTTGTCCCGGTGTTTCCCAGGTCTGTCGTTGAAACAGACAGATCTGTCTTTAAAACTAACAGGTCTGTGTTTGATACTGATAGCACTGCCTTTTAAACTGACAGGTCTGTCTTTGAAACAGACAGGTCTGTCCTTGAAACTGACAGGTCTGTGTGTGAAACTGATAGCACTGCCTCTGAAACTGACAGGTCTGTCTCTGAAACAGACACATGTGTCAGTTTCAGACACAGACTTGTCTGTTTCTAAAACAGACCTGTCTGTCATTTTTGAAAATTAGGAATAGTTATTTTGCGACATCCTATATATATATACAAGCGGAAAATTGAAAAGCAAGTAAACATTTTGTTTTGTAGTTTTGTTGTTATTAATAAATGCATTGAAATTAGTCGAAATTATATTGAAAAATAAAAACTATAAGATTTTCAAGGTTTTATATTTTCTATCACGCCCGAGAACATATGGCGATTGCTAATAAAGCAAACGATGAGTGATTGGAGAAACAGAATAATTCAATCAATCAAATTATAAAAATATTTACGGGATTGTATAATGAAATCCGAACTTTCAGATACAAAATAGAAGACGTCAGTGATATGTGGAGTTAACAATAGATTAGAACTATTTACTTTAAGATTTTTTAAATTGGAGAGCTCTATGAATGGTAGTCTTAAATATACTGTTGTAGAAAATACAGTATTAGTGTTCAAGTGTATGTTAGTTTTAGTACACTACTCGTTTATAAACAGCTTAGTTATTTTGTAAAACAACCCACCTGGTACAAAAGTGACATTTTGATAAATTCGATCATCAGTTTAAGCCATAAACTTATTAATAAATAACACTAAAAATTCACATAGATTATGTTACTTAATTATTAGATATATTATATTTAGGAATTGTTTATAATTAAACATTATGTGTTTATGCTATAATTATGGCGTTTTTCTTATTTTGTTTGAATACAATATAATACGTATATATTTGAGTTTCTTTAAAGTTTATTCATAAAAATACTTGATTAAGTATATAAAAACGTCTTGAATATGAGTCGCCTACATTAATATGTTTATCAACGAACACGCGCCAAATCAATCATTGACCAACCAATTGTTGTCTTAAATATACGATCTTAGTTTTGTATAGCGACAAAGAGAAAAAGAGGTGAAAGATATATATGAGTAATACCTTTATATAAAAATCGCGGTCCAATGTTCGCGTTTGAAGGCACCATTTTTGATCACCAGTAACAAAGTGGTACAAAAACAATCGATGTTGTTATCGAGGTAGTAAATAGCCAAAATGTGGAAAGGCTTATTCTGATTTTTGTTCAAAATATGCGGAAACCAAACACTCAATTTTGCCTATGAAATATAAATGCGGTATTGTGGTCGATTAGTTAATATCGACTATAATGGCCAATTCCCGAGTTGATTGGCGTTGATCATCATGAATTAAGGCGTTCAGACGATCTTCATTAAAGTCCGACGGTCTTCCTGAACGTTGCGAATCATTTATGGCAAAGTAGCGTCCATTAAATCGAGAAAGCCATTTCCGTGCTTGAGTCCTACCAATGACGTTTGTTACGTTATTCCATCTAACTACCCTCGTATACACGGTAGTGTTTTACATCGATATTGTATTCCGTTGCTAGAAGGGTACCCCAATGTTCCCACATAGAAACTGTGGGTGTGCGTAGTAAGATCTTTGGTGTAGAAACATGATATAGCGCTGTTGGATTTCACTTTAAATTTAGATATAGTTAAGACGGTATAAATTTATTTTTAATGCAAGATGTAAAATCAATCGTATTTAGTGTACTTTGTGATGTTTAATTCAAATCTGCAGCTAGAAAAATTCCAGCACGTCTAGTCTTATAGTGATAGTAAGGTGGCGCCATTGAGGTTTAGTTGTGATTCAGCGTTTACCATTATTGTTTATCTGTGAAAGTATCGTGCAGACATCTTCATTTCATTCATAATATCGCATAAAAATGTCCAGCCGAATGTGTAAAACTCTTCCGGACAATTTTTGTGATGTATGTGAGCAATATATTTTTGGGGAAATACGTAATTACAAAATCTCTTCTATCCGCTTATTTACATTATTTTGGTTTCCCGGTCGGTAACCTGGATAACAATGGGCACCGCACTTGTTTTGGAATAGTTGCAGAGCCATTTTACACAGATGGGCAAGTGGAGAAAAAGTCTATTTGCCTCACAGTATACCAATGCTTTGGAGGGAGCCTATTTTTGCGTGACAAAGGTCAATTGAATTAATGCAAAAGACAAACGTTTCATAAAATACGCCGATATTGCATCCATAACAAAATCAATTATTAGATCAGATGATGAACCATTGCCAATTTGTCTTGGTTACGTGGGTAATACTTCTGAATCGGAAGTATCAACCCGTGAGCAATCTGAGACCAGTGACAGTGAATACATGGCCAATACAAATGGACATTTAGTATTTCAGGCAGAGTTAAGTGATTTAATCCGATATTTGAATCTATCAAAACAACCTGCAGAGCTTTTAGCAGCAGTGGAATTATCTAACTAATTGGTCAGTTATAGAAACGGGAGTAAGCCATTTGCTAAGTATTTAAAAAAAAAGTAATCTATTTGTTTTTGTAAAGACATCTCGGGTTTATTTGGTGCAATGAAGCAATCATATGATGCAAATGAGTGGCGCTTGTTCATTGACAGTAGCAAATATAGTTTGAAGGTCGTTCTCCTCCATATTGGAAATGAAAAGCCATCGATTCCAATTGGTCATGCTGTCAACGTAAAGGAAACATATATCTCGATGAGTGCATTGCTTAAAGTTATCAACGTTATTTAATGACTGGTTTACAAGATGGTTTCACCAAATATTGTTGTTCTTTGTGCCTGTGAGACAGTCGTGCGACTACACATCATTACGTGGCCTGCTGGACAGATCTATTATTCACTAGGTAAGTGAAACGTTAAAAATCAACCGATAGTCGATCTTAAAAGTGTGTTCCTTCCATCGTTTCATATCAAGCTTGTAAAAGGCTTGGACTTAAACGGTTCTCCATTTGACAATTTGACGACTACATTTCCACAAGTTTCGTATACGAAAATTAAAGAAGGCATATTTGTAGGCCCTCAAATTAGAAAACTACTTAACGACAGTTTGACAAGTTGCTATTACCAGTAGAAGTTGGTTATCATGGTTATCATTTCGACGTATTGTGACGGTCTTCTAGGTAACAAAAAAGTGACAATTTTAAGGAAATTGTTGCCGAATTGCTGAAAACTTATAAAACACAGGGTGCACGTATGTCCTTAAAAATCCACTTCTTATATTGCCACCTTGACTTCTTTCCAAAGAACTTGGGCGCAACAAGCGACTAGCAAGATGAACGTTTTCATCAAGATTTACTGAAAATTGAGAAGCGTTACGAAGGATATTGGGATGAAAATATGCTTGGGGACTATTGCTCGACATTAATACAGGAAACCGAACCAAACTCATATAAAAAACAAAAGTTCGATGCTTAAAACATTCCTAAATTGTATTTAATATATTCAATAGAATATTAGAGTGTAATAGAGTAACAAATGTATTTTTGTCAATTTCAATTATCTGACGTTGTTCGGGCAAAATATATTTAATTTTGTATTTTTGTTTCATTTATATATAAGCAAATAGATGTAGGTATGTTTATGTTTAATCCTAGTTTTAAATTGTAAATATTATATATTGTATATAGAAAAGGTCTTGGAGTTCAGATATATTTAATATTGTTAATTACCTTAGGCCTGGTCAGGTATCACATTTATTCATTGTCTTATTTTCTACAGTCAGGAAGAACAACAGGACCAATCAACAAGTCATCGATTAGGGCCGCCCAAACGTTAATAGAAAATTCATGTTGAAATTTAGATGGGCGTGTAGCTTTGGGATTTCCTGATGATCACCTGTGCAGGTTTCTCAGATTTGTAACACCACTTCTCGTGAACGTAGATTCATCTGTCCAGAGGACTGTTCTGCAGAAATTAAAATGAAGCCGTGTCTGTCTTAATATTCAGGTAGAATAAACTAGACGAGAATAGTGGTCTGCCTCAAGCAAACCGTGTCCCCTGCGATAGTGATATGGATATAAGCCCTCACGTTTTAAAATTCGACAAACTGTCGTCCGTGGCACTCCTAGTTGTCTAGCGATTCGACGTATACTGAGAGTTGGATCCCTTGTAACTATAGCTACGGCTTCTTCCTCTAAGTCTGCTGGCAAATTTACACCTGGGTCGAGAAGATAATCACGTAGTCCGCATTCCCGAAATTGTCTGTGTACTTCCAGAAACGTTCTGTAATGAGGAATGCGCCTAACGGGAAACCGATGCTGGTATTTAATAACTGCTAGACCTGCACTGCCGTTACAATAGCCATACACAAAATGCATGTCTGCATACTCTTGAGAATAAAATCGGTAAGGCATTTTGAATAAACAAACGTGTCCATTCACTAATAAGCTGTTGTATGAACTGAAACGTAATGTAATTCTTTATTAAAAAATGCAACGTCAACAGTCATCTGAATATTTGTTTATTGTATGATATTCATGGTTCAGCAATTTCGAAATAAGTAAGAACCTTCTTTATCATAAATCAATTTCCAGTACTCTTTTTTGTAGATCTCCAAGAAATTACTGTATGCACTACGACACGTGTTTATTTATTTTAGGATAACATTTTATTATGCGACGTTAACAATCACAGGCCTGTTATTGAACCGTATAACTTTCTTTAAATAAAATCAGTTTGTATTGACTTTGGGATTACATTTTTTTTCGTGATCTGACAATCACATTCATAGATCTGTAACTTTGAAACAAATAAAAATTTATATACAAGTTTTGCGTTTTTGTTACTTGAAATGAAGTCTACTTTACACTCCTAAAATTTGAACATAACGATACGGGACACTTATATACAGCATGATTTAAATTCTAGGTTATTAACAATTATAAACCAGAACTTAAAGAGATATACTAATTTACATGACATTTTACATACAATATAACTTTATTAAATATACACAGATGTGTTTTTTCTTAACACGATCTGTATTGTTGTATATTAAAACCTTTTTGCAGAAAATAACAAGACACCATGAAATGACTATGAGATTTGTTTCATGACAATGTTTTAAAAATTTACTTGTTTTAAATTTTTCATTACTGTTTTCAACTTTATTTAAAAAACACATTTTAATATAGAGTTTGACCTCCAGGTTGATTAAGCACGGACATTCACCCATTGTTCATCGACAGAATTACATGGTTTATATCTTTTTGTGGTGTACGTGCCCATTCTGCTGTCAGAAGCTCCTTAAATCTAACAGCATTGGGAATATTGCCCATGTGTGGAGTAATTCTTATCTAAATTCATGTCCCATACCTGCTCGATGGCATTCAGGTCCGGAGATTGCGCTGGCCATAGCAATACATCAATTCCCTCGTTTGTTAACCAGTCCATCACAACACGCGCGACATATTGGCGAGCATTGACATGCATCAGATGAAAATTTTGACCAACGGCATCGTCAAATGGGCGTACAATGTGATGAAGAATACTATTCAAGTATTGCTGAGCTGTCAAAAAACAATTTCGAAAAATTAGCTCGGTTCGATTGCCAATCATTATTCTATCCCATACCATAACAGTACCACCTCTATAACTATGTACTTCTTGGACAAGGTTCAAACGTTATATTTACAGATCGCCTCCATACCCTTGTCCGATGAGAATCAAGATTAAATCCAAATCTGGATTCATCTGTAAATAAAACTGTAGCTCAAGCATTTTCATCCCAGTTTATAAATTCTTAACACCAGTCTAATCTTGCTCCGCGATTACCTCTTGAGAGAGGTGGACATCTTATTGGTCGTCGAAAATTTAGTCCAGCTTCATGGAGACGATTTCTCACAGTATCTCGGTGAACAATTAAATTATGCGCATGCTGTAGTTCTGCAACCAACTCAGGTGCTGTTATTGTAGGTTGTCTTCTAGCATTTAAAACCAAAAATCTTTCCTGAGCTGCCGTTGTACACCGTCCACAACCTAGATGTCGTTCAGTCGGACTACAGTCTAAAACGCCTCCACAATCGATTGATGACACTTTGGAAACTCCTATCCGCTCAGCTACTTCGACTTGCCGCCCGCGACCCCCAAAATGACCTATTGCTTGGTTCATTTCATATAAAGTGAAATGTCGTCGTTCAATTGTTAAACACAATAATTTGCAATGCAGTTTTTAAGAAAAAGCGACTTATAATGAATAAAATTACAATCTGTCACTCAATTAAATAAGCACATTAAATTCATTTTTGGCAACAATGGGTTTTATCGAGTTGTTTATTGCTTTTTTAGGACGTTCTCAAACAAAATCTATTCACCATTGAGTATTCGACTTGATATATACGTTAAATGTGCAATTTAAAGTATGTAACTTAAAACAAATATCCTTAAACTTTTCTAGTTTGTGTATTTTCTAAGTTCGACTTTTTTAAATGTTTATTCTCTTCAATGATTACCTCCATTTAGTTTTACGGCTATTTAATATTTTTTTCTATTATCGTTATCTTTATTAACACACATATTACTTTTAAAGTGCATATTATTATTATTACTCAAAGAAAACTAGATTTTAAGTATGTGTTTTATAGTCTCGTGTAGTAATCAAATTGTAATAAATTATACTGATACTTTTCTGACGAAGCTAATAAAAGATTATCGAAAGCTTAGATTAAAAATAAGTCAATTGTATCTTGTTTAACTCAACTCTCATTTTCTGTATTCATATTCCATCAACACTTCGAAAAAATTATCGATATTTATAGACGTGATCAGAATGTTATTTCTATAGATCGTCAATCCTTTTTATATCAAACACATCGCCTATTCATTGAGGAAGCTGAAATGATTGTGACATTGATATATACATTTTTCAAAGTGATTCTATATTGCTGTAAAAATAAATTTCAGGAATCGATTTTGTATCGTGAAAGGGATTTAAATTCATACACTTGAGTAATCTTTGCTACTTTGAAGAAGAAAATAAACTAACACAAAACGCTATTATTTAAAACTTTTTCTATTATTTCTGTTGTAATTAAGTTCTTAAAGGTGATACAGAAAAGTTAGATTAAGAAAACAACGAACCTCAAACGTGTTGGTATTCCTATGGGACGTGTAATCCTTGCTAATTTGCCAATGGAACGAATTTCGCAGAAACTAAGAGCGGGTTATATAAAAAAAGGCTGTTGCAAATACTTTTAAGAACAGTTACAATAAATTGTTTATTTTAAGAAAAAATTGTAAAGATAGTTAAAATACATTAACAAAATAATTTGAGGTAAAACCTCATCAAATTTTGTATAAAACAAAAATCTTTTTATTTATATAAAATATTATTAAAAATCTAGTGTGAAGAATACAATACGTTTATACGAGGGAAAGGTCATTAAATAAGTCACAAACTGCTGTAGCAAAGCTGAAAATAGGAGTGAGTTGTTTCCCTATTTGTCAATAGGTGTCACCACAATCCAGCTTTATAATTCTCAAGTGACAGTTGGTGTGCGCGAACACAGGCAGTGTTAAAATGGCGACCGTGTTCGAAGATTGTACTGTGGAAGAGCAACGTGCTATTGTGCGTTTTTTCTGGGCAAAAGGACTTTCTGCAAAAGATATTCATAAGGAAATGTCTCCTGTTTACGGTGAAAAGTGTTTGTCGCGTAAAGCCGTATATAACTGGGTCGAGAAATTCTCTCAAGGACGCTCAAAAGTTGTTGACGATCAGCGAAGTGGCCGCCCCGTTCAGATTTCGACAGATGCAACACTTCGACGGGTGGAAGAGATGATTCGAACTGACAGGCGGGTAACAATAGACAGTATAGCAACTGCAATAGGGTGTTCTCATGGTTTTGCCTACGAACTGATGCACGATCGTTTGAATTTCCGAAAAGTTTGCGCACTGTGGGTACCTAGACAACTGACCGAGGAACACAGAAGAATTCAAATGGGCTTGTCCTTGCAACACCTCTCTCGATACACAGTGGAAGGGGAGAACATGCTTAACAGGATTGTTACTGGTGATGAGTCATGGGTGCACCACTACCAACCCGAAACAAAGCGTGCTTCAATGCAATGGAAACATCCTTCTTCGCCGTCAACAAAGAAATTTAAGGTTGTGTCCTCAGCTGGTAAGGTTATGCTTACCGTGTTCTGGGATTCTCAGGGAGTGCTCCTAGCCCATTTCCAGAACAAAAAAGAGAACGTGACTGCTGAATCATACTGTAGAGTTTTGTTGTTGCTTCGGGAGGCAATTCGACAAAACGTCCAGGCCTACTTACGAGAGGAATATTGCTGCATCACGATAATGCCAGGCCCAATTCGGCCCACTTGACCCAGGCGAGAATTGCGCAAATAGGGTGGGAACTTCTTGAACATCCGGCTTACAGTTCCGACCTGGCCCCAAGCGAATAGCATCTGTTCGGTCCACTCAAAAAGCATCTTGGCCGCAAACATTTCGAGGGTGACAACGATATTCAACAAGAAGTACGCACGTGGTTCAGACACCAGCCCAAACATTTTTATGCAGCAGGCATTGGGGCATTGATAAAGCGATGTGATAAGTGTATTAATGTAGATGGAGACTTAGTTGATAAATAAAACTTGTTTTTGGCTAACTATTTCTCTAATTATTTTTATAATACCTTTTTGTGACCTAATTACTGACTTTCCCTCGTATATAAGTTCATATATTTGTGCAAGTATCTCTCTAGAGATGTAGACATGTGTTTTATCTTTCAACAGAATCATCGGTACGACCCAGCTGGAGCGATACGTTCATAAAGCAACAACTTTTAAATCGTTGATTGACGAACGAGATATTTATTGAAAGTTCATTATAACTAGAGCAGACCAATTTCCGTGCGCGCCATGAGCGCTGGTATGGGAGTGTAATTCGTAATATATTAGAATATGCGATAGAATAGGGACGCAACATGAGCTTTTTACCGATATAAGTATAGAAGTATAGACATTTATTCTATCAGAAATACATAATTAAATATACATTTGGTTTTCTGCTATTAAAGTAATATGCATAAACACACGAAAAATATGAATAGTACATATTATAGCAGCGTTGTATGTACCTATAAATAAAATGGAAAATGTAAGAAATTAGTGATTGTGTGCATGACAGAGGATTTAAAAACACTTACCGTTTTAAGCGTCTTCCAAGGATTGACAAATTGGAGAAACTCGATTGTATATTTTCAACATCAGGTGCGTTTGTAAGGTTATTTCTGAAAAACATGTCCGGCGTGAAGAAAAAATATGTTTATATTCGGAAAACGAGCGTTCTACATCTAGTGATGTTATATTCGCATAATCAAAATACTTTAACGCATCTGTAGACGTGCCCTCACAAATACGTGTTAAGGTGTCAAAATCTGCATTTCTGTCTAAAACACTTTCAAATTTAATTAGAACACTTTCACTTTTTGCGTCTTCTACAGCACACAGTTGTGCGTGAACATCTTTAACGATTTGCAATGATTCCTCTAAGGACAGCGACGAATTTTCTAATTTTGTTATTGCTTCTTCTAGTCCCAAGTAATTCTCACGAATACTTTGTAAATCCATTTTAATCTGGGCATCTTGAAATTTTTTCTGGCTTGTATTGATAGCTGCACTTTCTTTCGGATCGAATGATAAAACCACGTCCTTAATTTTTTCAAAATGTTCATGATAGTAAAACCCCGCCCGTAACCATGTACCCGAACGTGTCAGAATCCAGGTGAATGGGGACACAATTCGTGAAATTTCCGAATACGTTTTGGAGATTTCAGGAATACTGCCTCTGTACTCGATATTAAAGCATCTACCTCTGGATAACATCAACGAACCTGTTCTGCAAGAAGGTGCAGAGCATAGAGTTTACAAGTAATATGTAACAAGTTAGTACAATATTTTTTAAGAGACCGGCCTACAGAACACATGGTTGCGGCACCATCGGTCATAAACATTAATACTTGGTCTTTCGAAAGTTTAAATTTTTCCAAAGTATCTAATAGCACCTCTGAAATTTTTTCGGCATTACATTGTTTTAGTCGTCTGGATGCTAATAAAATTTAAGACGTTGGTTGATGTGGTTCCATATTACGCGCCATCACATTAACTACAGATTATTTTTTTCTGTCAGTTGTTTCGTCCACACATAACCACAGTTTCTTATTTTTCAGTTCGGCTTTGATTTTAGTTTCAACCTGTTTACGCACCGATGGTAAATTCCTTCGTAATGTTGTCGTGCTCAGTAATGTTTGGTTCGCGTATTTATTCCAAAATGAAATAAATGAATCATCACTTAACAAGATAAACGGCAGTGTACACACAGTCATAGTTACACATAGTTCATGTATAAACTGTTGTCGATTAATTTTGTTATTATTGTGCTTCGAACTGCTTACGTGTTCTTTACAATGTGTTTTTGACCAACACATTAGATATGTATTGCACACTAAACATTTAATTTTTGAGCCATCGTATATTAAGTCCGGGAAATCCATAATAAACTTATTCACTTCGTCTGACAACGGTCGTTTTCTCGATTTATGTGTCGACGACATTTTATTACGTATGCTTACACTTACATGCAGTCTAAGCAAGTACCAAACACATACTGAATGCTTTTTATTAGTTCTGATGCAATACAATCATCCTCACATCGGCGCACATGGCGCGCACGGAAATTGGTCTGCTCTAATTATAACGGTAAAAAATAAGTACTAAACTTCTAAAAAATTCGTTTTTATTGTAAATCCACCACAATATTGTTTCGCTATACAATGGGTTCAGCATGTGGATGAAATACTGAATATTTAAAATACAAGTTTGAATATTTATGTACAAATTATCGAGAAAAATGGTGGTAGGACAAACGGGTAGGACGTTCAAAATTAGGATGAAATAACACGAGAGAAGTCATAAAGAAAAGAAAACAGATTCAACTTTCGCAAATCGTTGTTCAGAAATTAATCATAGATTTAATATAGATTTCAAAATTTTACATATTCAAGATAAAAGCAAAAAACTTAAGTTGTTAGAAAACTTAGAAATTAATAGATATAATAATTTAGGATTAGCTTTAAATGACCAATTAGATTTAAACAACTCCTCTTTACTAAATTTAAGATAGTAAAAAAGTTTCCACCACCATTTTTCTCAATAATTTGTACATAAATATTTAAATATTGCGCTATTTTACTCGAATTTTTCATAGAAAAAAAATGAAAAATTCGAATAAAATAGCGTCGTAAAGTGTAGAAAGAATATTTACAATTATATTACTTAGCGAAAACGCAATTAATTTGTACAACTGCCGTACTACGGGCAATATGTATATATCCATCTGTTTCATTTGATGTAACTCAAAGCATCCCCACAAAAGTTTCTAATTCACGCTTTTAACAGCTTAGTGGTAGAGCAATGGTCCGGAAAACCAGAGGTCGTGGGTTCGATTCCTACTTAAGGGCGAATTTTTTCCTATGAAAAATTCGAATAAAATAGCGTCGTAAAGTGTAGAAAGCATATTTACAATTACCTTACTTCGCGAAAAATGCAATAAATTTGTATAACTGCCGTACTACGGGCAAGATATATCCATCTGTTTCCTTTGATGTAACTCAAAGCATCCCCACAAAAGTTTCTAATTCACGATTTTAACAGCTTAGTGGTAGAGCAATGGTCCGGCAAGCCAGAGGTCGTGGGTTCGATTCCTACTTAAGGACGAATTTTTTTCTATGAAAAATTCGAATAAAATAACGTTGTAAAGTGTAGAAAGCATATTTACATTTAAATATTCAGTATTTCATCCACCTGATGAAACCATTGTATGGTGGGTTTACAATATATTTTTTTAGTTTTTAGTTTAATACTTACTTTTTATCGTTAACAACTTTTAAGTTATTAAAGTATTAAGTTATTAAGACAGATAACACAGGTCTACAAAATTAAACTTTTTGACAGATGTTTTTATTTTGCAAACTGATTTTAAATAATTTTGGTAGGCTGATTTCAAAAATTCTATGCATTTATTTGAATCACGTAAGTTGCAAATATTAAATGAAAAAAAATGATATTTCTAAAAAAATTTATTTGTTTATTGAGTAAAAAGGTGGAATACAAGTTAAAAAAGTGGAAAAAAATACTTTGCTCAGTCTTTTCTAAGTGAAATCTCTGTCTTTTTGCCAGAAAACTGCGTTGTCCGGACATTCGGTTGTATGTTTTTAAGGGCATATCCCGTTTTAACATCCAGCAGTAGTCCGCCATCATCGTTATGCTCCATCTGCCTTGGTATCGCTGTTCCATTTCCTTAATGTCTTGGTGAAACCTCTCTCCCTGTTCTTCGCTAACTGCTCCAAGATTTTCAGGAAAATAGTTCAAGTGTGAAAACAGGAAATGCACCTTCAAACTCATATTACAACCTAGACGATGAAAGTGTTGTAACATATTTTGAACAGTATTTTTGTAGCTTTCGTCCTTAGAGTTCCCAAGAAACTTCAAAGAACTACAAGAAATCCAATTACTTCTTTAAATGAAACCCAGGCGTTTTTCTCGACATTGGTCATTGTGTTTTGAAAATCCTTGTCTTTGCATAATGTTCTTATCTGCGGCCCAACAAAAATACCTTCTTTTAACTTGGCATCGGGTAAGGCTGGAAATGTCTCGCACAAATATTTAAAACACTGTCCATTTTTGTCTAGGGCTTTAACAAACTGCTTCATCAAGCCAAGTTTGATATGGAGAGGAGGCAGTAAAACTCTTTTGGGGTCAACCAAGCTATCTCTTTATACATTTCTGCTACCAGGTGTAAGGCTTGTTCTAGAGGGCCATTCTATTTGAGTCCAATGTCTATCCCTTGCTCGACTATCCCACTCACAAATAAAGCATGGAAATTTTGTACAACCTCCTTGTTGTCCTAGTAGCATGCACAGCACTTTAAGGTCACCACAAAGCATCCACTGATGTTCTTGGTAATTTATTTTCTTTAAAAGAAGTTCAAAATTTTCATACGTTTCCATTAAATGTACACCGAATGGGCAACGGGAACCGAGGCCAGCTCGTTACCATTGTGCAATAAAACGCCTTTGAAACTACGCTTACTTGAGTCAATAAACAGGCGCCATTCTTCTTTTACATACGGCACATTTCCTAAATTTGAAATTAAGTCAGGAATATTGTTGTAATACACTAGCGGTCCGTCTTGAGTAAAATATTGACATAACTCTTTTTCGCGATCCCGGTAAAAGCTTGATGTGACGCCAGGTGCCAGTAAATGTTTCTCACGAAGTCGGGAGGCAAAACAATTCGGATGCATCCTTTGGAAGGTGCAAATCTATAATTAAATCATTTAGTTCGCTCTGGTTAAACACTTCGCGCTCTCTGAAATCTGGTGTGAAATCTGAGTCATCTGGGTCGCAATTAGATTCCTCTGATTCTGACGATATGACGTTTTCTAGTGCTTTTGAACATTACACGAACAAAAATAACAATCATCACTGTGATTTCTAGGCTCTCGCCATACCATAGGAACACCAAAGCTTAAACATTTCTTCCTACCTTTTTGCCAGTTTCTTAATGCTTCAACGCAAACGGAACTAACAGTATGAGGAGCCCAGGACTTGTCTTGGTCGCCAATTTTTACACCAAAATAAGCGTGGTATACATTTTTCACAAACGAAGTTATAGTTTGCCTCTGTTTTACTACGACATAACTACCACAGATATAACAAAAGTTATTCGGATTGTTCACACAATGTCTTCTTTCAATATTTATACGTTCTAGAACATTTAGAATACGCAACAACGAAGACCACAAGCGCGCGGACACAGTAGCACGACGACTAACACAACCAAACTGCACATAAGCAGGTTTCAACGTTGTATTGACGCTTCTGCGCTGACTCTGTTGCTTTGCTGAGAAATCTAATATTAACCAGTGTTGCGAAATCACATTTATTTCATAAAAATAAATTCACCTAAAAATCATGCCTAACATGGAACAAACATATTCTTGTCATAGGTATGTATATTAATAAATTAACATTTTTAAGATATAGAGCGCTATAAAAAAAAATTACGTGATAGAGCAAAAATATGGCGTTTTTTTGGAATAAGGGCTCCCAAACATATACAAATTAGCAAACAGCTTTCAAACATCAAAATCACTGTAGACCTGTGTAATAGAAGAACATTCATCGCTGCTCAGTGAACAACGTCAAAACAACTAACACTGCCTCAATAACAAGTGCAGAACTAAGCCAAGTGCTTCCATCTGATGGTACAATCTTGACTTACAGAAGCTGTATTAACGTATTTTCACTCTTTAAACGGACATATATCGGGTGTATATTTTATCTTGAAACTTTAAAATATTTCAAAAAATAATTAGTTCACGAAAAAAATGTCCAGAAAAAAATTTCATAATTCAATGGAGAAAATACATTAGTGCTAGAATTAGTCCCTCTCTCTCAGTCCATGTAGGTGGGGCAGGGGTAACTTTGAAATCTTAAATAGGAACCTGTATATTTTATTACAGATTCGAATTCTACTGGAAAAAGTACGTAGGATTTGTCTGGAACATTTTTTTCAATTCATGAAGGATGATCGCTGATGATAGATGTAATCGATAAAATTTTTTTTTCCATTTCTGGCACTTAGAACCTATGTACACGATTCAGCAATACGCGTGCAATAAGAAATACGTTTTCTTTGTAAATAATTAAAATTAGTCTTAGAAAAGCTTTATTCATTTTACAAATTTCGAATAACTGGGAAAATGAGTCACCTGTAGAAATGCAAATTGCTGATGAATATATTACTTTTAGCGTAACCCAACAACAACGACTTATATTTAGTAGCACCTTGGAATGCTTGATTAACCTGAGTCTCCCCACAGTGCGAAATTTAGGAAGTTTCGCGGAACTTTATTCAATTTTTGAAATACGTAAAATGCATAAGATTATTATTTTGTTAGGTAAATACCCCGCCTCTAAAACCTCATACTCAGTTTGGGGATTTACCCTGCGAAAGAACCGCAAAATGCACCTGATATTTCCATTATTTATTCAATCATACTTTTTGCCTATAGAAAGCTATTCGATTTGTTGAAGTTAATAGAGTGGTACATTGAAATGGCAAATCAGTAGGCCGTGATTTTTTCTTCATGTATTTTATTAGAAAATTGTCAATTATTGGCATTTAATTAATTGTAAAATCTTTCCTTGCTCGTGTGTGATTTGTTCGTGGAAAAAGTGATTTTTAAGACGTAAGTTAAATTTACATTTTTAACTTTAGTGGCGATTTTAAAAAGTGATACCACATAATACCAGCTTGAAACGCACAACATTTTAAAGTTTTTTTTCACTCTGTTGAAAACTCAAAATATCTTCTGCGATATTTTGCGATCTTCTTTTAAATGAAACATTTTCCAGAATGACTTTGCAAGTTTCATATAACTGTATATTCCAAAAGTGGAAGGAAGAACCGACATCGGATGCTATCATTGGTTTTGTTTTGGAAAAAATAGGCTCACCAATGTTAAGATCTGATGCTCTTTGCAGTTTAAAGGCAACTCTTCGCACACTGGTTTGTAAAATACGAAAAAGGTGGAGGGAATCCAGTCGAAATTTAGCATCATTTCTGAATAAAAATGCTGTCTGGCTTGAAAATAATGTACAGTTTTCAAATGCTGTAAGGGATGACTTGCCCAGTGGATCGAGGACCAATGCAGGCAGACCTAAAAAAGAATTTAGGTATTGTCATCCTAAAGTGCAAAACAGAAAAGTGCATCATCTTTTGAAGTCCGGTAGTCAAGACGAGTTAGCCAAAGCAACCGTAACAAAGCTATACCAATCTGGAAAACGAAACTCTGCAGCGATTGTCAAGGAACTGGAATCTGCTTCTCCAGAAAGGGGAAGCAAAATCAAAATGGCTCGCATGTCTTCTTCAAACAGCCCACGAAAATTAACTCCAGACCAGGCTCTAGCGCTACTTATTGATACAAACTTATCGTCAAATCAATACAACATTGTTCGGGATCAAGCAAAACATCACGGTTGCACTTTGTATCCACCTTATTATGTTGTAAAGGAGGCAAAGAGGTTATGCTATCCAAAGGACATAATAATAACTGAAGTTTTAAGCTGAAGTATCAGTTCAGTCGCTTATAAATCATACCATAGCAAGACTTTGTACAGGGCTAGAAGAGACTCTTAGAACTTTCTCAAACGTTAAAGCACTAAATATTATCGTAAAGTGGGGTTGTGATGGGGCGGAACAAGTTAACTATCGACAAAAGTATATGGACAAACATAGCTCTGATGATAGTATGTTTAGTGTATCAATGGTACCAATCCAAATGTGCTACTTAATGATAATGGTGATAATCAGTCACTAATTTGGAAAAACCCTGCTTCTTCTTTCACACGATACTGTCGCCCCATTAAGTTCGTTTTTACCAAAGAAACAGTCAGTGTAATTACCTCAGAAGTAAACAAAGTGAAAGAACAAATATCTCAACTTACTCCAACCACTATACTTGTAGATGGCAAGCAATTTCAGGTTACAGAAAATATGATCTTTTGTATCATTGACGGTAAAGTATGCAATGCTGTATCATCCTGTGCATCATCACAAACATGCTACGTATGTGGGGCTAAACCTAGTGAAATGAACAACATCTGCGATATACCTCAAAAAATATAAAGGAATCCTTTTTATCCCTTGGACTATCGCCCCTCCATGCATGGATAAGGTTTTTGGAATGTATTTTACATATATCGTACAAACTTGATATTAAAGCATGGCAAGCTCGTGGAGCAGAAAATAAAAAAAAGTTGCAGAGAAGAAAAAATACATTCAACAAAAATTCAAAGAGGAGCTTGGCTTGCTTATAGATATGCCAAAATAGCAGACCGGAAACACAAATGATAGTAATACCGCGAGTAAATTCTTTAGAAATGCCGAAATAACTGGCATTAACTTAGAATTGATCAAACGTTTTCATGTGCTATTAGAGTGCCTAAATTGTGGTCTTAAAATTGATTCAGAAAAGTTCGGCGAATATGCAAGAGAAATTTTGGAATTGTATTTGAAAAAATATTTCTGGTACTCAATGCCCGTTTGTGTGCATAAAGTCCTTTGTCATGAAAAGGATATTATAGCCTCTTGTATTCTTCCGATCGGACAATTTTCTGAAGAAGTTCAGGAGCCAAGAAACAAAGACTCCAGAAAATATCGCGAACTTTTTACTAGAAAAACGTCAAGAATTAACACAAATACGGATTTATTTTATCGACTGCTTATTTCGTCGGATCCGTACATCGCTAGTCTTCGTAAAGCACCCAAAACCAAGCATGGTGAAGTTACGCCAGAAGTTTTAGTGTTGTTAGAAAGATTTGCAGGCCCGTGTAATGATTGCGAGTCTTCAGACGATTGCAATGAGTCTAGTTCTGAATAGGTGTTCAAAATGATGTTATAAAATGTATGTTTTTTTAATTGTTCTATAATAAAAAACACAAATAAACTCAAAAACTTTAAATAAAACATATTAATTTTTATTAAAAATTTAAAAAACCAACAAATAGAACTGTTTTACTGTTTTGAATAATTAAGTTCCGGTAAACTCAAGAAATTTCGCACTGTGCGCCCCTCACGCATCAGGGTACTTCATTTATGTAAGTTCCTTTGCCTCTCACTTATCAGAGTGCTAGATTTCCCCTCGCCTCATCATCTTTTAATTAAAGTAAGTGCTCAAAATGATAGCCTTCGACTTAAGTGTACTTATTGATCTGCATTTCAATTGAGTGTAGACAACTGGGAAATGTATCTTCTTGAATTTCGGCATAAACATTTCTCTTTGGCTCAATCATGTTTTCACATGTTGTTGGTACTTGATTGGATACTTTGAATTTGAGATAACCCCATGAAAAGAAATTTGGCGAAGTAAGATCTGGTGATCTAATTTACTGAACCAGCTCTACCGATCCAGCGATCATTGAAATTATGATCAATTACTTCACGTGCTTCGTTTCAGACAAATCCTACATAATTTTTGTAGTAGAATTCGAATCTGTAATAAAATATACGGGTTCCTATTTAAGATTGCAAAGCCAGCCCCGCCACATCTACATGGAAAGAGAGAGAGATGAACTAATTCTAGCAATTCCTCTACTGAATTATTAAATTTTAAATCTGGATATTTTTTCGTGAACTGCTTATTTTTCGAGATATTTGAAAGTTTCAATAGTAATATCACAAGAGATTGAGAATATATTGAAAATAATTCGACAGATTTTCGAAAACTTGTTGCTAGGGAATAGACACGAGAGCCCGTAGGGCTCGAGTGGCTTTTCCCGAATGGCAACAAGTTTGAGAAAGACTGGAGAATTATTTTCTAATTAATTCTCACTCTCGAGTGGTATTCGAAAGATTATTTTTTAATGTTTAAATAAAAAATACAGCATAAAAATACAACTTTTTAATATTATTTCTGTACATTTACAAAATTAATTAGTGTTAAAAGTTTGTATGTGAAATACACAATTATTGTAAATGTTTTGTCCGTGAGTGGTGGATTTTGCAACATTCTTCTGTTCTGTTGTGTTAAAAGTTATAACTTCTCCCTTGTCTCTTAGGTTATTAATCAAACTTGAATGATGTTCTTTATTCAACTGCAGGTACGGTTTCAATGAACTAGATGAGCTGTGGCCCGTAATTTTTATTATTTCCCGCTCGTTAACACCTGCTTTCGCTAGATGAGACACTGCACTTGACCTTGAAGAATGGTTCGTAATTTTTATTTTTTTAGTGTCCAGCCCAACGGCATATTTTTGTACCATCCTGAAGAAGGTTTATCCCAAGCAATGTTTACTGTTAAAAAAGTCTGTCAGTTTTTATATGTTCGTTCCTCTTGCTTAGCAATTTCTTGAGCAATCGGACAGGACACGCATCAGGCTTTTCAGTATTTGGTATTAACCATTTACTATCAGTCAACTTTTGTGCCCCACCTTGCGCTGTTTTAGAGAAAACCGGATTATACTCTACTCTTCCAGTGGCCAAACCAGCATTGTCTGTTTCTTCTTGAAAATAATGCACTAAACATTGACAACCATCTCCCCCACGCCATGCTAGCTCATATGAAGCAATGTGAAAAAAGCATTTTTGCAAACCGAAGGGTGTCTCCTCGTCGTAGCGTTTTATTATTTCCATGATTTGTTCTTTAGTTAGAATTGCAGAACTTTGCTTCCTTTTTTCTGGCACCTGTTGTAATATCTTACGTTTTGTATTTCTGGCGTCTCTCGCAGATTTAAATTCGATATCTTTAAAGGGGTTTAATTTTCTACTAAATTCGTTGTAGTACAACTCTAGCATTAATTTGGCGGTTTTATTCCACATTGTTTTAATAACGGCTTCTTTGTAATCTTCTCCATTGCACCTTTTCATATTAAATCCCCAGTCTTTCAAAATGTTTGCCAGTTTTGTGACTGGTGTATTTCCTTCTAATTTGTAACCCCGTTCGTCGCAAAATGATTGGAATTGTTTCCATATTGAATTATTACTAACCATAGTATTTTTGCACAAATTTTCTTTAATCTGTGCGTTTATATCTTCCACTGATGATGAACTAAATCGCTTATGGTTCATTGCTTCCAATTTGCAATAATACTGGTGACAGGTGTCAAAACTAGAAAATACGTTGTCAACAAACAGAAACGAAATACTAGAAAATATTCTCGGGAGAATAATGTCCCAAGATTATTCTCACTATAATAATATTGTGATTGCACAGAATTAAACACGTGTCCGCAAATACTGCTAAACGATTGGTTAATAAAATAATTAAAAAATAATCAAGTTAAAAAATACAGTTGGTATAACAAAATAATTTGAAACATATTTGAGTGGATAAAACCTCACCTTTCAACTCTCAACTGTCCTGATTTAATTTATTTTTCATTTCATGATCCCTTTTGGCTATGTTGTTACTGTTATTATTATTATTATGTTATACCTTTTTTTCCTGTTTTTTTTATGATAAGTTCACGTTAGGATAATTAAAAATTACTGAAAGTAATAAGTTCACGTGTATTAGAACAACGTTCTTTTCAGTACCGCCATTTGTTGTTTTATAAAAAAAATAGATTAACAGGATGGTGAGTGTAACATATTGAAAGACATTTGCTTTAACTTAACATGTTGATGTTGGGACTTCTGCAGGCGTGTCAATCTGACCGTATGATAATATAAGCTTAGCAACGGATTTTATTCACATTAACACCTGGAGTACCCTTTCTGGAATTGGTGGATCATAAATAAATCACAGCTATATTATGTAAGGAATTTAATTTTTCTTCGTTTACGTTTTTGGGAACTAGATTGGCGTTGGCATTTGTCACTTTTCTCTGAGGCGCGAGTTCTGGGACGCCGTATAAACATGACGTTGCTTAAAGAAATAATGTTTATAATAGTAAAAAATATTTACTATAAATTATCTCATCGCGTACTTATCATTATTTTAGCATTTTATTTTGTTGTAAATGATATAACAATTTCCATTTACGTGTAATATTGACAATTTACCATTCCCTTAAAGGTTAGTCGACTTTCATTGTGTTGTGTGGCCTTATTATTTTCCCTTGAAGTTCATTTAAATGGCAATTCGTAACGATATTGGTATTAGTCATAATAATAAGTATGTGTATTAATTCCTTAATGAAGTTTTAGTTTAAATGTATTTTTATTTAGGACAGTTATTAAAGATTAACTTCAAAATGGCAGTCAATTTATACGAGGTCTCTCAACCAAAAAGGTATACATAAATCTATAATGATCGGAAGAACTTTTTTTAATGATTATAACTTCCTGAATACTAACGAGGAAAGTATAATTTGCACCTGAAATAATTGTAATTAAGGATTTTTAAGAGTATAATGTACAGGTATGTTTTATGTTCGAGGCCGAAGCCTTTTTGAAATAACTTTTAATAAATGAAACACAATTTTACAATTTATATTTTATTGATTGATATACGGTCTTTAACATTACGTATGCAATATGATGTCTGTCAAGTGTCCATCTCTGACCGTGACGCAAAGGCGAGCTCTTTTAAGATATTTTCCATAACAATTTCAGATTTCTGGTGTTATTTCAGTAATTTCGTTTTGAATGTTGTCCTTTAACATCTAGGTTGTTGTTGTACACCTCTTCCTTCAAGTACCCCATAGGAAGAAATCGGAAGGTGTCAAATCTGGGGATCGTGGGGTCCAGTCGATATCGCCACTTTTTGACATTATTCGGCCGGGAAAAAAAAAACGATATAGAGAAACATACGACCGTGCTTTTGATGAGCAAAATAACGTTATCTGTGTGAGATGGAACGATAACAATGTTGTGACAATGTTATCTAATGAATATGGAGTTGAGCCAATTGGAAAATATTGTAGGTATTCAGCCAAAGAAAAAAGAACCCTGTGTGATAAAGCAATATAACAAAAACATGGGTGGGGAGGCGTTGATTGAATCGACAATAATATAGCAAATTATATAATAGGTTTTCGAGGGAAAAATGGTATATGCCAATTATACTGTGGATTTTTGATGTTTACATAAGAAATGCGTTGGTTTTATCCAGACAGTATGATCTCAAACTTAACAACTTAGAGTTTAGAAGACACATTGTTACGGTAATTTTACAAAAATATGCGGGCCGCAAATCGTCTGAACCATATAGAATTCCAGAAAATGGACGATGTTTAATTCTTACTAGCCAAAGATGTGATGTTTCGCTACATGATAAATGTTTCCCTGCATCTCATTCCCAACTGTAATATTTCTGTATCATATTTTTCTTACGTGTCTACCATTGTTTGCCTAGCGGGTCATTAACAACCCACATAAAATTTCTAAAACTATCCAATATTTTTCATTTCTGATGTTATTTTCTCCTTAGTATTCATTCGTTTGATTTTTACAAACTTTGAAAAAAACAACCTATAATATAATATATGCATATATAATATACAAGTGTCCTGTATCGTTATGTTCAAATTTTAGGAGTGTAAAGTAGACTTCATTTCAAGTAACAAAAACGCAAAACTTGTATATCCATTTTCCAGATCTATGAATGTGATTGTCAGATCATAAAAAATCGGAAACCAGTTTCGTGACGCCATATCTAAAATGAGGTAGGCTTAAGAAGCATTTCCGGAACCTTTTTTCATACCTTTGTATATATTTCATTTCCGTGGACACGCTGTATAATTGTCCAAAATAAAATAAGGTTATTGATTTAATCAAAAATTGTCCAAACGAGTTTGTATATACAAGTGTCCCGTATCGTTGTCCCGATTGTCAGATCATGAAAAAAATATAATCCTAAAGTCCTTACAAACTGATTTTATTTAAAAAAGTTATACGATTCAATAACAGGCCTGTGATTGTTAACGTCGCATAATAAAATGTTATCCCAAAATAAATAAACACGTGTCGTAGTGCATACAGTAATTTCTTGGAGATCTACAAAAAACAGTACTGGAAATTAATTTATGATAAAGAAGGTTCTTACTTATTTCGTAAGTGCTGAACCATGAATATCATACAATAAACAAATGTTCAGATGACTGTTAACGTTGCATTTTTTAATAAAGGATTACATTAGGTTTAAGTTCATACAACAGCTTATTGGTGAGTGGACACGTTTTCTTTATTCAAAATGCCTTACCGATTTTCTTCTCAAGAGTATGCGGACATGCATTTTGTGTATGGCTACTGTAACGACAGTGCACGTCAAGCAGTTATTGAATACCGACATCGGTTTCCCGATAGGCGCATTCCTCATTACAGAACGTTTCTGGAAGTACACAGACAATTTCGGGAATGCGGACTGCGTGATTATCTTTTCGACGGAGGAGTAAATTTGCCAGCAGACTTACAGGAAGAAGTAGTAGCTATTGTTACAAGTGATCCAACTCTCAGTGTACGTCGAATCGCTAGACAACTAGGAGTGCCACGAACGACAGTTTGGCGAATTTTAAAACGTAAGGGCTTATATCCATATCACTATCGCAGGGGACACGGTTTCCTTGAGGCAGATGCTCGTCTAGTTTATTCTACCTGGATATTAAGACAGTCACGGCTTCATTTTAATTTCTGCAGAACAGTCCTCTGGACAGATGAATCTAAGTTCACGAGAAGTGGTGTTACAAATCTGAGAAACCTGCACAGATGGTCATCAGAAAATCCCAAAGCTATACCCCCATCTAAATTTCAACATGAATTTTCTATTAACGTTTGGGCGGCCCTAATCGATGACTCGTTAATTGGTCCTGTCTTTCTTCTTGGGAGGTTAAATGCGGACAATTACCTTCAATTTCTTATTGGCGAACTGCTGGGTCTCTTAGAGGATGTCCCACTGAATGTTCGACGAGACATGTGGTTTCACATGGATGGGGCACCACCACATTTCGGAATTGCTGTCCGAAATTTGGTTAACGTCAGTTATCCAAGATGGGTTGGTCGAGATGGTCCTGTTGCATGGCCACCCAGATCACCCGATCTTAATCCCATTGACTTTTATTTATGGGGGTACATGAAAAATTTAGTCTACGCGTAAGTTTCGAATTGTTGGATTGTAATCACCTGGCTGCCGAGCAAATCCGACAAAACAAGTATGAAATTCGGATTACTTCTTCTGTTGGCTTACGAGCACAAGCATGCATTCAACAAGGAGGTGGCATTTCGGCAATATTATTAATTGAACTTTTTTTAAATAAAATAAGTTTTTATTGACTTTAGGATTACATTTTTTTAATGATCTGACAATCGGGACAACGATACACCGGGACACCTTGTTTGGACAATTTTTGATTAAATCAATAACCTTATTTCACTTTGAACTATTATACAGCGTGTACACGGGAATGAAATATATACAAAAGTATGAAAAATGGGTCCGGAAATGCTTCTTAAGGGAGCTACCGCATTTTAGAGATGGCGTCACAAAACTGGTTTTCGATCAATTAGTCATTAACTACATTTAATTTACGATTCAAATTTGGTACATGATTTGCAAATGATAATTTATACTTTCTATGTTTATTGGTCAGTGACTATAGCATACAGGGTTGGAGAGGTGTCAGGGGCCCTATACATTCTTGACACTAACTTTTTATAGGTATTGTATTGTAAACTGCCTATAATAAATTCTCCACGTGATGACCGTTGGTTTGAAGACATAATGTAATTCTTTTGTTTAGAGAATTTCTGATCCGTCCATAAATATTTTCCTTTTGTATGAACTCATTGCAGGCATTTTGAACTTGTAACCAAAGCTGCCCATGCGTTTACATTGGAATAGAGTACACACAAGTTTTGAGAAAAAATTTGAAATTTTGAAACAAAAGTGATTTTTGAAATTTGAAAATAAAGTAAATTATATTAAGATAACATTTGCTGAAAGGGCATAAATCATAAATAACAATATTTTAACATAAAAAACTACATTAATTCAACAATTAGATGAAATTTTGAATAAATATAAAAATGTCAATTAGAATATTGAATATGGAAATATTAATTAAAATAATTACCTGGACAGTTATAAGAAAAGATAGGGCTAATTTTCAATGTTAGTTTAATCAAATTAAAAAAATGGGCATTTGAAAATTAAGAAGAAGAAATAATAATAATAATAATCACTTTTGTTTGTATAGAAATTGGTATAAAAGCTGGATGCCAAAAAGTTGGTGGTACATTTTTTTTACACTTGACCAGTAAACACGTATTTCTCTCTACCTCAGATTTTTTTAATTTCCGAACCTGAAAAGTCTCAGCAGGTGGAGATTCGCTTCGAATGAGGAGGTAATGGATGAAATCGACAACTATTTTGCAAAGTTTTGAAGATCATAATGAAATGGAATTGGAGTACGAGTATATCTGTCTAAGTGTACTATAGAGTTGACAAATAAAAGTTGTTTTTGTGCCAATAACGATTTTTCATTTAAAAGTCAGACTCCCACCGAATATCCTGCGTAAGATTTATCTTATATATATTTAGGATTTTTTTATAAAAATTGACGAAAGGAGTCAGGCAGTTAATTATAATTTAAGCAATTAATATTAGTAAAAACGGTTTAACGCTAATAATCAATGAATGTTCTCAAATCAAAGATGCGAAAGACCATTTTCCTTCCTTCTGGCAAAATTTCGTATCGAAAGGAACGGAACCAACCAACATTTACTTTCGTTTTCAGTTATAATCATGTCTGTCGCCCTATTCAGAAGACATTTTAATGGAAAACAACCCCTTTCTACTATTCTTTACTGGCTTTGATATTAAAAATACCATTTCGATATATTTAATGTTAGATAAGCCGCAATTTTTAATTAAAATGCAAATTGTTTGTGGTTGGTGTAATTATTTTTTTTGGTTTTAATGTATTACAAGAACTTTCGATGAGTTTTATAAAGTGATCAAATTATATCGAGTCGCTGTAGTCACTCTAAGATTTTATTCTTTCTCATTAATATACAAAAGGTTGCATTATAAATATGTACAATTATTATTTCTTATTTATTTTGTACGTGTTGCAAATATTGCCTCTTTTCTTTTGCATTACCATCAAATTTTCAAGTACAGGATTTTCCTAAATTAGTTATACAGAAATAACTCTTAACTGTGAAGAAAGTATAAATTTTATTGAAATGAATAATAAAGCAAACAATTCAGCAAAACTTTTTCAATTTATTTACATTCATTTACATTTCATTTTCAAATGCTCAATATGGCTGCCCTTTGTAACACGGCATATATCTAATCTGCAAGTGAATTCGTTCCAAATTTTGGGTATTATACAGGATGTTCCGCGACTCGACCGACAAATTTATACCATATACTCTGGCGGTCATTACGACCAAAAAATGTTATATGACCTATAGGTGAATTCTTCTAGTTTAGTAAGCCTTGACATATTAACGTATGATTGACAAATTAATGACTTTTGTGCTGTAATATTAATTTAAGTCAATTTGCCGCGTTTTACTAATGCAGAATATGCTGGTATGGTTTTCTTATATGGTTTTTGCAAAGGAAGTGGGCGTGCTGCAGCTGCGGAGTACATCAGGCGATACCCAGATCATATTGTTCCTCACCACACAACATTTTCAAACGTTTTTCGCTGTTTAAGGGAGACAGGATCTTCCCCAAATCGTTGTGTAGAAAAAGATGGATTTGGAAACGCTGAAGTAGTTTTAAATGAAGTTGAACGAAGTCCTTCTACCAGTATTCGTAGAATATCTCATACAACGGGAATTCCTCAAACCAACGTATAGAGAATTCTGCACCTTAATGGGATTTATTCCTATCGTTTACAAAAAGTCCAGCATTTACTTCTTGGAGATTTAGAAAATCGAGTACGGTATTGCCAGTGGTTACAAAATAATTTGGAGGTTATTCCACACATACTTTTTACGGATGAGGCCCAATTTACAAGGAATGGTATAAACAACATACGTAATTCTCATATCTGGGCGAATCAAAACCCACACAAAACAATCGTAGTTAACCATCAACATCATTTATCCGTCAACGTGTGGTGCGGCTTGTTAAATAATCATCTAATTGTGCCTCATTTTATTGAAGAACGTCTTAATGCAGAAACTTGCCTTCACCTTTTGGAAGAAGAATTGCCGAATTCCTTGGAAGATATTCCTTTGGAAACTCGTCATAGCATGTGGTTTCAGCAAGATGGAGCTCAACCACATATTGGGAGACAAGTGACGATGTTTCTTAATGAAAACTTTCCGGAAAGGTGGATAGGACGAGGTGGTTCTGTACATTGTCCAGCTCGGTCATTTGATTTGTCGCCTTTAGATTTTTTTTGTGGGGTTGCCTCAAATCTCATGTGTATAGTAATGGTAGACCTGATACGCGCGAATGGTTGACTGACCGTATAGTTGAAGCTACTAATTCTCTATAGAATAAATTGGCATCAGTTAACTGGCAATCTTCTATGACATGATAGTTGCTTGTTTAGAAAATGGCGGTTCTTATTTTGAACAGTTACTGTAATTTTGTGTTAATTATTTATAAATTTATGAATAAAATTTCCTTTCCCATTTTTTAAAATGTAAACTCCATCGATATCTTCGAGACAAAGAGGAATTCACCTATAGGTCATATAACATTTTTTAATCGTAATGACCGCCAGAGTATATGGTATAAATTTGTCTGTCGAGTCGCGGAACAGCCTGTATAATGGTCAATGGTAGCACCTGCTGTTATTCGAACTCGCAATTCATTTCGATTTGCAGGAAGAGGTGGAACGTAAACATTATTATAAACTTTAATGTTAATAAAGAAAAAACAAAATAGCCTGACAAGTCAGGTGTTTACGAGGTGGGTTGCAGTGATTGTGACGCTATCTATATTGGTCAAACAGGCAGATCCATATAGGAGCGTATTAACGATCATAAAAAAGTTATTTTTAAATAATAACAGAAATACAGGTTTCGCTGAACGTTGCATAGGTTGTATACATGTATTCAATACTAGCAATTACAAATTATTACGCAAACGTTTCAAAGGGCAAAAACTAGACATGTTGTAAATCTTGGAAATTAAGAAAGCCAAGGCACCCAATAGGAACGTTAGAAACACACAATTAGACTTCGGAACACACCCTTCATCGACACTGGAATTAAGTCACTAGCACAGACTTACAAATAGGCATTGGTAGCTTTAGATTTTGGTTTGAATTTGTAAACTCAAAAATAACCGAGAGGTCGAAACACGTGTCGACTTAATTCTGATTAAAGTGAAATAATCAAACCAAGTGTTTTTATTAAATTTTTTAATTTTATTATTTATAATGCTTCACCAAGTGCCAACCGTTAATTCCATACAGTTTATAAACTTTATCTTTAACGTAGCCCCCCCACACAGAAATCTAATGGCGTCAGATCAAGGAATCTCGATGGCCAAGCTATCGTTTCATTACGTCCAATCCAGGTAACGGTGCGATTGAGGTAAGATGTATGTGCACCATCCTGGTGAAAAATAAAAAGTTTGTGCAAATATTCTTGTAATTGTGGCATGAGATAACTTTTCAACATATTCAGATAAGCAATCTTAGTTACAGTTTTCTCGATGAACTCGATGAAGAAGAATGGACCGAACGCTTGAGCAGAATTTGCACAAAAGACTTAAATCTTAGGCGAATGTTTTACACGTTCGACTATTTCAAATGGCTTTGAAGCACCCCATAGTCGTAAATTATGGCGGTTTACGTTTCCACTAACGTGGAAGGTAGCCTCATCACTAAACACAATTTGATCAAGAAAATTATCATGGCTTTCCATTTTGTAAAGCTTGCGGCAATTGTATTCTCTATGGATTAAATTGCAGGCGTGTTATTAAGACTCTTCACACTGTTGTTCGGGGAATCTTCATTTCTAAGCTAGCACATCCAAGTGATTTCTTTGAGTTACGAACATAGGTCTCGCGCACTTGTTCGAGTGTCTCTTTTGCAACTAGAGGTCTACTCTGATCTTTTGTCCTGTGTCCTACGCAACCAGTTTCAGTAAATTGATTATAACTATGCAATATTTGTTGGTTGTTGTGGTGGTTGCTTCTGATACGTGTAGTTCTTAATTTCCGATGAACAGAAGCGGTTGATCGCTATTCATAAAACGACAAACAACAATGAGCGCGCTCCGCGCCTAAATATGAGTCCATGATGACTGACCAAACCAGTGTTGCCAGGTGAAAATAATTGTTTTCACTAGATGAGAACTTAAAAAACCACTAGATTTCACTAGATTGTTACCACAATTATAATTGAAACCATTACATATGTCTAATTACCGGTAGTATATATAATGTATAGTTTTAGTTTTAGTTAATAAAGAAAGAAGAGCTATTGCATTAAAAAAAAAATGTAAAGCAGTAGGTAGGTATGTAAATAATAAAAGAAACACAAGAATTTCTTGATATATATTTATATATAATATATATATTTATTAGTATAATATTGCATAAAGTCGTACCTATTTTACAATAACACTGTACAAGCTGTTTTAAACTTAAGTAAAATTTACAAGAAAATAAAAGGTAATTATAGTAAATTACAAATTAGAGCTTATATAAATTGCATTAAATAATATATTTTTATTCTGATGAATACATATTGTTGTTATTTGTTACAGTTACAGGAATTTTGTAATCAAAACATTATTTATTATCACTATTTATTAATCTCTTAGAGTGTAGAATTCCAGTTAAGGTAGTAGCAGATAACCGATTTCTGATTTTACTTTTGTTGAGAGATACTGCACTGAATATTCTTTCTACCGAAGCACTACTGTGAGGTAATGTTAAAACTAAATTGACAAATTTTGATAGTTCTGGATAAACAGCAGTATTGTCACATCTAATTTGATCACAGATATTTTTCCAAAAAGAAATATTATCGGCTGCATCCTCATTGAAGTCACTGTTTTGCAATAATCGCCACTCTCTATCCAATGAAAGAAGATCAATATCTTTCCTATGAAAATTTGCTGCTGGACCTAATGAACTTGTAGTTTTAATAAGTTTTGCGTCCAAAAATTTCAAGAACTTAAGTGTCTTTACATCTTCTGCATTAAATGGAAAGCGTTTATATAATTGATGAGCAGCTTCAACATAAAAACCTAAGCATGTTAATTGAAAGTTATGTTTATCACCATCTGAAAGAGTATTTTCTTGAAATAATATAGCTGCCTTCGGGCCACAATATACTTCATTTATTTAGTAAAACATAATGTTCTGGGTTTCTATATTGCAAAATAGTTACATCAGTTTTACTCAAATATGTATTATTTATATAACAACTTAGAATAGTCTTGTATACTGCTAACATTCTGTCATATATTGCATAAATTTTAGGAGATTCTGATTGAAATTCCTTATTTAAATCAGTAAATACAGGTAAAACATATTCCAAAAACTCTAAATAATATTTATTCATAGGATTTTGTAAATTATTGTGAATGGATTCAGATGCATCGATTTGATTGAAAGATTCACTTTGGAAATATAATTTAAGAGCTTCATACTGCTCCAACACTCTTTTAACAACAGAAATTAAAGAGAGCCAGCGTGTTTGGCTACGTTGTAGCAGCTTATTGGGTTTAATATCAAGAAACTGCTGAAATTCTTTGTATTGTGTTTTTCGTTTAAAACTATATTGCATATAAGTGTATATGTACTTCTCGCACCAGTTTTTCCGTTGTAGAAGGTAATTTTTCACAAGCATGGGAAGCTATGAGTGCTATGGAGTGACATAGACATTTTACAGTAAAAAGATGTGGTATTTCATTTTTTAATAAAGTTTTGACGGAATGCTTAATGCCCATCATTGAATTTGCCCCATCAGCTGTAAATCCTACCATATTATTGTTATATGGAACATTATGTTTATTAAAAAATTGAACAATAACATTATGTATATTTACTGCAGTTGCATCATAGATTGGTAATAAAGCAAGAAATTCGTCATTTATACTAAAATTTTGATTTAATCGCACAACTAATCCTAAGTTTTTAATTCCGGTATGATCTGTAGACTCATCAATTAATAAAGAAAATTTGCTGCACTTTAAAGTTTCTATTAGAGTTTCAAAACTTGATTGACCAATTACGTTATTTATAATAGCTGTGCATTTTGGAAGATAACAGGAAATATTTTTTATAACATCACATTCATTATTTATAGACCTAATTAGTTGTACCAGATGATCAACTGAATTTATAGATATATTGTGTTCTGCAATGAAAGATGCAATTCTTATTTCTATTTCTTTTGTACTAAGTTCCGTGCTTGTAGAGCTTCTTACATATTGCGTAACACAGAATTTTTGTTGTTTGATTAATTTAGATTTAGATTGGTGTTTTATAGAATCATGGTGCTTACGTATTGCAGCTATCCCTCCAAGATAGTCATTACCGCATATTTTACATCTGTAAAACTCTTCTCCTTTTGAACTAGCTTCTATCCAATGTTGGTAATCATTGTGTTTCTCCCAATCAGTTTGGTATTTTTGTTTCTTTTTTTTTGAAGTAAATGGTTGATCTGTGGTCGACATAATAACTGCTAGAAATTAAAACAGATTTAGGAAAACTAATAAAAATATGTAAACGGTTTTATTTGCAGTAAATACTTACATGGTAATAATCCGAAAATTTATTTATTTAAAGAATTCAGTGCGATTGGGCGCGCGTGAATAAGATTCTACCATAAATATCTAATATGATTTAATCCAAAATTCCTCCGGCCAAGAGCTTTTATACTTTCCCATTTTAAATAGGTACTTACCCTTCATCGTATTATATCAAAAATTACAAATTTAAAAATAATTTGAACGGTACTTCCCGTAATGAGCTTATGTATTATATCAATTATTTATTGCGAGAAAATTGTTTCGACTACTAAGGTATAGATGTCACTTTACGTAGGATCTATAATATTTAATAATAATAAATAACGCAATCTATTTTGATAAATATATGATTTCATATAAACTACAAAACGAAAAATACGTAAAATAACGTAAAATAACTAGATTTTACTAAAATACAGAAGTTTTTCACTAAATCACTAACACAGTACTCAAATCGCTAGATCTAGTGAAAAATCACTAGACCTGGCAACCCTGGACCAAACGATGGCGTAGTAGCGTGATGCACGCGTACTCTAGCGGGCGTATAGTGAACTTGAGGATATGACGGAACTATTAAAACTCACTAGACCTTACTCTTGCTACTATATCTGGTTCCGCAGATGTAGAGGTATACTTTTCTATAACTAATTTAGGAAGAGACTTAATATTTATTAAATTGTACAAATGATAAAAAATAGCAGAATAGTAAAATATGCTAAGGTAGTAATTGAAAACTACAAAAGGCCAATTAAGTATTTACTTAATCCGAAGTAAGCCATGCGCAATGGTTGTTTACCACCACCTTCCTTAATTGACGCATATAGGTAACAAACGTTATTTATGTAAATATTAATATTTTATTGGATCTTTGTGTTCTTTTATCAAGATTTTAATAATAATAATAATATCGTTTATTGCCCAACAGGTCAAACCAAATTATAGGACAACAATAAACGAATGCAAGTATATACATAACAACAATAATGTAACAATAAAAATAATATAAATTCAAAACAAAAAGAAAAACTGAAGTCTTCATCCTCAACGCGCCCCTAATGCCTGCTCCCAGTAAATATGTCAAGCATGTCGCCTCAGCATTCTGTATCATGGGAGCCAATAGGGCCTTCTAAAAGATGTTCGTGTTTGGTGTGCGTTGAGCAAATGCATTGCCGGATAAATGCCAGACGTTTTGAAATCCAGATATTTCAAAAACCGACGCTGAATTCTCTTTATGGCAACATTTTGAGTATTGTAAAAGGGACAACAACAGACCCGTACTCAAACTTACAGCAAACATAGAATATAACGTTTTGAGGAGATCGACGTTAATGAAAAATTTGATAGATGGTAGGATCAAACCTAATGTTTTACTCGCTGAAAGGCAAAGGTTTTGTACGCGCAAATTGAAATTTAAGCAGGGATCGAATGTTATTCCAAGATCCCTCACAGAAGCAACTCTAGAAAGCATATGGCCGTCTATAGAATAGGAGGAAGTAATATATATTAATTTCCTAGTAAAGGACATGACGAAGCATTTATTTATATTCAACGTCAATAATTCTCACTAGACCAATTAAAAATAAAATCAATACTTTTTTGCAAGTGTTTAACATCAGCAACCCTGGACACTACATTGAAGGTTTCAATATCGTCAGCATAACCCAAGGCATCAGAAGGTAGATCTGTACAGTAAGAATAATAAAGGCCCTAAATTGGAACCTTGGGGAAGCCCAGATGTAGATATAAAAGCATTAGATAAGTAACCATTATAAAGAACGTAATTAATTCTATTGTTTAAATACGACTTCATAAGTCTGAGAAGACAAGGAGAGAAACCAAAAGAAAAAAGTTTGTTTAGAAGTATTACATGATTGATAGTATCAAATGCACGGGAGTAGTCAAAATAAATGCAATAAACCTGACACTGACAATCAATAGTATCACTAACATATTGTGTGAAATTTGCCACGTTAGTTACAGTAGATTTTCCGGAGAAGAAGCCATATTGTCGGGGCGAAATATAGGAACGGCTATTAGAGAATATGTGATTGTATAAATACTGTTCATATATGTATTTTAGAAAAATTAAAAAAAAATAGTAATAGGACGATAGTTTGATATTGTAAACTATTTGTCTTTCTTGGTTCTTCTAAATAAACTAAAAAACACACTAAATAACAATTTAAAAACTAATAACTAATAATAAAAGCATTTAAGTCACATTATGTCCATATATATAAGTATTTATTTACATTTATATAACACCACACGACGGCGATTACTCGTTGACTCCTGGTCTCCCTTCTGAACGGTTCTTATATAGTGTATATCTTATTCGAGGGCCTCCAGAAGCTCTTTTATAAGAGGTACGGGTGACCTGATGATGTACTCGGGGCGTGATACCTCTCGCCTGACATATCGTTGGATGACTCACATTACAATATATTGGTCTTGTCAGTTTCTTTTTTAAACAAGAACTATTCTAGCTCGCTTCCACAATCTAGGAAAGACTTTGATGATATCATTCGGCATTATTTTCTCTGACATAAAGGTGAGACATTGACTGGTGTATTTTTTAAATTCCCACAAAACGAAACATAATATTTTTTAATGTTTGATGTTTTATTGAAAATAGTAAACTTTCCGATTAGTAATGGAATATAATTTCATTCAAATGGCTGCCTCGAATGATTTTGCAATAGTGCATCCTGTTGCTTCATCCTGCAAAATGCAGGACGAACCAAATCATCGAAAATTTGTTTCAGAATTGAAGCACATGGTTTGTGGCCCTATTTCGCGGACAGTTCGATCAATATTGTGTTTAAGTGCCAATCGTTTCAGATTTGTTAGCGTAAGATCGATCTTTAAGAGCAACACATAAGAAGGTTCAACGGCTTCAATTTATGCTCCATGTAGTTCAAGTATCGTCACCCAAATGGTTGATTACACGATTATTGACCCCAGTAAGCAAAAATGTTCGGCTTATGCAGCACGTAGCGTCATCTTCTTGGAACCACAACACTCTGAAGTTCAGTTTATCAATTTCCTGCAAAAAAAAATAAATAAAACAGTTATCTTGCATCTGTATCCCTCTTCCTTAATCTTCATATTTGAAGAAAAATTGGTCAATAATACCGTCATTCCAAAGTTGGTTTCTTTGCGACTACGTGTATTTTCCGAGCCCCTCATCCGGCAGTTTTGTTTGTTTACACAGCCGCCCAGATGGAAATGCACCTCATCCGTAAAGATGATTTTAAAGGTTTTGTTCCATCAGGATAATGCGTTCCCTTATTCATCCGCTATGTCAAGCGCTAAGTTTGTCGAATTAGGATACGAATTGCTGCCTCATCTAACATATTCACTAGATACGAGTGATTTATCTTCCTCCCGCAAGAAAGAATACTTTTTGGGTGGCCTGAAAATAATAAAGTCGGCTTTTTTTAAGTCAGAGCTTTATTCTACATTATCTACAAAAACATATTATTTTTCCAAATAATCTGTCGCCTTAGCAACGCATTTTTCCCAATGAGTTTTTTAATTCCTTCGTCATAGAAAGTTTTCGCTTTTGCACGTAGCCATAGAAGCACAAACTCCTTTACTGATTGGTTATTGCTGAAACACCGACCTCCAAGTGCTTCTTTTAAGGGTCTAAAGAGATCAAAATCACAAAGCGACAAGTCTAGACCTTAGGGAGGATGCTCCAATACTTCCCAAGCCAGGCTGTCTAATTTTTGCCTCGTGACATTTACTGAATGAGGCCTGGCATTGTCGCGAAGAAGAATCACACTTTCGACAGATTTCGTCTTCCTTTTTCGTCGCAAGGTCAGCTTTGCGGCATCCAAAAGCTCGCAATAATATTCCCCATTAATTGTGCGTCGATCATGGAGAAAATCTATAAAATCTATAAAAATAACAGGGCCAAGCCGAAAAAAAAACAGTTGCCAAAACTTTTCTAGCCAACAACCTAGTCCTTGACTTCATCGGAGCCCTTTCACCACTCTTTCTCCACTCCATATTCGCCTACTTTGACTCGGGAGTGTAATAATTAGAGACCCGACACATCGGGCTGAAATTACATCATTACGACGGACGATATAAATAGTCTACAATATCTGTAAGTACATCACGCAGTTATTGAATAACACTATTCATTCGGTTAACCGCACACAAAAAATAAATGTGCAGTTAACCGAATGAATAGTGTTATTCAATAACTGCGTGATGTACTTACAGATTTTGTAGACTATTTATATCGTCCGTCGTAATGACGTCTATTTCAGCCCGATGTGTCCGGTCTCTAGTAATAATGCACTCAAGTTTCGTCGCACGTTATGATTTAATTAAAAACCGCCTTGCTGTCATGCCGGAATCGATTCAACAGACACTGACAAACCTCTAGCCGATGTAGCTTCTGTTCGTCCGACAGCAGCCGCGAAACTTATCTTGAAGACACCTTGTGGAATCCCAAGTCCAGTATCACTATGTGCTGAGCACTCCCGTAACTAATGCTAAGTTCTTTGGCAATATTCTAGAGCGTTATGCGCCTGTCGTCCTCCATGAGTTGTCGAACCGCATCGATAATGGCTTCGGTCGCGCTTATCTTCGGGTGGCGATTGTGGCTCTGGTTCTCAATGTTTCTACGCCCATCAGAAAATTACTTGGGCCATGCAAAAACACGGTTTCGTGACAAGGTGTTGTTGCTGAACTGAGCTTGTATTCTCAGTACAATTTCCGTTGGTTTTACACCCTCCTTGGCCAAAAACTTGATAATTATCCGTTGCTCCACAGAAACATGCACTTATTGCTCACTCATGGTTTCTATAGTACTAAGGCGATTTGAGAGAATTCGAGTCGTTAATATCTCCTCCCTAAACGCCCACCTTAGCTGAAAATCAACCTATCCTCTGTGGAATTAAAAAAAAATCATAAAGTGAGTATTGCATTGAAGTAACTCTGCCGTTAAATTATCCTCGTATATATTTCGAAGATAGTCCATTGAATTTACATAAAAGGAAATAAATGTATTTCATAAATCCGACATAAAAATGTTAACTTTCCACCCATGTTTCAATTGCATTGCCAATGCCTTAAAGGAACAATACAGGGTCCGGCAACGAAGCGGAGGCGGAAGATTACACGCGTATTTGAAAGTTAGTCAAATATTTAGTCATCGGATATCCTTTCGTACCATCAAGCGCACGTTATAAAAATATTTTGTTTTATACAGGGTGTTCCAGATGGAGATGCCAGACTAAAGTTGCATTTTTTTAAATAGAACACCCTGTATATTAATAGATATAATGATCCGCGCTTGAAAGCTGGTTACATCGATATAATGTTATATTGGTCTAAAGTTGATAGTTTCTGTGTAAATAATTATTTTACTTGATAAATTGATACATTTTAGTAGGCTATTCTGCATAAGGAAAATCAAAAGATCCGAAACCAATAGAATAGAATATTTTCTACTAGTATGCACTTTCGTTGCTACGTGAAATAAATTCTGCAACTGCTCGCGTTATACAGGGTGTTCACAATTTCGCAAAATCGAAGAAATCTCGTAATTTTTAAATGGAACACCCAGTATATTTTTAGCTCATTGAAAAGCCCTTTTACTAAGCTTTCTATTGATACCTCATTTGGTGCACCTAGGATGGATCATTTGCTAATTA
Organism: Melolontha melolontha; assembly: GCA_935421215.2. NCBI lineage: Eukaryota > Metazoa > Arthropoda > Insecta > Coleoptera > Scarabaeidae > Melolontha > Melolontha melolontha. The sequence continues at coordinate 49,290,129 of OW285236.1, forward strand.
TTTCTTTTTAGAATTGAATTAATGAAAAGTGCTTGTATTTTTAGTAGCTAATTTGCGCTTTTAAACCTTCTGTAAGATCGGATATTCAACAAATTATCCATAAATGGTCTATAACAAGAAGAAACCCCATTAAGTACGAGAAATAGTTGATTTTCACACAGCGGTGAAAGCAAACATTAAATGAATATAAAGTAATATAGCATTTTCAATAGATTCACTGCTGATCAAGTTATCTGTTGTTAGTTTAATAAAAAATTTGCACAAATTAATTTGTATTTTAAAGAATTTTGTAAAACTAACTATTTTACGAATACCTAATATGAAATAATATATACCTAATTAGCTTATCATAAATCGAAATCATGTAGGAAAGAATCAAGTACCAGTAGTATTAAAAGTTTGCACTATTTTAAATAAATACTAATTATTAACCACAACATAAAATTAATTAACAAAAGTAGTAGCACAGTAAATAAAAATAAAGTAAATGTAAATAGTAAATGCAAATAAATCAAAGAAAACTTTCAAATGTCCTTCCATGTCTCTCAATACATAAAGCCGCCTGGTTAAATTCTGTTGAACATGCTGTAGTGTTTCTTGGCGAACATTTCTAAATGCCTCTCTTATGCGTTCCATCATATTTTCCCTTGTTGTAGGAATTTCCACATAAACTAGAGCCTTGACATATCCCCAGAAGTAGAAGTCCAAGACAGTAAGATCTGGACTTCGTGGAGGCCAAGCGATTGGACCACCTCGTCCTATCCAATTTGTCTTCCTTCCATCGCCCTAGAAACCCCCTAACGTTAAGGCTGTAATGAGCAGGTGCACCATCGTGTTGCAACCAGAAAATTTGTCGGGCGTGGGCATCCACATGCTCAAGTAAATTAGGCAGTTCGTTCTGCAAAAATGCCAAATACGTATCGACTTTAACGGTTCCATCGAAAAAGTACGGCCCAATGATATACGGACCAAGTATACCCCCCCAGACGTTACGATTGTCTACATGACGTATCCAATGCGGGTTTTCTGTTGCATAATAATCCATTTTTTTTTTTTATTTACCTCCCCATTACTTTTGAAAGTAGCCTCATCGCTAAACAAAATCTGTTCTTTTAATGAAATCATCACCATGCAATTCCTGATTTAATTCCATATGGTACGGATGATACTTATGACTTCTTAAAATTGTTCGTACGCTCCTATCTTCAATAGCTGTTACCTTTGAAATACCGTCTATACTTATATGTGGATTTTCCTGTATTGTTAATAATACCGCCAATTCGTTTTTTTCATTGATTACCGGCTTATTTATTTCTCTCTTCTTGTAGGTTACACTATCAGTTTCTGTAAATCTGTCTAATAACCGTTCAAATGCTTCCGGTCTTGGCTTTCTTTCAAGGTTTGGAAATCTCTCTGCATATACTCTACTTGTTAGGAGACAATTTCTTGTACACTCCCCAAGAATAAATATCATATTCACTATTTCTTGAATACTAAAATTAGTCATTATAGCAATTTCTTTTAAAGATTGAACAAAATACTTTGTAAGATGGAACGAAATTTTTGACAACTTGGTTATTAAGTATACACGCTTAAAACTGACGCCAGATAATAGAAAATGCTATATTACTTTATATTCATTTAATGTTTGCTTTCACCGCTGAGTGAAAATCAACTATTTCTCGTACTAAATGGGGTTTCTTCTTGTTATAGACCATTTATGGATAATTTGTTGAATATCCGATCTTACAGAAGGTTTAAAAGCGCAAATTAGCTACTAAAAATACAAGCACTTTTCATTAATTCAATTCTAAAAAGAAATAATTAGCAAATGATCCATCCTAGGTGCACCAAATGAGGTATCAATTGAAAGCTTAGTAAAAGGGCGTTTCAATGAGCTAAAAATATACTGGGTGTTCCATTTAAAAATTACGAGATTTCTTCGATTTTGCGAAATTGTGAACACCCTGTATAACGCGAGCAGTTGCAGAATTTATTTCACGTAGCAACGAAAGTGCATACTAGTAGAAAATATTCTATTCTATTGGTTTCGGATCTTTTGATTTTCCTTATGCAGAATAGCCTACTAAAGTGTATCAATTTATCAAGTAAAATAATTATTTACACAGAAACTATCAATTTTAGACCCATATAACATTATATCGATGTAACCAGCTTTCAAGCGCGGATCATTATATCTATTAATATAACGGGTGTTCCATTTAAAAAAATGCAACTTTAGTCTGGCATTTCCATCTGGAACACCCTGTATAAAACAAAATATTTTTAAAACGTGCGCTTGATGGTACGGAAGGATATCCGATAACTAAATATTTGACTATCTTTCAAATACGCGTGTAATCTTCCGTCCCCGCTTCGTTGCCGGACCCTGTATATAGAACATAGTACGCATGAGTAGTTATAGTTAACATTCTTTCTATTATAATCCAAAATATTTACGGTGATTTTAAATAGCATTGTGTATATACATAAATGTGTATGACACTGTATGAAGATAAACATATTAGTCCTAATCAGTCAAAATTAACTCATCCGTTGTGTTTATCGTCCATGGTTCACTGCACTTGAACTTCCGCACAAGAAACATTAGGGTTATGGTATCTTTGTAGTAGGTGACGAATAATACAACACTCGTGACAAAAATATACTTACATATATTTGTATATAAGGGGTTTATGCATATATAACTTCAAACGTATACAAGGAATTCAAAAGCGTACGTTGGATACAAAATAAACGTTGTCCGTGGACTATAAATAATCTCTCTTGTGTAGTGGTCGGTGTTAAGTTGATGGATGCATAAATAGAAGTGGTTGGTACAAATATAGATTGGTAAACTTATGTACTTTACTATGTAAATTCTTATTGTCGTACACTAAAGAATCTGAATAAAATATGAAGGGTATTACGTTCTCGTAGAGAAATGTATTTGCTTTTCCGACATAATTCAATCAAATTACTAAATACATTATTCATGTAAATAGACAGACTTAATCAGAGATGATAGACTATCTGTCAGTAATAAATAACGATTGAGATACTATGTTTCGATTGTGAACTGTTTGCTAATTACGCATTTGTAAATACGATAGGTATTAATAGCATGTTATTAAATGTCAGGTGTTATACTCTTTAAAAACTTAAATAATTTACAGATATGGTGGAGCATTCTAAAAGATCTATTCATTTTTAGGCAGTTTGCAAATAAAATAAAACTTACAGCCACTGGCGTATACGATAGGTCATTTTTATCTTCTCGGACTAGGCAGGTTTAAATTTTAATTCAATTTTTTATTATACTTTTTTTAAATCGCATATACCTTCTTAACTTTCGTGCCAATTTACAAAACATTTTCAACATTATCGATTTTAGATGAAATAAAAATTAGAAAACAATATTTTCACTTTAGTGTGGTAAAATACCATTACAATTGTTTCGAAACATAGTGTCTTCCTCAGATGGTATTACTAAACCTAAAGGGTTTAGTAATAATCCAACTTCCCTATCCAACCAAGTCGGTCTCCTAGATTTCAGTCTGGTCCTGGGGACGCCCTCCAAATCATTGTGTATGGGAAGATTTTTGAAAATCTTAGTTCCTTCATTCTGAGCTGCAGCGAGACGTCTGATATCCGGTGGGGCAATGTTGGAAAGAATCGGTAACCAGAAACTAGGAGTGTATCTAACTGTAGGCTGATCCTCATTGTATCGTTAAGTTGCTTGGTGTGAGAACTTCGATACCAGACAGCTGCACAGTATTTAGCCGGAGAGTAAGCTAGTGCAATAGCTGCCATTCGCAAAGACCCTCCATTCACTCCCAATGAATTGCTGGCAAGTTTATGTAGTAAATTATTGCGGGTCTTCACTTTTTGACTAGTTTTATAGAGGTGCTGCTTGAGCGTCAAAGACCGGTATAACGTTATGCTCAGATATTTAAGGTGGGGCTTATGGTTGATTCTACTACCACCAAATTCAACATTTAGCTCTCTGTTAGCTTCCTTGTTACACAAATGGAAAGCACATGGTTCGAATTTTGAAGGGTTTGGTTGTAAGCGCCATTTCTTATAATATTCGCCTAAAGTTTGCAGACCTTCAGTAAGTTGTAATTCTCCATCCTCTAAATTCTTGGTTTGGGTGCATGAAGCCAGGTCATTTGCATATAAAAATTTTCATGATTTTGTGGGTGGAAGACCATTGGTGTAAATGTTAAACATTAAAGGAGCCACACCCGATATTTGAGGACGGCCGTCAAGGTTTTGCCATTAGTAGTTCGATTGTTTAGCCAGACTGCGATTCAGCGATTGCTTATCATATTCTGGTTAAGATTGCTTAATTTTAACACATGGGATGATTGTTTGGAATTTAAAAATTATTCCAGTCTTCCAGACTGCGTCATAGGCACTGGAGGGATCGAGAAAAAAGCGGATGATCTTGAGACCTTTCTGAAAACTTATTTCAAACGCCAAGACTTGTTGACAGCAGCTACTTTCCGTTCTGAATCTGACTTGCTCCTTATTGATAATCTTGTCGACGGCGGATGCTATTCAATTGTAGGTAAACCGTTCTAGAAGTTTCCAGAATCTTCCGGGGATTCACCAGATTTTAATATTGCTAAGATTTTTATTATCCGGAAAATGTTAGGTATGCCTCCAGAATCTAAGATATTGTTTCTAGACTATTTTCGAGTAACAAGATTTAAATGAATTCAGGGAAGACATTGTCAACACCAGGAGCCTTTCTTAACTTGAACCAGGCAATGGCCGAATTGATTTCTTCAATAGAAAAAGGACATGACCATTGCGAATACTGAGGGAGACGAGAAAAGATGTCCTAAATTTCTCTTTTTATATCTCTAACAAAAGCTCTGTTGACAGGCACATTATTTGAAATAATTTCGGAATCGTTTATCTATAAGGTTGGGATCCATTGGCGAAGTTTTTGTTGGCAGTAATGCTGCGGAGCCTTGTTTTCTAAGCAGCGATCAGATTTTTCTACTAGAGTGATTAAATTCGTGTTTTCGGTCATTTCTTCCATTTACTTTTCCGAGCCTCTAGTTGACTAAGAATTCGATTAGCTAGTTCATTGCCGCCACTCACATAATATCGTTTGTAAAGTTCTTTATGTTCATTTAATCACCCTGAGACTTCTACTACTGTTCTGTAATGAAATTGAAGCTCTAGGTTCAGTGCAGTATGGAATCGCGTTCCTGGCACTGCTTTCTTTTTATGAACGTTTCAAACATTGTTGCTACACTGAAGAGTTTCTGTTACAGTGCAGTGCTACTCGTAAAACGTACAATACAATCGCGAAAACTAGTCTTCCTAAAATTCGACCAAATCCAACAACCCTCCTCGGACTTACCTTTTGTAGGCGGGTTGCTGTTAAAAAACATGTCAGACGACCAGTACCACGGACACAGCTCAATGAAGACGTACGATTCTTGACGAAACGTCGTTAAACTAACTGATCGATATTTAAAAAAGGCGCCACTGCGTTTTGTAGGCTGCTTGTATAAGTGTGAATATACGTTACGCGGAGGACGTACATGCGATAACGTACCCACGTAGAACCAGGTTGCATCCAAGGAAGCTAAATATATTAAAAGAAAACGAACAACAACCCTATAAGAAGTAACAATATTTATTTTAATCGTTTAAGTCGAAAATAAAAATATAAACAAGTGAAAAATGTATTAAGTGCCAAAATATAATGAAAGGGGGTGAAAGCTCTGTATATATATTTAAATTTATGACTACTATAAACAGATGCACAAACATTAAGCTATACTTTAAAAGGTGAAAATAATAGACGGTTCAAAACTTTTGACCGTGCCTGGATATTACCATGCTGTATAATATTACTAGACTGCAGAACCGGCGCTATCCCGATCGGGTGTGATTCTTCGGTGCCGACAATGTACAATCGATCAACTTAACTATGAATATTATAGCGCGATGATATTGATAAAAGTTGTCTGATTGTACGTCCTTCAATGCAAACAGACGGAGTGTGAAATATATTTCGCCAGAGTCCCAATAAAGCCAATGAAATGTACTCGTATATACCGAAATTTATTTTTAGGAAAATAAATAAAACGCTGAAGTTAAATGAATTTAAATTAACGTGAATTGAAATTAATTCAAGATATATATATACAAAATGCATTTACTTTATACAGTGAAAAAATTCGAAATATTGAAAAAGTATAAACTTGTAATAATTATATCACCTATAATTAAAGTGAATGCTTTGTCACACCACAGTAAACATTTTTTATTCACATTAATTATTACAATATATTCTAATTCTAAACTTCTGTAACTTCTGTTCTGTCAAGTGCGTTCTTTTACTGGACTGTATGTCTTTAAATATAGAAAAACTTCGCTCAACATCTGAGCTAGTGAGTAGCGCATAAAAATAATAATCTTTAAATTTAATATGTCTACCGATTTCCGTATTTTGAACATTACTGCAAAAGCCTTTCAGGAGATTAAAATCAGGGCTACGAGCGAATATTGCATCAATCTTATTATTAAGCGAAACCGACTCTGTCTCTATGCCTGCATAACTCATTAGAGGATAGCGTCTGTTCTGCAGTCTAAATATAACAAAAAAATAATATATCTACGTATACTAAGATGTCAAGAACATTTACAAAATTATTATAGACTTAGGCATGATATGACTTAATTTTCAAAAAAATGTGACGCTAAATATATTTCAAAACTAAATAATAATTATAATTAAATATTCGAAGTGAATTAACAGTTAATGAAGCTGAATCTGACTGATTAATAACTTGTACTATTCTACTAAATGTAACCTACATAAAAATGTTAGATAAATATCTAACTACTTCAAACAATATGAATATAAACAGCAACTTAACTGTTGGCGTGTATATCGATGAAATCTCGGTGCTGATTGCGTCTCTTCCCGTCTCTTTCTTACTTCGGTACCTCGGTACCCCAAGTTACTACTTGGCAACCCCAACTATTATCAGCGACTAAAGGTTGCTTGTAACGTTAATCATTATTTGGAAGCCGGTGACGGGGACCCTACGATAATATATTATATATTAGTCAAAACGGAATGCAGGAACAATGAATTGTAATGCCACGTGCAAAATGAGGGGGGGTCTCTTACCTCTTAGATGTTTGGAGGGCACGATAACTCACGACCGAGACGACGTACAATGATCCACGATTATCTTGGGATTACTTAATCCAAGTGCGGCCACATTATCCACTGAGTCAGTGTAATTTTCCTCAAAACTCACAAAACTTATGATAACTGCAAGTGGCACATGCGCAGGCACAAACGCAATGGTCGAGATACTAACGTCAAGTGAAGCCACCACCAGACGCGATTCCCTAGATGATCGGGAAGGGGGTAGAAATGTCGCAATTGGATATCTGTGCCGTACGCGATGCACACCTGCACGAACATTCTACGCAGCTTATTTTTCATATTAGGGTGATTAAAATAATATCCGTAACAGCAGCAACAGTAGTAGTAGTCCTGAAAATGTCTCTTGCAATAGTGGACGAAACGTCGGCCAAGAAGGAAGCAGTGCCAAGGACGTGGTTCCATCCCCGGAATCACAGAAAGTATCATAGACAACGACCGCGGAACTCTACGAGTCAGATGTTTCAGAAAATGTTTTAATTGTATATTTTTAATACAATATTCTACACTTCACTTTTTTTAAGGTTCGAATTTGATATGCAATTATAATTGATCATTCTTGAGACACTGAATTGCTCTAGATGAAAACAGCAAGTTATAGGTTTTAAACGCATCATTTTCGATGTTTTAGTAGCGTTATTACTAGAGAACGGATGCAATTTCCATAAAACGCAATCGGCAATTGGAATTGTGTATAACGTCGCTCAGTACATCCCGGCGTAATTAAATGAAGTATTTGTTTGACTTACTCGGACACCTGGTCTCGCAGCGATAACAATGGACAACCCAGCTATTGTATTCGGAGAATATAGTGTTTTTCAGTGGTGTCGTGTACGTAGATAAAATAAATAAGTTTATCGTATTTCGTAAGAGAAATAGTTATTGAAAAATTGCAATAAATCAACCGTAAAACGTCAGGTAGGATCGTTAAAGCACGAAAAAAAATTGAATCCGTTGAAATCTGACAATTTTAACGAAGAACTCTGTGAAACTTTTATGGCAGCTAATATTCCATTATTTAAATTGAACAATCCTATTTTGAAGACATTTCTGAAAAAATATACGCAAATATTATGTTTCTAGGTGCTATACGAGAACAGTAGAACGCATTTGAAGCCATCTTTTAAATCAATACATATGGATAAGCGCCGACGAAACGGTGGATATGTTAGGACGCTGTGTGGTAAATGTTGTAGCTGGTGTACTACATCCAACTATTCCCTATAACTCATATGTAATAGCAACAAGTGTTATAAATAGAGTTGATGCGGAAACAGTTGCTGAAACCATTAAGGAGAATATGCAAAAAATGCTTCATTCGGACGCCACGTACAAAGAAAAAATACTTGTATTTGTCAGTGATAGTGCTGCGTATATGTTAAAAACAGGCAGACTAATGAAGAAAACATATCCTAATATGCTGCATACGAGTATTACTTGTGTAGCACATGCTCTCCACAGAATCTGTGAATATATCAGAGACACTTTTCCGGAAGTTGATAGACTTGTATCAGCTTTTAAAAAAGTTTTCAGAAAAGCACCATTGAGAGTAGCTCTTTTCAGGGAAAAATTTCCATCTCTTTCACTGTCTCCCACTCCAGTAATAACTAGATGGGGAACATGGCTGGAAGCTACTAGTTATTATGCTGAGAATTTCGATAGTTTAAAACATTTCGTAACACTGCTAAAGGAGGATGCTAGAAGTATTGGTGAGTGCAAGGAGCTCACACAAATCCCAAATTTAAAAAATCAGTTGTACTTTCTTCACGAACACTTTGGAAAATTGCCAAAACTAATCACTTATTTTGAAAATCGAAATCTCAAATTAAATGACGGATTAACCACATTAGATGTAGCTGTTAATAATTTGAAAAGTATTCCAAGTGACTTCGGATGTGGCCTTCGGCAAAAGTTTGAAGCAATTCTTAATGGAAATCCAGATTTAATTACATTGCAGCAATTATGTATGGAGACAATTCCACAAAATCTAACGGCTAAATATGAAGAAATAAAAGAATATTTCCAGTATGCACCTATAACCAGTTGCGATGTAGAAAGGACGTTTTCTATTTATAAGGATGTACTTAATTCAAAGAGAACAAAATTGACAGAAGAAAACCTTGAGAAACTATTGCTAGCCAATATTAATATTCCTTTACTCAACTTGAACGACAAAATGAACAAATAAAAATGTTTCAATTATAGAAATAAAATTAAAAACTTTAAAAATACAACTTTTCAACAAATACATATTGCAGTGGAATTTGCTTTTAAATTGCTTATTAATTTTTATTCACACTACAACTTATGTTGCCGGCTATTCAGTCTAGTAGAATCCACGAACTCCCATCTCATGGATCATTCTTTGCAGAATTGGTCCAGGTTATATATTGGAAGTAAAACAATAAATGTCAATAAAAGTCACTCTTTGATAATTTATAATTTTTAATAAAAAAAAAAGAAAAAATCCCTTTACCGAATGTATAGGGTGCTAAAGCAACATTAACAGTAGCAATGGGAGGAAACACTCTTTGTGAATAATGACTCGCACACAGAGAAAAACCCCCTGTGACTCTCGAACAAAAATAAAACTAATAAATACTAGTGAAATTTGTCAAGTTTGACCTCTACTTTAACCCCTACAATCAAATGTCAAAAACAACAAAGTTTTCAAAACCCGCGAAAATTGAATTTTTAGTCGTGCGCAAAATAACACGACAAGGTCAACCCACAATAAAAAAATCCAACCTTGAATTCAAAACGTTCTAGAAAATTATCTTTTAAGAAAAACTCCACTAACAAAAAACATGACAATTTTCTCTAATACCCATATACTAACTTCAAATATCAAAATTATTACAAGAAATACATGAAAAATAATAATAATAATAATAATAAACGCAGTATCAATTATATAAATTAAATATTTTTATCAAACTTACATAGATCTATGCACTGATAATATAAAAACTACGTGAGAGATATCTTACTTATAAAATCATATTATAATCACAAAACTCTCGCAAAAATCGAATTAACATTTACATGCACCTCAAAAATTTGCATAAACAAAATACAACCCGATTTTATTAACACAAAGAATAAAATTGAATATCTTATTCTTTAACAACCCGGTCACTGTCGAAGTCTAGATATCTCTAACCAAAAATGAAAATTCCAATATCCGCTTGGACATCCCCACCAACTATAAAATCAAAATATATATATACAGAAAATACACATTTTATAATAATACGATATCCGGGAAAGCGGCAACTTTAATCATCTGACCAACCTAAATATACGAGGATGGATCAAAATTTCAAACATAATAAAATTCATCACTTATAATTAAATATATTTATAACGATCCCCGTCTGAAATAAAATACACATCAAAAAATGAAATAGATAATTTTAATAAATGTACTACACAAAAAAGTTTAATATCGTTCAATCATTTTCCTTTCTTGTCCAAGGAAAAATCCATTGCAATATGTATTTCGTAATTTTATAGATCACCACCCGTTTGTTTTCCAATTATATAAATAAAATTAATTAATAAATATGTATTTCGTAATTTTATAGATCACCACCCGTATGTTTTCCAATTATATAAATAAAATTAAAAACTTTATAAATACAACTTTTCAACAAATAAATATGTATTTCGTAGTTTTATAGATCACCACCCGTTCGTTTTCCAATTATATAAATAAAATTAAATATTTTAGAAATACAGCCTTTCGCCAGTACTGCACTCGGCTTTGCGTCATGTGGTAAGCGTGTCCGTTCTCTAGTTATTACAGCAGCAATTTGGAAGTAAATATTATCTTTATATTACCTTTCAGTATAAAAACGATACTTCGTAGATTTCAAAAGCTATTATTCGATAAGAGGAGGCAGAAAACGCCAATAAAAAAAGAATAACACTCGACAAGACCGAACGATGGATAACGAATGAGAATTTACGAGAAATATGTGAAAAGGATCAAGCGATCCGATCGATATTTTTACACATATCTCTTTCCTTCAATCACGCATAGTCCCTTGATAAAGTACAAGATGTATTACTGAGTTGGTGTCTTGACAAAACGGGTGAACTCAATATATCAATATTCTTTGTTCGTTATTGCCTTCAATCGGAACTGCTAAGCCCAACTGATAGCTGTGGTAGTGTTTGAAATGTTTTACGGCTTTCAATGTACGAGGAAAACCCCCCAACTTATATAAAGATATCTTCAGTGTTCCAGCGACCTTAATATATTCAATTGCTTTAAAATATTTTGACGTTTAATTCATTTTAATGATTTAGTGGCGTATATTGTCTATCGCGTGTTGCGTCATTTAAAAATTCCTCACATAATTTAAGAATTAACGTGAATTAACTTATTTGTGGTGAAATTAAGTAAGTGTTAGTGATTTTCGTTTGTTGTTTCCTCTTAAAAACAAGCATTATGCAACTAGTTAGCTACTGCTGTAAAGGTGAAGCGGCACAAATTGTAACTCTGTATGGCGAAGGATATAGACAAAAAGGTATCGCACGACGTCTTAGGAGAGGTCAATCTATAGTATTGAAGATTTTAAAAAGGTATTAAGAGACCGGAAATTTTGTACGAAGATCCGGCCAAGGGCGCAGAAAGTGCACAACAGCAATTGATGATCGTTTTTTGACACTAAATTCAACGCGAAATCGCACACGACATCCACATATCTCAAAAATGAGTTACTAAATGTAGGACATGTTAATGCTAGTTCGAGAACGGTTAGACGAAGACTAAAAGAAGTAGGTTTAAAGCCAAGACGGTCTGCCAAAGTTCGACGTCTTCTCCAAAATCACAAAACTCGTAGATTACAATTTACCAGAACACATGCTCAGTGGAATATCGAGAATTGCAAAAATATTCTATTTACTCATGAGTAGAGCAGACGAATTTTCGTGCGCGCCATGGGCGCCGGTATAGGAGTGTAATTCGTAATATATTAGAATATGCAATAGAATAGGGACGCAATATGAGCTTGTTACCGATATAAGTATAGAAATAGAGACATTTATTCTATCAGAAATAATTAAATATACATTTGGTTTTCTGCTATTAAAGTAATATGCATAAACACACGAAAAATAAAAATAGTACATATTATAGCAGCGTTGTATGTACCTATAAATAAAACGGAAAATGTATGAAATCAGTGATTGTGTGCACTACAGAGGATTTAAAAAAACACTTACCGTTTTAAGCGTCTTCCAAGGATTGACAAACTGGAGAAACTCGATTGTATATTTTCAACATCAGGTGCGTTTCTAAGGTTATTTCTGAAAAACATGTCCGCCGTGACGAAATAATATGTCAATATTCGGAAAACGAGCGTTCTACATTTAGTGATGTTATATTCGCATAATAAAAATACTTTTTTAAGCAACTTAACACATCTGTAGACGTGCCCTCACAAATACGTGTTAAGGTATCAAAATCTGCATTTCTGTCTAAAACACTTTCAAATTTAATTAGAACACTTTCACTTTTTGCGTCCTCTACAGCACATAGTTGTGCGTGAACATCTTTATCGATTTGCACTGATTCCTCTAACGACAGCGACGAATTTTCTAATTTTGTTATTGCTTCTTCTAGTCCCAAGTAATTCTCACGAATACTTTGTAAATCCATTTTAATCTGGGCATCTTGAAATTTTTTCTGGCTTGTATTGATAGCTGCACTTTCTTTCGGATCGGTTGATAAAACCACGTCCATAATTTTTTCAAAATGTTCATGATAGTAAAACCCCGCTCGTAACCATGTACCCCAACGTGTCAGAAACGGCTGTGGTGGCTCAGGGGTACGGGGACACAATTCGTGAAATTTCCGAATACGTTATGGAGATTTCAGGAATACTGCCTTTGTACTCGATATTAAAGCATCTACCTCTGGATACGAACCTGTTCTGCTACAAGTTGTAGAGCATGGAGCATGCTTGAAAAAGTATTTTGATTATGCTAATATAACATCACTCGATGCTCGTTTTCCGAATATAAACATATTTTTTCCTCACAGCGGACATGTTTTTCAGAAATACCCTTAGAAACGCACCTGATGTTGAAAATATACAATCGAGTTTCTCCAGTTTGTCAATCCTTGGAAGACGCTTAAAACGGTAAGTGTTTTTTTAAATCCTCTATCGAGTACACAATCACTGATTTCATACATTTTCCATTTTATTTATAGGTACATGCAACGCTGCTATAGTATGTACTATTCTTATTTTTCGTGTGTTTATGCATATTACTTTAATAGAAAACCAAATGTATATTTAATTATTTCTGATAGAATAAATGTCTCTATTTCTATACAAGCAGTAATTAAAGCTCGAGGTTTATTAACTATGCTCTTATTTCAATCAATCAAAAGACTAGTATTTGCTTAACCAAGTTGCATTTAAGTTTAAAATAATTATCTTAAATTTTCATAAAATTTGTCATTAATTTTTTTGATGATTTTCTGCTAATAAAAAATTAATATTTGCTAAGCAAACAGTAAAAAAAAAAACTATTTTTCTTGTATAATGTTTTTCTTTCATTAAAATTCATATATACAAAAAAAAATTAAAATTTAAAATATTCGATAAATTTGTCTATGAGTGTAACAAGCAAAAAAACTTCTGAAGAATGCTTTTTTCGAAAAATTGAAAATAAGATTTTTTACAAATATATTTAAGTCCATCCGCGGGCACACTTATATATAAGTATGAACTTAGATTTACAACTAATACTTAATTAATAATAGTATTTTAAAGATTAGATAAAATGCTATTGTAAACCCTGGTATTGTTGCCAGTAGGTACGATTACTAAGAATTGATCACATGGAAATTTCCCCAATTATGACGTCAACCAATACAATATTATTAACATCAAGAGATACCAGCTTCAAGAACAGTACAGTACTTAGCATCAAGAGACATAAAGTCTCATGCTAACAAGTTAATTTAACAATATTTTAATTAACAGTACAGAATTTAACTTTAAGCTTAACATTTAGTGTTCCATTTGTAAGATTTACTTTAATAAATTAGGTCTAAGTTTTTTTGTTAAATAAATAAAATATTCAAAAAACACCTATGTTTCAATATAACTGCCACCGAGCAAAATAAATAATGCTTATACGAAAGTTACGCCCCGTGAGCGGTGGATCAGGATACAAAATTTATAGTCAGAATACTTATTTTGTATAAACATTGCACATTCCAATATGTAAATAGATGGCACATTAAGTATGCTGTAGTCCTTGAAAAAATCTTTGCAGGAGTCCCTCGACTTTAGCCGAAGCACTGCCCTTAAACAAGGCTTTTGCGCTACAAGAACACTACCCACATCCGCAGAGCCACCTCAAAACAATACCATAGAAGTTTAGAGAAAACATTCGCGTGGTATGTCTGCAGCGCTATGTCTTGTCCGATATTTGCACGAATTACTCTTACAGCATAGCATCAACCACACAATTTAGATGTTAAGTAATTAATATGTTTGCTTCATGACAAGCGATAGTCCATTATGAGTCCTAGGAAAGTCATTTCTTCAACGCATGCGATTTTTTCCTCATGATGTTCGATGTAGATATCCCTTGTCCTGGGAGCAAACACCATTGAATGGGATATAATTAGATCTGTGATCTGTGATTCAAATAGTAACTATTAATAATGTAATAAAATGTCGATAAATTACATCCACTCCATCCTCTAAAACTTCACCAATGTGTTGGGCTATTTTGGACAAATTTGTAATGATAGATCTACTTGCAACAGCAATTAAGAAAAGACAATTCAACTGTCTGGAATATAATTGATAGACACTTCAAAGTACTTATGTTTTCATTGTTTCCCTTACTCGGAAAATTGGTTTTGCAAAGAAAGTTTCCTAGAGAAGACATTTTATTTTATTCTTACTTCTTTGATATATCGTTCCTTTAAAAACGTTCGTCATTATAGTAAGCTGTTTTTAAGTAATTCAGTAATCAAAGATTGGTGCACATGCGAAACTTTAGAAAAATTCTGACAGTTGTCATACATAAATTCAAATTATATACGCTTATATTTTCTAAATTATTATATAAATTATTATACTGTTAGAATTACAACATAAAATATTTATTATTCAAAGTGACTATAGAACTTGCCAAAAATTAGAACATTGAGATTGGATTTATTACACTAATCGATACTTACAGGATTTTCGGCAACAGTATCCTAATCTGCCAGTTACTTATGCACAACTGCAAAAACATATTCAAGCTTATGTTATTAAATTTCGTGAAACACCGGCAATAACTCGTAAACATGGCGGTGGAATACCTAGAAAACGAACAGCAAATTGCATAGAGAATATTCGACGTGGAATGGAAAACTCACCCAAAAAATCAATCGCAAAACTATCACAAGTTCATTTGTCAGTGGGAACATGTTATACTATTTTAAAAATGGACTTAAAGTTGTTTCCATATACAATTCAAGCAGTTTCGGAATTCAAACAGGTAGATTTTGCTATGAGAACACAGTATTGTCTATGGTTTTTGAATAACATAATAATGACATTCTCGACAAATGCTTCTTTTCGGATGAGCCTTGGTTTCATCTTTCAGGATATTTAAACAAGCAAAGTATGAGAATTTGGGCTACAGAACACCCTTATAATTTTGTGGAAACTACGCTATATCCACAAAAAATAGGCGTCTGGCTAGCAGTTTCAAGAAGACGAATTATTGGGCCTATATTTTTTAATCAAACCATAGCAGCTGAAAGATATTGAAATGAATTATTAGAGCCGTTTATTAATGAACTTTAAGATGATGAACTTACGGAAGAATATTCCCGGCAAGATAATGCATCAGCGCACAAATCTTGAGAAACAATAGCTTTTTTGCAAAAATTTTTTTTTATTTTTACATATTTAAAGAATACAATTTTAAAGACCAGACATCACACAATCGAAGACCTTCGTAATGCTATTGTGAATTCTTGTGCTGACAACCCAAGAAATTCTAATTTAACTTCAATTTTTTTCTCAAAATAATGGTCAACATTTCCATCATCTACTTTCTTTCAATTTTGACTATTGTAATAAATATTTTTTCAAAAATTAAATTACTAATTATTACACACATTTACACGACATAACAAAACTATCGAAATTATACGCTTATGACAGATTACGTGCACTGTCACCAACCATTAGAAAAATACATGGCCATCTCTAATGAGGAAAGTTTTTGAAGGCACGCTATGCTACTCTATATTACATGTGAGAGAATTATCATTAATAATAATAAGCTTCATTTTTGAATTCATTGCAGAGATAACTTCAGATGATAATCATTATTACAATACACAAAGTATATACATCAGGCAGTAAAATAGTCATAACTCAACCATTCAGATGGATTATGTTGTTGGAATTTAATGGTTATTTTGATAAGCTCCTTTGTCTTCTTTGCCAAATTCATTAATAATCGCCGAAACGAAGCCATCGACCTGTAAGTGATAAATCATGCATCATTTGTTTATGCATGTCCGATGGATCAACTTTCTCGTGTAAACAATTTAAAGAAATCATGTTTAAAATTTATCGACTTAAATTAAATTTTACGATGTGTTCTATGGCTTTCGCCTCCATTTGCGTATACGTAATTAAATATTTATTTGCGGATGTGGATATATAAATATTCAAACTATACGTTCCTATATTCCTTTATTTCTTTTCTTGTTTAAATCATAAAGGCACCCAAAAAATATATCTCTTTGTAATATTTTTAGTAATTTTACAAAAACAATTTATTTAATTTTTAAATTGCATTTGGACTTAATAGAGAGGTTGTGCCGAAACTGTACTATAATGGTACAATATCTTGAAATAATCTCGAATTACGTTTTAAATTAAATTCAATTTTAAATGAAAACTTCAGAAATTATTAAACGCCTGCAAGGAGTGTTTGATGAGTCTGTAGAATCTAAAAGTACTGCACATCGGTGGATCGATCGTTTTAAAAGTGGTAGAACATAATTAGAAGACGATCCACGCAGTGGTCGCTCGAGCACGTTGGTAATGAAAGAAACATTACTGCCATGGAGAACCTACTGAAAGAGGACAGACCAACAACTATTTGTCAAATTAGTGTACGCCTGGGAATATGTACATGACAAGTTCATGAGATCTTAAATGCTATTATCGGGATAAAATAAAACAAATTTTAATGAATTTCACTACTTTATTTTATCCCGATAATAGTTATAATGGAATTTCATCAAGTAAAGGCTGAACCAATCCTATAGATCTTAAATGATTGTTTGGGCGTAAGCAAGGTTTCAGCCTGCTAGTTGCTATGGCTGTTGGGACCGTAACAGAAACTCAATAGGCCTGACACTTGTCAACTTCAAGAGCTGATAGCCCGTTACAGTGATGAATTTTGTCAACGAATAATAACCACTGATGAAACGTGGGTTCCTTATTTCAATCCTCACCAAAAGTCAATCCATAGAATAGCGTAAACCCGAAGAAGCGCTTCCACTTAAGGCGCGTGCAGTTCTGTCTGTTGGAAAGGTAATGTTTATTGTATTTTGGGTTTGCGAAGGGTTTATTTTTATGGATGATCGGGCGAAAGGTACTATAATTAACGCAGAATATTATTCGAACTTATTATCCGGACTGCATAAGCGTCCGTTATTGCAATGGAATAATGCAAGACCGCACACTGCAAGGAAAACAAAGGATGTTTTGAACGATTTACGATAGAAACTGCTTCCGCATCCACTTTATTCACAGGATCTCGCACCGAATGCAGTTCTGTCTGTTGGAAAGGTAATGCTTACTGTATTTTGGGTTTTCGAAGGGATTATTTTTATGGATGATTTGGCGAAAGGTACTTTAATTAACGCAGAATGCAACGGGATAATGTGAGACCGCACACTGCAAGGAAAACAAAGGATGTTTTGGACGATTTATGATAGAAATTGCTTCCGTATCCATTTTATTCACAGGATCTCGCACCGAGTGATTTTCATCTGTTCCCAGATTCGAAAGAACCTTTACGGAGCGTTCGTTTTGAGAGATTAACTGACGTGAAACGTACCATAAATATTTGGATTGAGGAGACACCGAAAAGGTTCTTCGAGGACGGTCCAAAAAAATTAATTTATCGTTGGGATAAATGTATTCAATTAAATGGCTACTATTTTGAAACGTATCAGAATAATTGAAACATACATGAGTAGGTAAACCCCACCAGTTTTGTATAATACAAAGGTATTTTTAATAATATAAAATATTATTAAAAATCTGGTGTGAAGAACACAAATGCAGGTTCACTATTAATATTTTCTGTGAACGTGTCCGAATATACCTATCCCCAGAGACGTAGATACGTATTTCACTTTTCTACAGGCTCATCGGTACGCCCCTGCTGGAGAAAGGATATTCCCAGACACATTCACAGAAAAGAACCACATCGCACTATCACCGTAATTATCCAGACCGAGCGCAGAAGTAAATTCGGCGCTGCCTGTTGTCAGACAGCCTAAGTACCTCGCATACCGTCCACATAATTAATGTGTAGTAACGACGCCCTTCCAAAGGTTGGTACAGCCAATCTCTCTAGAAAACTGCATTTTGTTTGTGCCTTCACTCATACTACGGCTTAACCGCATGTGTAATGTATCAGAATAATTGAAACATACATGAGTAGGTAAACCCCACCAGTTTTGTATAATACAAAGGTATTTTTAATAATATAAAATATTATTAAAAATCTGGTGTGAAGAACACAAATGCAGGTTCACTATTAATATTTTCTGTGAACGTGTCCGAATATATCCTATCCCCAGAGACGTAGATACGTATTTCACCTTTCTACAGGCTCATCGGTACGCCCCTGCTGGAGAAAGGATATTCCCAGACACATTCACAGAAAAGAACCACATCGCCCTATCACCGTAATTATCCAGACCGAGCGCAGAAGTAAATTCGGCGCTGCCTGTTGTCAGACAGCCGAAGTACCTCGCATACCGTCCACATAATTAATGTGAAGTAACGACGCCCTTCCAAAGGTTGGCACAGCCAATCTCTCTAGAAAACTGCATTTTGTTTGTGCCTTCACTCATACTACGGCTTAACCGCATGTGTAATGTATCAGAATAAATGAAACATACATGAGTAGGTAAACCCCACCAGTTTTGTATAATACAAAGGTATTTTTAATAATATAAAATATTATTAAAAATCAGGTGTGAAGAACACAAATGCAGGTTCACTATTAATATTTTCTGTGAACGTGTCCGAAAATATTAATAGTGAACCTGCATTTGTGTTCTTCACACCAGATTTTCAATAATATTTTATATTATTAAAAATAACTTTGTACTCTTTTGAAAAACTACATTCTAATATTGATGAAAATTGACAAAATAAAAAAATTATAGCTAAATTCCCAGAACATTGGAAGTATCTCGCGTACATTGTATGGAGCTGTATGGTATCTTTTTACTTTTCTTTTATACCGTTCTTCAGCAAGCAGCACTTAGTTCGGCGGATTGTAGAACATTTAGCGAAGCATGCATGTAGAAGGAGATATTAATGATTATTAATTCTCATTTACATTAAGTTCAACTTGTTAAGTATATATACACAAGCAGTACAGAAGTAAGAGGCATATCTGTTTCCGAATATCGTGTACCGATGATTTCTAATGGGAATGAAATGCTAGCATTTAGAGGTTTCGCGATGGACGTCCCTCCCACGCATTTTTTTCATTTAATAAGTACATGTGTTGTGCCCCTTATGAATTTAAGTAAGTGTTTGAACAATTTCGCCAATTAACTCCTCGATTCCTTCCGCTAGATATAAGATATACGAAATGCCAAATATTAGTAATCTTCAACAGTATATTAAAATTAGTTTAAAAATAGAATTAAATGCGCAAAATATTCTGTTTTTTATAAGATTATGAAAGAAAAAAAGGATATAAAACTTAGTTATATTGGTGTTTTACTAAGAACAGAAATATTTACATTTATAGCATGTTAGAATGTGTTTTTGCATTGGAATAAATTATTCAATCGTTTCTCATTATCGCTTAAACATGTTAATTAAGCTATTTCCATTTATATGTACGTACATTTGCTAAATTTCCAAACGCAAATATAGGAATATCTTTTTGTACTTTTCCGTTATGTTTTGTGCTTTTTTTCAACGTCAGTATTGTGGAAAGCTTATAAAGCCATCAATCTGTACTTTTAGCGAAATCGGAATTTGGATGGAACTTTGTTGGATTAAACAGAAATTGTAATGCCAAACCTTTTCTTAGATGGATAAAAAACACCTTGAAATGAACAACTACAGTACAATATGTATTTAGAGATATATTTAAAATACGAAACTTTTCTTCTTCTTATAAATGTGAATGTTATTTTTTCCGTGCTTTCTGTAGATGTTGAATTTAACTTTTTTCTCATCTACTGAGAGTACTGCCAATACTTCTTATGTCTATTACTTCCCAAAATTTAAAACAACATCATTTCTCCAAGACACGTTTTTAAAACATCCCTATGCTTTAACAGTCTTCTATAACGAATAAGAAGTACCTGAAACACGTTTTGAAAGACTGTGTGTTAGTAATCTACGTACTCATTTTATAATAGTATGAATAATTGGAGCCGAAAAAATACTGACAATGATTGAAGCGCGCCTGACTAAAACAAGAGACCTTCGATTTGAAATCTAGCCAGCTACCGACTTACATCACTACGATTCATTCTTAATTCTATCTAAAAGTACCTGAGAGCTGTAGCTTGTTTTGTTGTTTTACATTAGACTTCTAATTTTGAATTAATTCAAAGGTAAAATAGCAGTTTATTTATTACTAAGGGCCGGTCACGAGAGGCCCATAACTCATCGCCCACCTATTGAAAATTTGTATTTTTAAAGAGTTTTTAATTTTATTTATATAATTGGAAAACAAATGAGTGGTGATCTATAAAATACAAATACATTTTTATTTGTTCATTTTGTAGTTCAAGTTGAGGGAAGGAGTATTAATATTAACTAGCAATACTTTCTCAAGGTTCACTTCTGTAAAATTTGTTCTCTTTGAATTGTAAGTAGAAAACGTCCTTTCTACATCGCAACTGGTTATAGGTGCATACTGGAAATATTCTTTTATTTCAGTGTATTTAGCAGTTAAATTTTGAGGCATTGTCCCCATTCACAATTGCCGCAATGTTATTAAATCTGGATTTCTATTAAAAACTCTTGCCAAAGGCCACATCCGAAGTCACTTGGAATATTTTTCAAATTATTAATAGCCACATCTAATGTGGTTAATAGTTAATCCATCTTTTAATTTGACATTTTGATTTTCAAAATAAGTGATTAGTTTTGACAAATTTGTGTTCCTGAAGAAAGTACAACTGAATTTTTAAATTTTTAATTTGTATTAGTTCCTTACACTCGAAATACCTCGAGCATTGTCATTTAAACATGTAACGAAGTTTTGTAAACTATCGAAATTCTCTGCATAAAAACTAGTTGCTTCCAACCATGTTCCCCATCTAGTTATTACTGGAGAGGGAGGTAGTGACAAAGATGGAAGTTTGTCCCTGTAAAGAGCTACTTTCAATGTATTGTCAATACATATATGTACATGTACATAGTTAGTAAAGATAATTCTTAAAATTTTATTTCCTTGATGAAAAAATTTCTTAATGGTAGCATTACAGCATTAAAAAGAATTACATCTAGTTGTGCATGAATTTATCCTATAAATTATGATGTTCTGCATTTTTGAAATGCGAATAGATTAAATGGTATAAAGGTTATCTACCTATCACTCTATCAAAATTTATTATCGAGAGATATGGTGATGAAATTAATAACAAGTACAATTAGATTATTAATTTATTTAATAAGAAAACTTTAAAGATGGGATATTAATCAAACAACCTAATTTGTAGAAATTTTAATTATTATAATAAGTGTTAAAAATGGTGACCATTCTGTGCAATACGACGCTTATGACTGCCACTAATCAGGTCCCCCAAGAGAGACCTGACCGTCTCCTTATCCGCCACCTAGGGACGTGCCTGGTGGGTAGCTGAACCCCCGAGGAAGAGGTCCGCGAACAGGGAACAAGACTGTATGCAAAAATATGTAGTATCTGTCCACTCGGTGTTTTGACTCACGTGATTAGTTACGTGGCGTTATCACAGAAATGGGCACCTGTAATGTATGTATTCTCATTTCATTCAAAGCCCAATGATTAAGCAAGGATAAAACTGAAACGAAAATGTGGGATTGTCTTCACCGTAAGATCAATAAGATAGACAGACATAACATGCGGTCATCTGCCCGCCATGACAATTCTATACTACTACAGTGGTGTAATTAAATTTTGACGTTTGACATCTTACTCTGGTTTATTTTCGTTTTATTGCTTTTCCAATTAATTTTCTTTCTATCTAGCAAATAATTGATGTTTTCATAACACAAAGAACTGTTTTTAATACATTTTCAGTAAGTATTCTTATCACTACGTTATTTATTGGTTATAGGTTAAGAAGTTACATTCATTACAGATATGCCTGGAAAACTTCTGAATTCACAATCCCAGAACTTGTGTTGAATGTCTTCAACTTTTTTGAAAGAGAGAAACTAAATCAAGCTCTAATAAATATAAATGCAGCTTTTGAAGTACATATTTATTATATTCTTCTTAAAAGTAATATATTGAATTGTTAGTTATTGTTTTGGAATAAATTAATTAAAAAGTTCAAGTTATTCTTTATTAAAATACACTAGAAAAATTTTAGTGTATTGCTTTCTTACAAAAGGCTAGCATTAGATATAGTTGCTGAAGATCAAACTCAGAGATAGAAAACTAGTATATTGTTTAACGAGTGACGAAAGTAACATTTTTTAAGCGAGAGAACAGTTTCGCAATGTTCGCGAACTTAAAAAAATGATTTCGGCTAGTTAAACACTATAGTTTTTCTACGACCTTGCTTATGGCATTATAACAACCTTAAAAAAACATGTAAACCAATACTTAATTTTCAATTAAAAATTACAAAATTATAGAACATATTTAAATTAATTATGATTTGAACATTGATACATAGAATATATAGACCATGAGGTCGATGGTTTCAAATTTTCCCACAATTTTGCAAAATATGCAAGCAGCACAATTTCCGAGTATGAATTTATCGTATTATCAGTCCTCTGTTCAGTGAATTTTACATAGACTTCTTCATACCTTTTTCTCGATTTTTCTCGTAATAAGCCCGCATAGATTTTCTCAGCTTGATTTACTATTTCTGGTGGGTATTGGGAATATCTAAATCACTTTCTGAATCAGAAATCATGATAAAGGTTCTAACAGCACAAACTGACGTGATTTAAAAATGACGGGATACAGCGACAGTAGGCAACTAGACGCAGGTGAAATTTAGTAACTTTCGACATAATGTTCAATCACAACAATCAAAATAAACGGAAAAGATGTACATAAAACTAAGTTTATTTGACAGATATTTTATCTTTCAACACCGCAAGTAACTATTACCCTGTTAAAAATATATACAAGAAACATTTATTATTGAAACGGAAATTATGTGTTCATTTGCCATGAATGTCTGTATTATCATAAATTTATTTGTATTTAAATTAATGTAATAAAATCTTTGGAATATAGTTTAACAAACTAACTTTAATACAGTTATGACAACATGTAAACGTCATCAATGACGTACAATTGAACTTAACGCGATTCTTCTAATACACATATTTTATAACTCTAATTATTATTAAATACGAGTTCATATTTTTTTTCGTCTAAAGAGATATCTTAAAGCCAATACATTGCGTTTTATTCCCAATTAAAATCAGATATAAAATTTTATTTTATCGTTGTTATATATTCTGTTAAAACGAAGACCGACCTTAAAAACTCGTGTTTTTTTTGTGTAAATGTGTTTTTAAACATGCGTAGGAGAAAAATCGAACTAATACGTGTACACAAATATAATCTTTTGGAAAGATTCCACGGTTTTTTTATTCTTTTATGCGTTTGTCAGTATGTAATTATTTAATACCTGAAGTTATGAAACTTATGAATTTGTCAAATAAAATAGTAATGCGGTAGTGTTCTTAAAAAAAAGAAAGAAGAAGTAAATTGTCAATGTTTAAAATCAATTCATCACATGTGCGTATGCTGGACCTTGAATAATACATATGCATAGGCGAATTTAACCTCCACATGCGACAATATATTATTCTTTCACCTCTCTAAAATTTATTGAAATTTCAAGTCGGAGAAATACTTTTGGTAACAGAAAAAAAAAACGATTTGGAAGAGGTTCATAGAAATGTTTTTAAAGTGGATAATATTTTATTGCGGTCTGTATATTCTTTAATCAAGATATTTTGAATGGATTTTTTTCTATTGAATTTGAAATAATACTTATGTAAAATTCATTATAATTTCGAGGCCACGACGTATTTTTTATGATTTTTTAGGATATATCGCACGAAGGAATGATCTACGATTACTTGTAGTAGTCGGTAATGTTTAGAAATAAATGGGAGAGATCACGTTTACTACACGCTAGATAGACGTGGACTGTACATAAACTAGTTATGTATTGGCTGTCGAATGAAATGTATTGTAGCTTCAATTCTATTTACTGTTTGCAGATAATCTAGTATTTTCTTTTATTAACGCTCGCTTACTTTTACCTTTCATCATATTTATTATTATTTCCGGTGATACTAATTTCCAGAGATCGGCACTCAGAGGTACATATCGTAAATACCAGGGACGGGGTGATTACATTTACTTTTTTACCATGCAACTAGTCCAACAATTCGGCGTACAGAAGAACTTACAATAAGAACTGCTTCAATTTTTGTTTACATTATCAGCAGCAGCTCCAGGTAATTGTGAAAGGAATTGACGAAGATCATATACAATATTTACGGTGTTAGTTATAGAATATTGTGAGTTTATCGTAGTAATTTCTAGATAGCGTATGACTGCAGGTATTCAGGAATAATGTCCATGAATATTGGCTAAATCTACAGTTCATAAAGTGTAAGTTTTCAGTTCAAGGTCAAATTCGAAGCATATGATTCAAATCAGTACTGCAGAGCAGGCGCGGCTCGTGATGACGTATTTTGGTTTGCAGTACAATGATCCGAGTGCTTCGTGTATTCTCGTGTACTAACTGTAACGTTTGCTTAGTAAACACCGAAAACACACGAGGCACTCGTATCATTGTACTGCAAACCAAAATACGTCATCACGAGCCGCGCCTGCTGCAGAGTCAAATGAAGTCAGTATTCAATCGCGGAAACAACCGTTTGTCATCATAAAATATAAATGTCATGTTTCAATATTGTCAAAATTTTAGTATGTTACTTGCAATATAACCAAAGAAAGCATATACATAACCTACATGTCAAAATAATAATAATGAGTAAAGTGGGAACATTAATAGTTCAAAAGTATTGTTTCTTTTCTAGTTCTGTATAAATATATTCTATCCAAGAAAACTATGCCGAAATTATTACTTTAATATTTGAACAAATTATTTTAAATGTTATTTATAATTATAAACTTACGACACTATTCGATCAAAAATTTATTTAAAAAGAAATATTTCAAGTCAGATAGCAATAGTGAAATGCATAGGTATTGAAAAGATCTTTAGTGTTAAGAATGTTTGCATTATTAAGAATGACATACCTACCAAAATCATTTTCTTGCACTATATCTGGGTTAAGAAGATTGGGAATGTATTAATTTGATGAATAATTTAGATTTCTACTTAACTTATATATTGTTTATATTTTAAATAAATTTAAATATATTGGAAAAGAATGTAAAAGTTATGTTCGTAACTCTTTCAAAAAGAATTAAAACCTTTTGAAAGTTGTAAATATATGTTGTCAAATTACACTTATAAAATTATACATAAAAGAAACATTTATATAGTCTACATTTAATATTTTATTGTTTCTTAAGAAAATAATGGTATAATAATACAATGCAAATCCATATTATCCTTTATTAGATGAAGATAATATTTAACAAACACATGAGGATTTTCTAATAACTACATTTGATAATTTTGCAGGTTAGTACACTACCGATAAAAAAAACAAACTACACCACCAATACGAAAAAAACAGCCTTCATTCATATAAAACTTTGCCACGAGATCTTTATCATGTAATGTTTCGTTGAACCAGTGGCAGTAATTTCTTCGCTGCTTTATATTATGTGCATGCAAATGATACACATTGATGGTTTTAATGGCAGTATTAATGTAACCATATTAAACTTCTACAAAATATAAATACAAAAATATTTTGTCAAAATAAGATAGTTACCTGCTTATTAATGTTTAGTGAACTTTTATAGAAGTAAACTTCCCTGTTTCATCCAAATAAAACCTCAAAAATATTACTTGTATTATTTGCAATAGGTATGTTATTTAATGTGAATGGAGTATATATTACAAAAATGAATGAAAACTAGTCAGTTTTTGATTCTGACTCAAAACTTGAGTCATTTACATTATTATTGGAGCAATCTCAGCCCTATCAAGAAATTGCCCCCGCTCATGCCATTTTTTAATTAAATTTTCCGTTTGCCTAGCACAATTATACCAAGTAATTTCATCACACTGTTGCAAAGCTTCATTCCACATTTCTTTAACTCTTTCATCTGAATAACCATTTCTTCCAATATTTGAATTATAATAGTTTTTAACCTTAGTCCAAATCATTTCAATTGCGTTCAAGTCACAATGGTACAACCTTCATGTCCACTCTCACATTATTTCACCTATAATAAATATCTTCTCTTCTTTATGATATTTTACTAATTGAATTAATTCATTCTTAGTCATTGCAGGTGAATAGCTTCTATCTTTTTTTCTCAACCATTCCATAATTTCTGTTTTTTTGAGGAGGTATTTGGTTGTTTATTTTGACTAGCGTTATGATAAGGAGCATTATCTATTATTATAAGTGATGGTACCTCAAGATTTGGTATAAGCTGATCATTTACCCATTGCTTAAAGGAGTCACCATTCATTTCTCCATGGTAATCACCAGTGATTGTTTTTGATGGAAAAATCAGACTAACTCCTTTAATGAAGCCATTTTCTGTGCCAATATGTATAATAATAAACCGTTTACCATCATAGTCTTTGGGTTTCCTAACACTTTTTATATTATCATTTTGCCAAGATTTCATTCTATTCTCTTTCGAAAAGATTCAAATTTCATCAAGGAACATAATCTGACGTAAAGTTGAATTTAAGTTATTCATATATTCCCTTAAAAATACATTTCTCATTCAGACTATATTTAATTTCTCTGTGAGCACTCTCCTGTTACACTCTTTCTTATATTTAAAACCAATATCTTTAAGCAATATTGCTAAAGTAGTTGTATGAAGAAATTCTTTCATAGCCAAAACATTGCTTAAGTTTTTTAAGGTAAGATGTTTTTCTGAAAAATTTTAACATGTAATAAATATTTACAATATATTAAAAACATACTTTCTTTATACATGTCATAAACAGTATTTCAAACTTCCATTTTAGTTGCTTCTGCTCAGTCCTTAGTTTTTGGCTTCTTACAAGACTTTTTTTGCTAGAAGACGATAAAACTGGATTCTGAATGTTACGATGTTTAATAGTGCAGACCGTTCTACTAGAAATATTAAGGGCTTCTGCTACCCTCTAAAATAAAACTTATTTCATAATACCGCCTTATCTAACTGATTATGTGAATTACCTCATGAACGCGGTCGATGGACATAAATGGTCCACCATTCTCCTTTACCCGTTAATAGGCTGTAAGATTTAATACAAGCTGTTTCGCTTGAGAACCAAGAGGTTTACTTGGCATCTAAGAAATATTCTGTAAAATAAATAGGTTAGAAATGTCAAAGTAATAATCAAACAATTTCGTACTTATTGCCATTAATTGATATTACTATTTATTATCAGTATTGTTCTCAAAAAAACAGATTTTGTAATTTTTGATAAACTAAATATTCAAATTGGAAGAATGCTTAACCTAGAAGTCAGAATACCGGAAACAAAGTTAATAAACAACAATATTGAAATAATTTGACAAGTCGAATATCATAAGACTATCTCCTAGACAACCTATCCTTTTTATTTAATATAATATTTCAAAGACGTACGTCTTAACTCAAAATGACAAACGTCTGTAGTATTACAGCGCGTGTTCATGTGTGTTAGAAAGAGATAAAGTACAATTTGCGGTTCACACTTGGGCAGTACGAACTGAAAACTTATACTTTATGAACTATACCTGAATAGTTCCATAAGTACTTATTGAATGTGTAAAATGGAAACAGCACCATTCGGATCCAGTAGCTTATACTTTTAACCTAAGCAAATGTAATAATAGGATGCTGCTTCAGCGCGTTGTAACAGATTCTGGTGATAGTGGCACATGTGGCGGTTTGTCACGAAATAAATTCTTGCGTGCAGGTGCTTTCACAAAAACTTTCTTGACAGAAGATTAGGGTGTCCCTTATATGGGCAAATTTTTTTTTTTCAAATATCGGAATGCATTCAAATTACTAAGCCTTACTTATATATGAAATTTTATTCACCTACGATGACATTAACCCGTGCCGACAGGACCACAAAGTTTTTGTAAATAGTCGTTTTTGAGCATCTCAATTATGTAAATATTAAATAAGTAATTAAGTAAAGACAACTAAAAATAACTTTATATTAAATAGAGAGATAAAATGACAATTATTTCGGAAATTTTCTTTTTAATGTTCCCTTTTTACAGTCTGGATATAATTTTCTATGTTCCTGCACACAGCGCAAAAGAAACTGCTTCTGTTCTTCATCTGCGGTAATTAATCCATGAAAGCCCTGCATAAGTTTGACAGCTTTTTCAGCAATATAATTCACCGCCTTCAACGAAAGAACCTTCAGTTGAGCTTCCAAAAAAATTAGCGTTTTCTTGCCATGACGAGACGCTTTCCTGAAGAAAACTATTATTAATTTTTAAACGAGAAAACAAGTTTTTGCTCTTCACGGACACGAAATTATCCAAGGTTTTCCCTGAAACAAAAAGTAATATTAACTCAAAAGAAAAATAATAGAAGATAAATCAACTTTTAAACAAAAATATATTACGACTCTTGCCAAAATCATGTAAACTATCTCTTTGTAAGTTTACTACAATATTCATCTTGGATTGTTCATGGACTTCATTATCAAAAAGTGATAGAGCGGCTATTTCCTCAGATAAATACCACAAGTGTTGGCAGAACTCGCTCAGAGCTGATTTGGAAATTAATTTGTCGACTCTTTCGTAGTCTTTAAATGCCTTCAAAAAGCACAAATCTTGATTCGGTGCCTTCACTGCTGAACTGCATCCAAGCCAGGGCTTTACATAAGCTGTCACAGTAAATAAGCAAACGTCTTGCAGTGCTCGTTGGTCCTCAATGCTCATTTTGAACTGAGACTGCAGCAAACATATTTTTAAAGAGTAAATAGCCCTTACATCCATCTTGCTTGATGCATTGCACCAGGAGGTCTGATTTTAAATTGTTTCTCTTCATCTCCTCCCGAAAAAATAATAGATAATTCGATCAGTGGCCGATAATCATCTCGTACAATAGATTTTTGGAGTTCATTTACATAAAACGCCAACAGTTCGCTAATAACCGCGTCACAAAAATGCTGTTTTATAAAATCAGAGCACGTTTCGATGGTACAAGGATTAAAGCTTTTCCAGTTGTCTCTAATTTTTTAAACAGGGGATTATCGGGACTGCTAGTCACTTGGTGGTTTTTTGTTTAAAATACACTTTTGAGAACCAATTCGTAAACATGGTGACGACAAGCAAGAAATAACATAAATCTAGTTTTTGTTCCAAAAGAACACAACTCCATTCAATCGACCTGTATTTGACGCTGTCGTGTCACAACACATTATTTGTACCTTGTAATTAATGTTCCAATCGTAAAGTGAGTTTGAAACAGCCTTGGCTTGACCTTTACCAGAAGAACTTTCGTTTTGGCACAGCAAGAAGTTGTTCCTTATCTCCGAATGAAAAGAGGATCGGCAGACGCTCTTCTTTGGAACTTCTTACATCTAAGCTAGGTAATAATTTACCATCCCAATGAACGGTGACTACTTCGGGCACGTTATTTTTAATATCTGATTTTATGGATTCTGCTCTGTTCTTTCTCGCTTATGTTCGAATGCGTTGAATGGAAGATTTATTAATAATAAACAACTAAGACCTAGTGCTTCTAGTGCCGCTTGAAGAATATAAACAGAATCTCTTATGCTCAGCTGGCATCTGTCTAAAGCTGCAACTAACTTTGGTGAAATGAAATCTTTTTTTCCTCTTTTTGTTATATGTAGTTACAGACTAAGATGTAGGCAAAATTTCTTCCAGGCTTTCGTCAGAGCCAGAAGATTGATCGTCTAGTTCTTGCGGTGGTAATAAGTCATGTGAAACTGAAGATGTTGATGCAATCTCTGAAGCAATTTGCCTCAGTCTTTTGTTCCCTTCTACTGATTTTCTTTGCCTTGCTTTTTCTTCTGTTTCAGCTAACTTTTTGTTTACATCCGCTAAGCAATCCGCACGCCCTGGCTCTTTTTGTTTCTGTAAGAATATCTTATCTTCCCCTATTTTCATTCTTTCTAAGGCATATGCACGATATCAAACAAATTCTCCAAATCCATGTGGAAATACTCCTCGCAACGTTTATAAACATCCTGAGTTGTCTTACAGTTTTTTTTGCAGGTCTCTCCAAACTTTATAGAGATCGACAAGTTTCTTTACACAGTTAGGTAGTGTTTTTATAGGTATTCTTGCTTTTTCCCAAAATAGAATGTACTCCCGAATCACAAGATTTGCGCTTTCACTAACAGTCAATTTTATTTCGTTAATGTTAAAAATTAAAACTGCAAGAACTTGTCGATTCGACGGTAATTTTGCACCCGTAATTTGGTGATTTACGTCTCCGACTAAGAAAATATTATTTTCACCACTTCTTAATTCCACTGACATCTTAGAATGATAAAACAATACGTGTTAATTACCCGACAAACTGAGTACAACTTACAAATAGAGTGAGTGTGCCCCACACTTCGCGCACAACTTGTATGAATATCTTTCGGCGCTAGTCGGCACGGGTTGCAGTACTCGAAATATGCTAATATTTAGTTTGTGAGTATTTTAGGGGCAAATGAACAAAACTAGGGCCTATGCGTGACAAAACAAATACTTTGAAAAATAAGGGACATCCTACAGAAGATATTAATTTATCTGCGTTCGGGTAGCATTTTCTGATTTCCTCCGATACTCCATGAAGAGTATGTGTGAAATATGTAATATGAGTCATACTACTGTATTGACATGTTATGAATAGTCTATAAACTTATTATAAAAATTTTAAACCCAGAAACAGTGAAGCCAAGAGAAAATTCTTCAACATAAAATAAATTGGACAGAGATTGCCTTAAGATGAGACATTTTATGATTTTAATTAGCAAAATCCTCTTTGCTTACTATTAAAACAAAAAAAAACACTAAAAAAATATACCATGGAAGTAAAATATATTTTCTATTGTAAAAGCCTCGTAATGTAATAATCCTCTACAAACTCTATTAAACAAAATACTGTCCATATCTGCCACTGAAAGAAGAACAAACAGTTACACATCAAAGAAGGGATCAAGATACACATTAACCAGCCAAAAAAATTAACATCCCAACAGAATTCATAACCCAGAAAAACCAGATGTTTATGAATCATAAACATCTGGTTTTTCCGCACCAACTGAAGAAAGATTTTCACCTAAAAAACAAATAAAATAAAACAATAGTAGGCTTAAATTACTCAAGAGGAGCTCAATTTACAAAAACAAGAGAAATAACTAAACATAAGAAGAATATATTTGAAAGTTTGGAAAAATATGACAGTATTTTTTTAATTAAAAAAATAAAGTAAATTATATTAACATAATATTTGCTGAAAGGGCAGAAATCGTAAATAACAATATTATAACATCACAAACAAGATTAATTCCAAAACTAAATGAAATTTTGGAAAAATATAAAAAATTTTGACATATTAATTAAAATACGAGGTGGTCCAAATAGTTGTTTATATTTGCTTGTGATGTAGAAAATTTTATACGCAAGGTAGAGAGGTGGGGTCGGTCTTAAACGATAGCTCGGCTCTGGGAAACTTAGTCATCATGCAGCGCTACACAGGAGAGGAGCGCTCGTTTTGTGTGCGAATATTACCGTAACAACAATTCTGCCACCATTGCGCGCCGAAGATATCGACAACACTTCAATTTGCACGATATTCAGCAATGTCCAAGCATTCAGCTGATTAAGCAATGGGTTAATAAGTTTGAGGAAACTGGCTCAACGTTAAATAAGCGCGTTTTAGGACGTCCAAGGTCGGCGAGAACCGCTGAGAACATCGAGAGAGTGAGTCAGTCTGTGCGCGACCAACCAACCGTATCAACTCGAAAGCGCGCAGCTGCTTTAAATGTGACGAGAACCTTGGTGCTTCGCATTCTTCACAAAGATTTAGGCATGCATCCGTATAAGGTTCAAATAGTGCAAGAACTGAAGGCTACAGATCCCGCTAATAGAGTTTTATTCGCTAACGAAATAAGGAACCGAATTCCAGCAGCAGTCGACATCTTATTCTCCGATGAGTCCCATTTCCACCTAAATGGCCACGTCAATACTCAAAATTGTCGCTACTGGAGTAGTGAAAACCCTAAACGGAAACATGAAAGGCCTTTGCATAGTCCGAAGGTCACAGTATGGACTGCAATGTCGGCATCCGGAATAATTGGCCCTTTTTTTTTCGAAGACCAACAAGGTCGCACAGTCACTGTAAATTCTCGGCGTTATGTAGACATGATTCAAACTTTCCTCACTCCTGCTCTTCAAGAATTTGAAGGATACACTCAGGACACCTGGTTCCAACAGGACGGAGCCACCTGCCACACTTCCAATCTTTCTTTGCCTGTCGTTCAGGGGCTTTTTCCGGGAAGACTGATTTCTCAAAGAGGGGATATTGAGTGCCCCCCCCCCGAAGCCCTGACTTGAGAACCTGTGATTTTTTTTTAATTATCTCAAAAGTAGAGTGTACAGCAACCGCCTTGCCACTCTGGAGGAACTAAAGAACAATATTCGACAAGAAATCGAAGGCATAACTGCAGACACTTGCCGCCGCGTTATGGAAAATTGGAGAGGTCGTCTCCAAGAGTGCCTGGACACAAATGGGGCACATTTAGATAACGTAATTTTTAAAAAATAAATTTCCCGTTATTTTTGTAAGCCTTAAAAATAAATTTGTTCAAGTAGATCAATTTGTATTGTATTTAATTCTATTCAAAAAGTTAATATCTTTATGGACCACCTTGTATTTAATATGGAAATATTAATTAAAATAATTATCCGGGCAGTCATAAGAAAAATAGGGTTAATTTTCAATGTTAACTCATAAAATTCCAAAATGGCATTTGAAAATTAAGAAGAAGTATTCCTAAAAACGTATCACTTTTGTTTATATTGAAATTGGTATAAACGCCAGATAGCGAGAAAGTTAAGGGATTAATTTTTTTACACTGAAGGGTAAGCACGTACTTCGTGTTGTCAAAGCTATTTTGGTTCGAACTTAAAAAAATAAGCGAACACTTAAAATAGGGTCAATTAAGTGTGATACAAAAAAAAAATAAAGATTACAATCAAAGAAGTTAGGTACTGCCTAAATATAAATACGAGAATCCAGAAAGAAAGTTTCTCAGAGAAAAAAGAGCTATCTATCAACCATCGACATAAGGTCAGATAAATAGTAGCGAGAGACAAAAAAAAACGAAAATGGTTTTATCATAATTCAAAAACTTAATTCAAAAATAAAACATTCAATTTGAAAGAGTCAATAGAAATTTTCACATTAGTAGTTCTTTGTTCAACGACGTTTTTCGAGAATTCACGAACCTGCTTTTAATTAACAGATTTCAAAATAAAACTTCAAAATTTAAAACACCTGGGATAGTTCAATACCAATCCATGCGCCAACGACTGATAAAGAGCTAGCTGAAGTGGAAAATTAAGAAGATTACGTCCACCTTTCAAGAAATTTCAAATACATTTGCTATAACATTAATTGTGATTGAAAAATTTTACTGTATTTACTGTAAAATTTACTGTAAAATAAAGATATTTAGTTAAAAAAATAAAATAAAACACATTTTATCCCTGCGTAACGCGCGTAGCTTAAAATATCGTGGTTAGGCGCGTGGGGGACAAGTGTCGCCCACTTTTAAAATGCTGTAATTTTAAAAAATATACTTATCCAAATATGTTAGAAGAATAATTGCATGGCTATTGGTCTGCTGAATCATTATTTAATTATAAAGCAAATAAAACATTTTTTAATAAAAAACTTACGTAAAAATGAAAACATATAGAAAAATCAGTTTTTTAAGCATGGAACACAAATATCTTTTAGATGGTCAACACAAGCCCACTTATGGGACATTACACACCATCTCCATGTTGTTCGGTCACGTGTTCTTCCACATTCATAAAATCTTCCACGTGATGATGCTCTAGGTGTCTCCTGGAGTTCAGGTTCTGGAGCATTTATCAGTAGCCTTGCGCGTCTACGAATTTCTCTTGGGATAGCCTCAATTGTAGAACGGCGTGCAATTTGGGATTTTATAAGCTCCCAGCTAAGTTTCTGTATGAAATCAACTCTTCTGATCCTTTTAGCTGTAGCTGCAGAATTAAAATGATAAATACATAATGAATTTATAGCGGCTTCAAAATGTCGTAAAAAAGCACTATCAGCCATCTTCTAGTGTTGCGAGCGGTATTGTTTTTTTCACAAAGCTGATCCACGAGATCCACTCCCACCTTCGTCATATTATAAAAGGTTACCATCTCCGGCTTTTGTTTTTCAGCGGACGAAGTATTTATTGTATCATCAAAATGCATGCTGAATAATAACAAACACCACTTTTGATGGCTTAGTACAATACGACACTATTATGCAGTTATTTTGGAAACCAAATATGGATGTCTGTGGCTTTCTTTCTTTATTTGGTAACAACTCTATTGGTATTGCTGTTCTATTTTTGCGTATTGTTCCCACATACGTTAATTTTTTCTTTTGCAGCTGATTTACTAAGGATAAACTAGTAAACCAGTTGTCACTTGTGATGTTTCTATTAGTATTTTTTACTGGTTCTATTAAGCGCAAAACAATATCTTCTGCTGAATTGCTTACGTGATAGGGCCCATCAGGCTGTGTTCCAACATACGGTTCCAGATTCTCGGTATAGGCTGTTTTGCTATCAACTAGTGCAAAAACCTTCAAGCCATATCTGGCCGATTTGTTAGGGATGTACTGGCGAAACGAACACCTACCTCTGAATGCCAGTAGTAACTGTTCATCAACCGTGAGAAAATCGTCAGGAGTAAAATATTTTTGACAATTGTTGGTAAATATTGTTATTACTTCCCTAAATGGAGCTAATTTATCAATCATTCTTCTTTCATCTCTATCATTTATATTATCGAATCTGATACAACGCAGCAAAAATCTAAATCGCTTTTCACTCATGGATAAATAGCATGACTCAAGTCCATTTCCCTGTGAGTTGTTCCACAGGTCTCTAAGATTTTTTCTGGAACACCGATTGGAGCCAATTAAAAGGAGTAAACCAATAAAAGCTTTTAGCTCAACAATGTCTGTGTATCTGGCATCTCGTTCCCGAGCAAAATTGTCACGAATTTTGTCTATGAAAGTATTTGTACAAGTTGTTATAATTCCAAGAATAACGTCGTCAAAAAATAAGTCAAATATATCTATTTCATTTCGTGTTTCCATCGCCTTATTTTTAGGCCCAGGTAAATGCATAACAATATTACAGGCTCTTGTCCTAACATTCGATAGCTGTCGGGGATGCTTCATCCATTTTGTTGTTTTGTTTTTAGCTAGAAAATAAAGTTCATCCTCAGGATCTGTAGGTTCTTCCTCAATTTCTGAGTCATCGAATTCTTGTTCGGAATTTGAGTCATTCGTGTTTTCTTCGACATTGTGTTCCTCGTCATTGTCGCTTTCGTCCTCGTTTTCATCGTTACTTTCGTCGGTCGCTGTTGTGTGAATTATACCATTCCATCAATTTGTTTGGATCTCTGCTATGTTCAATTTTCCGTTTTTTCTCTTGGGACATTTTAAATTATTTTCTGTTTTCCGAAAAAAAATTAAATAATGTAAAAACACAAAGAAAAATAAAAACTATAATAATATACCTTTAAAATTAATAATGACGTATTTGGGCGCGCGGGTGACGGATGTCAACCAGTAAGAATTATGTCGCAACGAAACGCACCTCACGATAGATCAAACATAACTAACCTCTTAGAGTTACTTGTCGATTAATAATAGAAAGGTACTCTGAGAAAAATGTGTCAACGGCGCACCAAAGAAGTGCAGCCAACATAAATGTAAGTGTGGTTGACTCCAGTCACCCACGCGTCTAACGTAGGGTTAAATAATACGTTCATAATAGTACCCTTGTTGTAAGGGCCGACCAGCTGCCTTCATATATGCAGCTCCATCTGTTACAAATAATAAGTGTTTTTTTTTTAAATTTATATCCCGCTTTTCACCCAATAGCGATTTGAAACACGAAGTTATGTGATATAAATTCTGCATTCGTTGTTTCGATTCCTGATTTCTTTGTGGTGGGGCAGTCGATCAAGAAATTCCCACTACATTGTTAAAGACTGGCCAATCAGCGCTCAGTATATTCCTGGACAAGAGAATATACTTCATAAGTCACAAGTTGAACCTGATAAAATACTTCTACTGCAATTACACATAAAATTAGGTTTGATGAAAAATTTCGTGAAAGCAAAATTGCCGTGGATTCCAATACCTTAAACAAAAATTTCCCAAAATCTCAGATGCAAGACTTGAAGAGGGATTTTTTGTAGAACCCCAAATTAAACTTCTTACAAGATAAAAAAAACCTTAAGTGACTTGTTTGGAATACTTTTAAAAATGTTACCCCACAATTTTCTAGTAAACAGAAAACAATCGTGTAGAACTTATTAATGAACTTCTTAAAAGTTACCATAAATTTGGCTGTAACATGAGCCTTAAAATACATTTTTTGCACTCGCATTTGGGTTTCTTTCCCTTGAACCTCGGCGACGTGAAAGATGAACACGACGAAAGGTTTCATGAAAACATTTCTGTAATTGAAAAACGTTATCAAGACAAGTGGAACAGGGAAATGCTTGCTGATTATTGTTGGACATTAATATCAGAAAGTGCCGAAGAAAAGTATTAAAAAAAAAGTAAAAAGATATACATTTTAAACAGGACGATACCATAATGTACATAATACATTTAATATTATTTCATTTACTTTTAAATATTTCTTTCAAAACCTGACGTACCAGAATAAATTTGTTGTTTTTACTATTATTAGAACAATAAAACAAACGAAAATTGTACACAGTTTGTATAGAAAAATTTAAAAAAAATGAAAATTTGTTGAACAGTGTTATTAAATTGGTATTCTATTAATGTCTGCAATCCAGTTTTTAAAATCGACATATGACGGACATTTATCACTTAAGATTTCATCATATCAGCAAAAATATCTTTGTCTGATTATCCTTTCAAAAATAAACTGTCAGGCATTTCATTTTAAAAAATTCACAATTTCGTAACTGTTTATTGTGAATGTCAATTATTGACAACTTATTTATGAAACATTATAGAATAATAATAATAGAAATAACTACAGCGTCCATATTCAGTTTCGTCTATTAAAAACTTCCAAGGCTTACTACGAGTATATGTCAATAACTTCTGATATGTAATTTTTAAGAGCATTACAAATACTCATACACCATATACGAATGACAAGCTAAAATTATTGACAATAAAAAAACACGGTCAATATTTTCTAGGGTTTTATTTTAAATATGCTCGAAGTAATTCCCTTCAGCAATGATACACTTGACCATTCTTTCTTTCCACTGTTCTCTACCTCAAGCTCTCAACCAATCTTCTTTCGGAATTCCTTCAAAATAAGCATGAACTGCGGTATCAATCTGTTCTTCAGACGAAAACTTTCTACTCCGCAAATTGCATTTAAGCTAAAAAAATAGCCAGCAGTTACACATTGCTAAATCAGGTGACTAAGGCGGATGTTCTATTACTTTTATATTTGTTGAAACTGCTGTATGGAACGATGCCATTATCATGGTGGAGCATAATTCTCCTGTCTGGAACTCTATTTAACGCTTCAGAAACAGTTTTTAGTATACCACTTAGCTGTAACTGTCTTTTGTCCATCTAGCTCAATTGCATTTAGTAAGCTCGTACTTCTGAAGAATACCGCATATATAACATTATTCAGAGCTCGCTGCTTCTTAGTCATTGTAGGAGTCTCCTCATCTTCGTGAATCCATACACGACTCTCTTGGCGGGTAGGAAGGTCTAAAAAGAGAATATAAGTTTGGCCACCTGTCAATATTTTGGAAAAAAATTAGTGCTCGCCATTATTTAAGAAGTTTAAAGTTTCATGGCCAATTATTACACGCTCTGCTTATTCTAAGTTAGAAAGGTGATGCGGCGCAAAACGACTTACCTTTTTTTTAAATGCAGGTGATCGTGTATGATTGTTTCAACAGCTCTAGATCCAATCTTGAGTTGATGTTCTATTGCTGCATAAGTGGCTTTATTGACCTTTCCAACAGCAATGTTTTTCTCGGTAACAGTTATAGGAGGACGCCTTGCTCGTTTTTAATGCTGAACAGAATTCCTTTCGCGTTCAAATTCCATATACCATTGGTAAATTGTAGCCAAGGAAGGTGCTTGTTCACTAAAAACTTAATTGAAACTCTCTTTGCACTCATAAGCGCTTAAACCTCTTTTAAAAATCATAATAAATTACGATTCGAAATTGCTCTCTCTTTAATTCTATTCCGTTCCATCGATGTCGACAATGTACAATCGATCAATTTAACATGTATGTATTGTGATGAATCATCCGACGATGCATCATCTCGAAAGAGGTCGATGCGTCGGGAAAAAATCTAGACAGAGGTTCCCGAATATGCTAGAAGTTTCCCGTGAATATAAATAACAGTCGAGAGGGTTATTAATCCATTCAACGGGCAGTCGTCGAGTCGAGTTGATATTGTAATAAATAAACATTGATATAAATTCTGTGTAAATAAATATTGTTTAGTTAGTTGTAGTTTTAAGTTGTTTATTTAGTGTATACCGTTTTTATTGTCAATATAGTGTGTGTTTAAATTACCGTTAGTTTTATTTAGAACCCGCGAAAAGACGAATACATTACAATATGAATATTATAGCGCAATGGCATTGATAAAAGTTGTTTGTTTGTACGTCTTTTAATGCAAACAGACGGAGTTGTGAAATATATTTCGCCAGAGTCATAATAAAGGTAATGAAATGTATATACGGAAATTTATTTTTACGAAAATAGATAAATGAATTTAAATTAACTTGAATTGAAATTAATTCCAGATATATACAAAATGCATTTACTTTATACATTGAAAAAATTCAAAATATTGAAAAAATATTAAGTTGAAATAAATATCATATTATAGTTAAAGTGAAAGTTTAATCTGTATAAAAACTGTCTGTTGATGTACTCGGTTGATTGACTCGGGTATTTGAACAAATTTTACAATTAATCTCCGTATCACTAACAATTAAAAAAAAACAGAATCTTTAATCCAGCTGCCTAACAGATTTCATGCGGGCATTTGGGGGGAGGGGCATAGTACCAAGGTCAGCATAAGTCAGGCAACGCTCTCGAAAAATCGGCATAAGTCCGGCAACGCTCATAAGTCTGGCAACGCTGTCGAAAAAAATTAAAACAAAGCATGTTCGTGCTTCAGACAGTTGTCTCGGTGTCATGATAACACGTGCTCGTCGAGTAGACGCGTTTTCAGAATGAATAACCGATACAAGTTCACGTTTCAAGAAAGAGTTTTTTTTTGTTACGTCGTATCTTCGTACGAACGCGTATTACGAAACTATGCCTTTTCAAGGACCGCGTTTTTGCAAGAGGAATACGTACCTTTCCCGACCTCCGAACTGCAATTGAAGAAGAATTTGAATATCTTCACGGACAGCTTGACGTGCTTCGCCGGACCTGCCTCACCGTTGAGAAACGTTGCAGTAAATGCATTGATCAAGATGGCCATCAATTTGAACACTTACAGTAACCCTTTTTCAATCCCTTTTGTAATTTCTTTGAATAAATTCATTTTGACGCTGCATTTTTTTCTTTTAATGCAAATTTGTTGCCTGACTTATGCCGACCCCTGTATAATGCTATATAAACAAAACAATAATATATATGTATTAAAAAAATGGAAGTAATGCTAGAACCCAACTTAATTTTTTTTCTATAAAAAAATATTAAAAGAAACTCTAAAATAAAAATAAATAAAATAAAAGAATTTATGGTACAACAGAAATGAATAACTAACATAAACAATTGAAAAGAAGTGTTTCTAGATCTATCGAAATAATAAACTGTAAGCAACACGCATCTAAATGTGAAAGAGGCTCGCCTACATTTACCTTCCGCGTTCGCTAGGGCACTGACTACAAGAAAGTTGAAACCGATTCTGTGTCTGCGCCTGCATGACTCATTAGGGGATAGCGCCTGTTCCGCAGTCTAATTATAACGAACATAACTTTAACAACAAAACGTCAAATGACATAAAGAGTTGCTTTAAGTAAACACTGTATGATTAGTTTTCACAGTCTACTTGAATTCTCAATAAATTTAGCTTATCCCTCGTAAAGTTGGACGTTTTTTTAAACAATATCGTTAAAAGAAAATTTATATATACATGTATAAATACGCAAAACAAAGGTATTGTTTTAACCATAATTTAAAAATGGGGTCTACAAACGGATGTATTTATGTCAAATCGACCTAATTTGCCAAACAGACAAAAATAAATCATTGCTCTAATGAAGTTTCACGTTATTGTTAAAGGCGCAGGTAGACATTTACGATTTATAAATAGGTAAAATTACGAACTCCAGATTAAATGTTTTTACTTCCTCTAAATAACAAAAAAGTGATTTAACTGACAGACTGACTACAAATAGATTTTATTTGCCGTTCTACAATTTACAACAGGAATCGTTAAAAGTTATACATGTTTTTCTTAAACGT
Organism: Melolontha melolontha; assembly: GCA_935421215.2. Classification (NCBI taxonomy): domain Eukaryota; kingdom Metazoa; phylum Arthropoda; class Insecta; order Coleoptera; family Scarabaeidae; genus Melolontha; species Melolontha melolontha. Next base: position 49,331,690 of record OW285236.1, read on the forward strand.
AACTTTGGCATTATAAAATTAAAAGAAATAAAGCATTCAATTACCAGTATCTCTCATTGTTTATACAAGCAAGACGTTTTTTTCTTTTCAAAATATAATTAGGCGAGCAACGTACTGTTTCGACAGGCTTTCTTTTAATAGGGTCTCTCGCCTACTGATGAATTTAATAGTCCCTATAAATATCTACTGTCATACTATTGTTCCTGCGTAATTTAATGTTTGCCTTGACGCTATTTTAAATATAGGCACCTACCATATTTCTTAATCGTCATGATACTGATAAAAGAAAATTAAAATGTGTACATATTTACGATTTTATATTTTGTATGATGCATAAGTAGATATAATAATTTAGTATATCAAGATAAGCGGTAACATGTCAATGATATAACAAATTCAGTAGAGGCTATAATACAGAAAATGAATAACATGGTATTTGAGTATATTTTCACAGTAGAATATAACAATTCTTTTATTAATATTCTGTTTCTAAAAATGTTAAACTGTCCTAATACTAAAAGTCTTTCTTTGGAAACTGTGATTAGGTAAAAACTCAAAAAGGGTATAAAATAGTGACGAAACGATTATCACTTAACGATTACGATTATCGTAAAATTTAGTATATCTTTTAAATGAATTAGGTTAGGAACTCCGTCATCTTCCGCAATTGACAGCTTACGTCATGCACGCTTATAGCTTATTTGTAATAATTGATGTCCATTGCAAAGCACTTGACCGAACATTGAAAGATCTGCACAATGACTCGAGATGTTTTGAAGGCGGAACGATTCTACTTTCTGGCGAATTCCACCAAACACTGCCAGTCATTCCAAGATCGACTGCTGCCGATGAAATAAACGCTTGCCTTAAATCATCAAATCTGTGGCGCTATGTGAAAAAACTTCAGCTGGCAGCAAAAATGCTGAACGATCCATCTGCTGAAGATTTCTCCAAGCAATTGCTGGCTTTTCGTAATGGCCGTGTTCCTGTCGGCGAATCAAGCGGATTGATTTCATTTCCTCCGAATTTTTGCAATTTCGTCTCATCCAAAGGTGAGTTCATCAACAAAGTATTTCCAAACATCATTGCTAACCATACAAACAACAAATGGTTGAGTGAGTGAGCAATTTTAGCGGCTAAGAACAAAGATGTGGGTGGCTTAAACTTAGTCATTCAGAATTAAATCGTTACTATTCATTAGGTTAACCGCACATCTGTATTTTGTCATTGAATTGTGACGCAATTACTCCAATTTTACAGTTAAATTCCTTTCTTCATGGGCATAGATAGAAGCGTGAGGAGTTTCTATAATTTAACAAATAATTTTTATTGTAAAGTTTATTTATTAGTTTATATTTCGTAAGATAAATAAAGCACGGTGATTTACTTTCTTTTTTTTATTGTTTTAACTGTTAGTTACATATACATGTAAGTGTCCAATGAATTTCGTTAAGTTTCAATAACTTACGCATACATTTTTAATTTTCATTTACTTAGATCTAGAACATTGTTTAAGTTACTTTTTCAGATATGATATGGAACAACGTCGAGAATGGCATCGTGAAACAATGGCAAGTTGGATTAAAGGTCAAACTGTTTGTATGTCCATTGCCAGTGATTCCGAAATTTATTGCAAAGTCTGTAAAATATCGTTAAAAATTCCAAGAATATACACAGAATGTATACACAGAAATTACACCCGTTGGAATCTAACAATTTTAACGAAAAACTTTGTAAATCTTTAATGGCGGCAAATATTCCATTAAATAAACTTAACAATCCCACCTTCAAAACATTTCTCCAATAATATACTTGTCGAAATGTTCCTGATTAATCTACCTTACGCAAATATTATGTTTCTAAGTGCTACACGAAAGCAGTAGAACGCATTAGAAGCAAGCTTGCAAATCAGTACCTATGGATAAGTGCCGACGAAATTGTCGATATATTAGGACGCTGTGTGGTAAATGTTGTAGTTGGTGTACTACGTCTAACTATTTCATATAACGCATATGTAATAGCAACAAAAGTTATAAATACAGTGGATGCGGAAACAGTAGCTAGAACCATTTACTAGAATATGCACCAAATGCGTCATTCGGACGACAGGTACAAAGAAAAAATACTTGCCAGTGACACCTTTCTGAAAATTGAGAGACTTGTATCCGCTTTTAAAAAAGTTTTCAGAAAAGCACCATTGAGAATAGCTCTTTATAGGGGTAAACTTCCATCTATGTCACTGCCTTCCTCTCCAGTAATAACTAGATGGGGAACATGGTTTGAAGCTACTAGTTTTTATGCAGAGAATTTCGATAGTTTACAAAATTTCGTTACATGTTTAAATGACGATGCTCGAGGTATTTCTGAGTGCAAGGAACTAATAGAAATTCCAAATTTAAAAAATCAGTTGTACTTCCTTCTTTGCCAAAACTAATCACTTATTTTGAAAATCAAAATCTCAAATGAAATGATGGATTAACTACATTAAATGTGGCTATTAATAATTTGAAAAATATTCCAAGTGACTTCGGATGTGGCCTTCGGCAAAGTTCAACTCAGTTTTTAATAGAAATCCAAGTTTAATAGCATTGCGGCAATTGTGTAGGGTGACAATGACTTAAAATCTAACTGCTAAATACGCTGAAATAAAAGAATATTTCCAGTATACACCTATAACCAGTTGCGATGTAGAAAGGACGTTTTCTAGGGCGGATGTAAACTGGGCACCAAGTATATGGATTTACCTGCCCTGCAAAAAGGATTGCTTAATCCTACAGGTAATCTAGGCACCAGTACCGTTCGGGTAATGATCGCTTTAAAGCTTAAAGTAAGAAATTAGACGTTAATAAATTAAGGAATTTCCTAATGACCAAATAGATTATTTCAAATGTATTTTTATTTGTACATCTATTGTGGGCGTGAACTAGCTAAGGAACTGCCGGAAACAATTACGATAACAGATTTCACTTATATCCGAAGAAATTTGTACAATGCAAGGAGAAAATTTCTTCCTGGGCCGTTACCACAAAATAAGACAGAAGTCCATGATATAGTGGAAGCTGCTAATTTTAAAACAAGCAAGGATGAAAGTTTCGTTTTTATAAACTGTCCAGTGAGCAATATCATAGTGTTTTCTTGTGAAACGAATGTTAGAAGTTTATGTGGAATGCGTACAAGTGTACATGGACGGTACATTTTCGTATTGTACAAAATATTTTTTACAATTATTTACAATCCACGGACTTAATAATTGACATTATATTCCATTGATGTTTTGTTTGTTGCCTGATAAACGCAGTGAAACGTATGCAACATTATTTGAAATGCTAACAAACGAAAGAGTGAATCTTTCGAAGTCACTCTACAATATTACGACTAGCTGAAGTTTTTGTAGATTTTGAGAAAAGCATTCACACAGCGGTTCGCGCTATATGGCCATCAGCACAAATCTATGGTTGTCGTTTCCATTTGCACCAATCGTGGTTCAGGAAAATCCAAAGTTAGGGTTTAACAGCAGAATTTAGGAACACAGATTCCCAAGTAGGAAAATGGCTGCGATATACAATTGGATTAACGTATTTGAATCCTGACGAAGTAGGCGATTGTTTCGCCTTAGATTTGTTTGCCGAAAAACCTGCTCATGCACAGGCTGACGAATACGCCGATTATTTATTGGAGACATACATAGAAGACGATGCTCCTTTTCCTCCACATATGTGGGCTACTGCAACTCCATCGATCACTAACACCACAAACGCATGCGAAGCGTTTCATTCCAAACTAAATGAGTCATTTTATTCAACACATCCATCTATTTATATTTTTGTCGAAAAGCTTAAGGAATTTCAAATAGACACTTAGGTATGTTAAAATTCAAAGTGTACACACACCAGCAAGAGCTAAAGACACACGCGCAAAACAAAAATTAAGAACTCTAAATGAACTGTGTGAACAACTAAATAATGGAACAATATCACGATTACACTTTGTGAAGTGTATATCATTTTATTCATCAGTATGACTTCAAATACCCTAATTAAGTATTTGCTTTTATTATTGTTTTCATATGAGTACATATTTTTTATTTTCTATCTTTTTGCTGTACTTCAACTTGAAATACACTATTTCTATATTATTGTTTTTGTTTGGTTTATACGGTGCCCAGTTTACATAGACCCTCTGCGAGTACATTTTTAGCTAGTGCCCGAATTACCAACGAGATTAAAATTTCAGGTAGGTTAGTGCCCAATTTACATCCCGCCGTTTTCTATCTACAAGGATGTATTTCATTCAAAGAAAACAAATTTCACAGAAGAAAACCTTGAGAAAGTATTGCTAGTTAATATTAATACACCTTTACTCAACTTGAACTATAAAATGAACAAATAAAAATATATTGGGTATTTTATATATCGCCACCCGTTTGTTTTCCAATTATATAAATAAAATTAAAAACTCTTTGAAAATACAAATTTTCATTAGTGCGATTGGGCGATGAGTTATGGGCCTCTCGTGTCCGGTCCCTAATTATTAATGATACAGCATTAGAATTTTGTTTCATTTAAAAACGATATAGGACAATAAATTTACATTGTTAACCAAGTTTACGGAACTCGAATTTGTGTAATAAAAAAAAGTAAATGTTATTTTGTGATGCTAGTGTAAAGCAAACTTTTCCGAGAACATATTCAACATTTAAATAGAACTTACAATATTAACGTCGAAACAATAAGCATTCTTCTAGTTACGCTAATCAAATTTAATTTAATTATATCTATTTTAATTATCTTTGGTGCGATGCCAGGGCTATTTCGTTTTATAAAAATAGAACTAACAATTTGGCATTATTATATTTTTAGTGTTCCGAAATTATATTTTGCAAGCGACGATACTGAATTATTTTAACACTTATTTAATTCTCATACCAGAAATCTCAGCTACTTACATATACACAAGCTACATGTCGATCATATGAGTTTCAACAGGAATAATAATAACATTTTGATTGTTTGACTCTATAATAGGCGTTATGTAAACATAACTTCCTTATTTTCTTCTACTTCTGAGTGTTTTAATATATCTTTTTTTTTTCGTTTAGTAACACAAGAAAAGAAAAATCAAAATATTTTTGTTCTGATGTGTTTAAAACTTCAAAGAACAAGATGGAAAAATTGAGTTTCTAATTTGATGGTATGCACCTTGTGATTGATTCTATGATCAGACGAAACTGTTGAAGGAAAAACTTTGTTTATCACATAACAGAATATGCGCCTTTGAATAAATCGAACACTGTGTCCTATTTTGTAAAATTTAATTTAAAAACCCCATATTATAGATTTAAATACAATTGCAACAACTTACTTGTCATCATAAGCAGTAGAAAAAGTATTACCATCAGTGTACTAGTGCACACTTGACACAAGCAAAGTATTAATATATTGGCTTTACTTGCGTTTCTTCTCATGAAAGTTATGAAATAGAAGCTATGAGGATGGATTGACTTATTCGCTCGATGATAAATTTGTGACAAGACCTGTTTCGTAGGCATTCTTTTAATAATTTTATCCTACTACTAATTAAGTGTAAATGGATAATTTTTAACATCGTGATTTAGAATCTATTACAGAAAGGCATTTCCTTTACCGAAATCCATGATGATATGCGAAATACATTTGGTGACAGTTGTATTTCATATTGCTACCTAGCGCGCGCAGGTGCAGTTCTGACATAATGAAGATGATCGGTATGTTGTCGAAATCGGTAGTCGTAACGCACAATTTAAGGGAGCTTCTATTTATCGTATATGCCCTTCAGTCAGTGAAGATGGATGTGGATTGCCTAAAACAGATGAAAGGTAGAGCCACATCATAGTTTTACGTACGGATGCTAGAAACTGAAAACTGAAAGGCTTCGCTCAACTTCAACTGATGGCGCATAATTATATCGTATGATCAAAAAGTCTTTGGATCGCTATTGCCGTGGAATTTACGAGATATCTATGAAATTATTTATTTCAATTAGTTTTGACATTTACTTGACAACTTTCAAGTCAGCTGGTTATAATTCAAAATATTTCAATTAGAACATAAAATTTTTATTATCAAATCATACTACAGTAATGGAAATATAGGTGAAAATGGTAATTGGGTTTATTCACCTCGTTTATGTTTGAATGAGTTCCGTGAGAGATTTCCCAACTTTGCAATAATCGAACGAGATTTTTTTCGGCAACTTCAACGAACTGTGGACAAATTTGAAGGAACTGGTAATATCAGCGATACTGTTCGATCTGGAAGAAGACGGGCTAGAATTGATCTGGTTAGGCAACGCATGCTGGAAGAACCTACCTTATCCTTGCGTAGATTGAAACAAGAAATCAATTTAAGTTATGGGACGTGTCAAACCATTGTTAAACATGACTTGAACATGTTTCCTTATAAACTGCAGATGTGTCAGAAGTTACTGTCACCAGATTGTCAGAAGAGAGTATCGTACTGTACCTGGTTTAATGACCATATAAATGACGATATCCTTGATTTAACATTTTTTACAGACGAATCTTATTTTTACCTATCTGGATACGTTAATAAACAAGTTATGCGTATGTGGAGCGAGAATAATCCTAATTTTCATAGTGAGGCTCCTTTACATAGTCCTAAGATTGGTGTTTGGGTTGCAATGTCCCGTAGACGGGTAATAGGGCCAATATTTTTTCAAGATACCATAAACGCTGAAAGATATATAAATCAAATACTTGATCCTGTTATCAATCAATTGCACGATGATGAACTTCATAATGGATACTTTCAGCAAGATAAAGCGAGACCGCATGTTGCTCGAGTAACCATGGAATATTTACGTCAATTTTATGATGAAAGGTTAATATCAGACGGACGTTACCCACCTAGGTCTTGTGATTTGAGTCCTTTAGACTACTTCTTATTCCCATTGCTTAAGAATAACATTTTTAAAGCTCCAGTTCACACTTTAGATGAATTACAAGAACGTATTGGTGAAAACTGTCTACAGTAATACCTGATCTTTTAATTAAAGTTTTTAATAACATGGGTCGACGTGTTAACCGGTGTATTCAAGAACAGGCAAGACAATTTCAACATCTTTTATAATTTTTTATTGTAAAAGTGTACCTACCTGAATGTTATTGTTTCATTGTGGGAGTTCTTTTCTTAACTGTAATGAGCCTTATTTTTTTTTATTAGTTATTAAAACTTCGTTTATTTATAAATGCATTCTGTAATCTCTATAAATGTTATTAAATATAACATACATAAAATGTAAATAAATACCATAACCTAAAATCTATTTTATTTGTGACTTATGCGTACTTCAAGGTAATAAATCACAGAAGTAAATAATTTTATAGATAGCTTTACGGTTCATGGCTATCACGATCCAAAGACTTTTTGATCATACGTTATTTGCCGATAATTGATGGACTCACCTCAATAGTTTCATTGCAGCTTCCTTGCAACACAGTGAATATTCTACTAAAGTGTATATATATGTGTATATATAAAGTGTATATAAAGTATTATACTCATATAAGTATTCACGCAAAAAAAATGTATTGTCTTAAATGTAACATACATATAAATGAGAAAACTGATAAATTTATAAAATGCCATGGATGCAATCGAGCTATCCACATTCCCTGTTTGGAATTACCCGACGCTGAAATAAAGTGTTTCACATCGTTCTAGTGTGAGACGTACAATTAAATACTTATGCGTCGAATGTGAACTTCTTCATCAACTTCCCAAACTGATATCTTTGATAAATGATCTGAAAGACGAGATTCGACTTCTGAAGCAAAAATATGCGAATATAGCTATCAACTCTAGCGCTGAGTCTGTTAATTCCTCAACTGTGATTATTACTGAGCAAACTAATTAATGAAATTCATGACAGAAGTAGGCGCTCTCAGAACGTCATTGTTTATGGATCTCCAGAGGTGGGACACTCTAAGCATGAGCGTGAGATGCGAACATGGTGCATGGCTTGCTTGGTCGGGCTGGTGTGGTATGTGACAAAATTGCACCGGTTAGGGTTGGTAAGTTTGACTCTACCCTTCAGCAGCGTAAACGTCCAATCCAAGAGCGTCCTCAATCTACTGAAGATGCTCTGAAAATTAAGAGAAATAAAATCTGATACTCAGTTTTCTCATTTGTCCATTGCAACTGACCGTACTTCACAACAAATGGCTTTCTTCAGATCTGTTAAAACTGAACTAAACACACGTGTTGCAGCAGGCGGGACTAATTTACGGATTAAGTATAAAAATGGCATTCCAACTATAATAATAGGTTAACAGCCCCTGTAAAGATATACTATCAGAATGTTAGGGGATTGAACACAAAAACACACATTTTATTTACTAACGTGATTGCTTTGTCTAGTGATATACTTATAACAGGAACCTGGTTAACTGACTCCGTATTTAATAATGAACTATTTACGAACTACTACAATGTTATTCGGAAGGACAAGGATCGTATGACGGTCAATCGTTCCAGGGGAGGAGGAGTCTTGGCTGCTATAAAGCACAACATTTTAAATGACATTGTAAATACGAGCCATTTTAGTGCACTGGTACCTCATGTGGATCTATTGATTTGTAAATGCAATATAAGTGGTTCTATTATATATCTTGCATTTGTCTACATTCCTCCTATCATCTCTTCAGAAGAGCTGGAGACTTTTACCTCGGCAGTTGAGACTCTTCTGGTTAATAATCCCGTTCTTATTGAGGATTTCAATCTTCCAAATCTGTATTCGCCTCCTCATCAGTGTTACAATAAGATTAATATATTTCAAAGTTTCCTAGACATTCTTAATGTAAAGCAATACAACAATATTCTTTCTTAATAGTGAAGGTAAGATGTCGGACCTGTTATTCTCAAATATTACCACTAACTTCGAAGTACAGCGGTCCGAATCCCCTATCGTTAGAGAAGATTTATATCATCCTAGCCTTGAAATTTTATTCTATCCTTTACATACATCCTCTGAAAAACTTTTTCCTTCGGCCAATAATTTCAGATATAATTTCCATAAAGCAAATTACATTTCTTTATACAGTAATTTAATTTTGATTGGACTTTTCTGACACATTATTCTGACGTCAACTTAGCCCTCGATGCTTTTTCCAATACATTATACGCTGTATTGAATCTATATGTGCCTCGTAAGGTCCAATCTGGATCCTCTTACCCGCCTTGGTTTTCATCTGAAATAATCTCTATTCTCAAAAATAATAACTACTATCACAAAAAGTGAATCAAAACTCGAAATATTGACTCCTACAATGAATTCAAACGTCTTCGTACTATAGCAAAGATGAAAATTCAGGATAATTACACATCTTACCTTTCTGCAATGGAGCATTCAATCAAAACAACCTCTTCTGATGTCTGGAGTTTACCTAATTCACTTCATGACAGTAATGGTAATGCTTTTTCGGATCCCAGTACTATTGTAGATGCCTTCGCGGATACGTTTTCTACTGTGCCAACCTCCTTGTCGGGGTTCACTTGTGATGGATCGGACTACCGTTGCCTACCCTTTTTCTTTTCGTTGATCTCCGAGGATGAGTTAATTGATTTAATGACCTGTTTTCCTAACAAATACACCACTGGAGATGATTCCTTACCGAGTTTTTTAATACGTGACTGAAGTTTTGTCCTGGAATGTCCTCTGTTATTTGTTATTTGTATTCTCCAATTCTTCTGTACCAATTAAAAAGGATTGACCTGCGCAATTTTCATTTAAAATGCCAATGAATATGTTGGCAATATAGCGTCCATAACTTCTGTTGTCTCATTGACTACGAAATAAATATAATTTTCACCTATGGTTTCCTTAATTTTCATCATAGTTTCCTCAAGCAATAGATTAATATACTTTTCCTAGTGGTTGAGCGACTAGGAACTGACAGTTTCGTATACTTCTCTAAAAAAATTTTTGAACGTTGAATTATCCTACTTTGAAAGTGGAATGTTTGCACTTAAGAAGGCGTTACATAAATCGTAATGGAAACTATTCTGTTCTATATTTTTACTTGTTGAAGTAAACGATTGATTCAGACTAGCTTGTGATGCATTTTTAAATCTTGTGATATTTTGTTTTATGCAAATCAGTTCCTATATGCTGCGTTAATTGAAATTTTTTGTCGCATCGAATCTACACTAATTAATTGCAGGTATTACAATATGAAATTAAACGCAAAAAAAATATAAACTTATAATTTTACTGCAAACTTACAAAACACTGCCATTATCTACACAAAATTCAGGATAATCTTTTATCCAGATCGACGCATGTGAATATAATTTCGACATATCAAAAATAACAAGGTAAAATTGCGTGTACATATACTTTCGAGAACTAACTAAACACAACTGGCGATATGACTGGCCTGTAGGTCAACATAATTGCTTGTAGATTCACTGGAACTTTCCCGACTTGATAAACACAAATCTGGGAATTCTCGCTATATGGAAATGCTCTTGCGGACTGTTAGTGTAATTTTGAGATATTATGAATAAATGGTTTTATATATTTTTTACGGTGCACTTTAGAAATAAATTATAAAATATGTTCAAAGTAGTATGTATATGCACAAAATGCAAAACAAAATTGGTCAGCTCTCTGGTAATTATACTCGTTCATTTTAACTGCACAAATTATTTAGTACATACTCTTTAAATGCAGAAATCTTGTGAGTTAGCTAACTTTAACAGGTAAGGATAATTAAGTATCACCCACGTTTTCACTTTAAACTAAATTGTAATACATAAAAACGCAGATGTGCTATAATGATATTAAATTTTTTGTGACATATAACGTATTGTAAATATTCTTTCTACACTTTACGAAGCTATTTTATTCGAATTTTTCATAGAAAAGAATTCGCCCTCAAGTAGGAATCGAACCCACGACCTCTGGCTTGCCGGACCATTGCTGGACCACTGAACTGTTGAGGCGTTAATTAGAAACTTTTATGGGGATGCTATGAAGAATTCGAATAAAATAACGTCGCAAAGTGTAGAAAGAATATTTACAATTACATTACTTCGTGAAAACGCAATTAATTTGCATATAACGTATTGCTTGAAAAATCATTAAATTATACTTTTAGAATTACGTGGATTCCTATAATCTGAACTTGTAATTTATTTGTTGATTAAACTTTAATTACAAAAATAAAATTTATAATTACTGTCTTTAATGTACGTTAATGGTATAATAATGTAAATGTAAATTACTTTTTCTACATTACAATATTAACACTCTTTTTTTTCAGATCTTATTTGTGTACAATTTGATTTGTATTCATTATCCAATTTATTTTATTTACGATTCTAATACGTTATTCACATAAGTTTCGTTTTTAATTAAATTAAATTTTGAAATGTGTTTGAGATGTTCAAATCCAATTATGTTAATTTGAAGTGTTTGCTTATATCTTGTTGTTATGCTATTTGTCATTTTGTGTTAAAAGTTTTTTATGAGATATACATATCGCACTAACTTCCTTTTTGTTAAGTATTAAAAATACATTATTTTTGACATTTCTTAAAAAGTTTTATAAATTAAATATTAAAACTCTCCAATAACACCTTACCTTTATGACTAAACTGGAGGAATACCTATTAATCTGACGACGATAATTCTACTCTTAGAAAAAGGATGACTGCTTAAAGAAAATACAAAGTTAATTTTTCTGAATTATTTTATTAAAAAATGACGTGTACATATACAGGTGTTCCAGAACTCGCGCCCACGAGTAAACTGACAAATGCCGATGACAATCTAGATCTTAAAAATGCAAACGAAGAAAAAATAATTGCTTGCATAACAGAGCTGTGAAATGTTTAAGATCCACCAATTTCAGAGAGGGCACTCCAGGTGTTAATGTGAATAAAATCGGTTGCTAAGCTTATAATGGGTGGGTCAATAAGAGCGTAAAATTTGCTTTTCATGGTATTATTTTTTAATCAAATATGTTGCGACCAAAATGTCGTAAATGTCAAGTTGACATAACCCGATTATCAAAAATGCAGCGATACACGAATGAGGAACGCACAGTAATTGCCAAAACTTATTTTATATATGGGAAAAATTTTGCAGAACCAATTTGCAGGTTACGTGCAATTTTTTGTAGAGAAAATGCATCTAGTCGTTCGTCGGTTACGCGATTGATTGAAAAATTTGAGGAAACTGCTTTGGTTGTCGATAAGAAAACACCAATTCGTCATCGGCTGGGACGATCTATCTAAAATATTGCCGCACTGGCTAAAAGTATTGCTGAGAATCCAACAACCACGACTCGCCACCGTTCACAGGAGTTGGCAATTTCAAGAACCACTTTACGGTGTATTTTGAAGAAAGATCTTCATCTTTATCCATATAAAGTGTAATTAACTCAGGAAATTAGGCCATTAGATAATGCACAGCGGCATGAATTTTCCAACGATGTTTTGCCAAATCACGAAATGAACGTTAATTTTTCGAAAAAAGTAATGTTTAGCGATGAAGCACAATTTTATTTGGATGGGTATGTGAATACCCAGAACTGTCGTGTTTGGGCTACTGATCATTATAGACGAATTTACGAGAAAATAGTGCATCCATAAAAACTGACAGTTTGGTGTGGGTTGTGGAATGGCGGAGTTATTGAGCCATATTCCTTCGAGAACGAAGCTGGGAACGCAGTTACAGTGAATCGTGACCATTACCGTAACATGTTAAGAGAGTTTTTGTGGCCTGCATTGGTCGGTATAAACCTCGAAGATATGTGGTTCCAGTGGAATGGAGCAACCTGCCACACAGCACAAGAGACAATATGGTTATTGCACGACAGATTTACGAATCGTATCATTTCACGCCAAGGCAACCAAAATTGGTCGCCGAAATCATGTGATCTTACGCCACGCGATTTTTGGCTGTAGGGTTTTGTAAAGTCTCATGCATATTCCAACCATCCAACTACAATTAATGAGCTTAAGGATGAAATTCGACGCGTTATTGGTGAAATTGAGAAAGAATAAGAGTGTGACAGCAAAGTCGTGGTGGCCATTGTTACGCTTCGCATATATAAGTAACAAGTGTTCATTTGAAAAGTCAATCTAGTAGCATGTGATTTATTGAGAACATTTTGAAGTATGTCGTAAATTAAAATTTACTACTTAACCTACGAAGTCGTATATTTTGACAGTTTCATACATACAAATAAATAACAAAAATAGGTATTTATTGAAAACTATAACAAATGTTGAAAATGTCCTTCAAGATCAATGCACTTTAAAATCCTTCGTTAAAAATTTCTGATGATATTCTGCAACATTACTTGATTGTTATTAATTTCCATGCATTTCTGTTCGATTCTTTGTAGCATAATCATTCAAATTCAATATAGGTGTTTGAAATATGTTATTTTTTAGATAAGGCTACAAAAATAAGTCGCAAGGTGTTAAATCGCATGAACGGCATCAAAAAATTCTCTTAAATAATCCAAAGATTCTGCAGTGCAGTGACAAGGTGCTCCGTCTTGTTGGAAATATGCATTTTGAAGTTCATCATCATGCAACTGATTGACAAATGGTTGTAAAATTTCCGTACGGTACCTTTGAGCAGTTAACGTTCCCTGAAAAAATATTGGTCCAATGATTCGCCTTTGGCTTATCGCTGCCCACACACTAATTTTCTCTGGATGTAGCGATTCTTCATTCATTACATGTGGATTTTCACTACTTCAAATTCTTGTATTTTGTGAATTTAGGTATCCCGTTTTATAAAACCATGCTTTATCAGTAAAGATGACTTTTTGCGAAAGTTCTCCATTATTGTTCATATACAAACCAATTACAAAACTGTAGTCTACGTGGGTAATCATTTCTAACAATTCTTGTACTGCTGTGACATGGTATGGATAAAGTTGCATATCTTTTTTTAATAACTTGTGAGTTGTACCAACATAAAGGTTTATTTGTTGACTCAAATGTCCATTCATTTTCAATTATTTCTTCAACACGATTGACAACTTGAGGTGTACGTTTCTTAACTGCTCCGCTGCCTGATTTTCTTAAGAGACTACCAGTTTCAGAAAAAAGTTTTAAAGTTCTATCCAAAGCATTCTTAAATTGTATATAATCTATTACAAAATGTGGAAACTCAACTTGAAATTCTACCATGCAATCTTGAACTGAATAAACCCATAAACCATCAATTTTATTACCACTTCGAAAATAAGCCTGGACTAAAAAAAATTTATGTTCTAAAGTTAAAGCCATTTTAAAACTGAGAAGCTATTTATTTAAACCAGAATCGACGCACGATTATTTTGTGCACTAACTGATATTTGTGATTGACATTATCAAATGTCATTTGGATTTACGTTTACGGAACAACAAATACATGCTAATATATTTGCGTCTGATTCTATCAAAATTTCAAAGTAACCTAGATTGAGTTTTCAAATGAACACTTGTTATATTTTAATTTATATTTAAATTAAATTTTTTCTGAAAATATATCACATTTCAAAAAAGATTAAAATATTTAAACTTAAGGCATTTTTCTGTAAATATTCGTTTGCAAAGAGAAAGCATTTCTTTTGTTATATCCCTAACAGGGAGACCCTCGAAATATACCTGCTTATAACCATAACGTTCACTGTGGAATTTCTGTATATATTTCATTAAGTTGTTTAATTTATATACGTACATCTCCTATGGTATTTCATATCATTTGAAAGCTTATTTCACAAGGGATATTTCAATAATATTTATGCCATCGATAGAATATCTCTTCAGGTCGCGCTTTTTATTAATTATTATTCAAGATATCGACAACCTCTCCCCTCTCAACCTAGGTCATAAAAAGGACCTTTTTCTAGACCCTTACATCTCTGCAACTAGAAGGTAATCTGTACTGTTCAATATATATTATCCTTTGATCTATTTCACATTAATTCAACTAATTAATTTCTTGTTCCTCCGGCCGAACATCATTCTACATATACTTGTCCAAGTATATCTTCGCAGACCACGTGGCCGACCGTCTTCACAACTCAAAGGTAACTCTGTATTGTTCGATACAGAGGTTATTTTATATTAATTCGCACTTAATTTACTGCTCAATTTAACGTTCGTGTCAGTATATTTTGTGTTAATTTTTAATTACTTATTTACTTTACCGCTCCTCGTGTATATATTACTTTTATTCAATCACGTTTAAATATATCAATCTCAATTTCTTTCTTATGTAAATAATAAATACAGACTTTAAGGACAACGCTCCTGTGTTTTATTTAGTAAGTAAGTTGTAATATATTTATCACGTCCTGGACATTTGAAGCACCACAATTATTTTATTATAGAAATATATCGTTATTATTAGCACAGCAGCCGAAACCAGCAACGTGAAAAGCCAGTGCTTGTAATATCATTTATTGGATATTCTTTTTCATACTTAATTGGAGATTATGTACTTAAGTTGCAATAAAAATAATATTTATTAAAAAAAAATGTTTTTTATTAAAGAATATTGCTCTCTTATTGGCCCACCCTTCAGAATGACATGCTTGCCAAAGTGTCAACACCGACATGTTAGGTTAAGGCAGATGTCATTCAAGATGTTACACTCGCCATCATAATAATTTATTTTTATTTTTTTAAAATAAAACAACAAATGGCAGTTCTGAAAAGAACCTTGTTTATTCGTACACGTATACACACAATAATACCAACAGAAACAACATAGTCCAAAGAGATCATGAAACGAAAAATAAATTCAATCAGGGCAAGTGCTCAAAATGGCCACCATTCATTTGCAATCATAACCGTGCCCCCTGTAAAAGATTCAGTTTAGAATTATCAACCATTTCAGGAGTGATTGGACGCGACCCCTGTGTTGTTCTCCTGTTGCAATAGGGTGGCTGTATATAACATTTTTAAAGTTGTCCCAAAGAAAGAAATCCAGAGGACTTAAATCATGCGATTCGGAGTCCACGATACTGGCATCGTGGATTATTACGACCTATCCATCAATCAGGATACTGCTGATCTAAAATTTATCGATCTTCTCGGCTGAAGTGGGCTTTTGCGTAATCGTGTCGGAACCTGTTGTTAACACGAAAAAGAAGCGAAATGTCTTCAAGCAAATTGTGAAGTTTTGCATTCAAAAATTTTGCATAAATGTGTTCCGTTAACCGTGCAGGGAATTCGGCAGGTCTTGCCTAAAGAAAAAAGTAAGATGACCTGTAAACTTATTTCTATTGAAGATATACCGCACGATTCTCTAGACCAGCCCACAAATTTATGGGAAACCGTTTTTGAAATGATCTTGAAAATAGAGCATGTGTATTTTCTACTACCGAGATGTGCCAATTATGCACATTGTAGCATCATTGTCTGTCGAAAATGGATTAATCAGTAAACAAAATCCGAGATACAAAATTAGGATTATTTTCTTTATTATATTTATGCTGCATACGCGCGTACACGTGCACGCACAATGCTTTGAGTACTTTGTCCAAAGCCATTTGATACAGCCTCTTCGTTTTCAACAGTACGCACAGTCCTGAGCGCACCACCAATCTCCTTTCTATTATGTAAAATTTGGCCTGTCTCGATTATTCGTGCAATAATCTTGAGGATCACTTCGTGATCGGGACGACTCCTGTTAGAAAAGCGTTGGGCATGAACGCTTCCTGCCTCTCTAGCATTCCTTTCACATTCTCCGTAGATTATGAACATCTCCACATAATTTGCGGCATTATACATAATAAAAGAGTATAGTTGAGCACGACGGCGGTACTAAAGCTATTTGAAGGGATTTGAAAGAAACTTTGATACTGATGTTTCTGAAAAGTTCCATAGTCGACCAGTTTATTGACAATGTAATAATCTGTATATGTAACCTAGCAACAATTATGAAAAATCATCCTTGATGGCCTACAACGCTTTAATTTGTTGAATTGAAATATTATTTTCTTAAATTCCATTCAAGATACGAAGTCATTTTATGGTGATTTCTTTTTATTATTCTCCGAGGCGCGAGTTCTGGGACCCTGTATTTCGATTGGTTTAATTTCCATAAATATTATTTTTCTACGTAGTCTGTTTGTCTCTCAAATATTTTTAAAAAGAAATAAAATATGTCCATTTTTTTAATCTAAATCTTTCAATGAAAGCAGGTATGAAAAATAATATTGTACAAGTGTCTCCCTCTGCACAAACCCGAGCCCTCTTAATTTACATTTTCCTTAACTTTTTAGTAGTTTTCGCGAGGAATAGTTTGAAACGCTTCCCGAATATTGTTCTTCAGCTGCTCTACAGTGTATGGTTTGTTTGCATAAATTCCCTATAGAAAGAAGTCTGGTCTCGGCAGATGACAATGCCAAATCGAAAGAGTAAATGCCCCGGAAACATTCGCAAAAGATTCATAGTTTCCCTAGCTGTATGATAAGTTCTCCGTTCTGCTGGAACAACATGTTTTGCAGGTTAAGTTGTTGAATTTGAGCTCACCAGTGACAGTAAGAGAATTGCAGCGTCTTCAAAAAAGTGAGGTGCGATGGCACCTCTACACCAAACATCGCACCACACTGTGACTCGACCGGAATGATGTGGTCGTTGATGAATGATACCAGGGTTTTCTAATATCCAAATACGACAATTCTGCTGTTAATAAATCCGTTCATATCAAAGTGGAATTCAGCACTCATTATGATTTTTCGACAGGAATCGTTCGTTTGGTTGTTAAGCTGCAACATTGCGTAACTGTACTATTGGTGACTTTCGTGGTCTCTAGGCTGTAGCTTTTGGGCCAACTGAATTTTGTACGCAATTACTTATTTTAAAATAGCGCCTAATGACGTGTGACGAATGCCAAGTTCTTGAGAACGACTTCTGGTAGACGCCTCAGGGCGCTCCACTACACTTTCACGAACTCTCTCAACATTTTTCGGGGTGCGAACAGTTCAAAAGCGGCCCGACTTTGGCAAGTCTTTAACTTCACCACTTTCCTCAAATTTCCGCACTAACTGACGAATGGCGTTTGTGCCGTAGATTCGTCGCAGATTCCGTATAGTTGCAATCGTTGGCTCATTATTTAAATAAATCATTTTAACAATACGAACACATTGTTGGATCGTGTAGCATTTGACACATGTGCTTTAAACAACTACTATAGCGCCACCTTCTAAAATGCATGTATTAAAAATGGCGCGCTATTTAAACCAACAAGGTACATTGGCCACCTTGTGTAAGCCTAGGATTGTTGTCTTATGTAAGCAAACGAAATAAACAGAAAATTACGGAAAATATTCTTAAAAAGTAGAATGTAATCATGAATTTTTCCGACATCAAACCGTTATAGATGTATGTGTACTGCTAATATTATAATTACTTCTCAGGGGGCTACACAAATAAACTGATGCGTGCGTATATATAGACAGGTACTGATCAAAAATATTTAAACCTATCAAGTTTATTTGTGGAATTAGACTTGTAAAAATAAACGCACTAACCTTC
Organism: Melolontha melolontha; assembly: GCA_935421215.2. Lineage (NCBI taxonomy): Eukaryota > Metazoa > Arthropoda > Insecta > Coleoptera > Scarabaeidae > Melolontha > Melolontha melolontha. Next base: position 49,350,244 of record OW285236.1, read on the forward strand.
GATTTTAGATTTATAAACAGATCTTCCTGGCAGTGTGTTTGTACGCTTCTGTCCAATAAAAAGATGTCAATTTCTTATGGTTTTGTATAGAATGTAGTTATATTGTAATCTCGTCAAAAAGCGTGCTAGAAAGGGGATTTATAGAAGAATATTCATATCATTAAATCTTTTTCTAATAATTAGATATTTTGAAACATGTAAGATTGTTTTAAATATATACATATTGAAGTAAAACCAGACCTTAAATCGCCAACTACATGTAAGATTGTTTTAAATATATACATATTGAAGTAAAACCAGACCTTAAATCGCCAACTATTTGAATCTACCATAACATACTAAGGTCAAGAAATAATTATCTTTATGTACATATATATATATATATATATATATATATATATATATATAATATATATATACAGTCTGATTCATTTTCGGACCTCACCATGGGGATCTCTCCTATTATTGGAGATAGAGTATAGGTTTAAATTTGGCAAAGTTGTTAAATTTTGTGTTTGTTATAAATCCGTAAAGGAAATAGACCTGTGACAAATGACCTTCGTTATTTCATTTTTCTTCTTTTACCTGTAGCACCGACATTTGGCATTGTAGAGAAAAAATAAAAACTCATCCTTGTGGCCATTTCTAAACCTCTATCCAGTGGTGTACTCTAAATTTTTATACGACGTTTCGTTTCTTTCTGGCCATCATCAACTATCTAATTTCTTATAGGCGCCATATTGGATTTAGACATCTTCAGAAAGAGTTTTTTTTCTGATTTCAACCATGTACCACATGCTGACTATAGTTTTTGACATTAGGTTTTATTTGAAAGAATAGATTATAAAATTAAATAAGGTAGCCTTGGGAATTTCAATCTGTCAAACATTTCATTTATTGTTCATTAATAATACAAAAATGTCATACAGTAACGAAGAGAAACGAGATATGATAAGTATTTTTTATTCTTCGAAACGAAATTCAACAGTAGCGAGTACAAGATATCTACAATTATATCCAGAACCACAACAGCCTTATCGTACCATTTTTCTAGATCTCGACAGAAATTTGGTCGAGAATGGATCGTTTACTAAGCCGCGTAATGGTCAAGACAACAGGAATTTAATTGAAAATCGACAAGATATTTTACAAATGGTAAATTAAAAGCGTGTTTTCAAATTTCATGTTAATCTTGTATTTTTATAGATAAATCATAATCCATCAATTTCTTCAACTTCATTTCAAGTAACAAAAACGCAGAACTTGTATATCCATTTTTATTTGTTTCAAAGTTACAGATCTATGAATATGATGGTCAGATCATGAAAAAAAAATAAAATCCTAAAGTCAATACAAACTGATTTTATTTAAAAAAAGTTATACGATTGAATAACAGGCCTGCGATTGTTAATGTCGCATAATAAAATGTTATCCTAAAATAAATAAACACGTGTCGTAGTAATCCAACTCTCAGTGTACGTCGAATCGCTAGACAAGTAGGAGTACCACGAACGACAGTTTGGCGAATTTTAAAACGTGAGAGCTTATATCCATATCACTATCGCAGGGGACACGGTTTGCTTGAGGCAGATCACTATCCTCTTCTAGTTTATTCTACCTGGATATTAAGACAGTCACGGCTTCATTTTAATTTCTGCAGAACAGTCCTCTGGACAAATGAATCTACGTTCACGAGAAGTGGTGTTACAAATCTGAGAAACCTGCACAGGTGGTCATCAGAAAATCCCAAAGCTATACGCCCATCTAAATTTCAACATTAATTTTCTATTAACGTTTGGGCGGCCCTAATCGATGACTTGTTGATTGGTCTTGTCGTTCTTCCTGGGAGGTTAAATGCGGTTATACCTTCAATTTCTTATTGACGAACTGCCAGGTCTTTTGGAGGATGTCCCACTGAATGTTCGACGAGACATGTGTTTTCACATGGATGGGGCACCACCACATTTCGGAATTGCTGCCCGAAATTGGGTTAACGTCAATTATCCAAGATGGATTGGTCGAGGTGGCCCTGTTGCATGGCCACCCAGATCACACGATCTTAATCCACTTGACTTTTATTTATGGGGGTACATGAAAAATTTAGTCTACGGCGCATGTTTCGAACACAAGAGAAGAGTTGTTGGATGATATCCACCTGGCTGCCGAGCAAATCCGACAAAACGAGTATGAAATTCGGATAAGTAACTTTGTAACTTTGAAACAAATAAAAATGGATATACAAGTTTTGCGTTTTTGTTACTTGAAATGAAGTCTACTTTACATTCCTAAAATTTGAACATAACGATACGGGACACTTTGTATAAAGTACTTTTTTCTACGACTGCTAGTGTAAATAGCGAAAATCGCAGAAACAATTTCGCTACTAAATGGTTCATTACGCAGATGTGCTGTAAATTAACTCCGCCTACACACATTTAACTGTCAATTATCAGTTTAAAAAATTAATCAAAGTAGTGAGACAACCCTCGTTGTGTTTTCGTGTGGTTAAGGCTCGATCATAAAATTTAAAGGCAATTTATTTTAGTATTTGTGTTTGTTTAAACTGATTTTCTTAGTTCTGAGAAGACTTGTTGTGATGCTTTTTTCTGCTTTCTAAACATCTTATGTTGACAACATTGATTTTAGATATTTGACATTTGAAATTTGTACCTTCACAACCTTGTCTTCAACAAAAGGTAAAATTTTGTCGGGATCATTGCGGTCGTAGAAAAAGTATGGTACTCGAGTTTTAAAGCAATTATGTCCTCGTGGAATTACGCATTTACCGCTACGCGGCTCGTGCGTAACTTTCTGCACTCGTGCGTAATTTGCTATTTACAACTCTAGTTACATAATATACTATTATTTATTAGACACATTTAAAGTATGCTTTTAATTGTTTGTTTTCTTGTTGCTAAAGTGACTCTTTATTCTCTATGGAGTTAGAATTCACTTTATTCCCCAAGGGGGTTAAAGTTAAGTGCAAATGATTAATAAGATACGATTTTTTTATAAATCGCATGTCATAAATAATTCCCCTTGACAACGATGCCAGCAATCTGAACTTCATACTTACCTTGACTGATAATTGCTACAGTTAAAAACTCAATAAATTATTAACTAAATGCGTATAATAAATTAAAGATTGTATCTAACACGAGATTAAATTAAACTTTATTTGTTTGGGAGATTTAAGTCACTGGCTAAACGCTCGTGACTTAAACTTTCTCCCTCACGATTAAATCTCCACTTTAATCCCTTGATATGTAAATAACTATTTTCGTGTAGTTTCTAGAAAAGTGACACATTGTTTAATCAAAAATCGTGAAGAAAAGTGGGACTTTTCTCGTTAGCAACACTTTTCTTCACGATTTCAGTTAGCAACACTTTTTTTTTATTCATTTTATTTATTAGCGTAAATTGTAAATGAACAATTTGTTAAATTATTATTAAATATTACACCAAAACATGAGAAAACTGACCGCAATGCAGATACCAACAAATTAGAGTTTCTTACTTCGCTTACTGCTACTGTTGATGTAACGTTTCAGAGGTCGAAGACAGCACCTCAGTCGAACTACTAAAAAAATTTTTTTTTAATTTTTACTTTATTTTCGATACTATCCTCGACATAGGCTTTTGAAACAGCACTACTACGTCAGCCGCCGTGTCTCTTCCAAACTTTGTTGCTCGGCTTCACTATCGGCCAAAATGGTCACTGATGTTCTTCGAAAATAACGGCCTGTGAAAGTGTGCCGATGGCCCTAAGTACGCCGAAATTTTCTTTGGTAAATTGTAGAAGTTGTTTGTACCTATTAGTTGCTTTGTGCACTTGGCCTATCTATAAAATATAAATAGTCTGCGATGGTCCACATTTTTGGGTCTCAAATTCAAGTACTTTCTGTAAAGCTCAATTCCGTTTACTCCATCTTCCGATGTAACTGTAAAGACTCGTTTTTTCTTTGTTTTCGTGTCATGTAATGTTATGACCAAAATATGCCCTCGATCTTCTACATCAGCCACTTTTAATAAACGTAATTTTTCCGCCTGACAGGATCCATGCAACGCAATTACCAACACTATCTTCATAAGCATAAAACTAACATCGGGAGATTTTTCTAAAAACTCATTCACATTATCTATCGATTTTTTTGCCACATATCCGTTATTTTGACGTTTCAGGTACGCCAGTAATTTTTTATATGCAGAAATATTTACATTTTAATTTATTTGTAGAGTACTTCTCAGCATCGAGTACACTGACCATAGTGTTGAAGCTTTAAGAGTTTGGACCTAAGAATATTTAAAAATCAGTACTAGTAAATCTAATAAATAAAACAAACCTTTTCAAAAAAGTGCGCAATTAGAATATCTTCATTTGCCACTTGCACATTTTTTTCATTTCTCCAGACACATAACTGTTTGTAAGTTTCCTTATACTTTGCTTTGAAGTTTTTAGGTAAAACTTGACTCTGCTTCTGATACCAATGGCAACATTTCTTCATTATTCTCATTTGATTGACTCATTTTGGATAAAACCTTTTTCACAAATTATTTACTTGCTCAAATGATAACATATTATTATTCTTCGACACTGTTATAATTTAATTTGTCTTTAAATTAGCATTATTTTCGTCAATTACACGAAAAAATTGCATGATCTACAGGTTAGAATAGTGAATTTCCATATTCGTGTAAATTTGATCCACTCGTGAATTCAAACATTTACACTCTCTGGAAAACTATCACTTTTCTAAACTAAGAGTTAGAATACATTATGTAGATCAAAATACTATATTTTAACTACTTTTAGCATTAAGATAGAATTGAAGTTTTATGTGAAAACTTCTAGGATAACAAATATAAACTATTTTGATTCTTATTATTATTGAAATGATAGAAGTTTGTTTGAATCTAAATAATCTTTTTATTTATATCCTCTTTAATTTTTTCGATTACAATTTAGATTAGTCTAGATTGTAAGTTTGTTGATGTACTTGGTAGGAATAACACACTTGGCTATATTTCACAAATTTTATTCTATTTCTCTGATATATATGTTTCGGCTGTTATGCCATTCTTAAAGAGTTTCTTACAACTAACTTAGTCTACGTAACAGTGTAACTTATATACCTAGTTTTTTAATGAGGTGGTGGTTAGATGATGTTTATAATGGTGTCTATGATGGGGTGTTTATAAATTCTAGCTGTGCATTAGTGACTATTACATTTTGTTTCTGGGCTTTTTTAATTTCTAGAATTTCTAATAAATCTAATCTTTTATTTTTTATTGTATTATGTACTAAGTTGCAGCTATTTATATCGGGCAAATGGTTTTGCTCAATACAATGTTCCGAGAAACCTGTATTTTTAATGCTATATGTCACGTCTCTTACATCTTCTGATATACGTTTTTTAATGGATGTTCCACTTTGACCTATATATATATATATATATATATATATATATATATATAGCTTCACAGTCTTGACATTTAATGGTATATACTCCAGATTTTTCTAGTTTACCTATTTTATCTTTGTTGTTATTTAATATAGTACCTAACTTTGTCTTATTGTTATATATAATTTTAATGTCTAATTTTCTTAATATTATTGTTTACTTTGTCTGTGATAGGGGGGATATTTATTATTGCATACCAAATGGTTTTATTTAATTCTTTTATTTCCGGGTATAAGAATTTTTTCTGAATATTTTGTTCTTTATCTTTTATCATTTTATCTATCATATTGGGCTTATATCCGTTATTTTCTGCTATTTTTATAATATAGATTATTTCTTCGTTAAAATGTAGCTTTTAAAGTTGCATTTAGCGTGTGTAACATCATGAGCACGCATATTTTACATACATCTTCATTATGATGTTTAACATTTGATTCATTACTTTTAAAACATTAATCTACTTAATCCAAAGTAAAATAACATGGCAATACGTTTCAATGCGTTATATTCTTTTAAAAAATTGTCTGTAGATATTATATTTCGAAAATGTTAAATTTCAAAATGAATGTATTCATAAGAAACATAGACTGTGTATTTCCAGTTCATGGATTACAGCGATCGGGAAATGGGGTACTTTATATTCTTGTATATACATTCATAATAAATTATCATTATTTATGAAACGTCTGAAAATTTAGAAAAGCTCTTAAAGAAAGATCGCGACGTTCTTTACATAAATTTAGAAACGTGCTCCTTGGGCGAGCACCTTAATTTTTAATTTGTATTTATCTTCAATACTCTTGTCCATTCCTGGATGTTTTCATGTATATTGTATTACTGCATGTACGAGCGTAGTTGGGAATATTTCTGGAGACGTATATAAAATGTAGGAAGCGACTTTATAGCTTTTTAAAATATTCGCTTTTGACATCAATACACTTTTGCATACGCTGGAACGAACTTGCGGATCGAACCTCCACTCTGAAGCTGATACTTTGGAAACCAGCTGTTTCCGACAATGACAATCGCTTATCACCCAATTTATTTTTGGTATTCGGTGTTGAGAATATATTCACTATCCTTTTGTAATATTTTAATTTTAAATATTTTTTTAATTGTTAAATATAAGTAGATCTAGGATGAAGAATTCAAACATAAACACTTCCAATTTTATAAAATATTTAAATTTCATTTTTGAGTTTAAACCAATGTATAGCGTACTTTTATTAGCACGTTCAAATTGTAAAAACTTTCTTTAAGTTCTAAGAAAGCGATATCTTTAACATTTATAAATTTATTTATTACTACATTATAATGTAGACCACTCGTACTACTTAGAATTATTAATAATCGGCATCGTTTTCCAAATTTATTTACTGCTTTATACACCGGACCACTTGTTACTTATTACCTAGGGTTATCAGTGAATGCATTCAAGAGGCGATATTTATGATGACCACCCATTGTTGTTGTTAACTAAATATGTATAATAGGATTCCACTACTGTACAAAGGAATTAACCTGAGCTATGACTCCTATTAATACCTAATTAGTAATGATATTTTATTTATTTACTTATTAGTAAGATCCTTTGGACACTATCGTAAAGCTTGGGTATTGTTGCTTGTAGGCACAATTTCTAGAAAGTAATAACCAGAGAAAGGACTCGAGCAATTGATAATTCATAGCACATACGCATCTGCCTTGTATTCGCAATAGGTTTGTTTCTGTAAGCTATTCATGAGTTTCTAATAATTTGATACGTGTGGCTACTGTATAAGTGGCACATACCTGTATATGTAGTTAATATGTATCTATCATTGCACAACAGAGCGAATGCAATAAACGGTTTGGTAACCTGCAGCAACTACTGCTGAAACAAAAGTAATAATTTACAAAGAACGAAACTCAAATCTATGTATTTTCCGTTCCACATCACAACTAGTGATGGGTGCGTGATTAAAATGTTGCAAACGTGCACCATACTTCGAAAGTATAGATTTTTCAATCGGCTCTGTGCAGAATTTATACAATATATTCAAAGCTGGATTTCTGCTAAATACGGAACAAACTTTTTGTCTCAGCTTTGAGAAATATATTTTTAAATGATGAAACTAACTTATCAACATTTCGAAAATGACACCTGATGTATTCACATACTCTGTGTAGTGCATATGCTGCACAGGTAACGTGTAGCATATTGGGATAAGATTGCTTTAATAACTTCCCTGTTTTTAACATATAAGCTGCCGCATCAGTCAAAAATAATAGCATCTTGTCTTTGTAGTTGTTATCCAATGACAGAATATTATAAATGAATACATTGATCAATTACTTCTCCGACCATGTACGACAACATTTTTGTTGCAATTAAGTATGGTTGGTATGAAGTTGTGGGAAGAAGAATACCAACAACTACATTTAACACATATCGTCCCATTACATCCGTTGTTTCGTCTGCACTTACTCAAAGATAATGGCCAGATAGATTGGTTCGTATTTTTTCAATAGTTCTCAACATTTTGGTAAGTGGTATTTACTTAAAGTAGATTCATGTGGTATATGACGATCAGTATATTTTGTAAGAGACCTCTTGAGGGCTGGATTGTTAAGCTTTTTTGATGGGATATTGACCACCATAAAAGCTTCACACAGTTCTTCGTTAAAAGTGTCAGGTGCAGATGGTCATATGTTATCTTGATGAGTTTTCGAAGAAACATGTCTCTGGACATTACACTTTTGTGGACGCCTTAAACTTAATGAACAGGCTCTGCAATACATCTCGGCATTATTACTAATATGCAACCAATCTGTATGGCTGCTAATCCATTAAACCATGGTTGCCCTACGAGGATTCTCCATAGTTAATGAAAATAAAGAGAAATACTAAGAACAGAAAGAAATTAACTAAAAAGAAGAAACAAAAACTACTATAAAAATAAGGTAGTAAATTAAACTTAATATTTATACAAAATTATAGAATAAATATATAATATAACAATAAAAAACAGGTTTTTTAAAATACTAAACGTTGTAACCAAATAACACTGAAAGAAACGCACCCAAAAACAATCCCTTATAGAAGAGAATAGAAAATATACTATCTCAAGAACAATAAATACATACATGTATAACAGCATGGAAATACGAGAATACACTTTGGAAATTAGGGGATATAACGAAATAATATATAAATGTATATTAGAATTTATGAATGAATAGACACAATAACGACGGAAATGGCAACATCTGCTCGACAAATGCAATCGAGCAAGCAAATAGTGGGGCTGTTATAACACGCATACTATACCTGATACCGCCACAACGGTTTATCGGGGCAATTGGTCATTCAGTCGCTTCAATCCGCTCTCTGGTAATAACACACAATTCTCTGTTACGACGTCAAACAATACATTGTACAACAAACCCGTGTATCTTAGTATGTAATAGTTAGGGGTAGTGGCAAATTGTTACCTATTTGTAAAACAGTATCAATCAGAGTCTCATACCAGCAACAGTATCAGCTGAACATCAGTACAAGACACACAGTCTTCTTCGTAACATCATAACAAACATACTTTAACAAGAGACACCAGTCTCAACAGCACTTTTATGTTAGTAAAAGGTCGCTGTTGATCACAAATAACTGTATATAGTGTAAATAAATAAATTTAGATGAAACATTTATTCATTTAACAAACAGTCACCGAAGATTTAAATAGTAAAGTATATATAGCCTTACAACCTGCACGGTGCAGCAACATCGAAGCCGTGATTCTACTAACTGAATACAACCATAACATTGATCCTTCACTAACCAGAGTCATCGCAAACAGTTTGGTCTTCAATCAAAGCATTTTGGTCCTTCGGCCGGATTCTCCCAAAATCAGATACAAACATTTGGGAACAAGTAGAAACTACAATAATTCAAGTAAATACTGGCCTCACTAGTCATTAAATTACAAATTTTTGTTGAGTTAAAAATTAACGGTTCGAGATGCTGAATAAAAATAATTCGCGAATTTCGATTATTTATTCTTATTTCAATGAAGTTTCCTGGGTTAAGTCAGACTATGAGTTTGGCGAGGAATAGACATTCTCAGGGATACCCTGAAGACGACAGTAGATTAACTGCCGAAACGTCGGATTATCTAAATCCAATAAACGATGGAAATAGCCCAAACGACTACTCAATTATTGTTGAAAAATTCGGAAGAAGTCACATCTATCCCGGAATGTGTGGATGTATTTCGCTTTTATTGGAGCTTGTCAACTCACAGTATCCTGAGCAGACATGACTCTTCATTTCTATACTTCGCGTATATATAATTAGTATAATGAACTTACTGTAAATGAGAACTAATGAGTATTAAATCTCACTTTACGTGCAAATGTCGCCTAATGTGCTGCGTTAATTTCTACATTTCGACAAACTAAATTTGTATCAGTACGCAGAAACGCTACCCCACGCGATGCCACCTTCCTGAGATTTAATACTTGTTAGTTCTTATTTACAGTAAGTTCATTACACTAACTATATATACGCGAAGTACAGAAATGAAGAATAATGTCTGTCCAGGATACTGTGTGTTGACAGGCTCCAATAACAGCGAAATACATCCAAACATTCCGGGCTAGATGTGTCGTCATCAGTTTGGCTAATGAAGTAAAGTTTGATGGTTGGCCTTAAAGGTAAGTAGCAAATTTTGTCCTATCAGGTGGCACCAAACAATCTAGTGAAATCTGACCAACAAAGGAGACTACGTCGAAAATAGTGATTTTCTCTCGACCAGTTATGCCTGTACAAAAGTGAAAAAAATACGTAAATAGGTGCAAGTCCATTAACACGATGCCAGATTCCGTGCGATATTCTAGAACGGTCTGAGTTGGTTTTGTATACGTACGCCTCGGTTTTATTCATTGTTTTTTAGACCATCCTTATTAATTTAGGGGGCATATCCCACTTTGCTAATATTCGATATTACAAATGGGACAGAGAATAGTGACCGAAAGTGTGGTAGATTTCTGGAAGCACGAACTGAAGAAATCTTCAACAAAGTTGAAGATTTGATGTTGACTGACCGCCAAGTAAAACTCTCAGTTATTGCTAGAGAAATAGGAATCTCAGAACCGAGTATTTTTAGAATTGTACACGAAGATTTGGGAATGAGCAAAGCGTTGACACGATGGATTCCCAGGCTGTTCAGTCCCGAATAAAAATTGTGTAGACGACAAATTTGAGAAAAGAATTTGACCGTTTTGTCTCAAGATGAAGACTTCTTAAATAGAATTGTAACTGGAGATGAAACTTGGGTACATCACTGGCACCCTCCTACGAAACAAGAGTCAAATGAATTCGTAAGGGCCTTACACCGCCCAGGAACGTAAAAACGCAATTTTCTGCGAGAAAAGTGATGGCCACAGTTTTCTGGGACGCGCCGAGGATTCTCTTAATTGAGTATCTGCCAAAAGGGACTACAATAACGGGAAATGTCTACACAGGCAAAATTAGAAACATGAACACGGCTATACCCAAAGAAAAGAGCCCGCGATTGCTCAAAAAGTTTTGCTTTTGCACGACAACTGCAGGGTGCAGAAGGCACGAATTGTTCAAGCAGTAATCAATGGATATTATGGCTTTAAGGAATTACAACATCCACTCTACAGTCCCGACCTCGCTCCCTGTAACTATTATCTCTTTCCAAAACTCAAAAACACTTGAGAGGGCGTTAATTTTTATCGAATGACTACGTGGAAAACGTTGTGGGGTCGTATTTTGGGAATTACCAAAAGAATTTTTTTTCGAAGGCATAGCCTTATTAAAGAAACGTTGGAATTGGTGTGTTAGTGTTAATAAGAAATATTTTTGTTTTGTTTTCTACTCGTTTATTTCATAGGCTAGGTAAATAACATAAAAAATACCCCTCGTATTTTTGTACGAAAGGATACATTAATATTTCATATGTACCGACTTAATACCGTATAAATACTATTTATCCTTTCAAAATACTAAAATTATTTTTACTGGTAATTCCAATCGCTATGCTCGTTAGGCTACATTTTCACTACGTAAAGAAACAGCATCTTTTCAAAATAATAAAATAAAATAAAACAATAACTTTGTTATACCACTTTATTCACATGTAAGAGTGACCGCGGTTTCGACATACAATGTCATTATCAAACTGCAGTTTGATAATGACATTGTATGTCGAAACCGCGGTCACTATTACATGTGAATAAAGTGGTATAACAAAGTTATTGTTTTATTTTATTTTATTATTTTCAAAATGAATTACCACAAAGTTACGGCTACCAGTATTAAGCATCTTTTCAATTTCATGACATAAATAACTCTGGTGTGAGCTAAATTTTATTACTTAAAGCTGTACTTTGAATTAATTAACGTATAATGAAAACTTGCATGAACCTATCGAAAAATAATTACGGAAGCTTTAAAATTTAAGTTGAATATTAAAAGATTTATTTCGGCTATTTCGGTAAGAAAGAAAAGACGCAAACTTTTTTTAATTGCTACTTCAGTTATGTTTGAACATCTGCCAAAAGTTATTTATTTTATAGATAGAAGTTTTTTTAAGTAAGTTGATGCGGTTTTATAGTTCGCTAACTGCCCTTAGAAAATATTGATTTTTCGAGAAGATTGTTTTTACGTGTATAAACAGTAGAATTCTTTAGATTTCATTTCGGAAAATATAGTACAACAAAGTTCTGAGAAAGAGGAAATCTATGTTTTAATTATCTAAATTCATAATCGCTGTTATTAGTTAGAATTTATATCTTGAATATTACCGTTTATGTATGTAAACAAAGATACGCTTTTTTATTAATTTTTATATTTTAAAATATCATAGCGTCAAGTATAATTACTAGGGACTGGACAATAGTGGCCGAAATTACGATGGCCCATATACAAGTACAACACGCAGTTATTGAATAGCACTATTCGTCGGTTAACCGCACATCTGTTTTTTGTCGTTAAATTGTGACGCAATTACTTTAATTTCACAGTTAAATTCCTTTCTTCATGGGCGTAAATAGAAGCGGGAGGAGTTTTTTTAATTTATTTTATTTATTAGTTTATATTTCGTAAGATAAAGTACGGTGAGTTAGTTTGTCTTTTTCATTGTTTTAACTGTTAATTACATAATTACGTACTTCGGTAATTTGTGTAATAGATCTTGTTCAATATCGTTTGATCGAATCTACTTCTCCCAATTATTTTAACGTAAGCATCCAGTGAATTTCGTTAAGTTTCAATAACTTACGCATACATTTTTAATTTTCATTTATTTAGATCTAGAACATTGTGTAAGTTACTTTTTCAGATATGATATGGAACGACGATGAGAATGGCATCGTGACAGTGAATATATGTTATATATGTTAAAAACAGGCAGGCTATTAAAGGAAACATATCCTAATATGCTGCATATTACTTGTGTAGTACATGCTCTCCACAGAATCTGTGAATATATCAGAGAAACCTTTTCGGAAGTTTATAGTCTTGTATCCGCTTTTAAAAAGTTTTCGGAAAAGCACCATTGAGAGTAGCTCTTTACAAGGAAAAACTTTCATCTTTGGCACTGCCTCCCTCTCCAGTAATAACTAGGTGGGGAACATGGTTGGAAGATATGTACTAGTTTTTATGTAGAGAATTTCGATTATTTACAAAATTTCGTTCCATGTTTAACTGACGATGCTCGAAGTATTTCTGAGTGCAAGGAACTAATACTAATTCCAAATTTAAAAAATAAGTTGTACTTTCTTCAGGAACACTTTGGAAATTTGACAAAACTAATCACCTATTTTGAAAATCAAAATCTTAAATTAAATGATTGCCACATTAGATGTGGCTATTAATCATTTTAAAAATATCCCAAGTGACTTCGAATGTGGCCTTTGGCAAAAGATAGACGCAGTTATTAATAGAAATCCAGATTTAATGACATTGTGGAAATTGTGTATGGGGACAATGCCTCAAAATCTAACTGCTAGATACCTGAAATAAAAGAATACTTCCAGTATGCACCTTTAACCAGTTGCGATGTAGAGAGGACATTTTCTATCTACAAGGATATAGTTCATTCATAGAGAACAAATTTTACAGAAGAGAACCTTCAGTAAGTATTGCTAGTTAATATTAATACTTCTTTACTCAAATTGAACTACAAAATAAACGAATAAAAATGTATTTCATATTTTGTAGATCACCACCCGTTTGTTTTCTACTTATATAAATAAAATTAAAAACTCTTTAAAACTACAAATTTTCAATAGTACGCCCGTCGGCGATGAGTCATCAGCCTCTTGTGTCCGGTCCCTAATAACTACAAATTTCAAAATTATAGTGATGTAAATTGCTGATGATGTGTACATTTAAGTAATCGAAAATGTTTTGTATGTACACCGTGTGTATAAAATGTCGCAGAAGTTACACACAGCGACATTCTTCGCTCGGTTCTGAATCAAAAGTCTTAATGTTAAAATATATCATGCTTCGTATGCATTCAGGATCCATTTGATAAAACACACATTTGGCAATACTATACCCGTATGCTATTGCAATTGTATATAGCGCAGTAATTTGTGTATTTCGATCTTAGAAATACAGAAATTTGACACACATGGACATCTGACATCGACGCTGTCAAATGTGTTTTTCGTGAAAGTACGTTAATGAAGAAATGTTAAAAACTTTTAAATCAAAAAGAAAACGTTTACGAACAATAATACGAGTAGAAATTTGTTCTTTACTCTAAATAGCAGCTGTCCCTTTTAGCAGATATCGAAGAGTAAGGCTTAGTTACGCACTAAAGTTTGAATTTCATGAATCCCGTGAAAACAAACATCACCACAGAACTGAACTTTGGAATGAAACTCATTTCTTAAATGCTCTCAAAAACCTTAAGAAAGATTATGCGACTGGAGTTGACGGAATACCAGCATTTCTACTGAAGGATTGCAGAACGGTTTTGGGTGTACCGCTGTTGCACATATATAATCCTGGATGTTTCCCTGATCAGTGGAAGCTGAGTAAAATAACGCCCGTCTTTAAGAGTGGGAAAAAAAATGTCATAAAATCATATCGACCGACTTCTTTAATTAATAATTTCTCGGAGTCTTTGAAATAATTCTCGCTGATCTTGTCTACAGTGAAATAGTGACACAATTATCGGATTCGCAACACCAATTTGTAAGGGGCAGATCTACAACAACTAATTTAATGACTGTAACTCAATATATAGCAAATACCCTTGAAACTCAAGGTTGTGGTTTAGTTGATATTTAAAATAGAGTTTAAGGTTGAATTATTTTGCAAGTGGATGTTGTATATACTAATCTAAGTAAATAAAGCCTTCGACAGAGTTCGCCATCACACTTTAATCTCTAAATTAAATAATTTTGGTATTAGTCCCAATTACGTCAAGGTTATTTCCAACTACTTAACGGATCGATCTAATTTTGTTGAATGTGAGGAATCCGTTTTGAGAGCTCTGCTCTTTGTACTGTACATATATGAATTGGCAGCTCTGCTCAGGTCAAACTGTTTATTGTACGCTGATAATATGAAGATTTATGGTAAAATTAATACTTTCGCTGACTGTGAACAACTTCAAACTGATTTAAATATTATAAATGATTGGTGTGCGACTAACGTATTAGAACTAAATGTTAGCAAGTGTAAGGCTCTGTCTTTTTATAAGAAGGAAATAACAGTTCAGTATCATTACAATGTAAATTGTGATCGTTGATGATCGTGAACTTGGAGTCTAGTTTGATAACTCGCTTACATTCAAGGAACATATCCGTCAGGTATGCAATAAGGCCTACAAATACCTTGGTTTCCTTTCTTGCAACACCAAGGTGTTTAAGACAATAAAGCCCTTCAAATTATTTTATCAAAGCTGTATCAGAAGTACGCTGGAGTATGGGAGTTTGATTTGTTCACCATATTACGTAAAGGCTGCTGATGATGTTGAAAAGGTTCAGCGGAAGTTTCTGAAAATTATTTTCGTAAGCATGGTATATATCCTGAGAGATGTTATTTATATCAGAAATTACTCCAAGAATTCAATGTAATAAGCTTGCAAGACAAACGCACCATATCAGAGTTGCTTTTTGAGTTTAAGCTCATTAAAGGTGTTATCCTTGACTCCCACCTCCTATCTCTACTGAATCTTTCGGTTTCTCAATTTGCCTCAAGCGTTTTAACATTTTTGATGTCCCCAAGTCTTGCTCCTTATGTCATCAACATTCGCCTGTGATTGATATGATTCGTACCATGAATAATATAATCAAAAGGCTAGACATATTTTTACCTAAGAAATTTGAGTATATTAATACGTTAAGCACGTATTACGCATTTGTTACAAATGAAGCAGACATGCATCATACACGTCTGTATCTGTACACATGGACATACACCTCGTAGTTTCCAATATTTACTGCCAAAGACACGTGTTTCTGTCACAACTATAAGACTTGGTCAGTTTGGCTAGTGAAATAAAATTTTATGAATAGCCTCATAGTTACAGCAAATTTTGTCCTATCAGGTGGCACCAGATAATATCTAGTGACATTTGACGGACAAAAGAGACTATGCCGCGTCCATGTGTATACACACAGACGTGTATAATGCATGTCTGTATTTGTAATAGATATTTTTGATCTAAATTACAATCAATTTGTCACTATTATTAACAATCACTAGGCATTGCTGTGATTGCATCTGTGTTTATTTTGTTTTATAGTTTTTGTATAGTTATTAAACCATTTTTTTTGTTTTTCCTATTTTCAGGCTAAAACAAAAAAATTATTTTTTTTTGCAACAAACACTACATTATATATTGTGTAAATATTATATTATCCTGTAATTAGTTATTATGACTATTGGATAATAAACGTATTATTATGATACGACTTTTAACATTACACTTTACCCGTTGTTAGATGCTGTCGAAAAGGTTATATGTAATGTATTAAAATTTATTTTCTTGTTTGCCTATATTTTTTTAGTATTTCATCAAGCATCATATGTGCTATATTACAATAAATATATACAATTTGATAAAATGTATGCAGTTTGTTTTAATATTTACGCTAATTCAGTGAAAAGCAGCTACGTTTACCATTACTAATTCTGCCAGGCAAATAATACTGATTACTGATATAATAAGGCCAATGAGATGAGTTCGGCACCGAACGTTAAACCCGTACTTATGTAAAATGAATATGTATCTGAATCAAAGTATCAGAGTAATCAAAATAATAGAAATAATAAAAATAATCAGAATAATCAGAATAATCAGAATAATCAGAATAATCAGAATAATCAGAATAATCAGAATAATCAGAATAATCAGAATAATCAGAATAATCAGAATAATCAGAATAATCAGAATATTCAGAATAATCAGAATAATCAGAATAATCACAATAATCAGAATAATCAGAATAATCAGAATAATCAGAATAATCAGAATAATCAGAATAATCAGAATAATCAGAAAAATAAGAACAATCGGAACAATCGGAATAATCGGAATAATCGGAACAATCGGAACAATCGGAACAACCGGAACAACCGGAACAATCAAAGCAACCAAAACAATCAAAACAATCAAAGCAATCAAAACAATCAAAGTAATCAAAATAACGAATGTATTCAACGATTAGTCAAGGTTTAAGTAACGAATAGTATCTATTACTTAAAAGTACCGAAGATCGACGTCTCTAATATTAACTTAATTTTGTTAATATGTAATATGAAGTAATATGATTCGCACAAATTTTTATTTATCTGCTTGCTTAATATTAACGTAAAAGTTTGGAAGGAATACTCTCTATATTTGCTTAGAGAGGAATGTCTTTGTATTAATATGTTCTAAAAATTTGGAAATCGCACTTAATTGTATAAATAGAATTTATCACAAGCAATAAGTGTTTATAAAGATTTACAATTTAGTAATTAAGACAACGAGTATTTGAAATTTATGAGACTGTACGTTGTTAGACATTAAAAGACTAAATTTGTCAAAGAAGTACTTCGTTTTATTAGTGTTAGGTCATCGTATAGATTTCTCAGTTATTATTAGAGAACGGACGCAATTTCCATAAAACGCAATCGGCAATTGGAATTGTGTACAACGTCGCTCAGTACATCCCGGCGTAATTCAATGAAGTATTTGTTTGACTTACTCGGCCACCTGGTCTCGCTGCGATAACAATGGACAACTGAGCTATTTTATTTGGAGAATATAGTGTTTTTTAAAGTGTTTTCATGAGCGTAGATAGAAGCGGGGTTTTTATAATGTATTTTATTTATTAGTTTATATTTCGTAAGATAAATAAAGTGCTGTGAGTAAGTTTCTTGTTTTCATAGTTTTAACTGTTAATTACATCGTAATTTTTGTGATAAATCCTGTTTAATATCGTTTGATTGAATCTATTTCTATCAATTATTTCGACGTAAGAGTGTGCATTGAATTTTGTTCAGTTTCAATAATTTACGCACACATTTTTAGTTTTCATTTATTTAGATCTAGAGCATTGTTTAAGTTACTTTTTCAGACATGATATGGAAGAATGCCGAGAACGGCATTGTAAAACAATGGCGAGTTGGATTGACGGTCATAGTGATTGTATGTTCATTGTCAGTGATTCCGAAATTTATTACAAAATCCGTAAAATATCGTCAAAAATTCGTCACTTAGGATCGCAAACACATCTGAACTCTGTAAAACTTTTATGGCGGCTAATATTCCATTAAATAAACTTAGCAATCCCACTTTAAAAATATTTCTGAAAAAATATACTGGTCGAAATGTTCCTGATGAATCAACTTTACGCAAATATTATGTTTCTAGGTGCTATACGAGAACAGTAGAACGCATTAGAAGCCATCTTTTAAATTAATACATATGGATAAGCGCCGACGAAACGGTGAATATGTTAGGACGCTGTGTGGTAAATGTTGTAGCTGGTGTACTACATCCAACTATTCCCTATAACTCATATGTAATAGCAACAAGTGTTATAAATAGAGTTGATGCGGAAACAGTTGCTGAAACCATTAAGGAGAATATGCAAAAAATGCTTCATTCGGACGCCACGTACAAAGAAAAAATACTTTTATTTGTCAGTGATAGTGCTGCGTATATGTTAAAAACAGGCAGACTATTGAAGAAAACATATCCTAATATGCTGCATATTACTTGTGTAGCACATGCTCTCCACAGAATCTGTGAATATATCAGAGACACTTTTCCGGAAGTTGATAGACTTGTATCAGCTTTTAAAAAAGTTTTCAGAAAAGCACCATTGAGAGTAGCTCTTTTCAGGGAAAAATTTCCATCTCTGTCACTGCCTCCCACTCCAGTAATAACTAGATGGGGAACATGGCTGGAAGCTACTAGTTATTATGCTGAGAATTTCGATAGTCTAAAACATTGCTAAAGGAGGATGCTAGAAGTATTGGTGAGTGCAAGGAGCTCACACAAATCCCAAATTTAAAAAATCAGTTGTACTTTCTTCACGAACACTGGAAAATTGCCAAAACTAATCCTTTATTTTGAAAATCGAAATCTCAAATTAAATGACGGATTAACCACATTAGATGTGGCTGTTAATAATTTGAAAAGTATTCCAAGTGACTTCGATGTGGCCTTCGGCAAAAGTTTGAAGCAATTCTTAATAGAAATCCAGATTTAATTACATTGCAGCAATTATGTATGGAGACAATTCTACAAAATCTAACGGCTAAATATGAAGAAATAAAAGAATATTTCCAGTATGCACCTATAACCAGTTGCGATGTAGAAAGGACGTTTTCTATTTATAAGGATGTACTTAATTCAAAGAGAACAAAATTGACAGAAGAAAACCTTGAGAAACTATTGCTAGTCAATATTAATGCTCCTTTACTCAACTTGAACGACAAAATGAACAAATAAAAATGTTCCAATTATATAAATAAAATTAAAAACTTTATAAATACAACTTTTCAACAAATAAATATGTATTTCGTAATTTTATAGATCACCACCCGTTCGTTTTCCAATTATATAAATAAAATTAAGTATTTTAGAAATACAGCCTTTCGCCAGTACTGCACTGGGTGGTAAGCGTGTCCGTTCTCTAGTTATTATCTTTCTTATTTACCGGGTTTATCTAATACAGCATTACATACATCAACTGCAATGTTAACAAATTGAGTGTGAAACATTTAAAATTTACATTTTTATTTTATAAATATTAAAAATAGTTTCCTAAAAATATAATAAATATAAAAACATAAACTATTTGCATACTTACATGTACGTGCTGTGTAGATATTTATTGTTGAAGAATGTGTATTTGGAAATCGCGCCAAGAATATATGACAACTTCATTACAAACAGTTGACTTTATCTTTAAATAAAGATTAAGGTTAAGTTTATATAAATTTGCTGCCATTATGAATAATAAGAGTACAGTACAAAGTTTACTAGGTAGTATATTAGAAGCAACTGTTCTACTAAATTAACGATACGATACTATTCTACGATACTCACACATGTGAAGTTAGCCTTCCAAGGTTACATAAAAAAAAATAGATTTATGTATGATACGAAACAGTAAATAAAACGTGCTTCCTTCTTTTTTCACTACTTTTAATACGGGAAATGTATTAAAATTACATATTTATGCATTAACAGAGATTCGTAGTGGTGTAAGCCGCATGAACTATAACTTTTGTTGCTATTACATATGCGTTATATGGAATAGTTGGATGTAGTACACCAGCTACAACATTTACCACACACATAGGTACTGATTTTAGAGATGGCGTCTAATGCGTTCTACTGCTTTCGTGTAGCACTTAGAAACATAATATTTGCATAAAGTGGATTCATCAGGAACATTTCGACCAGTATATTTTTGGAGAAATGTTTTGAAAGTGGGATTGTTACTTGTATTTAATGGAATATTAGCCGCCATAAAAGTTTCACAGAGTTCTTCGTTAAAATTGTCAGATTCCAACGGTTCCAATTTCTGTGCATGTGTTTGTGATGCTAAGTGACGTTGTACGCGCGATTTCATGGAATTTTTTAACGATATTTTACAGATTTTGCAATAAATTTCGGAATCACTGACAATGGACATACAATCAGTATGACCGTCAATCCAACTCGCCATTGTTTTACGATGCCGTTCTCGACGTTCTTACATATCATATCTGAAAAAGTAACTTAAACAATGCCCTAGATCTAAATAAATGAAAACTAAAAATGTATGTATAAGTTATTGAAACTGAACGAAATTCAATGCACACTTACATCTAAATAATTGGGAGAAGTAGATTCAATCAAACGATATTAAACAGGATCTATCACAAAAATTACGATGTAATTAACTGTTAAAACAATGAAAACAAGAAACTAACTCACAGCACTTTATTTATCTTACGAAATATAAACTAATAAATAAAATACATTATAAAAACCCCGCTTCTATTTACGCTCATGAAAACAGAAATTTAACTGTAAATATCCAACAAGAAACGTCGCAATTGTCGATGAAAACAGATGTGTGCGCTAGCCAGATCAATAGTGCATTCAATAACTGCGTGATGTACTTACAGATGTTGTAGACTATTTATATCGTCCATCGTAATGACGACGTCATTTTAACCCGATGCGTCCGGTCTCTACTGATCTCTTATCGTAAATATACTATATACACGTCCTGGACCTTTGATGATACTTCACCAGCACCAATTATTTATTACAAATAATTCACTTTATTGTTAGCACACCACCAAGCAACGTGTTAGTAATAAAAGGATGATTCTACAATTCTGTAGAAGTAGGTAAAGAAGATTCCTGCAAATTTGCACCATCTCTATGTTAGGCCACGTAGCTTCCGATCAATCCTCGTAGAGAACCACTATTTCTATACTTACAGTGTAATTATAAATTAATTACTATCTATAACATGTAACACTATTTATATAAACTCATGCGAAACAAATAAATCCAAGTCATAATAAA
This sequence comes from Melolontha melolontha, assembly GCA_935421215.2. NCBI lineage: Eukaryota > Metazoa > Arthropoda > Insecta > Coleoptera > Scarabaeidae > Melolontha > Melolontha melolontha. The sequence continues at coordinate 49,371,758 of OW285236.1, forward strand.
GCAACTACAACAATGAGTTGTCTGTTTCGATTAAGAATAAAACGTCGCCGACAGTAATTAAACGCGACTTCAGCTCAGAAAGCAAGAAGAGACGATGCTAATTTTTTCCGAAATTATAACGAGGTTAAATTGAAATTGCTAACATAATATTTATATGAGGAAAGCTAATGCATATTCATTATTTATCCTAGTTAATTAAAAATGACTCGTCTCTGCTCTTATAAATATGTACACATATGTGTATCGGCACGTCCTCTCTTGTTTGTCTTCATCATATTTTTCTCCCCAAGGGAAATTTTGTAAATTGAATTGTTACCGTAGGTCGTGGTAATAAACCAATGCTAAATGAAAATCTCTTGGCTCGCGTCCAAATTATATAGGCGGCATCAATTTTGCGCCTGTCACTTTAAATTGCCTCGACGAACATTATTGGAAACTATATAGATATTCGTTGCGCTTTGAATCGATTAAGGTATAATTGATTTACGAAAATTTTGACAGGCACGAATATTTATTTTACACACACTAACAGATAATAATTGCGTGGAGATTAAATACAAATTAATGAACGTTATCATTTATTTATTTAGTTAACTTAAGATACATACTGGATAAAAGCAACGAGGCGCTACCCAGAAATTTCCGGAATTTGAATGTGCGCGCGAAGGGATGGTAGTACAGCTCTATGGCGCAAGTTGGTTTGGGTTGCGTCTATACTAAGTCAGACTGTAAACCGGTATTATTAGGTCGTGACAAACAGTTTTTGTCACAATATAAAGTTGTGTTTGAGTTATTCTGCGACACTACAATGTCTGATGTGAAAAATCAAAGAACTTTGTCATCAAATTCTTCTTGAACCCGCCATCGCAAGCGCCTTAATTTATAACGCCGTTGCACGCATGTGAGCGCGCTGCTCACATACGCGTATTTTAGTAACATTGATGTAATGATAAAAGCAATATGTATTTGTATAATGAATATATCGTATGTGTTAAATATCATTAGGCATAGAGAATCAACGTAAGAGTGCATACAATGTATACGTACTGTTACACATAGCGTATAGAAGTTTAATTCACTTAATTAAACATATATTCGTTTTTAAATATCTCATATTAATTATATTTAAACTTAAGACATTTCTTCTGTATATTCGTTTCCAAAGAGAAAGTATTTCTATTTCTTTTGTCACCTTCTTATCTTGACCGACGACCCTTTTCTACCTGACTCAGAACCCTAACGTTAATGTCGAATTCGTCTAGAACATTCCAATTTTAAATTGTTTAAATTTAATATTATTTACATCTTCTTTTATGTGTCGTGTTTGATATCGTTAGGAGCTTATGTCACAAGGGTTACTCTAAGAATATTTCTGACATCGACAGACCAAGTCTTCAGGCCGCGCGTTTAATTAACTATTATTCGAGATATCGACCCCCTCTTCGATACATCATAAAACCAACTGTTCTAGACCCCTTCCTTTGCGATACAAACTAAGAGTTCCTTCTTCGCTTTCGAACCTTTCGTGAATAAACACATAACTCCTCGTGTACTGTCCAAGTCACGACGCTATCACACCGACCAGGTGTTCTTTCGCTTCTAAGGTAATTAATTGTATTGTTCTATACATTACTCTTTTAAGTGAATCCAAATTAATGTAAACTAATTAATTTCTTATTCCTCCGGAAAAACATCGCTCTACATATACTTGTTCGAGTATATCTTCAGACCACGTGGACGCCATCGCCAACTTTAAGGTAAACTGTATTGTTCTATACAGAGATTATTTTTTATTCATCGTAATTAATTAACCCTTAATTTACTACTCCATTTAACGTTCGTTTCAGAGTATTTTTATGTGTTAATTTTAGTTACGTAATTGCCGCTCCTCGTGTACATATTACTTTATTTTGATTGCTTTTAAATAAACGAATTTCAAATCCTTATTATGTAAATATCAATTTAAGGACGCCGCTGTGTTTTATTTTATGTATTAAGTTGTTGTATATTTATTTTCAATTAACCAATACCACGCACGTCCTGGACCTTTGAACTTCACCAGCATCCACAAATTATCTTAATTATTACAAAATAACTAAAATATAATTTTATTATTTAACTTTAAGAATAACTTCATCATTAGTATACCTTATTACAACCCCTTGTATTTGTAATAGTACATGAGAAAGCCGGTCCAATGCCAGCGAAGACCGCGACGACTGACGATTGTCTCCGAAACCGATTGACTGGAAATTTTGCATTCAGTCTAGCTGCGGCCGTTACAGTTTGAAAGCGTACAATAAAATTAATGTATAATGGCTCTTTATACACCCACTGAAAAGCTTCAGTTAGTAAAATGGTTTTATGCAGGCAAGTCTGCAATGGAGTGCATGAATTTGTTTGCGCTGGCTTTTGCAGACCGTTCTGTACCTTGCAGACAAACAATTTATAATATTATAAATAAATTTGAAACTTGTTTCTGTCTCAATAACTGTACGAAATGCAAACCAAGAGAGGTATCACCACAAAAAATTGAGGAAAGAGAACGGCGGGATGTATTAATTTGTAGTATTGTGGAAATTGATAACACGAGATCTACTAGAAGTGCTGCCGAGGAATTGGGTACAAGTAACACAACTATTTCACGTATTTGGAAACGTAATGGTTTAAAATGTTTAAAATATTCGAAAACTCAAGAAATATTTCCCGAGGACAATTTCCGGAGAATGGAGTTTTGTCAAGACGTTATGGAAAAGATACATCGAGATGAAAATTTCGTTAAAAATATTCTCTTCACCGATGAATCAACCTTTCCACTACACGGAAAGCACAATCTCTCTGTTCTTCGATATTGGGCCTCGGAAAATCAACACCGGCATTTTGCAAATCGCACTCAGTATCCTCAAAAACTAAACGTTTGGGCAGGTATTTTAGGTGACCATTCTATAGGCCCCTATTTTATTGATGGTATATTAAATGCCGACAAGAATCTCGAATTACTGTAAAATCAAATACTTCCCGCCATTCAAAACATTGGAATAAATCAGGAAATCGTTTGGTTTCAACATGATGGCTGTCCAGCACATAATGCAGTGAGGGTAAAGGAATTTCTAGGAAATACTTTTCCTGACCGTCTTATTACTGGAACAGGAAACATTAAATGGCCCCCGCGATCTCCTGATCTATCTCCAAATGATTTCTTTTTGTGGGGATATCTAAAAAATATTGTTTATACTCATGAAGCTGGTAGAGCAGAAAATCTAGTTGCCTTGAGAGAAAAAATAACTGAGGCTGCGAATTCATTAACTGCCGACATGTTAGCAAATGTAAGAGCTAATTTCTACGACCGCTTTGGACAATGTTTTGCTGTGCAAGGAGGAATTTTTGAACCTCTTGTATAATTTATTATAATTTTTAGCATCCTTTTTTATTTATTTTATTAGGATTATTCTTTAATTTTATTAGAATTACGCTTTTGTTTATGCGACGCTTCGCAGCTTAAAAATTTCCTGCATCTACTGAAAGAAATAAGAAAAGCAAATCCCTTGCAATTTGTAAATGCTATTTTAGAACGCATTACAAGTACCTATGTCGATGGTCAAATGATTACTGCTAACTTGTATTTGCGAAACAATCGGAGACAATCGTTGTCGGCCGTCGCCGGCATTGGATCGGCTTTTCCATATACATATAACGGGTGTTCAGAAACATTCGAAGTCAAAGCAGTCCTTGAAAATATGAAGTCATGTCTGAGATAGATTGATTTTTGACAGGCAACAGTTGACATTTAATAATTATTACAAATCAGATACTTAAGTAAAGATATACGATTTTTTGTTCAGAGCCCACTTGATTTCGAATGTTTCTGAACACCCGTTACATCGTATGTACTCATACGTATTCCCTATGCCTAATGATATTTGACACATGCGGTATATTTAATAAGATACATGCTTACAAGTGATCTGTTATGTAACTCAAATATTCTTCTCAAATATTCTTCTACAATCCAGCTTACTACATTTTATCTGTGTTTTTTCGGTTTTTTCGTTTTGGACAATAACTACATTTGTTGGAACTTCTAGTTGCCACTAGATCTTCTGATTTTTCTTGAATCCCCAGTTGGTCTTTTATTTGCATTCTCAGCAATATTGTTAATGTTTGTATGTTCGCGCTCATTAGTTGATGTGGCCTAATTAGCTCCAAACGCAGGATTCTCACTCTAGACACCGAGTATAATGGTTTCAATTTGTCGACCACATCTACACCAGATTTAGTTTTGTTGTAGAATGTAATTACTTCTGGTTTATAGTCACTGCCGGTATTGTGGTCTATAGTGTCTTTGTCATGCATAGTTGACAACATTAATACTTTTTTGTTTTTTTTTTTCGGCACGTAGAGCAGAAGCAAGTAATCTTCACCAAAACCAAACATACTACTGTGCACCTTTCTTTCTTTAGTTGCGACAAATACAGGAGGAATTTCACGTTTGTTTTTTTTAGAGTGCCAACTAAAGTAGTTTTATAATTTTTTAGTATATATTTTGCCAAAGGATAAGAAGTAAGAAAACCGTCGTATGCGCTCTTCCCGGTCAGTAATATCATTAAATCGAAGTGCTATTAGCAGAAGCTTGAAACGATTTTCCCCATAGTGATTCCGAAAAACTACAGATTCATACACGTCCCATAAATCATCTACATTTACACGAGCACCTTTCCAAGTTCCTGCTATATAAAGTAGACCAAAGAGACCTTTTATTTCACAAAAATTGGTATCTGTAGCAGATCTCAGTCTGGATAGATTGTGACGAATTTTCGCGATATATTTGTTTGTATACCTTACAATTTTGGCAATTATTTCGTCAGAGAAAAATAAACTCCATCATTCAGAGGGAGTACGGGCGCTTTTCGCGTAGCCTTTTACACCAAGACGTGTAGTTACAAGATGTTGAGCAGGAATTTTTCGGTTGTTTTTATTATAATGGACATCCCAAAGTGTTTGATTATCTTTACCTTCACAAAAAAATTGTACGTTAAGATAGGCGAATATATATTTTTGAATTTCACTAATTACCGACATAAATTGGACTACGTCTTATAACTAGAGAACGGACACGCTTACCACCCAGTGCAGTACTGGCGAAAGGCTGTATTTCTAAAATATTTAATTTTATTTATATAATTGGAAAACGAACGGGTGGTGATCTATAAAATTACGAAATACATATTTATTTGTTGCAAAGTTGTATTTATAAAGTTTTTAATTTTATTTATATAATTGGAAAACAAACGGGTGGTGATCTATAAAATTACGAAATACATATGTATTTGTTGAAAAGTTGTATTTTTAAAGTTTTTAATTTGATTTATATAATTGGAACATTTTTATTTGGTCATTTTGTCGTTCAAGTTGAGTAAAGGAGTATTAATATTGACTAGCAATAGTTTCTCAAGGTTTTCTTCTGTCAATTTTGTTCTCTTTGAATTAAGTACATCCTTATAAATAGAAAACGTCCTTTCTACATTGCAACTGGTTATAGGTGCATACTGGAAATATTCTTTTATTTCTTCATATTTAGCCGTTAGATTTTGTGGAATTGTCTCCATACATAATTGCTGCAATGTAATTAAATCTTTACTTCTATTAAGAATTGCTTCAAACTTTTACCGAAGGCCACATCCTAAGTCACTTGGAATACTTTTCAAATTATTAACAACCACATCTAATGTGGTTAATCCGTCATTTAATTTGTGATTTCGATTTTCAAAATAAGTGATTAGTTTTGGCAATTTTCCAAAGTGTTCGTGAAGAAAGTACAACTGATTTTTTAAATTTGGGATTTGTGTGAGCTCCTTGCACTCACCAATACTTCTAGCATCCTCCTTTGGCAGTGTTACGAAATGTTTTAGACTATCGAAATTCTCAGCATAATAACTAGTCGCTTCCAGCCATGTTCCCCATCTAGTTATTACTGGAGTGGGAGGCAGTGACAGAGATGGAAATTTTTCCCTGAAAAGAGCTACTCTCAATGGTGCTTTTCTGAAAACTTTTTTAAAAGCTGATACAAGTCTATCAACTTCCGGAAAAGTGTCTCTGATATATTCACAGATTCTGTGGAGAGCATGTGCTACACAAGTAATATGCAGCATATTAGGATATGTTTTCTTCAATAGTCTGCCTGTTTTTAACATATACGCAGCACTATCACTGACAAATAAAGGTATTTTTTCTTTGTACGTGGCGTCCGAATGAAGAATTTCTTGCATATTCTCCTTAATGGTTTCAACAACTGTTTCCGCATCAACTCTATTTATAACACTTGTTGCTATGACATATGAGTTATAGGGAATAGTTGGATGTAGTACACCAGCTACAACATTTACCACACAGCGTTCTAACATATCCACCGTTTCGTCGGCGCTTATCCATATGTATTGATTTAAAAGATGGCTTCTAATGCGTTATACTGTTCTCGTATAGCACCTAGAAACATAATATTTGCGTAAAGTTGATTCATCAGGAACATTTCGACCAGTATATTTTTTCAGAAATATTTTTAAAGTGGGATTGCTAAGTTTATTTAATGGAATATTAGCCGCCATAAAAGTTTTACAGAGTTCAGATGTGTTTGCGATCCTAAGTGACGAATTTTTGACGATATTTTACGGATTTTGTAATAAATTTCGGAATCACTGACAATGGACATACAATCAGTATGACCGTCAATCCAACTCGCCATTGTTTTACAATGCCGTTCTCGACATTCTTCTATATCATGTCTGAAAAAGTAACTTAAACAATGCTCTAGACCTAAATAAATGAAAACTAAAAATGTGTGCGTAAGTTATTGAAACTGAACGAAATTCAATGCACACTCTTACGTCGAAATAATTGGTAGAAATAGATTCAATTAAACGATATTAAACAGGATCTATCACAAAAATTACGTAGTAATTAACAGTTTAAACTATGAAAACAAGAAACTTACTCACAGCACTTTATTTATCTTACGAAATATAAACTAATAAATAAAATACATTATAAAAACCCCGCTTCTATCTACGCTCATGAAAACACTTTAAAAAGCACTATATTCTCGGAATACAATAGCTGACTTGTCCATTGTTATCGCGGCGAGACCAGGTGGCCGAGTAAGTCAAACAAATACTTCATTGGATTACGCCGGGATGTACTGAGCGACGTTATACACAATTCCAATTGCCGATTGCGTTTTATAGAAATTGCGTCCGTTCTCTACTTATAACGCAAGGTGAAATCGAATCTTCACCTTCTGAACTCGCAGAAACTTCAGAATCGGTGTTATCCACTTGGACCTCAACTTCTTCAGTTTCACATACATCACTATCATCTAAAACATCTAGATGTTCATTTCCCTCCTCTTCCTCTTTTTCAAGTTCTTCAAACCACTGCAGTAACTGTCTTTCTTGACGCGGATCCATTTCGATAAAAATGGAATTTCTAAATCAATCAAGTACAATTTTGTTATAGTATACAGGAGATACAAGAAAACTAAAACATTAAGAACTTATCTTAAAAATTAAACAAAAATTATCCCACAAAACAAAAGTAAAATATATGATTTGCCCAGCAATTAAATATTAATGTGTTTATACGCGTAGTGAGGAGCGCGCTCACACTGACTACATCACTTTTTATTTCACAGACAGAAACTGACGCAAAATTCTAATTTTAAATGTGACTTCTCTACCCCCTCCTAAAAACAACGTTGAAGGCATACCTAGACATTCAAGGTTATAAATATGACCGTTGCCATTTTTTGGCTTAAATAACAAAAATGTGTGGGATTTGCCCATAGCGCGCACGATGGCGGGTTAAACTTAGTGAAACGGTGGCGTGAACTCTTAAAATGCTTAAGCAAGCCTTTGATGAGGACGCTTTAGGTCAGTTCGAAGCAAACAAACGATTGAAGAAGTGAGAATTTTAGTGCGTGAAAATCCGTCTCAGATCGCAAACGCAGTCAAGAACATTAAAAAATCATCGTTGCACAAAATTTTGAAGCAAGATTTACAACTTACATCCTACAAAATTGAGTTTGTTCAAAACCTGAACGTTACCGACAATCCTCTCTGGCTGAATTTTGCAAATGAAATGCTTTAACGTTTTCAAACGTTGGAAAACATTCTGTTTAGTAACGAAGCGAACTTTCACTTAAATGGTCACGTAAACAAACACAACTGCCGCTACTGGGCCAACGAAAATCCAAGACAGAAACATGAACGACCACTACATAGTCCAAAAGTTATTGTGTGGGCTGCCATGTCTGGCGGCCTTATTTTTTTGAAGACCGACAAGAGCGAGCACTTACGGTAAACAGTATTGCGACATGTTAAGAAACTTTTTGTTTCCGCAGCTGCTGGAATTTGAAGCTTTTAATGTGGAAACATGGTTTCAACAACATAGAGTTACTTGCCACACCTCAAACCAATCACTTGAGGTTGCCAATTAATTTTTCCCAGAAAAAGTCGAAGCACCATCAACTGGCCCCCGAGAAGCGCCGATCCTATACCCTTTGATTATTTCTTATGGTGATACCTTAAAGAAAAAATGTATGCAAACAAACCACGAACTCTACTGCAATTGAAGAACAATATCCGCACTGAAACGGCCGCTGTTTCCAGAGAGATGTGTGGACGCGTGGCGACTAATTTCCTTGTTCGGTTAGAGGAGTGCCAGCAGCGCGAGGGTCAACATTTGGACAACATAATCTTTGGCACTTAATTTTCAAAAACTTTGTCTAAAAATTAAAAGTAAAAAAAAAATATTTTTCTGACTTGTAGTTTTTTTTATTGAATTTACAAATACCCCTACCCTTTCTGGACACCTGCATAAAGTAATTTAAACTTTTACATTTTTTTTTCGTAATTCATGCATCAGTATTTGGAATTTTACACTATTTATAAACTATAAAGTTATATTCAATTTCTTCCTTTATAATTACTAATTTTCTTATTTTGCAAAACTACATTGTGTATCTACAGATATAAAACAATAACATCTAAACAACTAGATTTACGCGTTTGATGTTAGAATATATCTCACACATTACACAATTTATTGCTAGTTACACGAAGGTGAACATTCTAATTTTGACACCATCAATTAGATAACTTGTTTTGCATCACACGGAAAAAATCCAACGAACAACAAAAGAACCGCACAGATTTATTACAAACATATTTTCGTTATAAATAAATGTAGTTTTGGCGTGACGTGTGCGTTAACTGAATAGGAGCGTCGGAATATTTTAAAAATAAATGCGAAACAGAAAAAATAGCTTATTCGATCTCCCGTAGTATTCCAACAAGTAGCGGTATTGTAAAATTTTGTTAGTACATAATTACATAGCACTCGAATGTAAGGACAGCTATATTTTCGCAGTAAGTCTTGTTTGAAGGTGAATCAAACGAAAGGGCAAACTGTTCTTTGACAGTTTGTAAACTGAAAGCGCATAACGAAACACCGGAGAGTTAAAGAATATAATCTGTCAAATCTGTACGCTTTTCATAATAAATACTTAGATATAGCCACTTATATACACAACCAGAGAGATAGAGAAAATATTTCACATGAATGCGACAAGCATAACATCGACGAGAGATACTAAAATAAAGCGGCAAGTGTATTCAAGTGTTTCTGCTGCCAGAGGCGTGTCGTTTAAATAAATTTGTTTTTAAAATGCTTTCATAATTTGTCACATTCGTAATAATCTTGGGTTTTTCCTTGTTAACAATTTACCATTCGAATCGAAGCTTTATATAGTTTCTATTTCTATAATAGAATTCATAAAAGCATATATTACATAAACCTAATGATTGTTGAGAAAACATTTATTTGGACCTGACTTTATACACTGCTCAAAAATCAAAGTGAATAATTTGTCTCAGAAAAGGTATAAAATCCCTTAACACAATTAATAATCATATCCTAAGTACGTATTTCGACAACTAAGTCGTCATCATTAGTAGGTAAAACCACTAATCAAAGTGTTGAACGTGGGCCACTAGGGTTGCGCAGTGCTTCGCACGATACCACAGTGTTTGGAAATTTTTCATGAAACATGTCTATACCATATCGGTAAGATACGTTTCCAATGCCATAACTTTTAATCAAATAAATACGTTCTCCAATGGTTAACATTTTTTTAAAGCTATCGGAAAATAACTGAAGTGAAAAATCTACACTTAATGACGTTTGACAGTTCAATACAAAAATAAGCAGAACTTTTGTAAAGAATGACTTTTTGTTGTAAAATCAAAAATACTTTTTTTTCCCTCTTGTCAACTCCATCCGGGGACACAGTATATATAACAGAATAAATTGAAACATACATGAGTCGGTAAAAACCTCACCAGTTTTGTATAATACAAAAGTATTTTTAATAATATAAAATATTATTAAAAATCTGGTGTGAAGAACACAAATACAAGTTCAATATTAATATTCTTTGTGAACGTGTCCGAACATATCCCTCCCCAGAGACGCAGATACGTATTTCATCTTTCTACAGATTCATTAGTACGCCCCTGCTGAAGAAGGATATATTCAGGCACATTCACAAAAAGAACGACTTTGCTATCTCACAGAAATTATTAAGACCGAGCGTAGAGGTATTATTAAAAATACTTTTGTATTATACAAAACTGGTGAAAAGTCTTTTCTTGGAGACTGTGGTTAAGTAAAAACTCAAAAAAGGTATATAACCCCTTACCACAATTACTGATCGTGTCCTAAATAAGTATTTCGACAACTAAGTTGTCATCATCAATAGGTAAAAACCACTAATCAAAGTGTCGCATATGGGGCACAGTAAAGCTAACATATATAATAACGTAACAACTTTACACGGCGTCCACGTATATACTGACTTTATGCTTTTAGTTAACTTTACTTTTACACCGTTTCAGGAAATTAATATCTGTACATATGAGCTTAGCATTAATATATAACTTATGAAATAAAGTTAACTAAAAGCATAAAGTCAATGTATACGGGGACGCCGTGTAAAGTTGTTACGTTATTATATGTGTTAGCTTTACTGTGCCCCATGTGCAACACTTTGATTAGTGGGTTTTCCTACTGATGATGACAACTTAGTTGTCGAAATACGTATTTAGAATACAATTAGTAATTGTAGTAAGGGGTTGTATACCTTTTTTTTGAAAACTGGTGAGGTTTTTATCCACTCATGTATGTTTCAGTTTACTCGGTTACATTACACTGCGGTTATCCCGTAAGGAGGAGTGAAAATACAAACAAAATACAGTTTCTAGAGATATGGCAGTGGCATCTTTGGAAATACTTCGTTAGTTCTGCATTGGTTATGTAGACAGAGCGAGTACTTCGGTCGTCTGATAATATGCAGCGCTGAATGTACTTCTACGCTCGGTCTTAATGATTTCTGTGATATAGTGAAATCGTTCTTTTTGTGAATGTGTCTGAATATATTCTTCTTCAACAGGGGCGTACTGATGAATCTGTAGAAAGATTAAATACGTATCTGCATCTCTGGGGAGGGATATGTTCAGATACGTTCACAAAAATATTAATATTGAACTTGTATTTGTGTTCTTCACACCAGATTTTTAATATTTTATGTTATTAAAAATATTATTGTATGGCACAGTATACAGGGCTGATTCATTTTCGGCCCTCACCATGGAGATCTCTCTTATTATTCGAGATAGAGTATAGGTTTAAATTTGGCAAAGTTGTTAAATTTTGTGGTTGTTATAAATCTGTAAAGAAAATAGACCTGTGACAAATGACCTTCATTATTAAAAAAAAAAACGCGAAAACCCCATTTTCTTCTTTTACCTGTAGCACAGACATTTGGCCTTGTAGAGAAAAAATAAAAATACATCCTTGTGGCCATTTCCTCTATCCAGTGGTATCATAAACCTCTATCCAGTGGTGTACCCTAAATTTTTATACGACGTTTCGTTTCTTTATGGCCATCATCACCTATCTAATTTCTTATATGCGCCATATTGGATTTAGACATCCTCAGAAAGAGTTTTTTTTCTGATTTCAACCATGTACCACATGCTGACTAATGTTTTTGACATTAGGTTTTATGTGAAAGAATAAATTATAAGATTAAATAAGGTAGCCATGGAATTTCAATCTGTCAAACATATCATTTATACTTCATTAATAATACAAAAATGTCATACACTAACGAATAGAAACGAGAGATGATAAGTATTTTTTATTCTTCGAACCGAAATTCAACAGTAGCGAGTACAAGATATCTACAATTATATCCAGAACGACAACAGCCTCATCGTACCATTTTTCTAGATCTCGACAGAAATTTGGTCGAGAATGGATCGTTTACTAAGCCGCGTAATGGTCAAGACAACAGGAATTTAAATGAAAATCGACAAGATATTTTACAAATGGTAAATTAAAAGCGTGTTTGCAGATTTCATGTTAATCTTGTATTTTTATAGATAAATAATAATCCATCAATTTCTACACGCGAAGTAGCGTCAGAATTAAATTTGTGCCAGTCCAGAGTTTGGAGAACTTTACATAAAAGTAGGTTTAAACCATACAGGATCCATGTTAGTCACTCTTTACTGCCTGGAGATAATTTGAGAAGGCTAGAATATTGTAATTGGTTAATGGGAGGGATAGAAAATGACGAAAATTTTTTAAGCAAAATCATCTGGTCAGATGAAACAAAATTTACAAATTCTGGAATGTTCAACAGTAATACGGAGCACTATTGGGCAGTACAAAATCCCCGACAAAACAGGGCTAGAAGACCACAACATCGTTTTGGAATAAACGTTTGGATGGGTATTTTGGCAAATCGTCTCTTAGGACCAGTTATGTATGAAGAACATTTAAATTCAGAAAGATATTTAAACATTTTACGTACATACGTATCTGACTATCTTGACGACAATATCCCATTAAATCAATTACAATATTTATGGTGGCAACAAGATGGCGCACCAGCACACAATGCAGCTGTTGTTAGAAATTTCTTAAATCAAGAGTTTGCAAACCGTTGGATTGGAAATAGGGGAGTTGTTGAATGGCCTGCGAGATCACCTGATTTAAGTCCGCTAGATTTTTTTTTATGGGGATATGTTAAAAATAATATTTATAAAGTAGATGCGCCACAAAACATTGAAGAATTACGAGACAGACTTCAGAATGCCTTCGATGCAGTTCCTAGAAGAACTATACAAAGGGCAGTACAAAATGCCAGAAGGCGTGCCCAATTGTGCATTACCGAAGATGGCCAGATAATTGAACATTTACTGTAATTGTTTACTTTTCTATGTATTTTTATTAATGTTTTTGTTATCTTGTACTCGCTACTGTTGAATTTCGTTTCGAAGAATAAAAAATACTTATCATATCTCATTTCTCTTCGTTAGTGTATGACATTTTTGTATTATTAATGAACAATAAATGAAATGTTTGACAGATTGAAATTCCAAAGGCTACCTTATTTAATCTTATAATTTATTCTTTCAAATAAAACCTAATGTCAAAAACTTTAGTCAGCATGTGGTACATGGTTGAAATAAGAAAAAAAAACTCTTTCTGAAGATGTCTAAATCCAATATGGCGCCTATAAGAAATTAGATAGTTGATGATGGCCAGAAAGAAACGAAACGTCGTATAAAAATTTAGAGTACACCACTGGATAGAGGATGTATTTTTATTTTTTCTCTACAAGGCCAAATGTCGGTGCTACAGAAGAAAATGGGGTTTTCGCGTTTTTTTTTTAAATAACGAAGGTCATTTGTCACAGGTCATTTTCTTTACGGATTTACAACAAACACACAATTTAACAACTTTGCCAAATTTAAACCTATACTCTATCTCCAATAATAAGAGAGATCCCCATGGTGAGGGCCGAAAATGAAGCAGCCTGTATAGTTAACATTCTGAACTTATTTGCAGCTGAGAATTAATGAATATTAAATCTAGTATAGAAGTTTTTAATTATGGTAATAGAACATGTATTGAAATATACCATTATCGAAAAGATGAAGAGAAAAAAGGATATCGAAAGTGAAAGAATTATATTTTATTTACTTTCACAATTTTTCTTCTCATTCTATTAATGAAATTCTACGACATTCTAAAAACGAAATCTAACACATTAATTTGAATGGCAAAACTCAGTTTTGCTTCAAATATTCACTTAAAATTTTGAGTAGTGTACTACATGAAAGATTTGTTTAACCCGCAGTTTACAGTATGTCCACCAAGATAATAAGTAAATGATTTATTTATTATTCTCGGCTGTTGTTGCTGATACTTCTTGGTGAAACATTTTAACTTCATATAGTAAATAATAAAGAATAAATTAAAACACTTGGCTTGTTTCACTATGAGATTTATTTAAATTCTCTAACATCTGTTTCGGCTGTTATGCCATTCTCAAAGAGATCTATAAATATATATATATATATATATATATATATATATATATATATATATAATAACTTCGTGACCTTGGTATGATATGGTAAACCTAATCAGTAGGCGATTAAAGGTCTGTATATTACTTCAAAATATATGTATTTAAAAAACTCTACATGTTTCGGCTGTGTACGCCTTTATCAAGAGAATACAAAATATGAATATTTTGTTCTTAAAGTTAATTCCTTTTCATATCTATCCTTTGTCAATGGCATGCTTAACAAACGATTGATAAGAAAATTGAAAGAGGCACTCTTGTACTGAAAAGTATGGTTTGAATCTGCGGTTATAAATCTGTTGGCGTTGGTTTCTTTTCGGTAAATATCAAACTCTAAGTTTTTGTCATTCCTAATTAACTAATTAACTAAGGTATCTAAAAATGGCAAACCTCCGTTGTTTTCCTTTTCAACCGTGAATTTAATACTAGGAAATTTTAAGTCGCACTTATTGGTATCAAAAATTGCAAACACATCGTCTACATACCTGACCCATATGTTTGGAAAATATTTGGCTGACTTTTTAAACTCAATCTCAAAGTGACTCATAGTCATAAATAAATTCGCGATAAATGGGGATAAGCAATTACCCATGGCTGTACCCTGTTGCTGTTCAAAGAACTTGCCTTCGACACTACACTAAATATAAAGTGGCCTTGACTCTTTTACACGTACAGACTGTTCGATATCTCAGTAGGAAGTTTCGCCGAAAAAAGACGCTACCTCACTGCTCGCCTATATCCAAGATCTCAACACGTTTACCCATAGATCTAAGCTGGATCAACGGCGTACCTTCTAGCAACATTATTGGTGGAATACAAACGCTAAACCTGCTGTGTACACTCCTTGTAAACAAACATGGTAACGGTATAATCTGATACAAAAAGGAAAACGTAACAGTTGATAAAAAGAAGCCCAAAGACTTGAAGGAAGCGTTACAGATATGGACGGCGAATTGAAGAGATATATCAAACAAAATCCTTGATTTCAGAGCTACGAGGAATTTCAATTTGGTCCACATTATATGAATAGTGAAGAATTTGTACTAAACGTCCGGCATTAGCGTGGATTGTAACATATGATCAAAAAGTCTTTGGATCGCGATAGCCATGAAATGTAAAAACCATCTATAGAATTACTTACTTGTGTAGTTTGAAGTACACATAAGTCACAAATAGATTTTAGGTTATGGTAATTAGTTGCATTTTATGTATATTTTATAGCCAGCTGACTTAAAAGTTGTCAAGTAAATGTCAAAACAAATTGAAATAAATAATTTCATAGATATCTCGTAAATTCCACGGCAATGGCGATCCAAAGACTTTTTGATCACAAGATATCTTAAGTATTGGAGAAAAAAAGGTTTTCAAAATGCTGCCGGAAGTCCTCTTTGACATCACTCAGTAGTAGTTGTAGTTTTCGGTTTATGTAACAATTCGTCTCTTCAAATAACGGAGATATTGCCTGTAAACAAAATCTCGGGACAGCTGCCATACAAATTTAAGAGTCGATTATTTTTCTGACACATAGTTGAATTATATTACGCGTATGTACATTCAATGGATTTTTTTATGTTTAGCAATAAAACTGGTAATTATTTTTGGAAATTACAAAGAATGTATCACTCGAAAGTATCGCTTAGATGTTCATTAGTTGTATATTTTTTTCGCTGGCACGTTTCAGTTAACGAAATATTGAGTTTATTTTTGAAAAGAAGGATACAATAAATTGGTTCTTGTAAATCTCTCATAATCTTTTTATGCAGCGAATATGCGATGTTCAGTTGGTAAGTAATCAAAAATAGAAGACCTTGAACAAATGTAAAAAATAAATTTCTTTATGAATCTAGTAGGCTACAAAAATTTAATCATAATAGATATTCTTAATATGGAACATATCTACGATGCGTTTAAAAAAAAAACTGTTTCAGAATTGGGCGTGTCAAGTACCTGTCATTTTTATTTATATGTATAATAAATTAGCAAAAAATTATCTTAATTTAAATTTATTTAGTAATTTCTGTGAATATTAATAATTAATTGAATTGAGATAATAATTTGAACGAGTCTAATTAAACTTTGTCAACGTATATTGGCCTATAGGCAACTTTTAAAGTCCGTACTGGTGAAAAGGTTACATGCAATATAATGACAGAAAATATTATTAATCTGATCTCTAAAGCTCGGATTATATTCAAAATTTCCTTGTAAAAATGCCAGTTGGCGACAAGTTTAAAAAATAACTATGGGAAATACTAGATTTCCAAATATTCTGGGAAAGCCGGTTAAAACACTTTGCGATATTTTGTGACCTATAAAATTAAAATAAATAACACTGCCTCTACATAAAATACAATGTTTTACAATACTTATATGACTTATATCAGTACTGTTGTTTCAAGAACTTAACAATACAAAACCGTAATAAAAGGAATAAAGTGAATGTAAGTAGGATACGTTATAATTAGGTATAAATTGATAAATACGTAAATTGATTCAAAAACTATACAGATAAAAAATAAATAGGCTGTCAAGTGTTATATTTTCTAAATTATAATCATATTAATATTACACAGATTTTTTTAGGTCAATATATTACTAATTTGTTAATTGGTTGTTTGAACGCAGAAAATCCTAATAAGTCACATTTAATTACTTTTAAACAGTTAGATAAAATTAATAATTCATTTTATTAACAATGGATTAGCAATCTTTTTCTGCCCAACGTAATACCTCATGATAAAATGGTAATAATATTGTCCAATGCTGTCCCTTATATGCGCAAAGCCTTAGTTAATTTAAAGATATATTTTCCAATTTAATTGATACTACTTGTCTGGCTCATTGCATTAGAAAAATTGCCGAAGAAATCAGAAATCAATTTCCTCTTGTGAAATAATTAATTTTTAAGTAAAAATATGGCTAATGTCAAGAATCTGATTGAGATTTTTATTTTAAAAAAATTATTGGAACCTTTAGATAACCTAAAAAGGAATAACTTTGCCTTATAAACTTATGATGGAAAACGTACTGCAAAGCTACAAAAAAATAAAAAGGATTAAGTAACCTTCCTTTTTGTATACGTTCAACACAGGCACAACTAACCAAATTTCCCGTCATTTGTATGTACTAATGGATAGGTTGGATTGGTTGGGGTTGGGTTGGTTGGTGTTGGGTTGGTCGGGGTTGGGTTGGTCGGGGTTGGGTTGGTTGGGGTTGGGGTTGGGTGAAAATTCGTATATTTAAATAACAGGAACTTCTAAAATTTGTCTAGTTGTGTTTGAGTTGAACGTATACAAAAAGTTAGACTATTTAATTGTTTTAATTTTTTTTGTAGGTTTCCAATACGTTTGCCCTCATAAGTTTATAAAATAAAGTTGTTCCTTATTAGATCCTCTAAAGGTTCCAATATTTTTTTTCCAAATAAAAATCTCAAGCAGATAATCTCCAAAAATATTTTTAAAAGCGCCATTGTGGGTTCAACTGTATAAAGAATAATTTCTTGGTTTACAATTACCTCCACAACCAGTAATCACTAGGTGGGGAACATGGCTAAATGCAGTAATTTTTTATTCAAAAATTTATTGAAATATTAAAAATTTTATTTTAGAGTTTTCCGATTCAGATGCGATAAAAAAAGCAAAAGAGTCTTTAGTAAACTAATACCACATCATCGGCATTTATTGCAACAAATTTTTCAGTAGTAGCAGAAACAATTTTGAAATTAGAAACAAGAGAACTGCTTTTGACTGAATCTGTAAATTCAATAAACAATTGCCATATCGCATTGTCAGCTATTATAGGGGCTGAAGAAATTATTTTTAGAAAGCTAAACTCAGTATAGGAAAAAAATCAATTATTTAAAATTCTTTTAAAAGTTTCAAATATTTTCGAAAGGGAAATTGCAGATGACATTGAATTAGAGCCATTGTAAGCGGTTTAAAAAATGCTTCAATCACTTCCGTCGATGTTAAACGATCTTTTTCCACATTTGCTAGACGACAGAAGGCATTAATTTAAAATAGGAAATTTAAAATAGCATCTAATTGTCAATCTTTTTAATAGTACTTAATTGTAATAACTGGATAGATCATAAAATTCATAAGTCATAACTAGAGCTGAGGATGTTTGCGGTATAACCATGGTTATACCGCAAACATCCTCAGCTCTAGTCATAACTTAAGTAAATACATATATGTACTTATTGTTAGATATTATTAATAGTAATTATATATTTTTGAACACCATTTATAATGTCTAAAGATATTTTAAGTTTTTCTAAACTTTTGTTAATAGTGTTACACAAATATTATGTAATGTAACAGACCTTAAATGTAAAATAAACTTTTCTTTCATAGTATCGGATTTGGGTTTTGTTAGAATGTTATAAAAAGAATAGCATATCAATGCATATTTTGCTATTTGTACATACATAAAATATGAGTTTTAGTTATAAATGTAGATTAAAAAACTGGTTTCCAAATATTTTTAACGCCCTATGTTTGTCTCACCAACTATTGGCTTCATCAGGTGGTTGACAAATTTCCAAAGCGTTAGCATGCTTACTTAAGTTATTTGCTAATTTGATTACTATTTTCGAAGCACTTTTATTGAAATTACCGATAATTTTCCTAACCGTCCAACGTTTATCGACATTCGTTAATTTTTTATGAGCACTAGTTCTGTTTTTGTTTTGTATCTTGTCGTTTTGCGTGGATCACTTAATTATGTATTGTAGCGTTGATAGTGGTCTATTTATTATTTGAGCAACTTCTCGCATTATTTTACCATTACTAAAATGTCTAATTACAAGTTCCTCCACTCCAGCAGTCAGTTGAATGCCTCATTTTAATAATTTTTACCGTTTAACGTATCTTCCACATAAGAGATGATAAATACGTATTCATTTATAGTTTTCGTGGAATGACTTCTTCGTCTAGAAGAATAACCAATTTGTACGATTTTCAATGTGAGACACATTTTGTATATAAACAATAATTTAAATTACTGTTATTAAAAAGTAATATAAAATTCTATTTTATCATAAAATAACCCTAGCATGATTAGATAACATGTTAACTCACTTTTTTCTAGTCTTTATTTGTTTTAAATAATCAATTTCGCTGTGAGTAACTGTATATTTTAGGAGCAAAAATTTATTAACCGCCGAAGAATTTGAAATAGTGTTTTCTGCAACTTGTCTTTACTTGTATGAGTCAGTATGTCAAGCGGCGTCACTGTATAAGTGGAAACGTTTCTTATTGGGGAACAGCTATTTATTGTTGTGGCTAGATTTTTTAATTGCCGATTTGAAGCTTATTCGTATCAAGTTCTGTTTTAAACTAGATAAGACTGCTGCAGAAACACACAAAATGTTAAAAGAAGTATTTGGGGGAAGTCTTTGGTCAAACACAAGCTTACGATTGGTTCAAATATTTGAAAAATGATCAATCATCTACCGGCGTTACACAAGAACATGTTACTGTTCAGAATGCAATTACGAATGATCGTAGACCATCCAAGACATCATGGGATTATCTTATAGCACATGTCAGCGGATTTTATCGAAAGAATCTAACATGCTAAGGATAGCAAAAAGATTCGCGCCATATACCTCTTTCATGATACAGAAGTTTTTGGCAAAAGACAACATGGTTGTTGGTCTTCATCCAGCGTATTCATCTGACTTGGTTCTTTGCGACTTCATTCTCTTCCCAAATATGAAAATCAAGTTGTAGACATGAAGATTTGATACGATAGAGGAGATTGAAGCTGAATCACAATCGGTGCTGAACACATTAACAAAACAAGGCTTCCGGAATCCATTCCTTTCATGGCATAGGAGCTAGGATCGGTATTTGTATTCCCAAACGGACTATTTTGAAAGTAACGGAAGTGAATGAAACCTCGGTAATCCGTAATTTTAATCGTCGTTACATTTCGAGAACTTTTGGGTACCACCACGTATCTTATATTTCAAAATGGCATTATCAAAAATATACTAAAAAATACAATGAAAAAGACATTAATATTTTAAAAATAATTAGGCCTAACAAATTGCGAGAGTGGATCAAATATGAACCGACCTTTGTTAATGATTGTTATTGAATAAATGAACAATATCTTATTTTTCTAAATACGAGGGAAAGTCAGTAATTAGGCCACAAAAAGGTATTATAAAAATAATTAGAGAAATAGTTAGCCAAAAACAAGTTTTATTTTTCAACAAAGTCTTCATCTACATTAATACACTTATCCCATCGCTTTATCAATGCCCCAATGCCTGCTGCATAAAAGTGTTTGGGCTGGCGTCTGAACCACGTGCGTACCTCTTGTTGAACATTGTTGTCACCCTCGAAATGTTTGCCGCCAAGATGCTTTTTGAGTGGACCGAACAGATGATAGTCGCTTGGGGCCAGGTCGGGACTGTAAGCCGGATGTTCAAGAAGTTCCCACCCTAATTGCGCAATTCTCGCCTGGGTCAAGTGGGCCGAATGGGGCCTGGCATTATCGTGATGCAGCAATATTCCTCTCGTCAGGCCTGGACGTTTTCGTCGAATTGCATCCCGAAGCAACAACAAAACTCTACAATATGATTCAGCAGTCACGTTCTCTTTTTTGTTCTGGAAATGGGCTAGGAGCACTCCCTGAGAATCCCAGAGCACGGTAAGCATAACCTTACCAGCTGAGGGCACAACCTTAAATTTCTTTTTTGACGGCGAAGAAGGATGTTTCCATTGCATTGAAGCACGCTTTGTTTCGGGTTGGTAGCGGTGCACCCATGACTCATCACCAGTAACAATCCTGTTAAGCATGTTCTCCCCTTCCACTGTGTACCGAGAAAGGTGTTGCAAGGACAAGCCCATTTGAATTATAATGTGTTCCTCGGTCAGTTGTCTAGGTACCCACAGTGCGCAAACTTTTCGGAAATTCAAACGATCGTGCATCAGTTCGTAGGCTAAACCATAAGAACACCCTATTGCAGTTACTATACTGTCTATTGTTACCCGCCTGTCAGTTCGAATCATCTCTTCCACCCGTCGAAGTGTTGCATCTGTCGAAATCTGAATGGGGCGGCCACTTCGCTGATCGTCAACAACTTTTGAGCGTCCTTGAGAGAATTTCTCGACCCAGTTATATACGGCTTTACGCGACAAACACTTTTCACCGTAAACAGGAGACATTTCCTTTGCAGGAGAATATCTTTTGCAGAAAGTCCTTTTGCCCAGAAAAAACGCACAATAGCACGTTGCTCTTCCACAGTACAATCTTCGAGCACGATCGCCATTTTAACACTGCCTGTGTTCGCGCACACCAACTGTCACTTGAGAATTATAAAGCTGGATTGTGGTGACACCTATTGACAAATAGGGAAACAACTCACTCCTATTTTCAGCTTTCCTACAGCAGTTTGTGACTTATTTAATGACTTTCCCTCGTATATTCCTTTCTTCTGAATAGTTTTACCCAGCGGCTAGATAGAGTCTTTATCCCAATTTCATCAAAAGAACGAGGGCGTGTATTTAACCAGTTGCACACGAACTGCTCCACTTGATCATCGTTGTCAAAACGTGCTCCTTCCAGTGCATCTTTTAGTGGATCAATCACATGACGAAGAAAGGTCTGGACTGTATAGAGCATGTTCAACGACAGTTCAATAATGCATTTCCGCTAGTTTATATTGCGTTCGAGCAGCTGTATGCGGTCGGGTGTTTCCATGCCATGCAACAGCAACACTTGTCGTATCGGGCATCCCCGTCTTTTGGACCGATAGGTGGCTCGAACACGCTCCAGAATTGCAATAATAATCTGCATTTACGGTATATCTTTTGTGAAGAAAATCCAACAACAAAACACGTCTATAATCCCAAAACACTGTCGTCAAAACTTTACCCGCAGACAAACGGGTTTTCGCCTTTATCGGGCAAGCTTCACCCTTTTGTCTGGACTCTTTATTTGCTCGTTTGGACTCCAGTGTATACGATGTAAAATGCTTCCCTTTCCGCTTCGTAACATGTCAGCAGCCTTCGAGAAATTTCAAAATGAACAATTTGTTGATCTTCAAGGGCCTTAGAAACTATCTTGCCAAAATTTTTCGAAACTGAATTTTTGTCCTAACGATGGCGTATTCCCACTTTTGTTACATTTCTGCTATGGTCAGTCGACGATCTACCATGACAAGATCACGAATGGCATCAATATTTTTATGAGTGGTGCTTGTTTTTGAACGGCGTTGGTGAGTTTCGTTTTGCTCGGCATATCGTGCTCCACGAAATTACTTATGCCAAAATTTCACTTGTATCTTGGACAATGTTGATTCTCCACATTGATTACGCAATCCCCGACAAATTTCAGGGGCGCCAACATTTTCTTACGTTAGAAATTTTATGACGATGCGTTACGCAACCGAACATGGTACTGCACTTTCGCTTATCGTAAGAACAACTGACTGTAAATAGCTGCACGATAGGCGGCGACGTGGCGTAATACATCAGATTATCTCCTCGTACCACATAGCTACTTATCTCTATCACAAGTGTGTTACTAGCAGGACGGAAAGGATCGCTTCCTATTTGATCTACCTTGGTATAATCTTTTTTCCATACTGCCATATAAATAATATTCGAAATACTTAGGAAAATATGCAAAATTAAGCAAGGAAAAATCGTTAATTATCACAATACAATATGTGGTTCTTAAATGCCTCTAAATCTCTAAAACGTTGAGTTAAAATTAAATTTATCTTCTTTACACATTATTTGTCACCTTTCATTAATTATTTCATCGACGTTGAACGTGAATGTTCGAACAAATCAGCCAACATTAAATTATCCCGTCGTTCTGTTCACAATAATTCTTACCACCTGACATTTACACTTCAACGAGTTCGTACCAGTCACGTTCACAGCCGTCTCTCACGGAATCTCTGTCGTGACGTTTTGTCAGTAACGAGCTCTGTCCTGATCCAATTTACTCATTTAGTACAAAACTTTAAATTGTTCTGATAAATACTAGCGTACTGCGGAGTCAACATAATACAAATGTATACCGGGGGAAGTTATAAAGTTTGATTTTCTATTTAATTACCACGAATCTGTCATACAACGAAACTACATTTTGTTGGCATAAAGTTAGTTATAATAATAGTATGCTTTATTTGTCTGACATATTTCCAGGACAGTAATTTCTATGATATGTATATACGTACGTATTGGGTTAATAAGCACATACAGTGTATATAATTAGTAGAAACCGGACACATCGGACTGAAATGGACGTAATTACGACGGATGATATAAATAGTCTACATCTGTAAGTACATCACGCAGTTGTTGAATAGCACTATTCATTCGGTTAACTGTACATCTATTTTTTGTGTGCGGTTAACCGAATGAGTGCTACTCAATAACTGCGTGATGTACTTACAGATGTTGTAGTCTATTTATATAGTCCGTCGTAATGACGTCATTTCAGCCCGATGTGTCCGGTCTTTAATAATTAGTGAAAAGAAATACAATAATTATAATATTGACATAAACAAAAGGAAATAGTAAATTGTAAATTATTAAAATAAATTGCTAAATAAAATCATTGAAGAACTGAAACAATGCATGATTATATATATATATATATATATATATATATATATATATATATATATATATATATATATATATATATATATATTAGACCAGGAGTCTTTGCCGTTAGAACATGTATGGAAAGGATAATCGTTTTTTTGGGGAATCCAGCAAAATTAAACTCTATTACTTAACTCTATTCATTACGTATTAACTTTGTGACAAGAACATGTGTTTGTGCGATTACTTCTTTTGTTCGTTCAATATTGCACATGTGGCTTTCTTTTATATGTGTTTGTCCTGCTTTTAAAATGTAATTTCGAAATAACTATGTGTACGCCCGTATATTGTGTATTAGTTGATGAAAAGAATACACCTACCAATATTTATGGTTTATTTTTTAAAAAGTTTATTACAGCATCGATTGTGGGGGTATTTGAAAAATCCAACTGCGTGTTTGTGACCTGTCTGTTGAGATCACGGGTTTCGCGGAACACTGTATTCAAAATTCTCATCTGTTTAATAATAATAATTTCAAACTTTTACACTCTTGTAATAAGGGTAAAAGGCTTGACTTCTTAGAAATTTTAGAAATAAAAAAGCCATAAATCTTAACAGACAGGTCACAAACACGCAGTTGGATTTTTCAAATACACCCACAATCGATGCTGTAATAAACCTTTTAAAAAATAAACCATAAATATTGGTAGGAGTATTCTTTTCACTTAGTTTACTTGACTCTCTTGATTCTCTTTGAGAATGACTGTATAAGTCGAAACATATGTCAGAGATATTTTAAATACATTTTGTGAAACAAATATACCAAGGGTTTTATTTAGTAAATTATTTTACTTAAACGTAAATATTTTTTATTTTATGACTTAATGGTATTCTCAGAAATTGGGAACCGAAATATTTTTACCCGCCTCTTTTAGTATAAGGGATACATATAGATAACATAAATTATATTATAAGTGACACATATCTAACAAAATATTTCAATCAAAAATAGGAAATAAGTTCAACAGAGGGGAGGAATTAAGCTCTGTTTTGTCATTCAATAATTTATTTGAAAATTTTTGTTTATTAATTTGCATTGCTTCTAATAAATCGAGTTTCATACTTTTCTTTTCTTCGTGTAGGATCTTGAAATTATTATTAAAACTATGGCTTTCCTCAATTAAATGGTTGGTGTATGCTGAATCTGTTTTCCCCATTTCTAAACGAATACTCCAACCATTTAATTGAAGAAAGCCATAGTTTTAATAATAATTTCAAGATCCTACACGAAGAAAAGAAAAGTAAGAAACTCGATTTATTAGAAGCAATGCAAATTAATAAACAAAAATTTTCAAATAAATTATTAAATGACAAAACAGAGCTTAATTCCTCCCCTCTGTTGAACTTATTTCCTATTTTTGATTGAAATATTTTGTTAGATGTGTCACTTATAATATAATTTATGTTATCTATATGTATCCCTTATACTAAAAGAGGCGGGTAAAAATATTTCGGTTTCCAATTTCTGAGAATACCATTAAGTCATAAAATAAAAAATATTTACGTTTAAGTAAAATGTTTTATAGTACCGCTTGTTATATCTGAAGAAACCGTTGTACGGTGAAACAGCTGTTATATAGTCATTATTAAATATTATTAAATAAAGTGTAAATCTAATACAACATTGTGTGTTTTTATCATTTGATATTAGTTGTATTAATTGAGAATATTACAATGTTATTAGAACGTTAGGTTTTTGTTGTCTATCTGTTTTTGGAATAGTAAGGCATGAGTTATTATTATTCAATTGGAATGTATCTTTGAATAATTTTATCCATAGCAACTCAATTATATGACATTTGTATACTGTCATTTATATTTTATATCCTTGATAATGGCATCATTGCCGAAACATGTAGGGTTGTTTTAAATATATATACTTTAAAGTAAAGCCAGACCTTAAATCGCCAACTGGTTGAAGTTACCATATCATACCAAGGTCACGAAATAATTATATATATATATATATATATATATATATATATATTGTTATGGTTCAACCAGCACACTTATTCCAGCACTGCAATAAGAAACACAGATAACAACATACAATAAACCCATGTATAAATATTGAATTAGTGGACGTAATTTGTGAAATTAGTTTCGATATGTGTATAAATTAATACGACGATAACTTTAAAATTGATAATTAACTTATTTTGATTTTTTAACTTACTTTTTATATTTATATTTTTCCATTTCAAATTCAAATCATACGCGCCATATTACAGGTATTTAATTTATCCACAACAAGATTTATATCGAAGCGAGTTAACCACGCCCACTAATTTAAAATTGTCTCGAACCCCGCGAATGCGATTTTTACGGTGTATTTTTGAACTAATCTAACATTGAAAACCACATTATAAACTTTTGTAAATTCTTTAATTAATTTTTCTATTATTTTAAAATTATAACATTATGAAAGTTCATATTATATTAGATGCAAATAAAGCATAAACTTAGAGGCTTTTGCCGATATTTAACACAGGCTATGAAAAACAAAAGCCGAAGAAAGCGTCGGATACTAAAACTTTACAACGAATGGCCGCATTTTCTCTATCACAAAAAGTTTAATTAAAATTACTATTTAAAAATCAAGTAAATCCTACGAAAACCGTATACATTTAATACCTTGAAATCAGGCCGAACTTTTGAGAGAAGAATTGGACCCGCATCACGTCGAATATAATAAATATCGAACGAAGCATCTTTTTGGAACTGGAACTACATCGTACCGACAACGCCAACATTGAACCGCTTCCGACGCAGGGACTTCCATCGGAGCAGACGAACTCCGATCTATTCCTACAATTGCGAGCCCAGAATATATATCCAAGCCTAGACACAGGAAAAATACCAGGTTCCTTCCCCGTTATTTCCTATATAACCTAGAACATCATTTAAAAGTTAATATTAAATTTACATCACAACACAATATCAAACATTGTTTGCATCAAAATATAATACATGAATTTCAACATTTCGAAACATCTATTTAAATATCGATAATTATTCATTCAATCTTAATCTTTTATAAACTTGTATATGTAACTTACATTTATGTGTTTATTTTTAAGTAACTTTCAATATCTATTTGCACTGTTGTATTATACATAACCTTAACTATAGTTATTAAACACATGTGCACCATTGCATAATACCGTTTTTTACCGTATAGTTCAGATAATACGAGCATATGTACAGATTTCTTATTCGCACGTAATAATTGTTACAGTTATCTATTTTTATTCTAATAAATTTTTCTTTATTTTGATTTAGATTCGATCTTTTATTTGAATTGTTTGAATGTTGAGTTTGTGTTTAATTAATATACCATTTACATTGTACTTAGCGGAGATACAAACAACCGACTTGGAGCCCTGAGATAGAAAATAAAGCATAAGTACTCAAGCTCTTCCGAAACTAGTGGGGTATGTAACAGATAGCGTTGGATCAACTAAGTACGTTAAAACTTGGCGCCCAATTTTCAAATTCAAAACCTTCTATGTTTAACGTATATTCTTCATTTATTTATTATCCTTAGTTTTAATCTACTAAGTGCAAACCGACGTACTTCTTCAATATATATATATATATATATATATATATATATATACAGGTGTCCTCGAAATAAAAATACAATTTATGAAAAATGGAAAGATGTATTTATATAGAATATGTATCCAGAATTTTGTAAGTGAATTATGACGCGAATCCCAAATTTAAAAACCCCCTGAGAATTCTAATATGTGCGATCAATGAATTTATGATATTCGGAATGTAAATAAGTACGTCTATTAAAGTTACGCAGACACTGTATGTTTGTATAATACAAAAGTATTTTTAATAATATAATAGTATATTAAAACATAAGTTTCATAAGGCACTATTTTGTGGCATAAGTTTTATAAAGAACGAGAGCGACAAAAGGCCTTATGAAACGAGTTTTTTATACTATTTTTTCTATTTTGCATTTTTTACATTAATAAATTGAAATTATTTAATTTGAAAGTTCAGAGTATTATTTTTATATAAAACATGCAGTTGGTCTCATTGATACTTGACATTGTCAAATTTATATTTTATTTAAAAATATATACATTGTTTGTGTAGCCTACGTACAAATGCGGCATTAAAAAACGCGTACAACCCTTTAGGCTAGATTTCGCAATATTTTAATAATGTAAATCAGTCTGTTAGTTTTGACTTTTTTAAAACGTCAAATGAAAATTCATATAAATTACCATAATCTATATTTCTAATAAAAGTGTATGTCCTTTTCCTATTAAAGTAATTACTTGGTTTTTTTAGATAACACTTAATTGTGATATATCAATATGATTTTTATATAGCGATTAAATTGCAATATAAAATACGGCTGGCTTTTGAAAAAAAATCGCAATTACACAGAAAAATTTCAAGTGTACTCGTTTTTTAATGCCGCAATTGTACATAAATCAAATGATGAATGATATTTATTTCTGTGTTCGAACAACGCCAACATTGAAAAACGGAAAAAAAGCATATCGAAATGAAACTTATTTCGATACTGTTTTGGGTTTCATAATGAGTTCATTATGAACGCAAACTAGAAAAAAATATTATTAAAAATCTGGTGTGAAGATCACAATACAAGTTAATTATTAATATTTTTGTGTGCGTTGTTGTTTGTTAATATGCAGTGCTGAATGTACTTCTACGTTCGGTCTTAATAATTTCTGTGAGATACCGAAGTTGTTCTTTTTTGCGAATGTATCCTTCTCTAGCAGGGGCGTACTGAATAATCTGTAGAAAAATGAAATACGTATCTGCGTCTCTGGAGAAGGATACGTTCACAAAAATATTAATAATGAACTTGTATTGTGTTCTTCACATCAGACTTTTAATAACATGTGGTGTGGTAACTTCGTCACTGGAGGTCGGTGCTGTTTAGTGATAAATCCCGGTTCACTTTAACTCGTTGCGATAGTCGTGTACGTGTGTACAGACGTCCTGCAGAGAGATATACTGCAGAGTGTATACAGGAAGTGGATCAATTTGGATCAAGATCAGTTATAATATGGAGTGGAATCAGCATAGATGTTCGTACCGACTTGGTTGTTGTTTGTCAAAGTCTCAATGCACAGAATTATGTTAGATTGCTCGTTCAATAGCATGTTGTTGACATGATAACCTAGAACTGCCGAATTCACACAGCCAATTTTACGACCAATTTTCTTCGAGAACAAGAAATCCAAGTAATGAAGTGGCCGGCCATGAGTCCAGACTTGAATCGAACATGTTTGGTATTCACTTGATAGGAATATCAGAAAGCACATCATACCCTTCAGGAGTTGACCGAAATTTTTGTAGAAGAATGGCAAAATTTACCACAAGACATGTTAAGACGCTATATTTGCAGCATACCTCGACGATGCCAAACTGTAATTAATACTAACGGAGGGCAGACACGATATTAAATCTAAATATTCGGGTCTAAACATAATTTTTAATAATTTTAGGTAATAAAATAATGTGTGTTTTTAAGAGCTTGAGAACTTAAAATGATAATACAAGACAGAAATATTGTTGGAATGAAATTTTTTTTATTATAATCTGGTAGATAATTTCATGGCATTTATTTTTTAAATACGATTTCCGGCATATGTCCGCCGCGCCTACGAGTTACATGGTCCATTCGATCAGTCCAATTTTTGACTACTTTTTCCAATAAATCTGGCCGTATGGCGTCAATGGTGGCTTGAATTTTGGCTTCCAATGCTTCAAGCGTTGCTGGTTTGCCGGCATAAACCAATGACTTAACATAGCCCCATAAAAGTAATCCAGAGGCGTTAAATAGCACGAACGAGGGGGCCAGTGAACAGGACCACTTCTGGAAAGATTTTGATTTTGGTAATATTCTTAATTGTTTATTATTGTACAAGAAAATTGTTAAATTAGTGTATATTTGCTATTAAAATCTTGTTAACTAATGTTGAAAATTTGATATTCCAAAGTTGATGTCTCTCTTTTAATTTAAAAATGTTGCAGTTTGTGTTACGCTAATTTTGTTGAGCAGTATATTGTTGCTATATATTTACATTCGTAATTTGTACTTAAAGATTTTTTTTTGATTAGGTGATTAAACTTATTATTGTTACTAATAGTAATAATAAAAATATTATTGCGAATTTCTAAATTATCTTTATAACATAAAATCTGCTTCTTTCAAACTGTTTTCCGATACGCAATTAGTATCGCCATTCCCGGTTAACATTTCATTTAAAACGAAGCGTAATGATTGTAATTTAATTGGCCAGGATTTGTGTATATTGTCTTCGATTTGAAAACAGGCGTACTGCATTATATTTAGATTGTTTGCTCATCGCTTGTTTTTAAATTGTTCGGATCGAAAAACAAAAGGATCAATAAATGTTCGAACTCACAAACGGCAATTTTATTACAGCACATTATTATTTTTACGGCCATAATAGATACCACAAACCTGATTCATGATGCAGAAAACTACATGTGTAAAGTGCATTGTAATGATTGACTTTGGTACTTTTACGATTGAATTATTTTATGTTACTCATGTTTATGTGTCGGAAATAAATACAAATATATGAACTAATTTTAAATGAGACTTATAGCTGTAAAGTTTCGTATCTTGTACGAGGTGACGTTTTTGTCATGAAAAGAAATGACTAGAGCATCAATAAATATTTATTTTTCAATATAGTTTCTTTGCTTTTAATAGTTATTTATGTATTAAGGGAATAAATGATAGTTATATTCCCGAGACAGTAAGTAATACCTGAGCGACCGCAGCGAGTGAGAACATTTGATGTTGAGGGGTTATTGAAGTGTATTCCCGAATTGCATACAAAACTTTTCTCACGACCTTAAATGTAATTATTTATTTCATTTTCAGTTTGATAGTTGATTGATTGATGTGGTCTCAGTGAATCAAGTTGTTTTGTCATGAAAATGTGCATAGTTTCTGGTTCTTAAGGAAAAATGAGTTTAATTGTGTCATAAACTTCAAATTGCAAGAAAAGTTTGGCAAGGAAAGGAAAACGAACCCTGCACAAGCGCTACTGTAAGGAACCGGCAAGTGAAGATATCAGCTGATTGTCCATATATAAACAACGTGTCCAGGAAAGTATGCAACAAAGGGAAAACTTTTTTATTGTCTATTTCTCAGGAAATTTTATTCTTTATAAAAGTTTTTGCTTTACTTGAAACCTATTTATCCGTTAAAATAAATGACTTATCGTATTAGATAGTAAAAATACAATTATTTTATTTATCGTATCATCAACTATTATGCCATCTTTATGTGAAACATTTATTGATAATTATTAGGAACATAATATTACAATATCTTAATAATACTTTAGTTACTCATAATACGTTAGTAACGAATTAATAAATAACACGTTAGATACAGCACCATAATACGTTAGATACAAAACGATAATACGTCAAATAGTACATTATTTGTGAACATGAATTTCAATATTTTGACAGTTCTCAATTTTGACAGTCTCACGAAATAAGCGAGCAAGACTGTTTCCCCAGCACCTTGAACATGTTCTTCATCTCGCCATTTACAAAACAGACGATATTCGTTTACGTAATGCAGTTTTGACTTCGATGGCAACAAATCTAATTTTGCACTATTTGCAGCCTCTACAATATTTGCGGGAACATCAAATTCTTCCATGATTTATTAATTTATTTCAAAAACGTGCAAGCTTTGACGTAAGTATTTTGTATGACAGACAAATTGTTGATTTTGTTTTAATCTTGATATTGTTGATGATACGATAAAGCTTTGAATATAAACTCGAACATCAGCGATTTAAACCCTCTCGGACGTTACGAGGTGACTCGGCTAGCGCCTCGTCACCTGGCGACGTCCTCGAGTATTATAAATCGCTTAATGTTCTCGTTATATTAATAGCTATAATTGTGCAAAATTTCCGTACCTACTTAATATCGTGTGTGCAGTCATTACTTTTTACTTTTAATCACGTATGCATGGTATTTGACAGTAACTTTGACATCCTACAAAATACATTACTATGGCAGAACGTTTAACTTTGCACGAAAGAGCCGAGTTAATGCTTATATGTGGCGATAATTATAAGACATGTAGAGACGTAGCTGCGACTTTTAACGAAAGGCATCCCAATAAAAACGGTAGTTGGTCTACGGTATCCCGAATTTTGCGGCAATTTAAACACACAGGCTCTTTGGAATTTAATTTTAAAAAGGAACATGATAGACTAGCAAGAAATTTAGATAATTCTTTAAATGTTTTACAAAGTGTAATTGAGAATCCTAAATTATCTGTGAGAAAATGTGCAACTAATTTAGGATTACGTAAGTCATCAGTACATCAAATATTGAAAACATACAAGTTTACTCCATTTAAACCAAAATATGTCCAAACGTTGCAAGAACGAGATTATGACCAGCGTTTAGAGTTTTCTTTCATGATACAAGGTGAAATAGAAACAGATAGATAGATAGAGACAGATAGAAGACATAACATTTCCAAGAAAATTATTATTTACCGATGAAGGGACATTCACCACAAATGGTGTAGTTTGTTCGCAAAACTGTCGTTGGTGGTCTCAAGAGAATCCACATTTCCAAATGGAGTGTAAAAACCAATATTCACGAAAGATAAATGTTTGGTGCGGAATTTTGGAGAGAAGAGTGGTCGGACCGTATTTTTTTCAACAAATTCTAAATGCTGAAAGGTATTTAGCATTTCTTACTACTGAATTAGAAGATGAATTTGACAAATTACCTTTATAAACAAGACGTTCTTTGTGGTTTATGCAGGATGGTGCACCTGCACATAGTTCTCGTCGAGTCGTGCAGTATTTAAACCAAGAATTTCAAGAAAAATGGATAGGAAGATATTCAACATTTCCATGGCCTCCACGCTCGCCGGATTTAAATCCTTTGGATTATTTTTTATGGGGTTGGTTGAAAAATCGGGTGTATTCAGAAAGACCATTTGATAACCAAGAAGATTTGCAGAACAGGATTAAGGAAGTGGTAACGCATTTAAATAATAATCCCAATTTCCAGCAAAATGTCGTCAGGGACTTAAGTAGACGTACAAATTAATGTATTGAGCGAGAGGGTCATCATATCGAATGACGTTTGTTTAAAACATAAAAGTAACATTTTTCGTATTTTCAAGGTATTAAAGAATATTTTCATTATTTAAAGCGATATTTTATTTGTTTTAACGGGTGAATGGGTTTCAAGTAAAGCAAAAACTTTTATAAAGAATAAAATTTCCTGAGAAATAGACAATAAAAGTTTTCCCTTTGTTGCATACTTTCCTGGACACGTTGAATATTGTAACTCATCTAATGTTAATATTACGATTACAAATTAAATTAACTAAAAGTCGCCTCAAAAAGTTATAAACACCTTGCCCCAATTAATAATCGTATCCAAAATACGTATTTCGACAACTAATTTGTCATCATCAGTAGGTAAAACTACTAATCAAAGTGTCGGATCTGGGGCACAGTAAAGCTAACACATATAATAGCGCAACAACTTTACACGGCGTCCACGTATGTTGTCGCTATAATAAGTTGTTGTGCCCCATATGCGATACTTTGATTAGTGGCTTTACCTACTGATGATGACAACTTACTTCTCGAAATACGTATTTAGGATACGATTATTAAGTGTGGTCATCTCTACTTCTATTACCCTAGTTAATGCGACCTAGTTTACATCACCTGTTTACTTAATGACATGCTAACAGATACATGTACTAGAATGTCGAAAGATGTAGTAACTAACGAGGACGTGTTGCTTTAAATAAATATTACATTGAATGTGTGAAAATAGGTGTCCGACTTTCGTTATCACTGACATCTATTTGATGATTCATCAAAAGGGGTTTTATACCTCTTTGAGTTTTTACTCAACCACAGTCACCAAAGAAATACTTTTAAACTAAAAGTAATTCATTCGAATATTCCCTAGGGAATAATATAGTCTAATATGTGCCATTTGTCGGATGTAGGGGAAGAGGGGTCACAGAGGCCCGCTTAAGGAATTTTGAAATATATTTTCTAAAAAAATTACTAAAAATGAGTAAACCTAAGTGTATCTAGTATATATATTACTTTACCGATTTGCCTAGTCTATAATATACTATTACAACTTATAGTCTGTATATTTAAATGAAGGTTCCTCATCACTAATTTTCATGTCTTGAATTTTATTTCAACATATTTAATAACTTGACAGATATTTACGTGGTTCCGCAATTTTGCCCATCACTGTATGTTGAATTTCATAATGTTTACAGCAACAAGCCTCTGGGAATGTCCGTATGACTTAGAACAAAATTAATGTTTGGTTTAATATTTCCAATCTTTAAGTTTTATCATTTATGTTATCTTCTTGTTAATTTTTTTTAATTTCTAGTATAGCTATCTGAGCGATCAACGACCACAAATCTTGTAAGAATTACTCAATTTCTTTCCCCGGCCATTGGCAACCGGCAGCAAGTTGACATTATATACACAGATTTCTCTAAAGCCTTTGATTCCATAGACCACGGTATCCTCCTTAAGAAGTTGGACTTCCTTGTTTTTTGCCCTGCGCTGGTAAGGTTGATGTCGTATCTCATGAATCGTTCTGGTTATGTGTTTTACAATGGATTCTCGTCTAAAATTTTTCCACTAACTTCAGGGGTACCTCAGGGTTCAAATCTAGGGCCCTTGCTTTTCAACACCTTCATTAATGATCTCTTAGATAAATTAAACCGTCTCTTTCTCGGGTATGCTGATGATCTTAAAATCTATCATCCACACACACTTCGATTGCATCAAATAGCAAATTAATCTTTCCATAACTGAAGAATGGTGTAAACATAATCGAATTCTATTGAATATCCCAAAGTGTTGTGTTGTTCCTTATACTCGATGTACTGGCCCTAAAATATTTGATTATTCTGCTAAATCGGAGTTGGTGACTAGAAAGTCGGAGGTTTTTGATCTGGGCATACTTTTTGACTCGCAACTCACATTTCTTCAACATGTTTCGGGTATCTGCGCCTCAACTTCAAAATCTTTGGGATTTCTTATTAGGTCGTGTAGAAACTTTAACATCATTGCTTCAATTAAGAATTAGTACAATGCAAGCTGGAGTATGCCTCTTTAGTGTGGTTTCCTTATTACACCTATCAACCAATTTCCATTGAGAGAATCCAGAAGAGGTTTCTGAAATACCTCTCCTTCAGAATGACTGGCACTTATCCTGAACGAGGAACAGACTACAATAGTCTTTTGGAGTGCCACAGTATACAATCTCTATCTTGTCGTCGGGAGATGTATAATGCTAAATTCTTACTAAATCTTTTATCAAATGAAATTAATTGCCCAACGATATTAGCCTATATCAACTTCATTCAACGTACCCACTTCTAACACTCGCAAATGCACTACTTTTAGGTTATTTTATAACCTATACACAGAAGTTGATGGTCGAATATTTACATTATTTCTAATAATATTTTTTGTGCTTATTTGATTAATTTTGTGCCAGTTTTGTGAATTCAAGTAATAATACATTCCTTTAGTTGATATTAGAATAACAGGTGAGCAAATATATTATTTATTATAAAAAATATAGTACAAAACACCTTGATCCCCATTTGGGGATCATGGAATTTACTATGTAAAAAAATCATATGGAGAGCGTTATGTTAGTTTTATTCACAGTTGCGGTTTTTTTTCCAATTCAGTATGGGTTCTAGAAAATTCCTTACTATCGCAGAATTTGAAGAAATATTGGAAGATGATGAATTTTTTGCTGATCTGGAACAAGAAGTCATTGATATAGTCGAACTGCCGCCCGATAATATCGATGTTATGTAAGATTGCGAAAAATTTTACGATAATATTTTAG
Organism: Melolontha melolontha; assembly: GCA_935421215.2. Taxonomy (NCBI): domain Eukaryota; kingdom Metazoa; phylum Arthropoda; class Insecta; order Coleoptera; family Scarabaeidae; genus Melolontha; species Melolontha melolontha. Next base: position 49,407,833 of record OW285236.1, read on the forward strand.
AAGACACTGTTCCACAAGACGTTCCTGGACGACTAGAAATCCATTCCAGCGCTCTGAATGTTGATCAAAGTCAAGCATCTATAGTAAAATCAAAAGGTAAATTCTTGCCAAAAACTGTTCCACAAGACGTTCCTGGACAACTAGAAATCCATTCCAGCGTTCTGAATGTTGATCAAAATCAAGCATCTGTAGTAAAATCAAAAGGTAAATTCTTGCCAAAAAGTGAGTGGAAAAAGCAGGACATAAATTTGACTAATACATCATTTGAAAGCAACAATGTATCTGAATTGAAATCACAGATTATTCAAAACTTGAAAGGTAAATCACCGGTTCAGATATTTGAAGAACTTTTCGAAGATTTACTAAACCATATAGCTATCCAAAGTGTAAATTACGGTAGACAAAACAACAGACATAACTTTGAACTTTCCACAAATTGTCTTAAAAAGTTTATTGGAATTTTTTTGGGTACCATTCGTTGCCCCAAGAGCAGTTATATTGCGGAGGATGAAGATATAAATCTTACATGCGTTAGAAACTGCAGCCTAAGCACAGGTTTTTGGAAATAAAAAAAAACCTGCATTTTAACGACAATAGTCTCATATCGCCCAGCGATAAACAAGACAAACTATTTAAAATCCGTCCTTTGATAAACAAATTGAACACAAATTTCTAAAAATTCGGTGTATTTGCACAAAAACTTTCAATAGATGAGCAAATGGTGCGTTACTATGGCCACCATTACCTGAAACAGTTTATTAGGGGAAAACCAATAAGATTTGGATTCAAACAATGGGATATGTGCTGCTCTAAATCTGGCTATTGTTTTCATATGGATATTTATGAAGGAAAGAGCCAAGAAGTACAACTTGTAAGTGGTGTTGGAGCTTCTGTGTTAATGAAGATGACCTCTTTTTTAAAATATCCGTCAGAATATGAAATATTTTTCGATAACTTTTTCACCAGCTTTGATTTATTGTTGAAGTTGAGAGAACTAAATATAAAGGCGGCTGGAACAGTACGCTATAATAGAATGAACAAGTGTCCTTTGAAATCTGATAATATCATAAAAAAAGAGGAACGCGGGGCATATGATTACCGTTATGATGAAAAAAATAAAATATTTGCGTTGATTTGGAATGACAATAGCTGTGTTAAAATGCTATCGAATTACTTAGGATTGCAACCTATAGAAAAAGTGAAAAGATATTGTAAGAAAGAAAAAAAAGAATGCCATGTCGATAGACCAAACATTGTCGGACAATACAATAAACATATGGGAGGGGTTGACAAGTTAGACTGGAATGTGCAAAAGTATCGAATCAAATTTAGAGGTAAGAAATGGTATTTCCCTCTTTTCACAAATACGATTGACGTTGCGGTAGTTAACGCCCACGCTCTTTATACTGCAGTAAATGGAAGCATCCCATTATTAGATTTTATACTCATTATTGCCAGAACTTATCTGAAGAAAGAATCATTATCCGATCCTAAATTTGAGATTTGATCCCATTGGACATGTTTTGAAGCGAACGATTGATGGAAAACAAAGAAAATGTGCCATATCTGACACAAACGTTCGCAAACAGTGTAAAAAATAATTCTAACCTTTGAGCGTGTATCACTTTATGATCCCCTAGCAAAGACATTATGTTCCGTCAAACGTCAATGACAAATGTATTCTGACAATTACTTGAGTAGTGGGGGTGGATGTTTTTAAAAACAACTTCTGCGCACCCCTTCCTCGCGCCAACTTAATTGGCGCTTGCTATATATCGATCTATTTTAAAATAACAAATGATTTTTCTTTGATGAATGTAATTAAAGGTACCTTCTAAATCGGAATACGGAGTTAAGTCAGGATAAAAGGGAAGGATCTTGGTGTATCTCTTCAGAAATTTCTGGAAACTGTAAAAATCCCTCGTTTCTTCTAAAATCAGGTCCAGGAATGACTGTGGAAGGTCAGGTATTCAAGGATATGATAATTCAGGTACAAAATGTGATTATTTCCTCAGTTGAAGTGATTTTTCTTCATTATTCACTTAGATCCGCCATTAATAGTTTAAGTTAGAAAATGATGCTTTTGATGATAATTAATTAAAAACTTGATTTACGCTGTTCAAATGATTTGCTATTGATAAATTAAACTTTCCACTATCTTTTGGAAATATTTATAGGTACTTTTAGTCGTTCTAATATTTTTAATCTTTATTCTTAGAAGATGCAGACTAAGAAAAATGCTATAATTTTACGGAATATGGTGTCCGTATCTTATGGGCTCTATACCACTACTCTGCAAATAGACGCCGATAACAAAACAAATAACGTCCCCTTGAAATCTGCTCCACAACATCTCATTGGTTTGTTTAGAATCAACGGAAATGATGCGGAAATTTATAATTTGAATAAATATTCAAATTTGTATCAATTACAATTTCCTTCAGAATTAATTACATACTTACAACTAATTACATATTTAAAATTAGATATTAAAACTATTCAAAATACTGTATTTATATTTCCTTTGATTTTCTTTTAATTATGTGGAGTGTTAATAAAAAAATATTTAATAATAATTTTTTTAATTTTTCAAAATTTTATTTAGTGTTAAATTAACTAAATTCAAATATATTGTTTGAGGTAATTTGCCTCACAACAATATATATATAGCAATGTTTACATCCCCACTTACTTTGCAATTACATACATACTAATTTGATATTTGTAAATATTTCATATAAAAGCCGAAAAACTCCAATAATTTATCAATTGTTATATTTAATAAACGGCTAAGAAATTATCTAAACACACACACACAGATATATATATATATATATATATATATATATATATATATATATTCTATAAATTGTCGCAAAAGCTACACGCAGCGACGTTCTTCGTTTGGTTCTGAATAAAAAATCTTAATGTTAAAATGTATCATGCTTCGTTTGTTTTCACGGGGTTCTTGAAGTTCAGACTTTTAGTGCGTAACTAACCTTTGCTCTGCGATATCTGTTAATAGTGATAGATGCAATTTAGTTTAAAGAAAAAAATTTTACTAGTATTATTTCGTAAACGTTTTCTTTTTGATTTAAAAGCTTGTTTTAAACATTTATTCATTAACGTACTTCCACGAAAAACACATTTGGCAACGTTGTTGAACAATAAGTTTGTATTTCAATCAAAATCATTACTGTCAAATTATGACATTTACGAATTTACGAAGCATGATACGACATTTTAACATTAAGATTTTTTATTCAGAAACGATCGAAGAATGTCGCTACGTGTACCTTTTGCGACAATTTATACACACCTTGTATATATATATATATATATATATATATATATACGATTGATCAATATTCATTTAATTTGTTTTGTTTTTTTTTTGATACATTTTGAAGAAACGAGCCAACGAAAAAATTCATAATTGGAGTAGAATGTGAAAATGGGTTGGTACTTTAGCCACTTCCACATAATGACATTTATTATTTGACATTGAAACTATAAGTTTGTGTCAAATTTTTCAAAACTCTTATTAAGAAAATAAAAGAGTTGGTTTGTGTTTAGATGTAAATGGACAACATTTTCAACAACTTCTGTAGCTAAATGTAAATTTTGATTATGATTTCGATATTAAATAAATTATTTGTTTTCTTTTTTGTTGTAGTATCATTTCAATGCCATAACCCTTTTTTACAATGAAACCAAATGAAACTGTCAAGCATCAAGTAATGTGTCATTATGTGGAAGTGGCTAAAGTACCAACCCAATTTCACAGTCTACTCCAATTATGAATTTTTTCGATGGCTCGTTACTATTTTGTACATGTTTTTATGTAACGTTAATCTACACCACAAATTATTTAATCCTATATTGTCCTGTTAGTAGCAACCGCTCTTGGACAAATAAAGACTATTATTATTATTATAGCTAAAAATGAATTTAATATATTCAATTCCAAAGAAAAAAAAAACAAAATGAATCTATTCAAATATTGAAACACCTCTTTCCTCCGTCAACTCTTATTTTGTTGTATTCGGTGTAGGCGCAGTTTCTTTAGAATATCGGGCTTTAACAAAATAAAATACTACCCATGCATTAAACATGAAGCGCTGAAAGAATAATCGAGTATCGACCTTATATTGATTTTGTTGTCGCGTATATGTGTGTAAGTGCGTAAATTCATAGCCTATTATCCATCATTCGCTTTTATGTCTTCCCCTGGTGAGCTTTTGTGTTCTAGATCTACATTATCCGCACTTACAAAGCCTTACGAGTAGCATTTATTTATTAAACCCTGCGCAAAGAAGATTGTTACACAAACCTGACAAAACAAACTTGTCCTCTTTATGAAGTGGATTATATAGGCTGTCCCAATAGTACCGGTCGTCGAGTGTCGGTCGATATCTAGATACCGTTTGAAGGTACAAAAAAACAAATGTTGTTTAATCCTTAAAGGGGCATAGCCTAAAAATACCTTCGTTTATACAGATTGTCCTAGAATAGCAGTACTGAACCTAACTTAATTTTATCAAACGAAATACCCTATATTTTATACCAATTTTAGATTCTGCTATAAAATCGAAATGCTTCTCATACACTATTGTCTATACCTAAACGTAATAGTTTTTGAAATATTTAACATTTTCTCTAATAAATGTCATGTGCAGGTATTATTTTGCTAAGTCATGTCTTACTTATGTTTGATCCCAGAAACGAAATTTTTGAACGAATTACTCATGAGTCTCATGACAGTAGTTTATACAAATTTCAGATGGAAAAATATCCATTTTTTAAATGGAATGCATATTGCTTTTTTATGTTATTTTACTCCTAAAGTAAAGCACTTTATTTTTACTTAAGCATACCATATACCTATCTGCAATAGATTTCGAGATGTTTTCGTTTTTAAAATCGCTTTACAAAAAGCTGTCCACTTCAAAGCAATAACTAGGACAGCCATTGAAAACAAATAAAACATATCAAAATTCTAAACTGTAAAATTGCTTAATGCAGTATTTGCTCTATAAGTCAATTGCATGTGCATGTGCCTTTCGGCATTATATCCAAATGACATAAACGAGGTAATTTAAAAAGAATTATTTTTAAACAATTTTTCTCAAAACAAAATGAACGGAAAAAATGTACGCAAAACCAGGCATATTTGACAGATATGTTATCTTTTAACACCGCAAGTAACTATTACCCTGTTAAAAATATTTACAAGAAACATCTAGTATTGAAACGGAAATTATGTATTTATTTGCCGTGAATGTCTATATTATATTCAATTTATAACGCTAAGAAATAAGTAATTAAAGTTCTAATTTCAAAAATTCTTTTATTGTATATACCACTACAATATTGTTTCGCCATACAATGGCTTCATCAGGTGGATGAAATACTGAATATGTACAATACAAGTTTGAATATTTATGTGAAAATTATTGGGGAAATGGTGGTGGAAAAATTTTTACAATCTTAAATTTAGTAGAGGGGAGTTGTTTAAATCTAGTTGGTCATTTAAAACTAATCCTTAACTATTGTATCTATTAATTTCTAAGTTTTCTAACAGGTTAAGTTTTTTACTTTTTTCTTGAATGTGTAAAATTTTGAAATCTATATTAAATCTATGATTGATATCTAAACAATGACTTGCGAAAGTTGAATCTGTTTTCTTTTCTTTATGGCTTCCCTCGTGTTCTTTCATCCTAATTTTGAATGTCCTTGAACTAAATAGAATATACACAATAGCATTAAACAATGGTTACTCTATAAATATTGTCAATAACATCCTAAATAGCGAACAAAAATCTAAAACCCTTTCCTTAGTTTATCCAAAATTAAAATACAAGATGATTAATTCCTATAATTCAATCACTTACTTAGGAAAAATTTCGGAAAAAATTGGTACTTTCATTAAAAAACTTAATAACGAACATATATCATTTAAAACAGACAATACTATACAGAACATTATTAAAAACAACAAAGATAAAATAGACAAAGAATCAAACTCTGGTGTATATAAGTTAATATGCGAAGATTGTAATAAGGTATACATAGGACAAACGGGGAGGACATTCAAAATTAGGATGAAAGAACACAAGAGAAGCCATAAAGAAAAGAAAACAGATTCAACTTTCGCAAGTCATTGTATAGATATAAATCATAGATTTAATATAGATTTCGAAATTTTACACATTCAAGAAAAAAGTAAAAAACTTAACCTGTTAGAAAACTTAGAAATTAATAGATACAATAGTTTAGGATTAGCTTTAAATGACCAGCTAGATTTAAACAACTCCCCTCTACTAAATTTAAGATTGTAAAAATTTTTCCACCACCATTTCCCCAATAATTTTCACATAAATATTCAAACTTGTATTGTACATATTCAGTATTTCATCCACCTGATGAGGCCATTGTATGGCGAAACAATATTGTAGTGGTATTTACAACAAAAGAATTTTTGAAACTAGAAGTTTAATTACTTATTTCTTAGCGTTATAATGAAGTTTCAACAAGTATCTCCTTCGTCAATTAACTATTCAATTTATAACATTTTGTAATTAAATTAATGAAATAAAACTTTCAAATATTGTTTAATAAACTAACTTTTTTAGTTTCTCTAATACAGTTATGACAGCATGTAAACGTCATCAATGACGTACACTTGGACGTAACGCGTTTCTCCTATATTGTGCTACTAAGTGTTTTATTTCCTTAGATGACATTTTACTTTTGAATGAACAAAATTTATAAATTGACAATTATGTATGTTGATATTATAAACGTTTAATTTAGAAAATACGTTTTTTTGCAAAACCTACTTCGACTCCGGATTTATACATAGTTCATAGTACACAATACAAGGCGATTGAATAGTATATGTATTTCATAAAAAAGAAAACATTTCTTCTAAAGCAGCGATGCATATACCGCGGCCCACTGTCGATGTTTATGCGGCCTGCCAACGAATTTTAAAAATTGTTCGAAAAACTACAAAAGTAGGTAAAAATCCATTCAAATCAATATTTCTTAACTTTTTTTTTATTCTAACTTTTGTAATTGTTAGTAAGATATGTATCTTTAAGTACCTACTACTTTCTTGCTCAGGTTTACTACGTAGGACAGGTATGCTCCTCGTCGTTCCAAGCATATTGTTACGAGACTAGAAATCTGTCGAACCAACTAGATTACTCGAAGATTCGCGAAACAGGTTGGTATTAGCCCCGAACAATGTAGTAGGTTCTCGATGTTAGGTAATTCGTATAAATACAACGCATCGCCCGCTATAGGGGCAGTTAAGTTTTAACTACGGACAGCGAACGCTATATTGTTTGAATTGTAATCTGTGAAGAATAAATATTTCGTCGTTTGAACTTGGCATCTACCTAGGTCACAATATAATATCAATTTTGATATGCACAAACCAGACCCCAGTAAAAAACGTAGTCGTAAGGTTCAAGATGAAAATCGACAGTTTCAAGATATTTGGACCGAAAAATCCTTTTTTATTTCATCGCATAACAAAAGTGTCTGTTTAATATGCAAGAGTAGTGTTTCTATTCCGAAGGAATATAATAATAAAAGGCATTATGAAACCCAGTATCATACTTTTACCAAATTAACCGGCGAAAATCGAACGCAAAAAATTTCCACTTTACAAAGGGAACTAATAGGCTAGCAAGCTATGTTAACAAAATAAATTCAAGATGCTAAAACAGCTACTGAAATTAGCTTTGAAATATCTCGAATAATAGCGAAAACTTGTCGGCCTTTTAAAGATGGTGAGTTTGTTAAGCAGTGTTTAGACATCGCCGCAAAAAAAAATGTGTCTGAAAGATGCAAAGAGGTTTGAGAAAATTCAACTAAATCGGATGTTCAAAGAAGACTTACCACGTTAGCAGCTAATATAGAAGAGCAATTAGCTAAGAAATCGAAAAGTTTTGAGTATTTTTCTATAGCACTCGACGAATCTACAGATGTAAGTTCCACTGCTCAACTCTTAATATTTTTACGAGGTGTAACGCAAAATTTTGAAGTGAGTGAACAACTGATTGGTATGAGTTCTTTGACAAGTCAAACCAAGGGGAGTGACATGCTCAAAGCTCTTCTGGAAAAATGTTCTATAATGGATTTGGATTTAACGAAATTATTTGGAATTACGACTGACGGAGCACCTTCATAGTTTGGAAGTAAATCTGGGATAATAACTATGTTAAAAGAGTATTTACAAACTAAAAACATAGATACCAAGGAATTAATGCAGTTTCATTGCATTATGAATCAAGAGGCCCTCTGCTCAAAATTATTGGGATTTGAAAAGGTGATGAAAGTTGTAGTACCTACTGTAAACTTTATAAAATCACGAAGTCTCAATCACCGATAATTCACACAATTTCTCGAGGATATTGAAAGCGAATATGGTGATCTCCTGTTTTACACTGAAGTAAGGTGGCTAAGTCGTGGGTTGTCACTAGAGCGGTTTCTTAACTTGATTGAAGAAATCAAAATATTTCTGGCGGAAAAGAAAAAGGACGTCTCCGAACTCGACAACCCTGATTGGCTGTGTGACTTAGCGTTTCTTGTAGACATCACAAATCACTTGAATGTCTTAAATACGCGACTCCAAGGCAAAGATCAATTGATTTTGCGGTTATACTCTCATGTTTCGTCCTTTCAATGCAAATTGAGTCTTTTCAGGACACAAATCAATTCAGCCAATTACAGCCATTTTCCGAACTACAAAAAAATTATGGAGAAATTCAATAAAACTGATGTCAATTTCGCTTATGTTGGAAAAATTTATATTTTAATACAAGCTTTTCATGATCGTTTTCTAGACTGCAAAAAAGTTAAACCTCTATTAGACATTTTCAGCAATCCTTTCAACATTTCACCCGAAATTGCACCGGAATCAATACAGCTGGAATTGATAGACATGCAAAATGATGATAATTTACGAAACAAGTTTAATGAAGGTAATTTACTCAACTTTTACCGTTGCGTTGACAAAACCGCTTATAAAGAGCGAATAAATGCATTGAAATGCGCAAGCTTATTTGGATAGACGTATATTTGTGAGCAAACGTTTTCAGTGATGAAACTTAACAAAACATAAAATCAGAACCGCCTGGCAAATGAAAATCTGGAAGCAATTTTACTTGTGGCGACAAGTAATGTGGAGCCAAACATAAACAAAATGCAATGCCATGCATCAAAATAATAAAACATGAAATATTACATTGTAATGATTAGATTACATTACGATTACATAATTACAACAAACATTTTTGAATGTTCTTTTATTTGTATTATTTGTAGTAATTCATACTATTTAAAAATAAAAATATTTGTGTTAATAAGTACTCTTTGTAGTGGCCCGTCCTTGGCTTATAATTTTCCCGAGTGGCCCCTGTTCCCTATAAGTCTGTGCATCCCTGTTCTAAAGCGGTACAATGAGTAACACGATCTAGCAACGATTGGAACGACTTCTGCGACTTCCTTGGAATAAAATCAGTCGGATTATTTATTAAAAAAATTAAGTAATCTTTCGTAATTTTATTTTAAAGTCCAATAATTTCTTTGATACATATACACCTTTATGTTACCAAAATATTAATCAAAATAAAACAATAACTAAATAATTTTTTCTGTGATTTATTTTTTGATAATAAATAAAGAAAATAATACATGTATTTTTGTCTGTGATATTTCCACGATCTAATCCTTTAATTATACGGGCATCACTCAAAACCTAGAACAACAAATTGAGGTCAGCTCAATCTTATCTCCGGTTCAATGGAATTACTGCATCGTATCTTTTTGGGTTATCTCCTGCCCGCCGTGCACTAATCTCCCGGAAAATTACCTTTTTAATAACGTGAAAACGCCCCAGTGTATTTTTGGAACACGGAAAAAGTGAAAATCTAATTTCCCTGGAGAGGTTTTAAAACGGATTACCTTGCCAAATTAAGTGCCTAATTTAACTTCGTGGTATGTCGCATACTGTACTTACAAATAATAATTTTAACAATGTCGTATGCAGTAAATATACGAAGTCACGCGTAATTAATCTACTGGCGTGTGAATTAAAGACATCAGCTGAACTAGGTTAATGACGGCATATTAAAAGTTATAATACGCCGGAATAACTTTAGTATACAATATTAATTCGTTGTTGATTAAGTTCCTAACTCGCTTAATTAATAAATATTGCCTTGGAAAAGTGTCAATTTTGCTGAAGTAAATCATTTACATAAATTTGGTTCTAACTTATAACTTTTTAATATTTCTTAAGCTTATAAAAATAAACGTAGACTTAAAAATCGTAATTACAGCCAATACGAGGGTAGCACCGATTATTTCTGCATACTAATATTTCTATTGAATCAAAGGAATCAAACATGCTATGAAACAAATGTTTATTGACAGGTCGAATTTAGTTTTGATAACTGCAACAGTTATTTTGCAAGCTAATTTCAAACCGAGCGGTCTGCAGTAAAAATGCATTTAACGAGACAAAATTTTAGAGCCATGATTTACTATGATTTTAAAAGTTCTTTAACTCGTGCAGCATTTGGTAATTAAGCTCCTTCTCAGAGGAGTGTTTACAACTGGTATAACGAATTTGAATTTCAAAGGGTTTCACTTAGTAACGATTTTCGCCAATCTCATCAGCCGTTACTGAAACAAATGTAGTCGCCGTACGAAGAATGATTCAAGACGACAATCGAGTCACGTATAAGATTATTAGGAGCACCTTGGGTATTGGCATGACTCCAATAAACAAGATTTGACATAATAATTTGGGTGTGGGGAGAGTCTGTTGTTGTTGGATATCTTACAATTTAACACAATAACAAAAACAATACCGAGTGGAATCGTGTAAAAAAAAAACGCGTAAGAAATATAATGGAGGTAAATCTAAAGCAGTTTACAACATCATTACTGGTGATGAAAGCTGGATATATGCATTTGAACCGGAATCAAAACGGCAGTCGGCTCAATGGGTGTTTCCAACAGAACTTAATCCAGTCAAAGTGAAAAAATCTGGAAGTGTTGGAAAGAAAATTGTTGCCAGTTTCTTCTCAAAATCAGGACCTATCACAACAGTTGTGCTTGAAAATAAACGCACGATTACCGCACAGTGGTATACGACAATATGTCTGCCAGATGTTCAAAAGGCTCGCTTACGACGACCTAGATCAGAGATTGTCCTTCATCGCGACAATTCTTCAAGTTACACTGCGCGTCAAACAAACAAATTTTTGAAAGCTTCCGGATTAAAATTACTAGATCATCCGCCATATGGTCCGGACCTGGCACTTTCAGATTTCTTTCTATTTCCAAGACTAAAAGATAAAATGCGTGGTGTACGATTTGCAAGTCCAGAAAATACAGTGGAGAGCATCAAAAACCTTATATCTGAAGTGACTCAAAAAGATTGATAATTTATTTACATGTCAACCCCATTTTATTTATGGATATTGAAAGCTTTTACAATTCTTTATTCGATGATGTAAAAATTTTGGTATGTTACATTAGAAAATTTTTGACTAAATTATGTTCTAATTCTAAGTTTTATTTTTGACATTTTCAGTATCAAATTTATAACAAATGCTCAAAATGTTTTCCTTCATTTTGTTGACAAAATCCTAAGCGATGATAAATTTCATTTCGCACATTCTGTAATATTTCGGGAGTGATTAGTCTGGTTTCGTGGATGATGCGTTGTCGTAAAACGTCCAAATTTTCTCTGGTTGCGTGTCATAGACTTTTAATTATAAGTAACCCCACAAGAAGAAGTCCAATGGGGTTAAATCTGGCGAGCTAGCTGGCCATTCAATTGCCCCTCTTCTTCCAATCCATCTGTTAGGAAATGTATTATTGAGGTATTGCGTTACTGGTAGTGTATAGTGCGGAGGAGCACCATCCTGTTAATACCAAATTCTACGATCTCGCAAATGTGGATCCCCATTATTTGGAAAAAGAACCGCTAAAACGGGTACCAATTCATTCCTCAAAAAATTCAAGTATATTTCCCCAGTCAAGTTTCCATCAAAGAAAAACGGTCCCACAATGCGATCGCCGATAATCCCTGCCCATACATTTAGTTTTTGCGGATATTTGGTACGTGTCTTTTGCGTCCAATAAGGATTATCAGTCGAATAAAATCGGCAATTTTGTCTATTCACAATGTCATTAAATGTGAAAGTAGCTTCATCAGAAAACAAAATGTTGAAGAGAAATAGAGGGTCATTATCACAAATTTGCATCAACCGTTCAAAATATTCCAGATGCCGATCAAAATCGTCCTCAGACAACTCTTGAACTAAATTCATTTTATAGGGGTGATACTTTGATTTATGCAAAAGTTTCCCAACTCTACCCCTTGCTATGTCAAATTCTCGACTAAGTTGCCGTGTGCTTGTGTGAGAATGTTCTTGAACTGTTAACAAAATGTCAATTTGAGTGTCTAGAGCCGTTGATGGACGTCCACTCTTTGGTTTACCTCCAACGAATCCTTCTTCCAAAAATTTTCTGTGGATTTTACTTACCAGAATAGTTGAAGGTATTTTTAATAATATAAAATATTATTAAAAATCTGGTTTAAAGAACACAAATACAGGTTCACTAGTAATATTTTTGTGAACGTGTCCGAACATAACCCTCCCCAGAGACGTAGATACGTATTTCGCCTTTCTACAGGCTCATCTGTACGCCCCTGCTGGAGAATGTGGAGCTTGTGAATGTGTCTGAAGATAGCCTTTCTCCAGCAGGGGCGTACCGATGAGCGCCTGTAGAAAGGCGAAATACGTATCTACGTCTCTGGGGAGGGATATGTTCGGACACGTTCACAAAAATATTAATAGTGAACCTGTATTTGTGTTCTTCACACCAGATTTTTAATAATATTTTATATTATTAAAAATACCTTTGGATTTTACTTACAGTTGAAAAACCGATAGGGTACAGTTCAGAATCTGTTTCATTAAACAACTGCGCGATTTCCCTAACATTTCGACGTCTATCTCCAAACCCAATCATCATGAGCACCTCAATGGGTTCCCGTTCAGATAATTGCATTTCAAAGAATGAATAATTAAAACACTTTACACCAACAATTAGGATTAAATAAAAATGTTGTGATTCGGATTATTTACAATCTGTCAAAAAATTACCTTGTCACTATGGGAATGACAGAAAGTTGAACAATGATTACTCAAAAATTTTCTAATGTAACATACCATAATTTTTACATCATCAAATAAAGAATTGGAAAAGCTTTCAAAATCAATAAAAAAAAAGGGGTTGACATATAAAAAAATTATCAATAACGTCATAACTTATTCAGGGTCGCCGGAAAAAAACAAAATGGTAGCATCTAAATATAGCTAATAAAAGCATTAATAGACCTGTCTTTGCATTTTGTCAAATAATGCACAGTAACGTTACTACGAGCTTGCGTCCATACTTTATGGACGCTTTGTATCTAAATGTAATTGTATGTAAATATGCTGACGCTGATTTATTCGAATTTTTTATAGAAAGAAGAATTCGTCCTAAAGTGGAATTCGAACCCACGTGCATAGCTTGCCGGACTATCGTTCTAAACCACTAAGCTACTAAAGGCAGTGAGTCCGTATCTTTCTGGGGAAGCCTTGAGTTAAATCAAGGAAACAGATGATATATATATTTTTTTTCTATAAAAAATTCGAATAAATTACCGTCGTAATATGTATAAAGCATATTTACATTTACATTACTTTGCCAAAAAATGCAACAAATGGAAGCTTTCAAATAAATAAATTTTATTATTGCTAATACGTGCCTCAATTTCAATCTGTTAAGTGCCTTTATTTTGAATTACATTTAAAATTAGAAATTATTTTTCTTTCGAAGAAACCATTTATGATTGCTTAAGATTATGACTTCATTAAAACATAAAACGTCCGTCGTAATAACTTTCAACATCTTATACGCAGTAACTCATATCGGAATTATTCTTTCCCTACTAAAATATTTACTGATCATAAAGTCCATAAAGAATCGTAAAAAGCTCGAGATAATATCAGATGTACGTACTTAAATTTCTTTTTTATTTGTTTCAGACGTTGGTTCTGGTCCGAACCCGGAGCCTAACGATCAAAATATCGCCACGGACTTCCCTATGATAATCGTGATGATAGCCGTACTAGCCATAATTCTTCTGTTTTGTTTCTGGGGTGCGCCCGGTGTCAGAGCCTTTTGTCGTAGAAAAATATGTTGTCGTTGTCCGATGGATGAACCAAGAGAAAGTAGTGGTAAGTTCGAATTAAATAGCTTATTACAGAGTTATAAAATGGCGACTAATAATACTATTATACTAATGTTTTTTTTTATAACATCAAATTGTGTGTCTATTAATTTAGAAAATACATATCAGTAAGTAATAAAGCTGTATTCACATCAAGGCGACTGTGATTAGCATAGACTTTGTTTTAATTTTTGGTACCTACATGATGTCATCATCAACACCATTGATCGCGCAGTGAAAAAATAACTATTTTGAGTAGAAAGTTAATCTTAAAAATTCTTAATTTTACATACAGTAAGCTGGGCATTACGTAAGAACATAGGAATTGTAAAATCAAGAAGTTGACTAAGGTAAATTTTAAAAAATACAATTGGCAACAAAATACCTTTTAAGAAAATTAATACTGGTAGCCGTAACTTTGTGGTAATTCATTTTGAAAATAATAAAATAAAATAAAACGATAACTTTGTTATACCACTTTATTCATATATAATCGTGACCGCGGTTTCGACATACAATGTCATTATCAAACTGCAAAAGTTACAGGCCTACATAGAACTTATAAATGACACAAAAATATATGGGGGTGGTTTATGATGTTATTTAAAATTACTACTATATACTTAACTATTATATACAACATTGGAAAAGAGGTGTATATATAAGATCCAACTGGTCATTTAAAACGATATCTATTGTGTTGTTCCTGCTTTTAAAAATTTCTAGGGCCTCTAAAAGATTTAATTTACGACCTTCCTCGGCCAAATGCAATATTTTACGGTGACCAAATGTATGCCATTCTGTAATAAGATGGTTTGCGAATGTTGAATCTGTCTTCTTTAGTTTATATGACCTCATGTGTTCTTTTACCCGTATAATAAAACTTCGACCAGTCTGACCTATATATACACTTTTACAATCATTACAATATAATTTATACACTCCTGATTTATTATTGATATCTGTTTTAGGTTTTGCGTTAAAAATGAAATTACTTGTTTTTACATATGGTTTGTAAGCTATACTAACGTTACCATTATTTTTTGAAATTATATTTCCAATTTGCTCGCTTATTTTACCGAAGTAAGTTAACGAGACAAATTGTTTCAAATTAGCACTATCTTTAGGATATACTAAACTAAGGGCCACTTGTAACTGTTTTTTCTTTAGTATACTGTCAATTACGCTACTTTTATAACTATTGTTTACCGCTATTTGTTTTATAGTATGTATTGATTTCACGAACAAAAGATTCATTAGACAAAGGAATATTTAATGCTCTATGTATCATAGAATTAAGAAATGAATGTTTGTGTGTCTTAGGGTGTAGTGAATCTTTGGGAATAATGCAATCAGTGAAAGTAGGTTTACGATATATATCAAATTTTAAGCTGTTTGTTTAATTTTAAATCCAGGAAGTTAATACTGTTATTCTCTTCTATTTCTACTGTAAAATTGATATTAGAATGGATTGAATTTTACAGTAGAAATAGAAGAGAATAACAGTATTAACTTCCTGGATTTAAAATTAAACAAATTAGATCAAAGCTTAAAATTTGATATATATCGTAAACCTACTTTCACTGATTGCATTATTCCCAAAGATTCACTACACCCTAAGACACACAAACATTCATTTTTTAATTCTATGATACATGGAGCATTAAATATTCCTTTGTCTAATGAATCTTTTGTTCGCGTTTCTCGGAATGTTTAGTGCAATTAAATGTCTTTGTGCAGAAATGAAATTGCTTTTTTCTGTTTTAAAATTAGTTTGGTCAGGCCATGTGTTTGGGAAAATACAGTATATTTACAATGGGAAAAATTTTTTTTTTGTGTGGGTGGGGTTGTCTTCTATTGTTTAATGAGCGGATAATAAAGTTTAGAAAGTCCATCAATCTCGTTACGATCGTTGATTGCTTTGTTGTTTTTGAAAATATGGATCATTTCTAAGACTTCCCTAGCCTTTGTATTTTTTTGCTTGGTTATTATTTTTTTATTTTCAAAATCAAAATTATGTTTTACTGTTATCTGGTGTTTTTTTAAAGCTCCCGAAATTCATTAAAGGTCGCTAAACCAAGAAAAAGCTTATTATTTTAATATTATGACACGGCCAATAAAATAAATGAGAAATTAATTTTAATTTCTTATTAACACAATATATATATATATATATATATATATATATATATAAATATAATAACTTCGTGACCTTGGTATGATATGGTAAACCTAATCAGTAGGCGATTAAAGGTCTGTATATTACTTCAAAATATATGTATTTAAAAAAACTCTACATGTTTCGGCTGTATACGCCTTTTTCAAGAGAATACAAAATATGAATAATCTGGAAAATCATTCATATTTTGTATTCTCTTGAAAAAGGCGTATACAGCCGAAACATGTAGAGTTTTTTTAAATACATATATTTTGAAGTAATATACAGACCTTTAATCGCCTACTGATTAGGTTTACTATATATATATATATATATATACAGGGTCCCAGCTGACGCGGTTTCTTTGATAATTTGTTTATTTTACAGTATAGAGAAAAAAGTTGCAAATAAAAGTTGTCCCTATTTAAACGACGCATTGCTAGAAAATATTTTCAAATATACAGGGTGTCCCAGTTATAGAAAAAGCGTATGTAACTTTATTATTTTAAATGGATCACCCTATATATTATATTTTTTTTAGATTTTACAGGATATTCTAAGTAACTTTTATTAAGACCTACCTATACCTATGTGCTTTTGTTTTCGAGAAAATAAATATTTTATCAAAAATTTTATTTTATCAAAAATTTTGGAATTGCAGCGCTCTCGTTAATGAGCTGTAGGATCAAAACTAAAAAAGGTAGAAAATTTTGGTTTGCGCTAATTGATACGTCTTGAATTGCTTTACTATTTCCAATATTAAAATGTACGGATCCCTTTGTTGACATACAGTTACTGGCGCCAACATTTGGAAACATTTAAATGCCAGTAACTCTGTTTTTTTAAATAGGATACCCTATATCAGTTTACAGGATTGGATGTAAAATTAAATTCTCTTTCTTTTGATGTAAGAATGTACCCATTCATCTTCTACCGTTTTAGAGAAAAATGTATATTTCTTCTGCTACTGTCAAAACAGACCACTTCAATTTGCACGAAGTTGGCTACGTAACAATAATATTATGGCAGATATTATATTTAATAACCATTTGAACCATTTATAATTATACACAAGTAATAAGCTTAATTTAAATTTGTATAATAAACAATTTTAACAAAACAGGACTTCTCAACAAATAAAATCATAACATAAACATAAAACGCAACAAAAACAGTTTTAAAAAGACATAAGGAAATGCGTGAAATAGGAAACGCACATTACAAATGTAGTGTTCATTAATTTATTTTTCGAAATGTCTTCCGTTTTGGTCGAAACAATTACGAACACGTTTTTTAAACTATTGTTCAACATTTCTCAACATGATTGGGCTAATTTCTTGAAATGCCAGGGTAATCCGCTGACACATATCTGCCGGTGTAGTCGGTGGCGTAACATAGACTTTGTCTTTATTGAAACCCCATAAAAAGAAATCACAACTTGTCAAGTCTGGTGATCTCGCGGGAGAGCTTACCACGTCCAATCCATCTATTGGGGAACGTTTCGGTCAAGAACCGGCGCATTTCTACGGCATTATGTGGAGGTGCTCCATCCTGCTGCATCCACATCCTACGTAGAACTGCTAGAGGAACGTCTTCTAATAAATTATCCAACTCATTTTGTAAAAAGTTGAAATATATGGCTCCAGTCAGATGTTGGTTAAAAAAAAAATGGTCCAATTATGCGAGTACCTAACATACCTGCCCACACATTTAGGGACCATCTTTGTTGGCTACCAGTTGTCTGGAATTGATGGGGATTGACGGTGTCATAATAATGATAATTGTGACGATTAATAAAACCGTTTTTGTGAAAAGTTGCTTCATCCGAAAACATAACAAAACTTAAAAAAATGTTCATCGTTGTCAATTTTGTCAATGGCCCACTGGCAGAAGTTCTGTCGACGTTCAAAATCAGTTGGAAGTAATTCTTGATGAAGTTGAATGTGGTAGGGATGAAATTTATACCTTTTTATAATTCTATGCACAGATGTTTTACTAATTTCTGTGGTTCTGCTTACTAGTCGCACACTGGTATGAGGATTTTCTTGAACGCAGCCCAACACTAAGAATTCATTTTCTTCCGTTATCGCCATACTAATACGGATTGGTTTTTTATAATTAATACTGCCTAAATTTTCAAATCTTTCTCGCAACAACTCAAACGCTGTACTTCGCGGATGCCTGCGTTCCGGATATTGCTGGGCATAACATCTCGACTCTAACAGGGGATTACGGTTGCATTCTCCCAAAACAAATATCATGTCAATCATTTCCTCTCGAGTCAATGACATTTTAAATTGGCGAAAACGTTTAATTTTTAAAGAAAAATTGGTATTTCGTATCCCCTTCAGGAAAAATGTTCCAAAATTCAAAATGTCTGTTGGATTGTGGTACTCTTACTACTATATGTGTTTGACATTTACAAACGTCATTTGTATGATTTTGTAACATTTGTTTTTTTTATAGTATTATGTCAGCCTACTCAGTTATATTTTGTCAAAATAGAAAGTAATTACATTTTTTATAAAAGGATTGTGAACAAATGTTATCCTTGGAAATTGCTTTATAATACATATTTAAATTAAGCTTATTACATGTGTATAATTATAAATGGTTCAAATGGTTATTAAATATAATATCTGCCATAATATTATTGTTACGTAGCCTACTTCGTGCAAATTGAAGTGGTCTGTTTCGACAGTAGCAGAAGAAATATACATTTTTCTCTAAAACGGTTGAGGATAAATGGGTACATTCTTATATCAAAAGAAAGAGAATTTAATTTTACACCCAACCCCGTAAACAGATATAGGGTGTCCTATTTAAAAAAACAGAGTTACTGGCATTTAAATGTTTCCAAATGTTGGCGCCAGCAACTGTATGTCAACAAAAGGATCCGTACATGTTAATATTGGAAATAGTAAAGCAATTCAAGACGTATCAATTTGCGCAAACCAAAATTTTCTGCCTTTTTTAGTTTTGATACTACAGCTCATTAACGAGAGCGCTGCAATTGCAAAATTTTTGATAAAATATTTATTTTCTCGAAAACAAAAGCACATAGGTACAGGTAGGTCTCAATAAAAGTTACTTAAAATATCATGTAGAATCTAAAAAATATATAATATATAGGATGATCCATTTAAAATAATAAAGTTACATACGCTTTTTCTATAACTGGGACAGCCTGTATATTTGAAAATATTTTCTAGCAATGCGTCGTTTAAATAGGGACAACTTTTATTTCAAACTTTTTTCTCTATACTGTAAAATAAACAAATTATCAAAGAAACCGCGTCAGCTGGGACAGGCTGTATATATATGTGAATAGTGCGTGGTAGATAGCTTTCCTGTAGTGTATCTGTATTACATATTTTATTTTATTCAACGCTGCTATTACTTTCCTATTTTGTTTTATTATCTTCTCAACATGCGAATCCCATTTCATATTGTTTTGTATAGTTAAACCTATATATGTAATTACTTTCACATCTTGTAGTTGCTTGTTCTTTAGAGTAATATTTAGTTTCGGCTATGCTTTTGTATTTGTAAATATCATATAGTTTGTTTTTGTTTCATTGATGGTAAGAATGTTATCGTGGCACCATTCCTCTAGTACTTTAGCGTCTTCCAGTATCCTTCTCTCTACATCTTTTATATTTTGTGACGTATACAATATACATATATCATCAGCGTATCTGTCCTCTTAGGTGGAGTTGTAGAAGGTCATTTGTGTATAGTATGTAGGGAGTTGGCGGGAGGTTTCCACTCTGTGGCAGTCTGTATTAGGCGTATAAGTAAATGCTTTCAGTATTATCTACTTTTGTTGTTTGTGGTCTGTTTTTTTAGATATGTTTTAATCAGGTTTAGAGTCTTATTAGTGTATCCATATCTTTCGATTTTTTCTATTAGTTTTTGCTTGGATACGGTATCAAAAGCTTTCTTCATGTCTAAATCGGGGATGCCCAAACGGTGGATTGCGATCGACCGGTCGATCGCAAGAGCTATTGAAGGCGATCGCGAAAAAATAAAAAATAGTTACTCCACAAACTCGAGTTCTGTCGAACGTCAACTCTGTCTCTCATTGGAATTTACGAGACCCCCGAAGCAATGCAACTGCGCAACGTTCGGCGACCCTTCCCAATACTTCTCGAATTAGTCAGACGCGACACTATGTCATAACTGAGTATCTGAACGACATGTAATATTTGAGAGGCAAGACGAGTGCGGCGAAAAAAAGTAAAACGTACCATTTTCATAACGATTGGGAGGAAAAATTTTTGTTTATTATGGTCAAAGATAAGTGTATTTGTCTCGCTTGTCGATCGTCAGTGGCAACTTAGAAAGGCATTATAAAACTGTGCATAAAAAACTATGAAAATTATTTTCCGCAAAAAGTACGTGAAGAAAAAGGTAACTGGAAGATTTGAGAAATAGTTTAAAGAGAGAACAATCCATATTTACTAGGCCAGCGAAACAATGACTAGTTGCAACAACTGTGTCTTGTAAAATTTCCTATATACTGGTGCAACACAAGAAACCTTTCAGATATGGAGCGGTAGTAAAAGAATCATTTGTTGAAGCGGCGAATGTATTAATTGATGACTTCAAAAAGAGAGATTAAAGCTACTATCAAGGATGTTCAATTATCTCGCCAAACTGTTACTAGACCTATCGAAATCATGAACGCAGATTTGAAATCCAAACTAAAAAATTATATTATGAAATGTACATACTATTCTTTGTAGTTTGATGAGTCCACCGATATGACTGATATTGTTTAATTATGTATTTTCATTCGAATGGTATTTTCTGATATGTCGGGTAAAGAAGAATTGTTAACGTTGCTGCCTCTGAAAAAAAGAACTCGCGGAGAAGATATTTACAAAGTTTTCCTTAATTTTGTAATACAATATAAGCTACCGATGTACAAACTCGTGTCCATTACAACTCATGGAGCACCTCAAATGTATCCATAACAGCCAATCAAATTGGGTTTGTTGCATTGTGTCGAACTAACGAAGACTTCCCATCATTTTTTGCATTCCATTGCATCATTCATCAGCAAGTTCTATGCTCAAAAATACTAAATATGAATGATTCGGGGATATTGTCACAAATCCTGAATTCAATCTGTGCGTGAAGCTTGCAACGACGCCTCTTCAAAGTGCAATTGGAAGCTAGCGACTCTGCCGAGCAAATTGATTTACTTCTTTATACAGAATCAAGATAAGATTGAGCCGCGGAAAATTTTTAGACAGATTTCAAGGATTATTACCTGAAATTATTTCTTTTCTTCACGGATGAGGTGATAACACTGAGACAGATGAAAATGAAAAATGGCTCCGTGATTTAACTTTCCTATCGGATGTGACAAATCATTTGAATATTTTATTCATTTGGAACTACAGGGAAAAATATGAACATTATCGCTATGGTTAACGCAACAAACGCTTTTATAAATAAATTGAAACTGTTGATTAATCAGCCAAACAAAAAGACTATACAAATTTTCCAGCATTGAAAAGAAAGGCAAGTTCTCACTCAAATTATGACAACTACCAGACACAACTAAGAAACATTCAGAGAGAATTTGAAAGACGCTTCTCTTATTTTAAACAACTGATTGATATTGTAACTTTCATGGCTTATCCATTTTCTGGTGAAGACGTTGAAAAAATTGCTTCTGAAGTATCAAACACTTTCAATATGGAGATCTCTTGAGTACAAAATGAGGTATTGCAGATAATTTTAGATATACATCTTGCTATATGCCCCTTTGGGCATATAGCAAGATGCCCTTCAGCGAACGTAGACACTGCCGATGGTAAATTGAATAAATCAAGGTATTTACGTGTTTCATAAACTTGTATCAATAAAACAACAAAAAATAACATTGGAGGGATTTATTGTAATCCAAAATGAACACAACAAACAAATAGATCTGGTACCTAAGAATGTCAAAAACAAAGGTTATACCAACTTGGCTAACCACGTTACAATAAAATATTAGAAATGATTCAGAAAAGTTAGATTTTAAGGAATAAAAAAAACTATAAATATGTATTTGACCAAAGCAATAATTACGTTACAAATGACGATATGATTTTTCGATAAACAAAGTAATGTCTGGTCATGAGTGAAAGACTCACCCAGTATATTAAATGAATGAAATAATTTAAAGTGCAGACAATATACTGACTAATAACGTGTGTTCATTTGAAAAGTCAATCTAGGTTACTTTGAAATTTTGATAGAATAAGACGCAAATATATTAGTATGTGTTTGTTGTTCCGTAAACATAAATCCAAATGACATTTGATAATGTCAATCACATTTGTTATTTATTTGTATGTATGAAACTGTCAAAATATACGACTTCGTAGGTTAAGTAGTAAATTTTAATTTACGACATACTTCAAAATGTTCTCAGTAAATCACATGCTACTAGATTGACTTTTCAAATGAACACCCGTTATATGAAGTTAAAATATATGCACATAAAAGCAGGTCTTTTAGATAAATTCTAAAAATTAGATCATAAGATTTTAAAAAAAAATAAGGTCAACGTTTGAAATAATTTGACCAAATATGGAAATGCAATAAAATTAAGTAAGAATCTTAAGCTAGAAATTGCATAAGTAATTTATCAAAGATCTTTAATAAATCTCACATCGAGATGGATACACACTATATATCCTACAATTAATTTATATTTAACACACAATTAAATATTTAATTGCGTAAATTTCAAATTACAAAAATCTATACCAAAATAAGTCTATTAAGATTTGTCCACACTGTATATGCAGAAAATATATATTATAATACAAAATAAGTGTTCATTAATTTCAATGATAATATTTAAAGAATTATATTACCCCAATTAATCCCAAAAGTTATGTTTTCACAGAGTATATGTAGAAATTATTCTTATGGAATAAAAATAAAATTTTATCCAAATTCCATCGTGTGACGATGACGAATAATTATATCGTAGTCTTCAAGAATGTATTTAAAATAATTACTACCTTATAAAAACTACTTTTCGTGGTCGAAATCAACGGACGGGAAATTCTCAGCGTTTGGTCTTTTTAGAATCGGGCGGAAGCGGATTACGTCCGTTTTGCTCAATTTTTGGGGCTGTTAGAACCCTTTCCAACTTCACTGTAGATAAGAAGGAGAGAAAAACAAATATAAGAAAATGACATACTCTAATTAAGGAATCAAATGCCTCATTAGGATAACGATGGCTTCTACAAGATATTCTCGATAATCACTCACCTTGTTCAATGACTAATTCAGTCTATAAAATGGCGGATTTACTACATGGCCTAAATAATCTTCTCTAATCCATGAATATAGACGACAAAATAACGGTAGAACAATACCTCGTTATTTTCATCAGACTAATTAGACATTATAAACCGCTATTACGAACAGAAAGCATTGTTTCATAAAATTTCTAATCATTAAGGCAATTTTAATACCATAAAGTAATAAAACTAAACACTCAGACTTGAAATAAAAGCCAAATGAGAGAGAATATTTCTCAATTCGCATATTTATTACAGCCCATTGCTATGTCACGCGGGAAAAAAACAATATTTGAAAGAATATTTCAATTACCCTATATTTAATTATTTTCAAAAAGGCAATCGACAGTGAATATACCCACAATCCTAATTTACGAAAAATTTCCAATTATTTTTTCGCTAACGAACGCAAAATCGATTACTAATCAAACGTACTATAACCCAAATAAAACATCATAGATGTCAGGGTATGCCTACTTCATTTCGCTCCCAATATCGAAATACCAAATAAATGAAATACTAATTAAAAACAATAACGGACGACTTCAAAAATTCCGATAAATAATAAATTCCTATTCTCAGTACATTTTTACGTTAAACGGCATTTTTTAATTACAATTTCAAAATACTGCTTTAATGACTGGCATAAATTCTATATTTTAACGCCCACATATACATATCGCTTGTATATTGTATACTTAATTCAAATGTAAAAATGTATATTAGCATTCTGTAGAGGGGCACAAAATGATGAAGGTATTTACCAAATGACATTTAATTAACGCTCTAATTTACTATGAATTACAGAACAATCCATTGGCGATAATTTACTAGAAAAATACGACATTATCTAACATAATGGACGTTTATGTTCAGAAGATACCGTTGTAAACGATGACCAATACTAACATCTACATCTACAGATGTACATAGAATTAACGTTCTAAATTCACGTATGTAAACTATCAAATATAATAACGCACCAGTAATTAAGTTATTACAAGTAAACATATTTCTAGATCTTACAAAGCAAGAAAGTCCTTATTGAAGCATCTAATAAATGTGTAAACTAGTCATGCGAACAAAAGTAGTGAACCTATGATATATACCCAGTGGTTCAAAAATAACCAACAGACTAAAATTCGAAATATGGTAATTTAAATTTAAGAAATTAGGAGTACGATAGATTAGTAAATAAACATAGCAGATACTAAAAATATACAAGGGTCGAAATCGACGTATAACAATCTCAAAGCCAGGGCAACTGATGCCAAGTTTTGGTTCTTTCATATCCGAAAACAAATATCCTTGTTTAAAACATATAGCTCTTCAACTAACAGGATTCTTCGGATAAACTTACTTGTGCGAGTCAGCATTTTCAGAAATGAAAATAGTTAAAACGAAATATCGAAATCGACTAACTGACGAACATCTCTCAGCATGCCTGCGGTTAGCCCTCAGTAATTGCGAACCGTTCTTTGATAAGTTTGTGGATGATATGCAGTGCCGCGTATCAACATCTAAATTCTAACTGAAAGCAGTGACTAAAGAAAATTTCTGACGTTGCAATTTTATTAGATGTTTAACTTATACTTAGTATAATATACTTTGTATTTATATAAGTAATTGCAATAAATCATTTTCATAAATCTGTACGTATGAATCGCTTGTCACCCAAATGTTTTGTGGTAGATCGTAATCCCTAAAGGTCTCAGCAACCTTGCTCTAAATAAACAAGAATATAACAAAGAAATAAATATATGGAACTTACTGCAAGTGAGAATTAATGAATATTAAATCTCATTCTTACATGTAAATGTCGACTTATGTGATGCGTTCATAACTACAATCCGACAAACTAAGTTTGTATGCAGAACACACCCTTTCGCGACAACGAACTTCCTGGTAATTAGGTTAATTAAGAATTGCTGAAAAAAACAAGTCAATCAACGGGAAACGTACAGACGCGCGTTTCGTTCTGGTTGGAACTTTTCAATGCACGGCATTCCTCAAAGACGGACATTGCTTTTCATTTCTATACTTTCTGTATATATAGTTAACATTTGGAACTTACTGCAAGTGAGAATTAATGAATATTAAATCTCATTCTTACATGTAAATGTCGACTTATGTGATGCGTTCATAACTACAATCCGACAAACTAAGTTTGTATGCAGAACACACCCTTTCGCGACAACGAACTTCCTGGTAATTAGGTTAATTAAGAATTGCTGAAAAAAACAAGTCAATCAACGGGAAACGTACAGACGCGCGTTTCGTTCTGGTTGGAACTTTTCAATGCACGGCATTCCTCGAAGACGGACATTGCTTTTCATTTCTATACTTTCTGTATATATAGTTAACATTTGGAACTTACTGCAAGTGAGAATTAATGAATATTAAATCTCATTCTTACATGAACGCATCACATAAGTCGACATTTACATGTAAGAATGAGATTTAATATTCATTAATTCTCACTTGCAGTAAGTTCCAAATGTTAACTATATACAGAAAGTATAGAAATGAAAAGCAATGTCCGTCTTCGAGGAATGCCGTGCATTGAAAAGTTCCAACCAGAACGAAACGCACGTTTCCCGTTGATTGACTTGTTTTTTTCAGCAATTCTTAATTAACCTAATTACCAGGAAGTTCGTTGTCGCGAAAGGGTGTGTTCTGCATACTGGTACAAACTTAGTTTGTCGGATTGTAGTTATGAACGCATCACATAAGTCGACATTTACATGTAAGAATGGGATTTAATATTCATTAATTCTCACTTGCAGTAAGTTCCAAATGTTAACTATATATACAGAAAGTATAGAAATGAAAAGCAATGTCCGTCTTCGAGGAATGCCGTGCATTGAAAAGTTCCAACCAGAACGAAACGCGCGTCTGTACGTTTCCCGTTGATTGACTTGTTTTTTTTCAGCAATTCTTAAATAAATATAATTAAAACTATAGCACAAAGCAACGGTTATAACTAGGCTTGGAATAATTATGCACTAAAAAACTTCAAAATATGCAGTCAAAGTCTAATTTAAAAAAATAACTACTAATTTTTTATTTTAAGACATTTTTATTTTGCCGTTAAAACACACGAACAATTTTTTAGATTAAAAATTATTGAAATTATAGAAACAAATTATAATTACATTTAACTACAAAGTGATGTAAATTTCCGCCTATTGGCTAGAATATTTTTGTACTGTGAAATAACTCTCTCGATATCACACGGCACTATTGATACAAATTCATATTTTACAATGCCACTGGCATTTAAATATACATTTTTTCATTAAGGGTTGTTTTATTTTGCAACACCCCACTTTGATAGCCCGTATTTTTTGACAGCACTGCATTTCATTTATTGACGAAAGATTTTTTCTAGAGTCTTGCTAAACGTTAACTACTATATTTTCTACTATTTCAATGCTGTCTTGTAAAGATAATCCTTTAGTTTCTAGCGTAGAGATTGCAGTCGAAATGCACGCCAGATTAGTGCGAATAAAAATGAAATCTAACTAGTTCTAAATAGAACGTATGTATATAGAGGCCTGCAGCATTTTTAAGTGTCAAAATATAGTTTAAATATTTTTCACGCCGTTATATTTAAAAATGTTGGCAACAGTTAATGAACACTTTGTTAATTTGTATTTTCCAATACAAATATGAAATGACATTTCGCGTCGTACAGAATCGTTAACATAGACACAAGTATATTTGTTTTTTATTTGTATTTGTATGTAGGAATTTTTGTGTTAACACAGATAAATTGTTAATCGTTTTTTGGCAAATAAAATGTAATTGTGAAAAAATGTAAAAAATAAAATAAATGTTGATCACGGTACAATGGCGAATATTTTGTGCAGCAAGGGATCCGGTCAGGGTGCAGTTCAACTTATTTATAGTTTTTTTGTCTAACAGAAGGCAAACAGTACAATTAGATGCTATACGACCTAAATCATTACCCGTACTTAGTGTGCCTCAAGGGCCAGTTATAAGTCATTACTATGTTCGTTATATCCTGTAAACATGCCTCCGGTTATTAAAAAGTGTAGCATTCATTTATATGTACGCTGCTCAGCATAACTTTTCTTTTCTATCGCGAGATTGGACAAGTGCGGTATCTGCCTCAACGAGGATGTTGAGGCCGTTGTTGGTTTTTCGCGAAATAGAATGTCAGCACTGCAATGCTGTAAAAGTTGTATAACGATTATTTTCGCGCCGTGAGCACTACAACTTTGGCCACGTCTACCGACGACTTAGCCACCTCCTTTTGGAGGTAGACCACGTTTTTCTGAAAATAATCATTTAAACTGCTTGTAGAAAAAAAAGCGGCTTAGTAGATTCATTATTATTACCGTAGTTTACAATAATTCAGCGCGACTTGAAGCATACTAGCGCTCATACTAGCGCGTTAATCGTACTTTCTATTACGTCTATGGAAGTTTAGCAACTTTATACAAGCGGTAGACTTTTTTTCTGTTATCTTATTATGTAAATAATACGAGAAAAAAATAGCCTTGAAGGAATAAGGTAATTGAATAGATTTTTCTGACACTTTGCGTGGGCGGTAGAACGTTGATTGCAACGCTGCCACGGTGGTAGACTAATCATCATTCTATATTTTTACTTGTCGACAAACACCCTTCCAAGTTTCAAGCTTATAGGTATACGGCATTCACACAAGAATTATTTACATATTTACTCAATTGTTATTCATTAACGCAACCACATTAGGGTGGTAGACTGTCATTTTATTTATTTGCCATGTTGGAACAACAAATTGAGAATAAACGAGTTTTGTAGGAATCTGTGCAAATTTTGTGTTGCTGCCTCCCGGACTATACTGTTCTCAAAGCATTAGCGATGTGTCGATCCGGATGGATTCGTTCCAGAGGAATGAATCCATCCGTGGAACGATTTGGTACGAATCCGAAATTGTAACTCTATGTCGTTCCTTTATTCCGTTCCATCGAGTTTATTCAATCTATAACCACGATAGAACGGCACGTCGTCAAGCATTTGTCGGTCCTTTCACATACTTGCTTACTAAGATATAAATTATAAATGTATATATTGTCCATGTATTTCTTCATAATGTAAACAAATCATTAACACATGAGTCTCTCTATTTATGTTTATTTTAACTTTTGGCTCTTATCTACTCCATCAATTGTCGCTTGTCTCAATAGTATATATTGATGTAGGTCAAGCCTACACATAAGAATGCCTTAGTTAGCAAGAGACAGAATTTAAATGTGTACATGTAATCATTAGAATAATAAAAAAAAATATTGAAACTGAATTCTTCTTATGTAATATCAATAAAGTTGATTTCGCGTTTCTAATTGTTTAAAATTAATTCTCATATTTATTTATTTTAATCTTTTCATTTACTTTTGTCATTTCATTCCGAGATCTTGTATTTCCAAAGATATTTCAACTTAATTGATCAATAATAAATGACGCCAATTATTTAGGCGAGACTGTACTAATTTAAAATAACTACAGCGGGAATTATCCCAACAATAAAATTAGCATTATGTACAATTATCAACATTCACACATCAACTACTTATATACTAAAATAAACTATGGAATTTATATTAAGCATATGTATATTTTGAATGATTAAATTGTCATTTTCATTATAAAAAAAACAACGAGATTATAGAAATACATACAGATTGGACGAATCAGAAGTTAGGATTCAAAACATATGAGAGTTAGCGTCACTAGGTAAACATCTCCATTAAACACCTCGACGTATTTAAGTGCCTCTCTGCAAATTAAAAGAAAAATCATTAATAAAATTAGAAAACCTATACATCGAACCTAGTCAAACCTTGCCTGTATATCCAGTTCCTGTTTGACGCATTTTGCGAGTCCAGACGATCACCGGTGTTCAAGAAAACGAAAATTCCATTTCACCGGGAAAGCCTGCCGTTAGATCGAAACCCAAGCGGGGACGCCATCCAATTGCCCGTTCAAACTCGTATCCTGCATTTACGGATCTACCAGCCAAGTCCAGAATTACCAATTCCTGTCTATGTCCACATAAGTATTTTTTAAACCTCCTACGAATTTTTGAAAATGATAAATTGATTCACTTCAACAAATAAAACCGCAATCAAATTATTTTTAATAGTTATAACTTATGTTGCATTTTAATATTAACATAATTTAAGTTAAGTC
Source organism: Melolontha melolontha (assembly GCA_935421215.2). Taxonomy (NCBI): domain Eukaryota; kingdom Metazoa; phylum Arthropoda; class Insecta; order Coleoptera; family Scarabaeidae; genus Melolontha; species Melolontha melolontha. The sequence goes on from OW285236.1 coordinate 49,437,822, forward strand.
TACAAGAATACAGTTTCCTGTTTAATATAGATAAATTTAATAATATAATTATTTATGAATTTAGCTTTATTAATGTCAATTATATACGAACTGTAATGAACTTCATGTGTATGAGAATTAATAATTATTAAATCTCATTTTACATGGGATTGTCGCTATAATTTGTTGCATTTAATTCTACAATTCGTTCATTACAGTTCGTATATATACACGTAGTATAGAAGTGAATATCATGTCTGTCTTCGGTAAGGTGCACTGATGATCTGTAAAAAACAGTGAAATATCGATGTATGCACATTCCGCGCAGATAAGTTTTTCACAAAATTTTTCATTTGTACTGACAACTTGTACAGTTGATGTCGCGGCTTGTTGACAATCTAGGGCAAAAGTGATTTGCCGAATTGTAGAATTAAATGCAACAAATTATAGCGACAATCGCATGTAAAATGAGATTTAATAATTATTAATTCTCATACACATGAAGTTCATTACAGTTCGTATATATACACGTAGTATAGAAGTGAATATCATGTCTGTATTCGGTAAGGTGCACTGATGATCTGTAAAAAACAGTGAAATATCGATATATGCACATTCCGCGCAGATAAGTTTTTCACAAAATTTTTCATTTGTACTGACAACTTGTACAGTTGATGTCGCGGCTTGTTGCGTCTACAATCTAGGGCAAAAGTGATTTGCCGAATTGTAGAATTAAATGCAACAAATTATAGCGACAATCGCATGTAAAATGAGATTTAATAATTATTAATTCTCATACACATGAAGTTCATATATATATATATATATATATATATACTATAGCAACGTAAGTTCAAACAAGATGTAAGCACAAGGTGGAATTCTACTAATGATATGTTTGATAGAATTATTAAAATGAAACAAGCGTTAGCTATTTCAAACTGCAATATTAATTTGTTTGATCACGATTTCGAAGTTCTTTCTGTGCTGCAAGATCTTAAAATCTTTCAATTTGAACATACAGAAGATAATCAAATTTACAGCGAGTCCACATTTCTCGATCCGCGATTTAAAAAGTATGGTTTCAGTAAAGAGCCCACCAGCATATAATAAATACCTATCAAACAATCATACAGAAAATAGCCGCTTTAATTGAAAAGAAAAATACAAACCCGAGTGACCCTACTGCAATAGAAAAAGTGTAGATACAGCAGACGATAACCTATGGAGTAACTTTGATAATGAGATTTCGGAAATAAAAACAACATTCAACCCTACTGCAGAAGCAATTAGTGAAATTGATAAATATGTTCAAGAATCCTTATTAGCTAGGAATCAAAATCCTCTTAAATGGTGGGAAGACAGGAAAAATGTTTATATAAATTTATATACCTTTATGAAAGGTCGACTTTGTATTCCAGCTACATCTGTTCCTTGTGAACGTAATTTTCAAAAACTGGACAGATTCTAACAGATCGAAGAAGTAGATTATCTGCTTCAAATGTAGAAAAAATAATATATTTTAAATTATAATCATAACTTGTATTAATGTAATTTTTGTACACCAGTACTATAGGTTTATATTTATTGTTTTGTATTTATTGTAAGATTCACATGAAAACATGTCAGTGTACAAGTAAATATAAAATTTTTCCTACATAAATATTATAAATTTACATACTCGTGTAGCTCTTAAATAAATAAATAAAACAAACAGGCAATTATTCCGATCCAATAAAGCTAGATCGAAATGTGTAACTTGTCAGACTTTACAACTCCGATCGGTATTTAACATCGAGGTTGTTATAATCGTTCCAAGGAACGAATCCTCTGGACTCGTTCCATCTGCAGAATGGAACGAGAAGGAACGAGTCCACAAAAGGAACGATTTCGCCCATCTCTACAAGGCATGCTTGGAATTTGATGGTAATAATTAATAATTAATTTCGATTTGGCGCTAAAATTAATAAATATAAATCTGTTCTGAATTTCGATGTAAAAAGGAAGTTGTGTGAAGCTTTCGTTTTCTCACAATTTACTTATTGCTCAACCTTATACCACCCAGGATTTGATTGTGTTACAGAACAAAGAATTCAAAAGATTCAAAAGAAACTGTTTGGATTATTTATACACGTACGTTCATGTGTAGCTCTTTATATACCCACATAGTCAGATACCTACTAATTCTTACTTTGATCTGTTCCAGAGCAAAAATGGGTATGGTTTACGTGTTCTGAGGTAGGAAACATGCAACGACATGTTCAGACATGTCCACTCAATGTTCGACAAAACAATATTTTTGGTAGTATCTTTCTTATATAAAAGTAACTTTTGTAAAATTTGATGCGCTTTTTGAAAAATTTTAAATCAGATTCAGAATCGGCATGACAAAAGACATAAACTGCACGTGTGGGTGTATAAGAAAACCAAACTATGTTGACCGGTGTTATTAGTCAAAATCTACCCTATCCAATATGAAAATTAAGTTTATGTGCGAAAGATAACAAAAGTAATACTTCGCAGTGAAAAAAATAAAGGGATTATTGTTTCGCAATGAAAAAAAAAATAAATGGATTATTGCTTGTTTTTTGTTACTGTACAAAAGCAACCATTATGTATTATCGATCTTCTACCAGATCAGTTAATGAGTTATTAAAGTTGACAGCTCATTAAAATCACAAATGACAAAATGTAATTTATTGTGACACATAACTAACAAACCGTGCTAGCGCAAGTCATCCATATACTAGTACATAGGCATCTAAAAATAATCGCACCGTGGGTGCACAAATATTCGTTTGTGATGTTAGTTTTTTTTATCTTTTTCACCAATCTCGCTAATTTGTGAATGCGGTAGACCATCCCATTTCAAAAGGTTTTTATGTTTCATTTAAACATTTGAATCATCTTTTTGTTTCTGTTTTTATATATTTACAGTTTTATGGTTATGATTTTAAAGAAGAATTTGTTTAGATCAAGATATAAGGTAGACCTGTTTACATTAAAATAGGATGAATCGGGTGTTTTTTTACAAGGATTACAAAAAAATATGTAAATGTCTAATACTAACAAAACTTATACTTAATAAAACTATATTTAATATTATTTACAAACATATATAATCAAGGATATACAAAACATGCGTACGACCGGTGATGACATATGGTGCGGAGACGAGAGCGGAAACAACGATAACAAAGAGGATACTAAGAACAACCGAAATGAAGACTCTAAGAACGATAACAGGATACACATTACATGATAGGCAAAGAAATACAGACATAAGGGAGAAGTGTCAAACGGATGACGTAGTCAGATGGATACGGAAAAAAAGAAGAGAATGGAACCACCATGTCAGCCGAATGACTCCCGACAGAATGGCCAGAATAGTACGAAACAACATACCTCACGGAAGAAGACCCATAGGACGACCACCAAAACGCTGGCGAGACAGCTGGCAATCAAATTCACAAGAACTGCCGCCACAAAGAAACCGGAACTAAACAGGCGATACGCCTATTGAAAGAAGAAGAAGAAGAAGAAACATAGGTACATCTGAGGATTTAATATACTCGGTATATTGAACTTTCAGTTGTATTCGAGCATTCCACAAACAGCAGACAATATGAGGTTTTCAGCAGATTGTATAAGGTTTCGACATCTTAGCTACTTTTAATGCTATGAGATAAAATCCTGTAAGTACACTTTTATCAGGATGGCTTACTTGCAAATAGAAGTTTGTTGACTTCTTAAGGTGTGTAATTTTCTTTAGAAAAATTCCAAGGGTTTGTTTTTATGAGCCGGATGTTTAATTTCCAAGTGTTAAACTAATGTTGATGTCTTCATACTTTCATCGGAGAGAACTTGAAAGCAAACAAAGCCCTATGGCTTTCAATCCAATAAGATAAAGATTGTACAACCTTGTCTTTTTGCCAACCGATTCACTGGATGTAGATGGCTCACTTCGTTTTTTCACAAATTTATACGTTTCGAATAATTAATTAAAAAATAATAATTTTACGGTTGACCGCACACTAAATTAAAAACATCAGACCTGCACTTTGCATTCGAAACTTAACTGAAGTTGTCAAGCGCGTCTTTTATACTAGTGACAGCACGACTTGTTCAAACGCATCAATTTGCATGTGCAAACATGCTCTCACAGCGAGTATTATAGAACGGGACCAAATTACAAAGAGCACGTATACATACAAGATGATACAAGTTGGATCTTGTAAATTGCTCATGTATGTACACGTCATACATGCATGTTCAAACCCATCGCTATAAACGCAGCGACATAAAATAATAGGAATTATTACATTTTTTATACTGTCGGTATTTTTTTAATATATAAAATTAGTGCAATGTGATTTTATAATATTAAATAATTTTTTACATTTGTAATTACAGTCTAAATTAAATTAAGAATAGTAAGGCTTTTATATTAGACTTTAAATACATTTACTATTTGGGGGTTGCAGAGCTAAGAAATTTGTTACTATAACCCCGATCTCTTCGGTTCGGTGTCAATACAAGTAATTCTGATGATGTGCTTATAGCTGTCTGGCTGCCTTTTGTGATAGTTCATTTAGCACTATCCAGGGTTCACGTGTAGTATTTTACTACGGACGCAAACTAGTTCTACACCCCTTATATCTAATGTATTACACCCAATATACTGCCCCTAAAATATTTCATTATTGTGCTAAATCAGAGTTACTGGTTAGAAAGTCCGAGACACATGATCTGGGCATACTATTTTGTTACACTGCATGACTTTTTATGATTTTTGGTATGTAGGAACCGTGCAGGAACTGTCAGAATAAAGTTTCTAACCTTAAAATTAATTTACGTACGTAAACAAAATTGGTACATAATTAATTGTTCATTAAATTTATGTGTACCTATATTGATAATATAATGGATAACATGACAATATTATAACCTATAATAACCTATACCTATAACCTATAATAATATCCTATAATTTAATCTGTCCCATATTAGTAAAATTTACGTAACTTTTTTCAAGTCCTAGACGAGACACCACCGTAGCTTCAGAGAGTTCAGTTTCTATTAAGGAAATAATCCTTACTTTGTTAAAATAGAATATCTGTCGCAGAACAATCGTTTTGAGTTTACAATTACCGCGAAATTTAAAAATATCACATGAAAAATCTTGGCCAATAGGTACGGTACGATCTGGAAAAATCATATTATTTTGCTGTGACTGGCCTATGAGTTAGCTTATTATTTTCGTCATAGCAAAAATCATATAGTCTATTGGTCATGTGTTCAGTCATATGACAAAGCATATGATAAAACACATAGTCTAAACAGGCTTTTATAATAACACTTCTTATTAAGATTTTCATTATCACCCTTTTAAATCTTCGTCTCTCTCTTCTTAAACTAACACATATTCTTAACTCAACACATATAATCTCTTCTTTATCTATTAAATTCTTGAATCCTTTCTATTTCAAAACAACAATTCTTCTATTTTATAGTTATATTTATATATTTCGCTTTCGCAATATTGGTTATCAATTTTTAATTCGTAACAAGCATAATCAATAATATTTTCCCCTCTTTTTTTTATTTTACGAAATCCCCAGGTACTTATTTTATAATAAGAAAAATCAATCTCATTAAAACCTATAATTTCACATTCACGATGTCATAATTCTTGTTTTAATTATTTTTTTTACATTTAAACCAAACACATTTATATTACTTATTCTTATACAGGGTGGCCCAAACTGACCGAAGGGGTTTGAGTTCATTATAACTTCTTATTTAAGACATAATTATTAATTTTTTTAAATTTTAAATACAGTATATTAATGGAGAATATTTTTAATTTAATTATGAAAAATTATATCTCGCAAGTGGTGGCCATTTTCTGCTTCGCATATTCGTGCTCTTTCCAAAACATTTTCCATAACCTTTCGCAAAACTTCAGGTGTTATGTTGTTGATTTCGTCGCGTATATTATTTTTTAATTGCTGTATGGTTCGAGGCTTATTAATATAGACTTTTCCTTTGAAATAACCCCAAAGGAAACTGTCTGAAGCGGTTAAATCCGGTGAACGCGGAGGCCAATTAAAATCGCTTGTACGGGAAATAATTCATTCACCAAAGATGTCGCGTAAAAGAGCCATTGTGTCCCTCGCAGTGTGCGCTGTGGCTCCATCCTGTTGGAACCATACTTGCGGATGGTTTTCCACGGCTGGCCTTAAAAAATTTTCTAACATTGTCCGATATCTAACACCAGTGATGGAAACGGCGACACCGTGTTCATTTTCAAAAAAATATGGGCCAATTCTTTCCAACGAAACACCGCACCAAACGGTACACTTAAGTGGGTGTAATTCTCGCTGTTGAACTACTCTTGAATTTTCCGTAGCCCATATCCTGCAGTTTTGCCTATTAACGAACCCATTTAATTGGAAATGGGCTTCGTCGCTCATAATTAAATTATGAATAAAATCATGATTTTCTTCTGCTTTTTGACGAAAATAAATTGCATAATCAAGTCGTTGCTGGTAATCTGTCGGTTTCAATTGTTGGACAAGCTGAATTTTGTATGGAAACATTCTAATTGTATGCAAAATTCTCTGCAGCGACCCTCTTGAGAGGCCAAGTTGTGTCGAACGTCTCCTGGTTGATGTTTCTCCATCTTCCCGAATACTCTCCTGTACCCGTTCAATATTGTCATCCGTGTGCACCGTTCGTCGTCTGCCGGCACCAGGAAGGTTCCTTACTGCCCCTTGTTCTCGAAAATTTGCAACCAGAGGGGTTATTGTTGACTCTGAGGGTCCAACCCGCACATTAAAATAACGACGATATGCACGAGTCAAAACAATGGATCGTTGATTTGAGAAATAAAGTTCAACGATTTTGGCACGTTGTTCAATTGTGTACTATTCCATTTTAAATTCCCCAAGTCTTCTTTACAAAATACTGAAAACAAAAACAAAAAAAAATTATAATAAAAAAGTTATAAGGAATTAAAACCCCTTCGGTCATTTTGGGCCAGCCTGTATCTTAGACACTTCATACTAAACTTAAACCTTTTTTCCAATAAATATTTGATAACAATACGTTTCATTATTGCCCTGTAAGTGGCAATTATTGTTGGTCGAATAAAGACTATTATTATATCTGAATTCAGTTGAATTTAGAAACAATATAAAAATTCGAACAAGTCACGAATTACACAGCTTGCTAGTTAACAAGTAGATTATAACCGATATGTTATGTAAACAGATGATACAATTCAAAAACAAGAAAAATTAAGGTTTTTTATGTTTGTAAAAGTAGAAAAAATAATTTCCATATTACAATAAATATTCAAACTAGATACCTTCGGCATCGCCACGGACTTTCGCTCGATGGGTAGTGTTATACGCTACTTGCTTGAGCATCGAAACTAGAATGAAGCGAATATTGTCTTCGATGCTTTTTTTTTCAAAAATCATCTGTCATTTGCGGATTATTCTTATAAGCTCGAACTTTGAAATAACCCCAAAGAAAAAAGTCCAAAAGGAGTAAATCGTACAAACGCGAAGGTATGATTTTGTTCAAATATAAGCTTCCAAAATAAAAATTCGCTGTTGCGGAGTGAAAATAATGGTTGCGTTTCGTATTCTCGTTCGCACTGACAACTAGATTATTATTCTCGTCTCGTACGTCGGCACACGGAGAATCCAATAAATAGTCTGAGCATTCCGTGTGCAGAGTTTCATGTCGCTAGGTCGCGCTGTTGCACAACGCCCGGCTTCGTGGCGTGGACTGCGTATTAAATGAATAACCCTGTATTTGGTATATTATCTTAATATATATTTTTTCTTCAAACGATCTAAAATATGATCATTTTAATACTGAATACATACCTTAGAAGTAATACATTTTTTTACTAGTAAAAAAATGGGCTCATTTCTTTACTAGTAAAAAAATGTAACCGACCAATCATAACTCCTTAAAGTGACTGCACAATTATTTGATAACTGTCAAATATTTACAAAATGGGCGAAGAAGAATTTCAATGTACTCCATCAGAATTAATAAAAATCGCCAATCAAGCTGCTGCAACTTTAATCCCAACCAAATCTCGTAAAGTGTGTGAAAATGCGTATGGAAAATTTCTGAAGTGGACTAGAGAACACAACATCTACACCGAAAACATTTTGTTGGCATATTTTGCAAGTTTATCAAAAAATTTGAAAAGCTCCATATTATGGGCACAATATTCAATCATTAAAGCTCAACTAAACTTAACACATAATGTAAATATTGGAAAATATAACAAATTGACAGCATTTTTAAAGCGTCAAGGCGAAGGTTATAAACCAAAAAAATCTAAGGTATTGTGTAAAGGTGAAATTGACAATTTCTTAGTTAATGCGCCGAACAGAGAATATTTAGTTGCTGGGGTACGTATAAGTGTCAGTGCGCAATATAACGTTCTTTTACTATAATCGGAGACTTTTACATGAATATGTACATAGAGTATGCTGCTCTTCGTCTAAAGGCCACAAACTTGACCAGATTTTTTATTAAATATCAAAATGGGAAATGTCAGAATGTCAACTACTTCTATCAACACCGACATCGAAATAGGCAATAGTGATTTCAATATACAAAATTATTCTGTTCATAATTGTACTTTTAATCTTACTTAAATAAATAAAAGTTTACACAAAACACTTTGACAGTTGTTTGACAGATATATAAAACCTATATTTAAGCGACTATAATGCATGATATATTTAAATGTGTAGCTCACAATAACGGTAAAAATTATTTGAAGAAAATATAGTATACATCACACGGAGTAGAAAGCTTTTTGTGTCTCGCCCAGTTTGCACTGTCTCGGCTATCGCCTCGACAGCAAACTTCTGGGCTCGGCACAAAAATGACAGCTTTCTACTCCTAGTAATGTAATATACTATTTCTTTTGATAAATATCAAATATAATACACCAGATCATGATAAACATAAAACATAAATATAAAAGTATCTACAACAGAAATAAATGATGACGTAAATTAAGAATTCATAGAATTAATAAAAATGGTTTTCTAAGATGTGAGAGACTATATAAGCTGTGTAAATACAAAGGTGGATCATTATCACCGTGACTTTTTGAATGAAAGATAGTTTTTTCGGCAAAAAAAAAACGTTTTATTTCTCAACATAGCCTCCTTTGAGCTCAATACACTTCGCCCAAATATTTTTGTCTCTTCCAAATAGAAAGGTTTTCAAAATAAACATTCTTTTGAGCGATAATTTCATCGTAGAAGCCAAATCTCTTTCAACCGAACCATTTGTTTAAATTTCGTAACAGGAAATAGTTACTGCGGCTAAGTCCGGAGAATATGGCGCATACAGTAGCAATTCATATCTCAATTCATGAAATTTCGCCATGGCAACCACGTATGTGTGCACCCACATTTTCTTGATGGAAGAACACTTTCTTCTTGGCGGTCGATTTTTCTTCAAATCACCATTGAACCGGAGCAATTAATTGCCGTACTATTCGCCGTTGATTGCTTTTCCCTTTGAAGGTAATCGATATGGATCATCCCAAAAAATTGTTTTCATGGCCTTGTTGGCCGACACCCACAGGGCCTTTTTCGGCACCGATTCGCCCAGGAAAAGCGGATGTTTGGACTGCTAATTGGTATCCGCTATATTGTGGTGAATCCATGTTTCGTACGCGGTTATGAAACCGCTCAAAAACTCGTCCGGATTGTGGATGAATAACGGCAAACATTCGTTTGATGTTGTCACACAATCGCGTTTATGATCAATTGTGGATTCTATCGCGGATTTTTTCAGTTGTTTTGAGTACTGTGACCCCATTTGGGCGTCTACAACGTTCGGTGTCACACGTGCTTATGCGATCACAACGAAATTCAGTAAACCACTTCTACAGAGATTGCCCAAATCAACAGAATAGCCTAATAATATAACACGAACATTAATAATTAATTTTATTTACCCTATAATCTACATACAAAACGTTCAAATTTTCAATAAACCTAGAAATTGCCCACGTTTCCAGGATACCTAATAAAACAATTCTAATATTAAATTTAAACTACAGCCTTTTTCTTCATACAAAATAAAAAAATGCCGAAGAAAAAAATGGTTGATGTGCACACGAAATTCAGGTTGCCTGCTTTAAATGGTTGTCAAACTTTAATTAAACGACGCAGCTTTCTCAAACTTTGACAGTAGTCTATTCAAATAGTTGACGGGAGTAATGTCGCTTTTCAATTTACAACGCAGGAAATTCAAAAAATGAAATGTATTCTGTTTGTTGTTGAATATTATAATAGTTTAATTATTTATTTCCTGCTGCGTCATTTAAATAAATAAATTACTGCACAGAGATTGATTAATTTCACTAGAATTACAGTTACTTAGTTATTGTGTGTATTTGAAAAAGTTTTGTTTGTAAGTTAATTCACAACATTGTTTTGCATCTGCAATACAGTTCAATTATTTATTTTGATGGATTTTTGAATTTTTATAACGTGAAATGGTTGAAAGACTTACGATAGATCCTACCTTCCATAGCGAAATTATTTTAATAATATACAACGAGACTATAAATGATTGTAAATTTTCGACTTAAGTTGGAAACACTTCTGTAATTTTATGTTAGCACACCTGATTTTTAACGCATCCATATGATACAAATGACATAACCTACAAAGTTGTACCTATACACGAATATCCAGGCAAGCCAATTTTTCAGTGTTGCCAAAGTAAATATTTGTTACAAACATTTATAGTCACGTAGTAGTAGAACGATATTAATTTGACGTTCGTCAAACTCTAATTCGGTATTAAACTTTGTTAGCATATGTGCTTTGGCAAATCCACAAATTAAGACTACAAACAAAATTCAAAAGAAAGAACTTTCACAAGCTTTTATTTATTTATTTCTTTATTTTTTACGCAACAGAATTATAATTCCATTTACAGGATAAAATCAAAACAAAATTGTAAATCATACACATAACAAACAAGTGCTATTAGAAACAAAAAAAGTATTATAAAAACTTCACTTCCTAAATATAAAAAATATAAAGAAGCCTCAAACAATATATCAAAATAATTGAAACATACATGAGTAGGTAAACCCCACCAGTTTTGTATAATACAAAGGTATTTTGAATAATATAAAATATTATTAAAAATCTGGTGTGAAGAACACAAATACAGGTTCACTATTAATATTTTTGTGAACGCATCTGAACATATCTCTCCCCAGAGACGTAGATACGTATTTCGCCTTTCTACAGGCTCATCGGTACGCCCCTGCTGGAGAAAGGATATCTTCAGACACATTCACAAAAAAGAACCACATCGCCACATCACAGAAATTATCCAGAAGTATCGTAGAAGTAAATTCAGCGCTGCCCGTTGTCAGACAGCCGAAGTACCTCGCCCCGTCCTCATAACCAATGTGAAGTAACGACGTCCTTCCAAAGGTGGCACAGCCATCTCTAGAAACTGCATTTTGTTTGTGTCTTCACTCATACTACGGACTAACCGCATGTGTAATGTATCAGAATAATTGAAACATGATTAGGTAAACCCCACCAGTTTTGTATAATACAAAGGTATTTTTAATAATATAAAATATTATTAAAAATCTGGTGTGAAAAACACAAATACAGGTTCACTATTAATATTTTTGTGAACGTGTCCGAACATATCCCTCCCTAGAGACGTAGATACGTGTTCGGACACGTTCACACAAATATTAATAGTGAACCTGTATTTGTGTTCTTCACACCAGATTTTTAATAATATTTTATATTATTAAAAATACCTTTGTATTATACAAAACTGGTGGGGTTTACCTACTCATGTATGTTTCAATTATTCTGATACATTACACATGCGGTTAGTCCGTAGTATGAGTGAAGACACAAACAAAATGCAGTTTCTAGAGAGATGGCTGTGCCACCTTTGGAAGGGCGTCGTTACTTCACATTGGTTATGTGGACGGGGCGAGGTACTTCGGCTGTCTGACAACAGGCAGCGCTTAATTTACTTCTGCGCTCGGTCTGAATAATTTCTGTGATGTGGCGATGTGGTTCTTTTTTGTGAATGTGTCTGAAGATATCCTTTCTCCAGCAGGGGCGTACCGATGAGCCTGTAGAAAGGCGAAATACGTATCTACGTCTCTGGGGAGGGATATGTTCGGACACGTTCACAAAAATATTAATAGTGAACCTGTATTTGTGTTCTTCACGCCAGATTTTTAATAATATTTTATATTATTAAAAATACCTCAAACAATACACAATATTCAAACTGATTATAAACAAAAGTCTGCACATGTGATTAAAACTAATAAAAATAAAAAAACAATAACATCCAGGAATTAATTGTCAAGATAGGTACATACTACAAGGAATATATATCGCAGGTATAAATGAGGAGCCGTTTGAAGGTCAACAAACCACAGAAATACATATCCATTTCAGAAAAATACTGACTGAAGTCGCTGCTCATAACGTAGACAGGAGACCTGACCAACACATTGGTTCCAGGAAAAGGAAGATAAAAGTACGGAAAGGACATGTGAATAATAGTGGGACAAGAAAATTAAAGTAAGATAATAGCGTTGTGCAGTCAACTTCATTGTAAAGAAGCCTATGATGGAAGTTGAGGCTGGCTACAAAACGTCTAAAGGAGAGAGAAGGCACGTTGAAGCGAGAAAGGAGTTGAATGTGATCAAAGCCTCTGTCGGGATAGAAGCTTTTAACGGACCAAATTTTAGCTGGCCGACTTAGAAGAGAAAAGTCAGTAAAATTCGTAGATATTAGATAAAATGATATTGATTTTTTAAATTCATTACATTACTGTGTTAGTTAAAATACTCCCAGCAAGTAAAAAGGAAAAAGTAAAAAGGAACACACATGTTTAATTATTCTGTGTCGCTATATACCATATAATTTACATCATTTTTTTCAAGTCATAACGTGTCTTAAAAAAAACTACCTTAGGGATGAAATGAATGATGGCCATGAAATTTTCAAGTATAATCCAACTCAATTAAAAAATTTTGCTGTTGTCAAATAGCTGTTACATTTATATATAAATCTAATAAATTAGCAAAGAATTATCTAAATTAAAATATAAGTTTACTTTTTAAATTTCGTGATTATTTGAATTGAGATGAATGATTTGCGCGTCCATTAAATTTTGTCAACGTATACCACCCTATAGGCAACTTTTAAATCGGTGCTTGTGAAAAGTCTATGTGAATATAATGAATGTTTTAAAAAATGTTATTAATCTAACCACCATATCCTTGTATAAAATAGTAGATAGTTTTTTACCATTTCAAGGTAAATTATTAAACACTTTCCAAGTGTACAGTTTGGTTGTAATTTAAGTTTTCAAATTTTACATTGAAAATATTGGAAAACAAGAACCAGTACCTATATTATTAACTTATAACTAATTTATAACTTAGTTATCGAAAAAAATACTTAGACCAGGCGTGACACATATTTCGATTATAGGAGTACACCAAGAAGTAACAACCTTACTCACTGGTCGTACAAACAGAAGTGTTCGTAAGACACCTGCGCGAAGAGCGGCCTTGTCAAAGGTCCACACAAAGGGGGCAGCCAATAGCAAAGGATATAACGAATATAATAATATAAACTTTTAAAACAAAGGAAAATAAACTGTAACAACTCGCACGACCATCTTCACAGAGATCTACGCCGTTGGCAATAGCTGGCTGCCTTCTAAATTTAAAATCATCCCGCCTACGCAAAGTAAAGGAGTGAAGAGGGTTGTTGTATTGGGCAAAATTTAATTAAAGTCAAGTTTTCGTGGTCTTTTGTTGCTTGCACCTGGTGTACGTTACACAATCTAAATACAATGTCATGACAGATGGGCGTTTTGTTGAATTGATTTCAAACGTACTATTTGACTTCATATCAAAATCCAGGCTTACTATTTACTGTTTTTTTTTAGAAAGCACGATATAATTACATTGTGTCGTTAGTTGAATATTTATTACGTTTCAGTAATTTTTGGTGAATTCTACTGTATGTAATATTTGTATTAAAATCGAAAGAATCCATACAGGTATGAGTGACTTTAAACATTAAAAATAGTTTTTTATTTGTTATTTTATACCGTAAGAATGGACATTCTTATGTACATAACAAATACTTAAACACTAAAGCTTTTGCCATTAACAAGAACCCAGAAAACCTATAGACGTTATAGTAAACACTTACATTTTTCATTCACGCTGTAGTCATAAATTATTAAATACTTAAAAATATTGGACACGTTTTCTGATCCAACAATATATCACACAGTTAAGCGGGAATACATACTTAACAGCAATTACATGTATATATGTGCGCGAATATAAATACACTTCGGACAATAAAACTCGAGTGGAGTGAGGTTATGTAACTAAAGTATTTGAACTTGGACACAGGCCAACGAGTACGGCACGTTCGAGTGCTTGACATCTGTATCAATCCAAAATCATATTGGAGATACAGATATTTCATATCTACGGATTAAATTTGAAGCTTCTAGTAATATCAAGAAAAAATCCATAAAAATGGAAAACGCAGAAGCTTTTCAAGTACTATTTCTAACAGAAATGTGTACTGTATACGAGGTGCTACCCGGAAATTCCCGAAATTTTAATGTGGCCCGCGAAGGGCATTCTATAGCGCTTAAATGCATGATTTTTTATTTTTCACTAAAACATACGAAATTCCATAGTTAGAACCTAAGAGAGCATGGGAAAAATACTGAAAAAAAATCAACTTTTTTTTTCAAAAAATTAATTGAAAAACATTGTTTGTTGCCAAATGGCGACATTATGCATTAGTAGTATGGAAAAAATCAAGAATTATAGGAATTTCTGAAACAGTTTTTGTGTTCGTTTAAGCATAATTCAATTCCACATTTTTCGCCTTTAGTAAAATTTTGCATCTCATTTTGGAAACCATTAGGACAGGTCAATGTCCAATTTGATCGGTACGCACTTCTTTAGGTGGCATATACTTGGTTGGCCCATTCTTTTTTTTTCTCAGAAATTTCATTTTCCAACGTACTTGGTCTTCCGCGATTAGATACTACTCATCTTAGATTGTATAAATAGTATGCTACAGCTACACGAAATTCGGCTTGAGATAGTATTTTACCAGTTTTCCCCCTAACAGACATTATTCGCTTATAGAGCAACCAAGCATTCGCCATAATTAAATCCAATAGGTGATCAAATATTTGGATATACCATTTGCCACACTTGATTTTTATTTTATATCTACCAATCAAAATATGTGACTTTTTCGTTAACTTCGCGAAATTTATCGATTAGGGTGTCGTCGCTGACCGGTTGCGCTATCGTTAAGTTGGAGAGCAATTCCTCGATTGTTTCAAGCTACTCCTTGATTGATTTTGATCCCCGTCGCGTGTTGTGCAATTGTGTAGTTAACGCAATGATTGATTTCTTTGTTATGAAGTGTTCTCTTAAATCCGGAATTAAGTTTGCGTTAGTATCGTAAATTTTTCCATGCCTTAATTTTGCCTTAGTTGATAAACGCGTTTTTAAAATGTAATTTGTTAGATTTTTCTTACCCGCGTCGTCTAAGAAAGAATCGTACAACTCGATCAAGTCTATTAATTGTATAGTGATTAGTGACTTCTTTATTATTGTTCATGACAGGTAACAAACTTGCGGCAGTACTTAAATTGAATTTTTCGGCCATATTGTCAGATTATATACTTGACAAAATTTTTTATAACCGTGTTAACATTTTATCTCCCTGTATCTCCCTACACTCTTATAAAACAAAATATTGGCATAAGCAGAAAATTGTTAAAATATTAAATACCGCATGTGTCACATGTCATTAGTAGAGAACGGATGCAATTTCCATAAAACGCAATCGGCAATTGGAATTGTGTATAACGTCGCACAGTACATCCCGGCGTATTTCAATGAAGTATTTGTTTGACTTACTCGGCCACCTGGTCTCGTACGATAACAATGGACAACTCAGCTATTGTATTCGGAGAATATAGTGTTTTTTAAAGTGTTTTATGAGCGTAGATAGAAGCGAGGTTTTTTTAATGTATTTTATTTATTAGTTTATATTTCGTAAGATAAATAAAGTGCGCTGAGTAAGTTTCTTGTTTTCATAGTTTAAACTGTTTATTACATCGTAATTTTTGTGATAGATCCTGTTTAATATCGTTTGATTGAATCTATTTCTACCAATTATTTCGACGTAAGTGTGCATTGAATTTCGTTCAGTTTCATTTATTTAGATCTAGAGCATTGTTTAAGTTACTTTTTCAGACATGATATGGAAGAATGTCGAGAACGGCATTGTAAAACAATGGCGAGTTGGATTGACGGTCATACTGATTGTATTCCATTGTCAGTGATTCCGAAATTTATTACAAAATCCGTAAAATATCGTCAAAAGTTCGTCACTTAGGATCGCAAACACATCTGAACTCTGTAAAACTTTTATGGCGGCTAATATTCCATTAAATAAACTTAGCAATCCCACTTTAAAAATATTTCTTCAAAAATATACTGGTCGAAATGTTCCTGATGAATCTACTTTACGCAAATATTATGTTTCTAGGTGCTATACGATAACAGTAGAACGCATTAGAAGCAATCAATACATCTGGATAAGCGCCGACGAAACGGTGAATATGTTAGGACGCTGTGTGGTAAATGTTGTAGCTGGTGTACTACATTCAACTATTCCCTATAACTCATATGTAATAGCAACAAGTGTTATAAATAGAGTTAATGCGGAAACAGTTGCTGAAACCATTAAGGAGAATATGCAAAAAATGCTTCATTCGGACGCCACGTACAAAGAAAAAATACTTTTATTTGCCAGTGATAGCGCTGCGTATATGTTAAAAACAGGCAGACTATTGAAGAAAACATATCCTAATATGCTGCATATTACTTGTGTAGCACATGCTCTCCACAGAATCTGTGAATATATCAGAGACACTTTTCCGGAAGTTGATAGACTTGTATCAGCTTTTAAAAAAGCTTTCAAAAAAACACCATTGAGAGTAGCTCTTTTCAGGGGAAAATTTCCATCTCTGTCACTGCCTCCCACTCCAGTAATAACTAGATGGGAAACATGGCTGGAAGCTACTAGTTATTATGCTGAGAATTTCGATAGTCTAAAACTGTTCGTAACACTGCTAAAGTAGGATGCTAGAAGTATTGGTGAGTGCAAGGAGTTCACACAAATCCCAAATTTAAAAAATCAGTTGTACTTTCTTCACGAACACTTTGGAAAATTGCCAAAACTAATCACTTATTTTGAAAATCGAAATCTCAAATTAAATGACAGATTAACCACATTAGATGTGGCTGTTAATAATTTGAAAAGTATTCCAAGTGACTTCGGATGTGGCCTTCGGCAAAAGTTTGAAGCAATTCTTAATAGAAATCCAGAATTAGTTACATTGCAGCAATTATGTATGGAGACAATTCCACAAAATCTAACGGCTAAATATGAAGAAATAAAAGAATATTTCCAGTATGCACCTATAACCAGTTGCGATGTAGAAAGGACGTTTTCTATTTATAAGGATGTACTTAATTCAAAGAGAACAAAATTGACAGAAGAAAACCTTGAGAAACTATTGCTAGTCAATATTAATACTCCTTTACTCAACTTGAACGACAAAATGAACAAATAAAAATGTTCCAATTATAGAAATAAAATTAGAAACTTTAAAAATACAACTTTTCAACAAATACATATGTATTTCGTAATTTTATAGATCACCACCCGTTTGTTTTCTAATTATATAAATAAAATTAATTAATAAATATATATTTCGCAATTTTAGATAGATAGATCACCACCCGTATGTTTTCCAATTATATAAATAAAATTAAAAACTTTAAAAATACAACTTTTCAACAAATACATATGTATTTCGTAATTTTATAGATCACCACCCGTTTGTTTTCCAATTATATAAATAAAATTAATTAATAAATATGTATTTCGCAATTTTAGATAGATAGATCACCACCCGTATGTTTTCCAATTATATAAATAAAATTAGAAGCTTTATAAATACAACTTTTCAACAAATACATATGTATTTCGTAATTTTATAGATCACCACCCGTTCGTTTTCCAATTATATAAATAAAATTAAATATTTTAGAAATACAGCCTTTCGCCAGTACTGCACTGGGCTTTGCGTCATGTGGTAAGCGTGTCCGTTCTCTAGTCATTAGGCATAGGGAATACGTATGAGTACATACGATGTATATGTATATGGAAAAGCCGATCCAATGCCTGCGAAGACCGCGACGGCCGGCAACGATTGTCTCCGATTGTTTCGCAAATACAAGTTAGCAGTAATCATTTGACCATCGACATATGTACTTGTAATGCATTCTAAAATAACATTTACGAATTGCAAGGGATTTGCTTTTCTTATTTCTTTCAGTAGATGCAGGAAATTTTTAAGCTGCGGTGCGTCGCATAAACAAAAGCGTAATTCTAATAAAATAAATAAAAAATGATTCTAAAAATCTAAAATCTAAAAATTATAATAAATTATACAAGACGTTCAAAAATTCCTCATTGTACAGCAAGGCATTGTCCTAGGCGGTCGTAGAAATTAGCTCTTACATTTGCTAACATGTCGGCAGTTAATGAATTCGCAGCCTCAGTTATTTTTTCTCTCAAGGCAACTAGATTTTCTGCTCTACCAGCTTCATGAGTATAAACAATATTTTTTAGATATCCCCACAAAAAGAAATCATTTGGAGATAGATCAGGAGATCGCGGGGGCCACTTAATGTTACCTGTTCCAGTAATAAGACGGTCAGGAAAAGTATTTCCTAGAAATTCCTTTACCCTCACTGCATTATGTGCTGGACAGCCATCATGTTGAAACCAAACGATTTCCTGATTTATTCCAATGTTTTGAATGGCGGGAAGTATTTGATTTTTCAGTAATTCGAGATGCTTGTCGGCATTTAATATACAATCAATAAAATAGGGGCCTATAGAATGGTCACCTGCCCAAACGTTTAGTTTTTGAGGATACTGAGTGCGATTTGGAAAATGCCGGTGTTGATTTTTCGAAGCCCAATATCGAAGAACAGAGGGTTTGTGCTTCCCGTGTAATGGAAAAGTTCATTCATCGGTGAAGGAACGAATTTTCGAATTTTTGAAACATTTTAAACCATTACGTTTCCAAATACGTGAAATAGTTGTGTTACTTGTACCCAATTCCTCGGCAGCACTTCTAGTAGATCTCTGTTATCAATTTCCACAATACTACAAATTAATACATCCCGCCGTTCACGTTTCTCAATTTTTTGTGGTGATACCTCTCTTGGTTTGCATTTCGTACAGTTATTGAGACAGAAACAAGTTTCAAATTGATTTATAATATTATAGATTGTTTGTCTGCAAGGTACAGAACGGCCTGCAAAAGTCAGCGCAAACAAATTCATGCACTCCATTGCAGACCTGCCAGCTAGACTGAATGCAAAATTTCCAGTCAATCGGTTTCGGAGACAATCGTTAGTCGTCGTGGTCTTCGCTGGCATTGGACTGGCTTTCTCATGTACGTATACATTGTATGTACTCATACGTTGATTCTCTATGCCTAATGATATTTGACACATACGGTATATGAACCAACCTTTAGAACAAAAAAAAAATTAACTATATTTTAATAAAATCAGAAATATTATGAATGTACTTGAAAGATTGATTATTCATTATTTTTGTGCGACTTTGATTCCACAACATTGGTTCTTTCCTAAATGAAGCAAAATACATTACATACAACTGTCTATGTTCACAAGTTTGCGCTCGATTATTGCTCTATCACTACTTCTAACACTAGAATTGTCTTTTCTTAATTTTCTATGAAATACCTGGATCTCTTCCTAAAATTGAAGGGAAGGTCCCGGAGCTGACATGTGAGAGCGCCTTCGTCGTCCTTTGCTTCACGTTGTTTGTAATGTTTGGGGTTCGCTCCGGAATTCCACTTACTGCAGAGACAACTCGGGACTGTCAGAAGTGGCTGGCAGGATCGCCATGTGGTGTCCTCTGGTTTCGTTTCGGCTTCATCTCCGAGGCGAGTTCATTAGAGGCCGATTTTATTGGTGCAAAAAATAATACACTCGTAAACAATATAAAACAACGTTTAATAAATACTTAACAACAACATTATATATTACACTGTTCACATGATCAAGATTGATTAGATTAGATTCGTTCTCTTCTATCGTCAGTTTATATATCATGTCCTAACCTACTTACTTATTTAATGTTATATTAACCTAGTTACTCAATTAAACAAGAATGGGAAAGATGTAACAATTAATGAGGATTTGTTTCGTTAAATAAGTGTTACATTGAATATGTAGAAATGAATGTCCTAATTTAGTTATTACAATCCTTCTTTTCTTTGTGATCAAACCTCTTGACAGTTGGTACTGAATTTTTACCGGCATAAGAGTGTAACACATTTATTGTCTTTCCAAATTATTGAGGACACCTGCGCACCATCAATGGTTGTAACATATTCATGGCTGGTCCCACGGTCTACTGCTTCAAGAGAAGCTTCTGTGGATAGTTTGCAATTAGGCAATATATTCCTCCTGACTGTACCTAAAAATTAGATAACTTTTTTTGGCTAGGTGTATCAATAGTGGCAAAGCTGTGTAATAATAATTATGGAATAACCTAAAGTTTTTCTTACGTGGTATATTTCTAGCTAACCGTAAAACTGCATTCGAAGTGACTCCAAAATCAGGATCATTATTCGTTTCAGTTCCTTTTTCTTGACCTGTGTAAACTTCAAACTTATAAACAAATCCTGCGACACCTATCAAAACAAAAAATTTGAATCCCTATTTATGGGATTTCAATGACATACATTGTTTCATGTAATATCGCACTTTGGTAGAGCACATTTTTTTGTCAATGTTCAGGTGTTTCTCCAACGCCACTACAGAAAACATTCTATTCAATAATTAATCGTATTTTATGGAGTCTATTATGCCCTGGCTGTTCACGGGGTATGATCGTTTGATTATCATTGAAATATATATAAGCTGAAACCAGGGAGTCAGATAATGTACGTCATGCCTAATGTATGACGCAATTTTTTGACAAGTATAGTGACAGCAGATTAGCGGCATTAGCGGTACTGAAAATAAAAATGGCAAAATGACAAATCCTATTATATTAACAAAATAGTTAATTAAAAACACAAATGTAGATTATTAATAGGTACGGTCGTGGGCCTTGAAAACTTAGACATTTGATTTTGACGAGAATGTCAATAATTTAAAATTTTGTAACGTGTAAATCATTGATAACAATGTCGCATTTGATAAATCCATCGTCAGTTTATTTTTTAAAATGCCGCAATTATCAGAATTACAAAAATCTATATCAAAACTAGATCGAACTAGATATTAAGTTTTGTATTCTGATATTCGAAATGATATTTTTAAAATTTAAGTAAAGCTAGACACTGTCTCCAGTTTCATTAATCATTTTTTTAAATTTACAATTTTTGCAATACACATTTTGCATTCTCCGCCAATGATTGGTTTGAGTAAGGTTTAAAAAAAATTTGATTGAGGGAATTTGGCATACCTGACTTAGATATGTTTTAGTTGCTAACTTCAAAGTTGATATCAATTAAGTTGATATTTCGTGGCATGTTTAGGGATATACATAAACCAGAGCTGCCAAATGCACTTAATCAATTTCGCTCTCATTGTATTATTTATTATTCATATAAATTTTGTGTGAGGTTATGGAATGTCATAAATACGTTATTGCTTACGTGCATTAACTGTTTCGCCGGTTTCAGTATACTTTTTCAAATTCGTTTACAGACATAACATCAGCTACGGGAGCAGATCTTAGATCTTCCTTCGAGAACGAGTATTGGGCATATGAACTAATGCCATATATATTATTTCGCCAAAATGCTGTTTTATGTCGCTCTTTGTGAAAACAGGTGGTCTCTCAGGATTTTTTTGCACAGCATATAAATTAGTCTCGTCAACTATTTTTGTAGGAGCTCCTCGGAAAAAAGTAATTGAAAAAATTATAAGAACTTTCTAGTTCCAAAATACTGGTGTCTACTGTTTCATTACCATGAAGATGTACCTGATCATCATTTAGTTGCAATGATTTTTCTCTCCAATCTAGATCTTAAGACAACTTCCTTTTTTTATTTGCTTGCTTTAGATTTTGAAAGAAAGATAAAGATAAATTGTCTTATTTATCGCTTGAATCTTGCTTCAAAACATTTTCCTCAATCTTTGACTCCACAATATTACCCTTATTTGTGATATCAGTTTCATCTTGATCACTATCTATTCCTATAACATCAGATTCTTCGTCACTGAGTCCAGTTTTCCTAGTACGCAGCTAATTCCTTTTCGTTTACACTAGTTTGCACTTAAACGCATGACGTAAGTGATCGACACCAAAACAAAAACTTGTAATTCTGCACATATTTTTTTCAACTATTGAATATCTGTTATAATCCACGAACTTATTCTACAATGTTCTGGAAATAACGCAGCATGCCATGCCGTTGGTGTACATCAACTGTTGACAAACTCTGAAGTATCACTACCAACGTTATCTGTCAACGACTGCACTATGCGATAGTTTGAAACTAGCAGTCATATGAATTCCATCATAAGGAATTTAGGTAATTCCACGCCTTTTAAAACACTGGCCATATCAATTGCAGCAGGCAGTATTAGGTTTTCAGCGATTGTATGGGGTTTGGACATCTTAGCTACTCTTGCTGCGAGATAAGATGCTTCAACTACAATTTTATCAGTATGGCTTGACTTACAAATAAAAGTTTGTTGATTTCTGAAGGTATGTAATTTTCTTTCGAAAAATTCCAGGGGTTTACTTTTATGAGCCGGATGTTTAGTTTCCAAGTATCGAACTAATTTTGTTGACTAGAGATAGCAAATTCGACACACATGCCGCGGTATATGCATACAATTTTGCAATTTGCAAAAAATTATAAAATGTGCACAAAAACACTTACCGCGTTATAAATCATCACTGAATTCATTATCTGGCATATTTATACACGACGCGACTGCATACTAATTTGTAATTCAAGGTTCCTCTTATTAGCGCGGCTAGCTGCCGATATCAAACCCAATAACGCCTAAAATATCTCCTGCTATTTACGTTGAATCTATATGCCATCTCTGTTGATGACATCGGAGAGAACTTGAAAGCAAACAACACTCTGTAGCTTTCCATCCAATGAGGTAAAACCATAATTTAAATAACTGTTTTATCTTTACATTGTAATAGTAATGTAAAGATAAAGATTTTTTCCTGATATCTATTCGGTCATCCGTTGTGATCGATGATTTGAAGAACTACGATAGTCTAGCGGTAGCGTCGTTCTGCTAGCATATAGGAGTACTTTAAGTTTTCTTGATTTAAATTTGTCAGATGTGTTCCGTGGATTTCCTTATGTTGACGTTATTGGAGGCAAACGTACCATAAATTTTGATTCCATCCATATTATTATTCTCTATATACCGCCTTATATTTCAATTTCCGAATCCTTTTTTTGAATTATTTGAAGAAGTAGTTTTCAACTTTCCTAATTTAATCATCATAGGTGACTTCAATTGTTCTTAGTTTAACTTCAACACCATTACTAATTCTAACAACAAGATCTCGTCTTATCTGATATGGATTGTACAGTCATACGCGACACTCACCATCCTCCTTTAATAATTATTAATACTTCCATTATCGCACATATCTCGGCCAGCTGTACCACTAACAATAACAAGTCATTCAACTTTCGCAAAGCAAATTTTCCTCAATTATATAATGCGCAATTGGGACTTTTTAGACAATATCTCAAATGTTGATACCATGTGTAATGTTTTCTACGACGCTCTGTATTCTGTCTTCGAAAAATATGTTCTGAATTATGTGAATCGTCCCTAATGTTTTCCTAAATGGTTTACTCCTAAAATAATTTAACTTAAAATTAAAATATAAATACTTTTTAAAGCATTTTAAAAGTACCAAAAGGGCTGCGGCACTAACACTTTTCAAGCATTGAGAGAATTAGTTAAGACTATCTTGTTAAGGACTTAGTTAAGGACTATCTTGTAAAAACTGAAAATAAGTTTAGAGACAATCCAAGACCATTTTAGTCTTATATTGGAGACGAAGAAGAGAAGTCGTATTTCAGGTAGAATAGAGCTTTCGGAAGTCAGTCTAGAGAATTCTCCATCTATAGTTAACACGTTCGCTGATGACTTTAAGAACGTTTATAATACACCATCTATGTCTAATAACATAGATATCTTATCAACCTATTCAATACTTCTCTATTTGCATCACTTATCTGATGATAATGCAACGAAATTATATTAATAATAAGAACGACACATTTTTTCTAAATCACAAAAATGTACTAACAAATCGGAGACTGTGGCTTATAAGTGAATAATAAAATTAAAAAATCCTTACCACAATAGAATTTAATGATTCTAAATACGTATTTCTACAACCACGTTGTCATCTTCGGTAGAAAAACCAGTGTAACACTTGAACGCACAAAAACACTCACAGAAGGATTGTTCTGAACGTCTTCTAGTTTAACACTAAAATCTTCAATCTTAAATGCTACCAAAATTGACTACATTTTGGTAAACCCCACCTATTCATGCAAGAGCAATAACCCATTATTTGTAAATTCTATAGAAAAACCGTTTAGAAATATTATAAAAGCCGTAACTTAACATACATTAAGAATCCAATAATGAAACTAATCCTTAAATTATGTTGAAATATAAATTTGGAAATTAATGTTGAGTCAGAATATTTGAATGGCAAATATTGTAATGAAACGAATTTAAAAATAAATTCCATGAATTCGAATATTTTTTAATAGTTTTCCTATTTTTCTTGCTTTAATAACATCTAACTGTCAATTAACTCAAATAAAGAAGAACCTGGTATAGTGTATGAATTCAGAAAATTACCAGAAAAACCAGTTAGTTTATCGGTCAATAATTCTTTAGAATTTATTCAGAAAGTTAAAGATTGTCGACTGGAAGATGGTGACATTTTGGTTTCATTCGATGTAACGTCCTTGTTTCCTTCAGTACATATCCCAGAAACGTTAAAATATTTGTCTGAATTACTTCATAGCAATCACGTTGAAAAGGAAAAAATAAATGAATATTTGCAGTTAACAAGCCTTTGTATGGCCCAAAATTGCTTCCAATTCGAAGGCAAGTTCTTTGAATAGCAACAGGGTACAGCCATGGGTAATTGCTTATCTCCATTTATCGCGAATTTATTTATGAGTCACTTTGAGATTGAGTTTAAAAAGTCAGCCAAATATTTTCCAAACATATGGGTCAGGTATGTAGACGATATGTTTGCAATTTTTGATACCAATAAGTGCGACTTACATTATTTTGTAACAGAATTAAATTCAAAATTTCCTAGTATTAAATTCACGGTTGAAAAGGAAAACAACGGAGGTTTGCTATTTTTAGATACCTTAGTAATTAGGTAAGACAAAAACTTAGAGTTTGATATTTACCGAAAAGATACCAACGTCAACAGATTTATAACCGCAGATTCAAACCATACTTTTCAGCACAAGAGTGCCTCTTTCAATTTTCTTATCAATCGTTTGTTAAGGATACCATTGACAAAGGATAGATATGAAAAGGAATTAACTTTAATTAAGAAAATCGCGAGTTACAACGGTTTCAATTCAGAAATAATAAACAAGCTAGTTAGAAAACATAAAGTAAGAAAAACAATTCAGGATTCCACATGTTTGCTACCTCAAATTGATTCGAGCAAAAAATTTATTAGTTTACCATTTCACGAAACTACGAAAAATTTAAGTAAAACCTTTAAATAGTATAATGTTCAAGTAGCATTTCGGTCGAATAACTCTCTAAAATCTCTCTTAGGCAACGCGAAAGACAAAGTTGAGGTAAACAACAAATCTGGAATCTATGAAATAAATTGTAAGGATTGTGATAAAAAATATGTCGGCCAAACAAAACGTTCGATTCTAACTCGTTATAAAGAATATGTTTCGCATATTAATAGACCGGAAAAATCAAGTGTTGCCCGACATATTCTTGAATCAGATCACAACGTAACATCTGACTGTCTGAGATTAATAAAAAACGTCACACGCCCCCGCGAATTAGATAGTTTTGAGAGCAAAAATAGGAATAACGTAATTAACGCAGATTTGGGTCCTATACCAGGTTCTTCTTTATTTGAGTTAATTGACAGTTA
Organism: Melolontha melolontha; assembly: GCA_935421215.2. Taxonomy (NCBI): domain Eukaryota; kingdom Metazoa; phylum Arthropoda; class Insecta; order Coleoptera; family Scarabaeidae; genus Melolontha; species Melolontha melolontha. The sequence continues at coordinate 49,464,215 of OW285236.1, forward strand.
GATGTTATTAGAGCAAGAAAAATAGGAAAACCATTAAAAAATATTCGAATTCATGGAATTTATTTTTAAATTCGTTTCATTACAATATTTGCCATTAAAATATTCTGACTCAACATTAATTTCCAAATTTATATTTCAACATAATTTAAGGATTAGTTTCATAATTGGATTCTTAATGTATGTTAAATTACGGCTTTTATAATATTTCTAAATGGTTTTTCTATAGAATTTACAAATAATGGGTTAATGCTCTTGCATGAATAGGTGGGGTTTACCAAAATGTAGGTAATTTTTGTAGCATTTAAGATTGAAGATTTTAGTGTTAAATTAGAAGACGTTCAGAACAATCCTTCTGTGAGTGTTTTTGTGCGTTCAAGTGTTACACTGGTTTTTCTACTGAAGATGACAACGTGGTTGTAGAAATACGTATTTAGAATCATTAAATTCTATTGTGGTAAGGGTTTTTTAATTTTATTATTCACAAAAATGTAATTTATTGGAAGCAATGGAAATTTTTACTTAATAACCAATCTGAACTCGGTAATTCTCCTTTATTAAACCTATTTCACTATTAATCTTTATTTTATTTTAGTTTTCCCTTAATTATGTTTATACTCAGGTAAATTTAATCTCTTTGTTAATTAAGGTTCAAATGTTGAACGTAAAGTACCCATTATTAAATTATCTTTCTAAGTGTTTCGTAATTATAAAGCAATTCGTTTAAATATGTTAACATCTTTTAGGTTTAGTTTGTAATACAACTCCATCCGAAGAGGACACTGTGTGTCCAAATAATTTTGTCATATTATTTTACCAATAAAGTGGAAATTAAGTGAAATTGTTTTTTCAATTTTATTTAATCAGCAGTATGAATTCCCTTCAAGTAAAGGTCATGTCAATTAAAAAAAAATCACTAAGCCTTATTAAAAAGTACGAAATTATATATACAGCGTTAGTAAAAAGTCCCGGAACGGTCGAATAACTTTGTTATTTGAAAATTATGATTTCTGAAATTTGGTATGGGGGTATAGTTAATATAAATGCATTTTATGCAATACTCTTAATATTTTTTTCACTTCCGGTTTAATCGGCAATACGTCCAACTTTTTTTTTTTTAATGGAACGGCCAGTTTTTTTTAACACTATTGAATGCAAAATAAAAAACAACGTTCAGGAAGTTTTAAAATGTTTATTTTTATTCACAAGAAAACAGTTAAAAAATTAAAAAAGTGTCCTAATACAGAAAAATCAAGGTACCTGTCTATTCAGGTTGCGATTACAATAATTGTTCAAAATGCTCTCCATTTACAATTTGACAAAAATGTAAACGGTCAGTAAAATTTCTTATTGAATTTTGTATTTGTTCTGGAGTGATGCGATTGGCTTCTTGAACTATTCTCTCTTTCAATTGTTCAAGATTATGGGGACGATTTTTGTACACTTGACATTTCAAGTGACCCCAAAAGAAAAAATCTAATGGCGAGAGATCTGGCGAACGTGCTGGCCATTCGAATGCTCCTCTACGTCCGATCCAACGTCCCGGAAAAATGTCATTCAAATAATCGCGGACATTATGGGCAAAATGGGGGGGGGGAGCTCCATCTAGTTGAAACCAAAAATGTGCATTAGGGTGATCACCTATGTTTGCATTTGGGAAGAGGGCCGCAAGTGCTGGAACAATCTCATTTCGCAATAAATTTAAGTAGACGTTGCCAGTGAAATTTCCTCTTATAAAAAATGGTCCTATGATGTTGTTTCCAACAAGACCAGCCCAGACATTCACCTTTTGAGGACGCTGTGTATGGACTTCTTCAATCCAATGCGGATTTTCAATTGAGCAGTAGCGACAATTATGTCTGTTCACAGTGCCGTTGAGACAAAACGTTGCCTCATCTGAAAAAATGATGTGATCTAAAACATTAGGCTGCTGCTCTATCAATTCCGTCATTGTTTCGCAAAATTGTAGTCTACGATCTGGATCATCTTCAGTTAACTCATGGACGGGATACATTTTATAGGCTTTCATTTTTGCTGATTTAAGAATTTTATGAGCAGATTTTTGAGAGATCTCATGAATTTGTCCTAATTCTGTTGTGGACACGTGATGATTTTCTTCCACTGTAAGTAACACATTCAAACTAGTTTCTTCATCTGTTGCTGTTAATGGACGTCCCCTTCTAGGTAAATCCTTCACCTGACAAAATACTTCAAACTTTTTAATTGTTCGACATACCGTACTTTTACTAATGTGACGATCCGGATAAACAGTATTAAACAAAATACGAACCTCTTCAAAAGAACGCTGACGATCACCGTACCCACGCATCATTAATATCTCAATTCGTTCTGATTCAGTAAGTTTTACTGCCATTTTCAAATGTGTTAATGTCTAAAATAAGTAAATTTATAGCGATGCAAAAGTTAAAACGCTTTTAAAATTGTCAAATGTGACAGCAAAAAGAATGAAAACACTAAACAACAACTATTTTCAAAGGTACCTTGATTTTTCTGTATTAGGACACTTTTTTAATTTTTTAACTGTTTTCTTGTGAATAAAAATAAACATCTTAATACTTCCTGAACGTAGTTTTTTATTTTGCATTCAAAAGTGTTAAAAAAATCTGGCCGTTCCATTTAAAAAAAAAAAGTTGGACGTATTGCCGATTAAACCGGAAGTGAAAAAAATATTAAGTGTATTGCATAAAATGCATTTATATTAACTATACCCCCATACCAAATTTCAGAAATCATAAATTTCAAATAACAAAGTTATTCGACCGTTCCGGGACTTTTTACTAACGCTGTATATAATGCATAATAAAATCATACATATATTTTAATTAAAAGTATTTTACTACAGACCCATTGCAATCTGTTTCTCTGAGTCTCTGAGGTATTTCAGAGCATCATATACATATTTAAATCGCATACCTTGATGACGCATGTGGTTAGCATACGAATTGAAGACGAGTTCTGATCTGAGTCGTTAATGGAACTTTCGCTCAATAATTAAATAGAATAATGACTGAAACGTGTCTGACGTTTTATTAAGATACTGCAAGAAATCTGTGAAGATATCAAAATAATTGAAATTAATTGTTTAATACCCTTCTAGTAGGAGAAATTTATTGCGTATATGTATGTATTTAATAACATCTTATTAATAGCATTGATTTAAATTTTGTGAGCATTTTCTCTTCATTGTGTTTATATTTTATAGAAATATAAACGTACTTTGGTGATTGCATTTATTTTGACTACTCCCGTGTATTTGATACTATCGATCATGTAATACTTCTAAAATAATTTTCTTGTTTTGATTTCTCTCCTTGTCTTCTCAGACTTATGGGGTCGTATTTAAATAATAGGATTAATTACGTTTTCTATAATGGTTACTTGTCTCATGCTTTTACATCTACATCTGGGGTTCCCCAAGGCTCTAATCTAGGACCATTATTATTCTGGGTACATGCATTTTCGTCACCGACCAGGTAGATAAACCGTGCGCAATAGTTGGGGCATTTATGACACATGCGTTTTCGTCACCAAAGTGCTTAATTACGGATTACTCCTTTAAGCAACGGGCTATTACGAGGTATTTAGGAGGGCCGGGTTTCGCTTATGTACCTACGTCCAGAAGAGGTAGGTGAATGCTTTGCCTTTGATTTAATACCAAATATGCCACAAGACGACCGACTAGTTAAATATGCTGATTATTTGGTTGATACGTATATCTCTGACGAATTTTTCCGCCTTCAATCTGGGCAGAGCATTCAGCTACCTTAACTCGAACAACAAATGCGTGTGAATCCGTCCATAAACATTTTAAAGAGTCGTTATACAAGGATCATCCAAATTTATTTGTTTTTATAGAAAAATTGAAGGAATTTCAAATAGATACCTATATTAAAATACAAAGCTTGCATATGCCTACAAAAATTCACAATCGTAAAGTTAAAAAAAGGCAGCAATTTATTGAGTCTATGCTTACACAATACCAAAACAATGAAATAAGCAGGTTACATCTAGTTAAATGTCTCTCATATCATTGTTATTTTATATAAAATGATGTTTTACATATTTTTTATATAGCTCTGCAACCTTGTTTTATATAAATTGTTTCGTTTCATCTTCAATTGCTAAGTACCTACTTAATAAGATAAGAAAATGGTCGGTGACGAAAATGCATGTGTAAGTAACGTCTGCTTTTCAGGACGGTGACGAAAATGCATGTCCGATTATCACTTTTCTTACCTTGGTGACGAAAATGCAAACACCCATTATTCTTACTGTTTATAAATGATTTACTTGTAAGTTTGCCTTCTAATGTCTTGGGTTATGCTGATGATAAGACAATCTTCAATGCAGTACCGAGTGAGGCTGATGTTGAGCGTTTGGAGGAAGGTATTGACTTTATTTTTAATTGGTCTAGTGCCAATCACTTGACGTTGAATACAAATAAATGCTTCGTCATGTCTTTTACTAGGAAAGTAACACCTATTTCTTCTTCCTATTCTATATACGGTCATATATAGTTTCTAGAGTTGATTCTGTGAGGGATTTTGGAATAGCATACAATCCGTAGTTAAATTTTTATTTGTACGTGCAAAGCATTAAGTTTAATCCTACGATCTACCAATTTTTTCATCGATCAACATCGATCTCCTCAAAACGTTATATTTTGTGTTCGTTGTGAGAGGCTTGAGTACGGATCTGTTGTTACGATACTCAAAATGTTGCTGTAGAGAGAATTCAGCGTCAGTTTTTGAAGTATCTGGATTTCAAAACATCTGGCATTTATCCGAATCGTGGAATGGACTATTCTTTTTCTTGCTGGAGCAGTCACTGTGTGATCGCAGGAAGCTGCATAGTGCAGGTTTTTTGTAAAAATTGATATGTGGTCGGATGGACTGTCCAGATTTGCTTTCCGGCTTTAGTCTTTGTATTCCGCACATTGCCTCGCGGCAATGTTCCACATTTGCCTATCAGTCACCAAACACGAACATCTTCAGAAAGCCCTATTGACGTACATGGTGCAGAATTTCGAGGCAATATTCTTCGACATATTTACTGGGAGTTGGCGTTAGGAGCGCGTTGAGGATGAAGACCTCAGTCTTTCTTTTTCTTTTTGTCTTGCATTTATATTTTTTTTTGTTTTAGAATTTATATTATCTTTATTCTTACTCTGTTATTATTATTACTATTATTATTATTTAATATGTATTATTTAATATGTATTTATTTGAATATGTTTATTGTTGTCCTGTAATTAGGATTGACTTGTTAGACAATAGCCGATATTATTATTATCATATTAGTTGTCATCAGGTGGATGAATGTCATCAGGTGAATGAATACTACAGTATTCATCCACCTGATAAAGCCATTGTTTGGGGAAACAATGTTGTAGTGTATTTACAATAAAAGAATTTTTGAAACTAGAAGTTTAATTACTTATTTCTTAGCGTTATAATGAAGTTTCAACAAGTATCTCCTTCGACAATTAACTATTTAACATTTCTTGGTTTTGTTACCTGTTTTCACTCACATAAATGTGAAGTTAGCCGAATTTGTATCAATCCTAGGTACCAGCTATACGGCTGGTTTGCGAAATTATCAGTGAATCCCTCGTAATTAATATCAGGTTGAAGCATAAGTTCGTAGTGTTTCTAGTTTTTAGGATAAGAGTGCTTTGAAAAAATAATTATTAACCATATGTCAAATTGACTATGTATTTTAATGTCGTATTATTGTTTAACTGAAAAGCTTTTCAATTTGTGTTAAGATTATATTAATTATGGGCAATTCAAACCTGTCTTTTTGTTCAACTTCAGCATAGGAGTGCATCGGAAGCTTAACCATTTGTGACATTTACTGGGAATTTACACGGAAATGATTTTCTCGATTTAAAAAGGGGCCATTTCGACATAATCGATTCCCAACGTTCAGACCATCAGACTTTGATGAAGATCATCTGGAGGCTTTAATTCATGATGATGCACGTCAATCAATGCGGGTATTGGCAATCATAATTTGGCATCTGTATTTCAAACTCAAGAATAAACTTAGTGTTGGATTGCCGTATTTTTTAAGCGAAAACAACAGGAATCAAGAACAAGAAAAATGGCGCCTTCATGTAAATATGAAGATCAGAGAAGGAGCTTAGCCCTAACAACCCTGGCAACTCCGCGAGCATAAACTGATACTTATCCGCGAAAGCTGTATCTGGCTGGATAAAGAAGGAATCGCTTAGTATGAGTTGTTTCCGAATAATATCACCGTCACTGCTGACATTTACAATCAACAACACTGTTAGTTTGAGACAGCCAGAAAAGACATCATCAAGTTATTGTGCAGCACAATAACACTACCTCTCATACTGTCATCATTACAAAAGTGGCTATTCAAGAATTCGGGTGGGAGGTCGTTCCACATCCGCTTTATTCTTCTTACCTAACTACGTCAGTCTTCAACCTCTTTTGTTCTCTATAAAACAACCGTCTAGGAATTTCCTTTAATAACTTTGTCGTGCTTCTTAACGATTTGTTTACTTACAAACCACCAAATTTCTAGGTGTGGAATTGAAAAATTGCAATCGCAAATAATGGGAAAGAATATATTCTTGATCAGTTTATGTATTTTATTTGTTAAAAAATTAATAATTTTTGAGATCAGTAAAACACTATGAACTTAAACATCATCCCAATAATATTTAATATTAAACTAAATGGATAGCATACCAAGAAGTCGTACAGATATGTACGTGTCTGAATTTAGTTACAAATTCTTCTACAATGCAATATTTATTTTTGTCCATTTTCCGGGAAATCTCATTACCTAAATGTACTCTTTTAACGTTAAAACTCGGTAGTTTAAACTGTCCGTACTAAATAAATAACTGTAAAGACATGTGTATACATTTCTGGACGTCTACAATGGTAATTTGGCATCGATCCGTTGTGTTTCCTAGAGACTCTTAAACGTTACTAAAATTATTTAGACCAACAAAAGGTTTTGATTTTAGTTTGAAGTAGGCTTATAACAATAGCAAATTTGTATAACATATCCGACGAATTTACAGAATAAATTACCTGTAGGGAATGTAGGCTACGACTATATAGTAAATTTCTCTAACAGTTATTAGACGCACACACAAACACTGAGTGTTTGTTTTGCCGAAACCTTGAATTTACTCGATAAACAAGTCCACGGAATTGGTCTCTTTGTTAAAAATACACACAGAAGCATTTATTTTAGCAATTCTACACTAAAATATATGTATTAATACATACGGAATGTTTCAAGTCAATTTTGTTTTCATCACTACAACAAAAGACGTGCTTTACTCTATTTAAAATAAAATATGAATAATTTGAATTGCATTGCGGGGTGAGATATATTTCAAAATTATTCATCTCGATATAAATAAGTGAGTTTGCCAAAAAATCTAGAAACGAAACTCCTTTTGTCTTGTCAAAATAATTTAAGAAAATTTTTATGTGCAATTACAATTACTTTTGTTTGAAGTTTGTTATATTATTGACATAAATATATTTATTAGAAGAAATTAAGGTAGTTTCGTAGACTTTTAAAGCCGATGTTGCTTATTTTATATACGGGTCTGACAGTATATCCGGAAGAAGTTAGTAGTATGAATACGTAAACGTCAATTGCGCTGGTCTACAAAAAAATTAAAGTTGTCTCTGTTCTTTACAAAAATAGTTAATTCCAACCAAATTGAGGTCGAAGACCAAGAATATAACACCAGTCGGCGATTAAAGGTCTGGTTTATTACTTCAAAGTATATTTTTTAAATAACCCTACATGTTTCGGCAATTATGCCTTTATCAAGGATACAAAAAATATAAATGACAGAATATAAATTTTTATATTCTGTCATTTATATTTTTTGTATCCTTGATAAAGGCATAATTGCCGAAACATGTAGGGTTATTTTAAATATATATACTTTGAAGTAATAAACCAGACCTTTAATCGCCGACTGATTGAGTTTACTATATGTATATATATATATATATATATGGTAAACCTAATCAGTAGGCGATTAAAGGTCTGTATATTACTTCAAAATATATGTATTTAAAAAACTCTACTACATGTTTCGGCTATATACGCCTTTTTCAAGAGAATACATATATTTTGAAGTAATATACAGACCTTTAATCGCCTACTGATTAGGTTTACCATATCATACCAAGGTCACGAAGTTATTATATATATATATATATATATATATATATATATATATATATTGAGGTAGGTCAAGCCCACACTCAAGTATGCCCCAATAAGCAAAAGGACAATCTCTTAATGTATATAAATAAGTTATTGAATAGTTAATTATATGTCAAAACTGAATTCTTCCCACGTCAAATCAATAAAGTTGAATACGCAAGTTTAATTATTTTTTTTAAGACATTCACACATTTATAATCTAACATTTCATTTGTAATAGTATTTGCAGTTCGATAATTTGTATTTACAAAAAATAACAACTTAATTGATAAATCATTAATGACGCCATTTATTTAGGTATAACTGTACATAATTTGAATTGTCAATCGCGGGAAAATATCCCATAATAAAAACAGCATAATGTATTATTTTTGACATACACATTATATGCATATTAGTTTTAAAATTAAGTAAATATTTATTACAACATGTAAATGTATTTAAAATTATTGAATTGTCATTTTCATTAGTAGTAATTGTCGAGATTAAATGAATACATACCGATGAACGAATCAAAATCAAGTAACAAAAATAAAAGAAGGTTAGCGTAACTTGAAAAATCGCCATTAAAGCATCCAGACGTATTTTTGAGTGTATCACTAAAAACAAGAAGAAAATTACAATAAATACAAGTAAATTCATACGTCCAATTAGTTAAACATCTTACCAATATTCCCAGCTCCAGTTGGACACATATTTCAAGTTCGTACGTGTACCAGTGACAAAAATATTGCCAAGAGCAGTTTGCCGAGAAGCAGTTCGTTAGAAAGTGTTTTTGACCGGGGTGACGCCGTTCGAACGCCGACGAAAAACCTGCCTTTCCAAAACCTTTTGAGATCCCGTTTTATCCAGAATCCTGCACCAATTACTTAAGTATTCTTTAAAATCTCACATCTATATTGAAAAGACAATTTAAACAATCATATTAAAAAAGAATATAGTATATTATTTATATTAGTTAAGATATACATTATTAAATACGATATATAAGATTTAGGTTATTTATTACTTTTAAAGAGGAAGAATACAGTTACGTTTTAATTTAATTTTTCTTTGTTTTACGTCATACATTCTAGTTATATTAAAGTTATTGACTTAATTCTCCTAATTAATTAAAGATTATTTTCACTATTTCTATATTTATCTATTTCATTTATTTCATGTAATATTTATCGTAATTTATCATAGTTAAATAACATATTAGATTTATCACGTTACAAAATTTATATACAAATTATACTTAACAATTAATGCTTATAACTTACCTGTTAATAGAGATTTTAAGAACATTAAAGTTATTATTCGTGAATCTGATCTCGACGTTTTATTTTGTAGTATAGCATTAACAACAATTAACCTATCATTTAGGAATCTAAAAATATCAGTAGTGTTTGATTGAAGTCACCGAACTCGCACTTTAAATTTGGACATATCACAATGCCCTAACACTAGAGTCAATTTTGTTCTCAAGTTTAGCCGGACCCTGAAGATAATAAACGCACATTAATTAATACTTATTAATAAGTTTATATCCGAACAGCTGTTTTAGGTTACATTTATGGAATAATTCGCAAGTAGGCAACTTTGCATCTTGCGCATATAGATTAAACTCGAACAACCCCATCTATATGTTACTTAGAGCAATGTAATTAGTTCGTAGATGTAAAATTCACCGAATAAATATAAAATCTAACAAGCCATTTATTCACAGCTGAGCATTTTTATATTCATAAACGTTTACATTATTTTATTACGCATCTTGCTCGTTATCAATTCACAGCACAACGAGAGGCTTGCTCGTTATCAATTGTCGCCGCAACGTGTCGCTTAGAAAACGTGCTCAATCAAACACGTAATACAAAATAAAACGAGAGAGAATAAATTTAAAAAACTGTATTCTTTCTAGATTTATTTAAGATACAAAATTTTTATAATTGTAAGTTGTATTTTGCTTCTTGTGGTCATTTTGTGTGATAGGATGCTGACTGGTACCCAGGAACAGGATTTGTAAGTTTGTTTTTTTTAAAAGGGGTTATTGTTTGTATAATAAACACTAAACGAATAGGTCAAAAAGATTAAAATAATAATTATTTGAAGAGATAAGAATTTATTTATACAATTTATTAGCAAATATAACACTAATACTAAAACATCAGAATAGGAATAATTAATATACATAAACTAATAGAACCTATAATCATAACACTATCATATATATTTTTTCAATAATAATAATAATATGGACAAGCGTACAAGGAGTAAGTCAAGGGAAAACCTAGCAGATAGAGAGGACCAGGCTGATCAGGGTGATTCTGTTACAGCCACAGCACAAGCAGAAGCTTTAAAGGAAGAGGCGACGATGAACTTTAATTCGTTAACCGCTTTGATAATGAATATGCAACAAAAACAAGAAGCTAATTTTAAACAATTTGTAGCGGAAAATAATGAAAAACTAGATGCTAACAATAAAAATATAAATCAATTAGAAACTAATTTAACGCGAAAATTAGAAACAAATATCAGCCAGATAGAAATGAATTTAGCACGAAAATTAGAAATTAATAATGAAAATTTCAAACAACTAATCACAGAAAATAATAATAGATTAGAGACTAATATCAGTCTCATAGAAACCAATCTCAACAGCAAATTAGAACAACTCAAACAGGACAAGGAAGAAATAAAGATGGATATAAAGGGTTTGAAAGATAGTCAAACAAAGATCGAGAAGATAATACATCAAACACTAGAAGAAAGCGAGTTAAAATGCTTGCTGAAAATGGACGAAACTCTAAATGTCCATAACCAACATTGGGCCAAACAATTAGAGAATACTTCACAGGAAATTTACGTAATTACCAACAATAAAATAATAACCGCAAATACGGAAACAAAAACCGAAATAACAAAGTCCTGTAACGAAGCTCATACAAAATTAAATAACAAATTAACAGATTTTAACCTAAGTAACGAAATAACATCGTTAAATCTAAAACAACATTTTACCGATAGTCTCAACACTCAGATGGGGGAACATAGGACATTCTACGAACAAGAGATCAATCAAGTAAAAGATAATCTTGACACCTTCCGAACGAACCAGGATAATAATAAAAGGTATTATGAATCCGAACTGAGGATAATTGAAACGAAGATCAAAAGATATACTGCGTCTGATAATTGCATAAACACAGGAGGTCTCACCATAAAAATAGAAAATTTAACTCATTTCGATGGGGATATAACGCACGTACACCCCATGCTCTATTTAAATGGACTCCTGCGTTATTTAATTGATGTTCCGGACAATAAACAAAAGATGGACATAATAAGAGTTACACTTAAAGATAGTGCTCAGGAGTGGTTCTTGCGCATTGAAGACCATTGCGAGGACGTAGAGCAATTCGTGTCATTATTTAAGAGGAATTACTGGGATGAAGCACAACAAAATCGTGCCAAAATCAGACTTCTAACCGGTAAATATAGAATGGGCTCAACAACTAGGGAGATATATGCTTCAAGAATGTACAACCTGTGTAAACACATAGCTGATATGGAGGAATCAACCATAGCACGACAGTTACTGAACCATTTCATTTATTCGGACACACAAGCAATTATTTGTCAACGAGTCAATGATATGGATTCCTTAATAGAAATTCTCCGAAGATTAGATGACTTTGCAGAAGGTAATCGTAGTTCTTTTCCAACAGTACAACGTAATACAAATAACAGTCTATATAATTCCTCTAATAATCGACCGAGCAATACAAATTATAACACCATACATAATCCATCTTTTAGACAAAATTACTCACAAAATAATCGACCGAATCATGTACAAGAAACAACCTCATATAATAATAACAGAACTAACAACAATTATACTCAGGCGAATCTAACAACTAATAATAGTAACACTAATTATAATAATAATCACGCAAGTCCTGCACCAAATTATAACACTCATCAAAATTATCGTAACCATTCTACAAATCCTTTTTATAATTATAACAATAGACCCAATCTTTCGAATTATCCACCCCCTAATAATAATAATTATAATAATAATACACGAACGTATGATGCTAATCGTCAGAATAATAACAATCAGTACAACAACCCGCCGGGAAGAAGAGGTATGAATAATTATAGATACCGTAATAGAGGACGTGTTAATAACTACTGCCGGAGACCATTGTCACCACTGCCCTCTAGACAAGAATCGGAGGATGTAAAAAAAAAAATGCCGATTTCGGAAATCGATATGTACACCAACCCGACACCAAGCACCTCAACCCAAAATCTTTAAATAAAATCGACTGTAACTACCCCTCAAAATTAAACAATATAACTTTTTATCAACCCTTTGAAGAGTTCATACACGTAGAAGAAACTGGAACCCATAATATAGATACGCACTCTCTACCAATTATTAAGATTAAATTTACAAACATAGAACTAAGCTGTTTAATAGATACTGGAGCCGAAATAACGTTATTAGAAGAGAAAAAGGCAATCTTAATCGATAATTATGAAAAGAAAATTATAAGGACTAAGGGAACAGATTTGATAGCCGCTAATGGTAAAAGAATGGGGAAAATTCAAAAAAGAATATGTACGGAAATAATGGTGAAAGATAAGGAATATGTCATACAATGCTACATTATAGGTAAACTGCAATACGATTGCATAATTGGGATAGATAACATTAAGAATTTAAAAATGATATTGGATTTCAAAAGAAAAATAATAATGATCGATGAAATAGAGATAAGGATGGAGAAACAGTTATCTGAGGAAGAAGAATACGAATATAATTATTTTAAAGATAAACATTTACAGAAGGAGATTAATAATATATTACAAGAAAGATTGAATACAGATAGTTATGATAATGAATGTAGTAATAAGGAAGAAGGAATAAATATTAAAATGAATAATGATGATTATATATATGGATTGGAAGAAAAGGAAGATGGAATAGGAATGCAGAATGTAGAAGAAGTGGAAGTAAGAAAAGAATTAAATACCCTCAGAACAGTAAATAATTTAGAAGATATAGAAGAAATAATTAAACTACAAAATATACCATATCATATGATCCCATCAAAATTAGTAAAAATTTTATCTGACAACCTAACATTAATCAATGATGTAGTAGTATTCGCACGTAACTATCAACATACAATAAGAATAGACAATGACAACCCATTATCGAGCAGAAACTACCCAATACCATACCATTATCAGGAAAAAGTAAATATGGAGCTTAACAGATTAGAAGAATCTGGTATTATTGAAAAATCTAATACATATTTCATCAATCCCCTAGTTATTGTTCAGAAAAAAGATTTATCGTTAAGGATATGTTTAGATGCAAGATCACTAAACAAACGTATCAAACCTGAATACGAAATGCCTCAAAACATAGATATACTAATAACGAAATGTGGTAACAAAAACTATTACAGCAAATTAGATTTAAAAAACGCATTTTGGCTGATAAATTTAGAACCTAATTCCAGGAAATACTGTGGATTTTTAATAAATGGAGTAGTTTACCAATTTAGAGTCTGCCCGTTTGGATTAAAAACTTCACCTGCAGCTTTGATAAGATTTTTACACCGCATTTTAGATAAATATGATAATTTCGCACTTCATTATTTAGATGATATCATAATCTTTTCCGAAACTTTAGACCAACATTTAGAACATTTAAAAATAATATTAACCACTTTATGTAATGAAGGTTTAAAATTAAATTTAAGCAAATGTCAATTTTTCAAAACAGAAATAGATTATTTAGGATATATCATCAATAAAGATAATATCTACCTAGATCCTACTCGACTGGATGAAATCAAAAACTTCACTCGGCCGAAAAATTTAAGGACCTTACGAGGATTCTTGGGAGTTTTGAATTATTATAGAAAATTTATTACTAATTATAGCGAGAAAACACTACCATTACTTCAATTATTGAAGAAAAATACGAAATGGAATTGGACTGCAAAGTGTGAAAAATGTTTCATAGAACTTAAGGAGAACTTTGTGGAGAACTTGAAATTGCACCATCCAGATTTCTCTTTGCCTTTTATTGTAAGAACAGATGCTTCGCACCAGACCATTGCTGCTGAATTAGTTCAACTCAGAGGAGATACAGAAATCCCTATACATTTTATATCCCGTACTTTGAATGCTTGCGAAATACGATATACAATATCCGAAAAAGAAATGTTAGCTATAGTATATGCGATAACAAAGCTCAGATATTATTTAATTGGAAAATCATTCATACTAGAAACTGATCATAAAGCGCTTATAAACATCATGAATTCCAAATTAAACAATAGTCGTATCTATCGTTGGACTTTATTAATACAACAATTTGATTTCGTAATTAAGTACAAGCCAGGGAAAGAAATGGTAACAGCAGATGTTTTAACAAGAAAAGATGGGGAAATGAAGAAGCAAAGTATATGCATAAATCTGGTAATGTTACAAAAGGAAGGTTTATTTTCATTGGATAGGGTAAAACAAACACAATTAACACAAGAATTTGACCCTTTACGAAAGATTATCAGTGAGGGAAGACAATTTAAAGGTATGTTTATTAGAAATGGTATCATAATTAAGAACATAGGTGATAATGAATTGTATGTTATAAATGAGGAACACACCAGAGAGATAGCAAATTATCTACATTATAATTACACACATATCGGAGCGAGAAAATGTTGGCTCGTGTTTAGAGAAGCGTATTTTTGCACAAACGATGAGAGAATCATCAAAAGCGTGACAAAACAATGTCAAACATGCTTATTCGCTAAGGACAAAAATCGAACAAACTCAAATTGGAGTAGTAACATAATAGCATACGATAAATTAGAATTAATATCAATAGATTTCTTGTCAAATCTCATCTCAAGCACAAAAGGATACAAGAACATCCTAGTAATATGTGACATTTTCTCAAAATATATAAAGTTAATCCCAACGCAAAAATGTAATACAGATACAGTACTACAAGCACTTACAGACTATTTTATCCAATATGGTACTCCACAAGCTATACTCTCAGATCATGCGACCTATTTTACAAATGATAGATATAAACAATTTTTACATACAAGGAATATTAAAACCTACTACACCTCGATACGATATCCACAAGGTAATCCTACCGAAAGATACATACGAGAAATATTAAAGTATCTCAGAATTTTGTTAGATGAAAAACATAATCGTTGGGCTAGACATCTACCACAAATTGAATTTATATTAAATAACACACCCAGCACAGTCCACAATCACTGTCCAATAAAGATTTTTACAGGAGAAGCACCACAAAGACCATGGGTAGAGCCAGAGTTAGTAAATTTATCGGAACGTACAGATGAGGTCAGACTAAAATTAATAAAACGTAAGAATAAATGGGAAAAGAAACAGAATGACTATAGCAAGAAATACAAAACATATGAATTAGGTGACCGAGTTATAGTCAAAAGCTTAAGAGTATCTAATGCAAAACAGAAAATCATGGGTAAGCTACTGAAGGCCTATCAAGGACCATTTATAATAAATCAGAAATTAGGCTATAATACATATGAATTAATCGAGCCTAACACCGATTATATAAAGGGGAGGTATCATATATCAATGTTACAAGATTATACAGCTTAAAAAAAAAAAAAACAAATTTGAATAAGAACTAAACACATATAAATTTAATATCAACAAATCAATATCTATAATTAAAATATAATATACAGTTACACTTGAAAGACATAAAGGGGTAGTTAACAGTTCGAAAAACTGAAACAACACAACACAAATAATATGATATACAAACAAATATAGAAAGAACAAGTATCTACATGATATAATATGATAAACAGTTAAATATGTAATGGGGAAACAAAACGAATGTTAACATGCTTAAAATTAAATAAAATGAATTCCTAAAATGTAATATATATATAAGTAATAGTATGCTAAGAATAAATAGAAGGTTTGATGTAATGTTAAAGGAATGGAAAAAGTCTAGATTAATAGAGATAGTAGGAATAAATATATAATATGGGGATATAAAGTATGAATAAGATATGAATTAGTATTATAAATATGAATATATAGAAATATAGATGAGAATGTCTAATAATGGGGAATTTAATTATATAATAAGGAATGGTATTATAATAAGAAAAGAGTAGGATTCGCTAGTCAGAACATGTATTTAACATGAAAGAATTATTTATTGTGAAAACTAAAACCTATATTAATATATCAAGTTTAAAAAAAAAATAGAAAACTTTAAGCATGGACCATCAACAAGTAAAATAAATAGAGTAAACCCCCAAAACAAATCATTTTAACTATTAAAACATCGTTACAATATATCAAGAAGAGATAATAATTTTCTTTTTAATTTAAAAAAAAAACAGATTTCAAAAAGTTAACAGTTCAAAAATAATATTAACAAATCAACACTTAAAGGGACAAGCATTAACTATAAATTTATATTAAAAACAGCTTATATGCACAAAAACTCATATGATAAAGCAAACAACTTAATAGTTCAAAGAGAATAATTTGGATAAGCCTCTTTGCCAAGTCAATAACGGCATACCAAATTACTGGGGAATTGAGGTAGGTCAAGCCCACACTCAAGTATGCCCCAATAAGCAAAAGGACAATCTCTTAATGTATATAAATAAGTTATTGAATAGTTAATTATATGTCAAAACTGAATTCTTCCCACGTCAAATCAATAAAGTTGAATACGCAAGTTTAATTATTTTTTTTAAGACATTCACACATTTATAATCTAACATTTCATTTGTAATAGTATTTGCAGTTCGATAATTTGTATTTACAAAAAATAACAACTTAATTGATAAATCATTAATGACGCCATTTATTTAGGTATAACTGTACATAATTTGAATTGTCAATCGCGGGAAAATATCCCATAATAAAAACAGCATAATGTATTATTTTTGACATACACATTATATGCATATTAGTTTTAAAATTAAGTAAATATTTATTACAACATGTAAATGTATTTAAAATTATTGAATTGTCATTTTCATTAGTAGTAATTGTCGAGATTAAATGAATACATACCGATGAACGAATCAAAATCAAGTAACAAAAATAAAAGAAGGTTAGCGTAACTTGAAAAATCGCCATTAAAGCATCCAGACGTATTTTTGAGTGTATCACTAAAAACAAGAAGAAAATTACAATAAATACAAGTAAATTCATACGTCCAATTAGTTAAACATCTTACCAATATTCCCAGCTCCAGTTGGACACATATTTCAAGTTCGTACGTGTACCAGTGACAAAAATATTGCCAAGAGCAGTTTGCCGAGAAGCAGTTCGTTAGAAAGTGTTTTTGACCGGGGTGACGCCGTTCGAACGCCGACGAAAAACCTGCCTTTCCAAAACCTTTTGAGATCCCGTTTTATCCAGAATCCTGCACCAATTACTTAAGTATTCTTTAAAATCTCACATCTATATTGAAAAGACAATTTAAACAATCATATTAAAAAAGAATATAGTATATTATTTATATTAGTTAAGATATACATTATTAAATACGATATATAAGATTTAGGTTATTTATTACTTTTAAAGAGGAAGAATACAGTTACGTTTTAATTTAATTTTTCTTTGTTTTACGTCATACATTCTAGTTATATTAAAGTTATTGACTTAATTCTCCTAATTAATTAAAGATTATTTTCACTATTTCTATATTTATCTATTTCATTTATTTCATGTAATATTTATCGTAATTTATCATAGTTAAATAACATATTAGATTTATCACGTTACAAAATTTATATACAAATTATACTTAACAATTAATGCTTATAACTTACCTGTTAATAGAGATTTTAAGAACATTAAAGTTATTATTCGTGAATCTGATCTCGACGTTTTATTTTGTAGTATAGCATTAACAACAATTAACCTATCATTTAGGAATCTAAAAATATCAGTAGTGTTTGATTGAAGTCACCGAACTCGCACTTTAAATTTGGACATATCACAATGCCCTAACACTAGAGTCAATTTTGTTCTCAAGTTTAGCCGGACCCTGAAGATAATAAACGCACATTAATTAATACTTATTAATAAGTTTATATCCGAACAGCTGTTTTAGGTTACATTTATGGAATAATTCGCAAGTAGGCAACTTTGCATCTTGCGCATATAGATTAAACTCGAACAACCCCATCTATATGTTACTTAGAGCAATGTAATTAGTTCGTAGATGTAAAATTCACCGAATAAATATAAAATCTAACAAGCCATTTATTCACAGCTGAGCATTTTTATATTCATAAACGTTTACATTATTTTATTACGCATCTTGCTCGTTATCAATTCACAGCACAACGAGAGGCTTGCTCGTTATCAATATATATATATCAGGCGCGGCTCGTGATGACGTATTTTGGTTTGCAGTACAATGATACGAGTGCCTCGTGTGTTTTCGGTGTTTACTAAGCAAACGTTACAGTTGGTACACGAGAATACACGAAGCACTCGGATCATTGTACTGCAAACCAAAATACGTCATCACGAGCCGCCCCTGATATATATATATATATATATATATTGTAATAAACTTTGAGTCAAACGTTTACTAAAGAGTGTTTTTAAAGACATGCTTCTGCGCAGGTCCAATCATTGAATATAAAAGCGTTTGCAGTTAACAATCATAACAAGTACAACCAAATAGTGTTTTGGTCTTAAAGAAAGTTTGATATTTAATATAAATTTGGAGAATCAACGAACATGAGTTCTCTAATATCTCCAGGGTCGTGAAGATTCTGTCTGACAAAGAAATTAAAAGGTATGTTAGCTCAGTATTAATATGATAAACTAATTGAATTCAAACGACTTGTCTTGGTTCTTAAATTCCGTTTATTTAAAGGAAAATCTTATCTTAATAAGTGAATATTTAATTAGGTACATTATATTAGGTAATATTTATCAAAACATTCGGAATAAACAATAGATTAACAATTTGTTTTTATTGAAAATTTAAATTATAAAATTTATTGGTTATGTGGAATTTCTTATAGGTTAAAAATTGAATCTACGGAAATGAGACAAATACTAGGCTACATAAACGAATAGATTCTGATAAATCAAATTGCTGAATAAATGAATTTGTATATAACTTCCTACTTACAATGTTTTAAACAAAATGGTCATTAAAGGAATCTTTATTTACCTTCGGTAAGTAAATGTATGTTTACTAAAAAAAAAATGCAAATAATAAAAACTTAGCTCAATATTCTATCACAATTATCCGTCTAGTCTCTGGAATTAAGTCTTGCTTCCCTGACGTATGGCTGGTATATTTTAACTTCAGGAACAACGGTCACAATCCTGGCAGATCTCGAAAGTTAGGATCACCGGTGACAATCCTGGTAATATAAGGCCTTGTAATGTTTCCCAATATGTATCTAAAGCTGGTACACGTCTTTTGTGGCTCATTAATTGATAGCGGAGTATAAGATAAAAACAGTTAAAATCTTGGTAATAGAAATTATACTTGTTTTTTATTTTTTTTTTTAAAAAATTCGTTTTATCCAAAACACATTCCATTAATTCAAGGGCAAAAATTCTTCTCCAATTGTTTTCAATAACTCACTATGGCAACCCAACAGCTTTTTCTGTTTTTGAAGCTCATTGGTCGCTTTAGTTATATAGAATTTTCCAAAATATTTGACATTTATACAATAATTTTGATTATTAATTAATATTATGAACTTATTGGTTTACAATTATATTTTCCTTCACACATAACCTACTAAACATTAACAATAGTAAACAAAATTAACTAGATTTACATAGTTCTATAATTTTGGTAAATGTAAGAAAGTCATATACTTTTGAAATTTAATTATAGATTTGACACTCTAAATTAAGAAAACAATACAAATATAATAGACTTCCAACCTTCTAAGAAATCCCAATAACAGAAATGTAACGAATTAAAGCTAGTGTCTTCAATAAATCAATTAACATTTTTATTATAATATATATACTAATATATGTATATATATAATTTAAACGAAATTATCGACCGTAATATATTGATAAAATAAATTAAAATCGGGTAAGCGGTCTGTCAATTAAAAAACTCCTTTATTAAATAACCCTATTAATAACCAATTTTATTATTTTTCAACTCCACATTTTTATCCCCAGAAGAAGCAACAAATTTGTTGCGAAATATAGGGTTATTTAATAAAGGAGTTTTTTAATTGACAGACCGCTTACCCAATTTTAATTTATTTTCTCTATATATATATATATATATATATATATATATATATATATATATATATATATATATATATATATATATATATACTAGATGTCCCGTATCGTCATGTTCAAATTTTAGGAGTGTAAAATAGACTTCATTTCAAGTAACAAAAACGCAAATCTTGTATATCCATTTTTATTTGTTTCAAAGTTAAAGATCTATGAATGTGATTGTCAGATCATGAAAAAAAATGTAATCCTAAATCAATAAAAACTGATTTTATTTAAAAAAGTTCAATTAATAATATTTTCGAAATGTCCACCTCCTTGTTGAATGCAGGCTTGTGCCCGTAAACCAACAGAAGAAGTACTTATCCGAATTTCATACTTGTTTTGTCGGATTTGCTCGGCAGCCAGGTGAATACGATCCCACAACTGTTCTCTTGTGTTCGAGACTTCTAGACTAAATTTTTCATGTACCCCCATAAATAAAAGTCAATGGAATTAAGATCGGGTGATCTGGGTGGCCATGCAACAGGACCACCTCGACCAATCCATGTTGGATAATTGACGTTAACCAAATTTCAGACAGCAATTCCGAAATGTGGTGGTGCCCCATCCATGTGAAACCACATGTCTCGTCCAACATTCAGTCGGACATCCTCTAAAAGACCTGGCAGTTCGTCAATAAGAAATTGAAGGTAAGTGTCCGCATTTAACCTCCCTGGAAGAACGACAGGACCAACCAAAAAGCATCGTTTAGAGCCGCCGTTAATAGAAAATTCATGTTGAAATTTAGAAGGGCGTATAGCTTTGGGATTTTCTGATGACCATCTGTGCAAGTTCCTCAGATTTGTAACACCACTTCTTGTGAACGTAGATTCATCTGTCCAGAGGACTGTTCTGTAGAAATTAAAATGAAGCCATGACCGTCTTAATATCCAGGTAAAATAAACTAGACGAGCATAGTGGTCTGCCTCAAGCAAACCGTATCCCCTGCGATAGTGATATGGATATAAGCCCTCACGTTTTAAAATTCGGCAAACTGTCGTTCGTGGCACTCCTAGTTGTCTAGCGATTCGACGTACACTGAGAGATGGATCCCTTGTAACAATAGCTTCTTCCTCTAAGTCTGCTGGCAAATTTACTCGTCGGTCGAAAAGATAATCACGCAGTCCGCATTCCCGAAATTGTCTGTGTACTTACAGAAACGTTCTGTAATGAGGAATGCGCCTATCGGGAAACCGATGTCGGTATTCAATAACTGCTTGACGTGCACTGCCGTTACAGTAGCCATATACAAAATGCATATCCGCATACTCTTGAGAAGAAAATCGGTAAGGCATTTTGAATAAAGAAAACGTGTCCACTCACTAATAAGCTGTTGTATGAACTGAAACGTAATGTAATCCTTTATTCAAAAATGCAACGTTAACTATCTGAACATTGAAGCTATCTGAAGCTATCTGAAGCTATCTGAACATTTGTTTATTGTATGATATTCATGGTTCAGCACTTACGAAATAAATAAGAACCTTCTTTACCATAAATGAATTTCTAGTACTCTTTTTTGTAGATCTCCAAGAAATTACTGTATGCACTACGACACGTGTTTATTTATTTTAGGATAACATTTTATTATGCGACGTTAACAATCACAGGCCTGTTATTGAATCGTATAACTTTTTTTAAATAAAATCAGTTTGTATTGACTTTAGGATTACATTTTTTTCATGATCTGACAATCATATTCATAGATCTGTACCTTTGAAACAAATAAAAATGGATATACAAGTTTTGCGTTTTTTGTTACTTGAAATGAAGTCTACTTTATACTCCTAAAATTTGAACATAACGATACGGGATACTTGTATATTGAAGGGTATAATAATTACTTATGTATACATTTAAAACGAAATTTTTACTACATCAATCTCGCTATTTTATAGCCAAACCTCGTATTGGTCCAAATATTTTCCCCAATATTTTGCGTTCAAATATTCTTACTCATCTCGTTATGTAAAGCGCCCAGGTCTCGCAGCCATATGTTACAACAAATATTATCATGGTTTTATATATTTTCAACAACGCTACAATATTTTTCCATGTCATTTTTACTAAATTCACAAAAGGGTAAATGAAAATATCACAATGACATTTATATAAATAAATCATCGCCTACTAGTTAGGATCAATATTAAAAGAACATTTTTCGTATGAGCAAGCTTTCCTGCAATAAATATATAATATACGTAATAAATTTAAAAGTTCAACGCGAAACAATCATCTAAGTTAAATGTTCAGCCTAAATACTAATGTGCTATCATTAAATATACAGTACTTTAAAAAAACCACCACACTTTTTCTTTCTGAACAGACAAATGCAAAACGCTATTCATCAGCAGGATGTATAAATGGTTAGTATAAACGTTTATGTAAATTACGTGCAAATTTCTTTAGTATCACTTGAATATTTATCAAGTTACATAATATTATGGTTTCCATCTTTCGGTAGTAAAGTCAAATTTGACGATAGAATAGCGGGCGTGTATAAAATTTTGTTTCAAACTCGGAAAAAGTGGAACGGAAACACACAAAATGATGAAAACAGGGTACCGAAGCGATGTACCATGACGCGTGGTGACATTTATTTAGTGTAAGCGTTTCAAGAACGGACGGCAATTTTTGTAAGATAACGCTGCGTCTACGGTTCGAAAGAACAAAAAATAGAAGTAAGGCGCCCTTTACTCGCTAAGAAGCCTGTACTAACTCTTCATGTGATAGCGGAATAATTAAATATCAGTAAAGACACAGTCTTGCAATGTGTAGTATTTTTACGATAAGAGATCAGTCAGTCACCTCATCAATGTGCGCTTCACAACGTTGACAAATCTATTGTTTACATCTTGTAAATAATTGTCATTTGGTTTATAGGTTATAGTATGTGTAAAAACTTCAAAAATTTTCTTTTTTATAGATGGCATTTAGGTTATACCTTAAACTGCTTAGAATGTTAATATTGTATATTTATCACTCTATATTTAGAAAAATACATAGTTTATATGCAATTTTATTAGTACATTTATTTAGCAAAATTTATAAACATAATATCAATGTTTTAGAATAAATAACGAAAGGAATAGAAATAGTTTATTACAGTCAATATTCATAATAATGATATAATATTGCAGTACATACAGGGTTAGTCAAAAGTATGGAATGAACGGTTTATTTTCGTAATTATGAACTTTATAACAAAATATCTTTAATAATTTTTTTTTACTAATTATTCTCCATTTCTTAACCTACTCATTGTTTTCTGTATGTCAACGCATTTCCATGGAAACATTGTTTTTTCAACCATGTGTTTTTTTGCTGATTTCTATTCCTCTTTTTTTCCTTGAAATGACTTGATATTTTTTTCATATGCTTTCATAACAAAATAGCTGTGTAAAATCATAATTTTCAATAAACGGCAAAAATCAGATTCTCTCAAAAAAATGATAGTGGCCTTTGTTTTCTTTAATGTCATTTTTCATGTCATTTTGAAGTACCTTTCAATAAGTTGATATAATAAGAATAGTTTCATTTTAATTTGTAAACAAGGTGAAACTCAATGAAACTGAAAGAATTGAAACCTCAACGGGTGGGTTATGGAGATCGACAACGTTCACACCAAGATGTTTGTCATTTAATATGTATTTAATAACGTTCATCCGGAAAGAATTCGTAGTATTGTACAATCCACAGTGTCTAAATTGGTTAAAAAATTTAAAGAAACTGGAAATGTAAAAGATATGCCAAGGTCTGGACGTCCAAAATCAGCCACAAATCAAGATCAAACTCTAGATGTATTACTTAATGTTAAGGATAATCCAATTACGTCAACCACGCAACTTGCTTTGGATAATTATATTAGTCAATCGTCGGTTGTTCGAATATTAAAAAAGAACAAACACAATAACTACAAGATACATCTTCTCCATGAGCTAAACGAAGATGACTCTGAAAGAAGAATGCAGTTTTGTGCAACAATAATGGAAATGATCAATAATAATACAAATTTTCAAAACCACATTTTATTTTCGGATGAAGCCACTTTTTGTCTAAATGGGTTTGTAAACAGACACAACTCTCGTTTCTGGTCCAGTGAAAATCCTCATTGGATGATGGAACACCATAACAGCATCCACAAAAACTTAATGTCTGGGCTGGTCTTATTGGGCACCATATAATAGGTCCATACTTTATAGATGGAAATTTGACAGCAGATAGATATCTAAACCTATTGCATGATCACATTGTGCCTGACATTGCACAATTATTTTCGGATGAAGATCGATAAGGAATGCCAAACCGCAATGTTTGGTTTCAGCAAGACGGCGCATCTCATTAAGGAGCCTGTTTCAGAATAACGTCTTTTTAGGTCGTTGGATAGGACGTCGAGGACCTATTGAATGGCCTGCCAGGTCGCGTGATTTGAGTCCCCTAGATTTTTTCCTCTGAGGTCATTTAAAAAATAAAATATACAAAGAAAAAGCACAAAATTTGCAATACCTGTCAGCCAGAATCAGACATAAAATTGGAGAAATACCACCTATTTGGATACAAAATTCGTTGCGTAATTTTTGTTATAGATTAGGTTATTCTCAAGCTGCAAGGGGTCTTCAGTTTGAACATTTAATTTGAGTTAAATATTATTTGAGTGAATAAAGTATTATGAGTATTTTTTCTAAAATTTTGTTATAAAAGCATATGAAAAAAATATCAAGTCATTTCAATAAAAAAAAGAGGAATAGAAATCAGCAAAAAAACACATGGTTACCATTTGAAAAAAAAAATAACGTTTCCATGGAAATGCGTTGACATACAGAAAACAACGAGTAGGCTATGAAATATACGTAGAATAGTAAAAAAACTTTTATTAAAGAAATTTTGTTATAAAGTTCATAATTACGGAAATAAACGGGCCCATTCCATACTTTTGACTAACCTGGTATATTAAATTTAACAATAGAATATAAAGGTTTTATATTTTTTAGTTTTTATCACATTACACTCATGAGTTTCTCTTAGGCACAGGTAATAATTGGTGCTGCATTCGAAGTAAACTAGTAATGTGCCTCTAAAGCATATAAATATGGTGTAATATAAAGTCAAATAGATATTAAAATCAAAACACTATATTGGCTCTTAATTTCACAAATATTTTCACTGGAACAAAAGAATTCATAATCTATGACGAAAAGGTAAAAGTGCAATCGTAACTTATAAATCCAAAACCACTCTTCGTATGTTATGAATTTTCAATATCAACCAGTTAGTTCTTTACACCTAAATACATTAATGAAGTATACCTTATTCTAGATTTTATTTTTATTCTTGTTTACACGCAAAAGAATTATTTCATGAGTCGAAAAGTTCTGAGTTGCTCTAATTTGTCAACAAAACACGCTTCAGCAGTTACTTGACCTAGTGCTTCTTGCCAGAACCTTTTACAGCCTTCTGGTAGTTCTACCATATTTACATATATATCGGGTGTTTTTTTAAGAGCTTGAGAACTTAAAATGATAATACAAGACAGAAATATTGTTGGAATGAAATTTTATTATTATAAACTGGTAGATAATTTCATGGCATTTATTTTTTAAATATGATTTCCGGCATATGTCCGCCGCGGCTACGAGTTACATGGTCCATTCGATCAGTCCAATTTTTGACTACTTTTTCCAATAAATCTGGCCGTATGGCGTCAATGGTGGCTTGAATATTGGCTTCCAATGCTTCAAGTGTTGCTGGTTTGTCGGCATAAACCAATGACTTAACATAGCCCCATAAAAAGTAATCCAGAGGTGTTAAATCGCACGAACAAGGGGGCCAGTGAACAGGAACACTTTTGGAAAGAAAGTTGTCACCAAATTGATTTTGCAATAAATCGATTGTTAAGCGCGCTGTATGGCAAGTTGCGCCGTCTTGTTGTAACCAAATGTCGTTGATGTTTAGCTGATTAATTTTTGGAAATAAAAATTCAGTCATCATGGCTCGATAGCACTCGCCATTCATCGTAACGGCAGCTCCTTGCTCATTTCGAAAGAAATAAGAACCGATCATGCAGCCAGCGTGTAAACTGCACAAAACAGTCAATTTTAATGGATGTAATGGCGATTCGTTAACGGCTTGAGAATTATCTTCGCTCCAAATACGGCAATTTTGCTTATTGACGTAGCCATTTATCCAGAAATGAGCTTCATCACTAAACACATTTTTTTTATAAAAATGCTCATCTTCGGCCAGTTTCAAATGAGCCCAATCAGCAAAAATGCGACACAAACGATGGTCGTTTGTCTTCAATTCTTGCACGAGCTGTATGTTATAGGCACGTAAGCCAAGATCCTTACGTAAAATTTTCCACGTAGTCGAAGGACAAAGGCCAACAAGTTGAGAACGACGACGAATCGACATTTCGGAGTCTTCTTCAATACTTCGCGCTACAGCAGCAATATTCTCTTCTGTACGCACATTTCTTTGTCTTGTTGATGGTTTTGAATCGAGAAGAGTAAAATTAGTGCGAAAACGATCAATAACAGCACGAATTGCTTGCTCACTAGGCCGATTATGTTGACCGTAAAATGGACGAAGTGCTCTATGCACTTGGCGAACAGATTTATTTTTTTTCAAAGTAAATATCCACAATTTGGAAGCGTTAAACGATTCATGATGACTTGCCAAACATTACTGAACAGAAATGTCAACACAGTTTGACATTCTCAGCTGTCAAACCATAGTTATCGATATCGATAATTCTCATGCAGCTAAAAAAACACACATTACTAGAATAATATATTTTTGCAATTTCCCCAAATTAAATCTATAGGGTTAAACATACAATGATATGAAGGAAGTTGAAGAACTGTGTGGCTATATTGCTCTGCTAATTCATCGGCTTCATAAATATATACCTTTAAATAAAAATTATTATCTATTTGAATTTAATTTAGTAATTATTTTATGTACTAACAGTTTAACCAACCCCAGTAACTGTATTTTTAAGAATGTCTGGTCAAAGTTTTATTGTTAGTTCACCATTCTTGTATTTGGTATTTTGCTGGAGATAAAGTAAGAGATTTATTTATTATTGTAGTATGATAGCTCGCATTATCCATAATAATAACTGAAGGGCTTTCTAAATTATTAAGCAGTTGATTTTCGAAACCATTCTAGAAAATTTTCTTTATTCATGTCATGGTGGTAATCCATGCTTTTACTATTTGTTGCAAAGATTAATTCTGCTCCAGGAACAAAATATTATTGCTACCAGCATGTACAGTTATGTAACTACAGAACAAGAGTCGATAATATATTGCCAATGCCAATACTTTTTAAATAATCAATACCTTATGCCACATAATTGTTTTGCTTTTACAGATTTAATATTCTTATCTTAATATGATTTTTGAGAGGAGCTTCCATCTTGAAAAACCCAAGTTTCATCAATTAAAACAAATTGTAATGTATTTTAATTTGTTGCAATGTTTATATTGTTGCAAAAATGTTATTCTTTTCAAAGCAATATGAGGTAATTCCATCAATTCTCGCGTAGGATCGTCTTTCTTAAAATGGAAACCAATATTTTGCAATATTTTCCACAAAGAAGCAGGGAATATTTCTGGTTCTCGAAGAACACTATTCAGTGTACCCAAAATAATATGTTGTTCTGCGATTGTTAAAGAATAGGTAATATTTTTAGAAGTTTTATAGAATAATACTTACTATTTCTGTACATATCATAAATTTAATTTCTAACTGCGCATCGACTAAAAACGTGAATATTAACAATTGGTTTATTCTTAAAACGAGAAAAATAAAATTGGCAATAGTAATATGAAATGGTGACTGACAAGCGGATATAATATGATGATCATGCGTGACAACACTGCGCGGAATAGGTAACACTGAGAATTTAAATTTTATAAAATGTCGGAGAAATTATATGTACAGTACTGTGCAATAAAATCTGGGACAAGTCGTAATGCCAATGTCTAGTTGAGTTGTGCAAAAAAAAACTGGGGCATGTTATATTGTAAATCTTGCTCCACGCTGTCATGTGGTTAAGTGACACAGCAACAAGGCATTATACAAGGAAAATAATAGTAGATAATATTTGCGCTATCGCCTTTGGGAATCTCTACTTATAATTCTGTTACTAGTAGGTGTATGAGAATTCGACTGTATATAATAAACCAAAAATTTAAATAAAATGCAATAACAAAACATTGTTTTTATAACCAGAATAAAATAAATAACAGAATAAAGATATTAGATAAAAGCAATTAATATATTTAATATTTAGTTATATCGCTATTTGCGGCAATGACTTTGGTTAATCTCCTTGGCATTGAACGAATTAAATTTCTTGTCAGGTGTTCAATCTCACTTAGTGCCTTCCATTCTTCTTCTGTGACTTACCACAGTTCTTCCGCATTGCAAGAATGAAAATTTCTTTTATAAATATTTTTCACCATAAGCCCCCATACATTTTCAAATGGCTTTAGATCTGGACCTTTTGGAGACCATGGCAGAACTTCTATATCGCGATTCTGGAATCACAATAACACGGGCTGTATGGACGGGGCAATTGTCTTGCTGAAATATGTAGTTATTGTCTGGAAACGTTTGTGCTGTAGATGGTAGCATTACATGTTCCAATATGTCTACATATTGCTATGAATAGTGGTTTGAAAATTTAGCACGCCACCATCTACAACTAGTTTTCCCAACTAGGTTTCTCAGCCGGTGAATTTTCAAATATGAGACTTCTAACTTCTCGGGTTCCACTTAGGAAAGACGTGTCTATAATATGAGTTGAGCGCCAGTGAAATGTTAACAAAAATTTATTTACTTATTTTATATAAGTTAGTTAGCAATATTGGTATAAGTAAAATGAAACAAACGCAGGATAAAAATTAAAATGAATATTTAATACAAAAATAAAAAAATAAAAAATATATCTTTACAAAGTATAAAGATGCTGTATTATACAAAAATACTTGAGGTAAAAACATTCATTGAAAATTGACAGCTAAATGAATGGAAAACATTCTCGTTAATGACTCCGATCAAACTTATCTAAAATAATCAAGTTTAATATTAAATTCTTCAAAGAAAACCACGCTGTAAATTCAGATTCTGAACCACGAA
Source organism: Melolontha melolontha (assembly GCA_935421215.2). Lineage (NCBI taxonomy): Eukaryota > Metazoa > Arthropoda > Insecta > Coleoptera > Scarabaeidae > Melolontha > Melolontha melolontha. The sequence continues at coordinate 49,493,972 of OW285236.1, forward strand.
CAAAATTACGCATGTGCAATCACCAAGCACAAAAAAACTTAATCCCGCGAACAAATTTTCACATATAATTTTACCGAAGAATTTTAATATATAAGCTGTATTATGGTATTCCTAATAATTAATTCTCTTAACTACAATAAGATTAATACAATGGAAATATCTCTTATTTTTCTTATGACGTCATAAAATTTTAATTCTACTTACAAAAAAATTTAATGTGGAGACTCTTATGATAAAAGGTGCTTAATCAAATTTTAATCATCAAAACAGCGAGAATTTAACTCTTTAAATATCGGGAATTAAATCTCTAATACATCAACTATTAACACTTTCAAATCAAGCCCGAACTAATTTAAATATATAATATATATAACGAAGAAAGTAACCTTATCGTTTCACAGCTTATAGTCGTCCTCTTCCCCCGATCTCTACATGAGAACGACACTAGATAACCGGTTTTTCTCCCTAGTTAAATTTAGTATACAGTCATAGTCACAAAATCTTTTATTTTAAATATGTATTTTATTTTTAAATAAAAATCCATAGCAATATGTAGCGGTAACAAAAGGTCTATCGATATTCCAGCATACACCTAAACCAGCCGAACTCATCTAGGCCCACGCATTTAGCGAAAACCCTCCAGATTTCTGTAAGCGGTAAATATAATTTTCATTAAATCGAGAATATGGTGGTGTATAAACTCTCACTTTTACGCTGTAGGGTGATTGAAAGCATTTTTCAACCGTAAATATTACTCTGTTCCAGTAGTTATCTCCATTATTGATATTATTTAAAGAGAATAGTAATCGTGACTGCTTCTTTTCGTCGGTTAATAAAATCTTTGAACAGGCAATAGAATTTTAATTGGAAACGCGTATTCTTCGGCAGGCGGTAGATTTAGAAGCTGGAAAATATATTTCTGTAACTACTTTCCTCGCTGTAGTAAAGGGATTCATTCTTATGTAATTTATCAAAGTCGCATTATAGCGTCAATTCTGCTTCTAGGACGTCCAGAACCGATTTTACTTGCTAAAGACCCGTTCTGCATCCACCGCTTTTTTTTACATCAAACACGGTATTTTTATTTAAATTAGAAAACTTTGCCACTCTTCGTATTGACCAACCATCTTCTATTTTGGGCACGATCCTGGTTTTCATCAATTGCTCTAAATGTCGAGGCTTCTTTAATGGTCTTTTAATGTTTAGAAAATTTCAATTATGTTGCTATAAAATGTAATAATTTTAGCTAATGTCTGAAAATTTGCGGAAAAAATGACACTGACAGGACATTAAGCCATTTAACATTCCATGAGTCTGAGACCTTAATTACGCAACTTAAATATGTTTGTCCCAGATTTTATTGCACACAACTGTACTACGTTAGTGAATTGAATTTTTATAGGTTTTTATACCTGATATTACTGGTTATGACGTAACTGATCTCTTATCGTAAAAATACTAACAAGTGTTCATTTGATAAGTCAATCTAGGTTACTTTGAAATTTTGATAGAATAAGACGCAAATATATTAATATGTGTTTGTTGTTTCGTAAACGTAAATCCAAATGACATTTGATAATGTCAATCACAAATATCAGTTAGTGCATAAAATAATCGTGCGTCGATTCTGGTTTAAATAAATTGCTTCTCAGTTTTAAAATGGCTTTCACTTTAGAACATAAATTTTTTGTAGTCCAGGCTTATTTTCGAAGTGGTAATAAAATTTATGGTTTATGGGTTTATTCAGTTCAAGATTGCATGGTAGAATTTCAAGTTGAGTTTCCACATTTTGTAAGAGATTATATACAATTTAAGAATATACAAAAAGCTTGTGTTTATGTATGACAATACGTCATGCACGTATAAAGCATTGTTACATTATGAAACAGACATGTAAATAATTTACATATCTGTAACTGTACACATGGACAATACACCTCGTATTTTCAGCATTTACTTCTGCTTAATACATATGTTTCTGCCATCTAGCGTCATCAGTCAAGCTAGTGAAGCAATGTATACAAATTGATACAAATCAATTAAACAAATGATTTGTATCTGTATTTACATATTATTGAAATCACCCAACAAAGATAAAGCAAGTTTCGTCCTATAAGGTGACACTATTTAGTAAGTGACATCTTACGGAACGAAAGAGACTATGTCGGAAGGCGACCTTTCGTTCGAATAGCTATGCTATTGCAGGAACAAAAAAAAAAAAAAAAAGGTCGCCTTCCGACATAGTCTCTTTCGTTCCGTAAGATGTCACTTATTAAATAGTGTCACCTTATAGGACGAAACTTGCTTTATCTTTGGTGGGTGATTTCAGTAAAATGTAAATACAAGATACAAATCATTTGTTTAATTGATTTGTATCAATTTGTATACATTGCTTCACTAGCTTGACTGATGACGCCTAGATGGCAGAAACATATGTATTAAGCAGAACTAAATGCTGAAAATACGAGGTGTATTGTCCATGTGTACAGTTACAGATATGTAAATTATTTACATGTCTGTTTCATATTGGAATTTAAGAATACTTTGGATAGAACTTTAAAACTTTTTCTGAAACTGGTAGTCTCTTAAGAAAATCAGGCAGCGGAACAGTTAAGAAACGTACACCTGAAGTTGTCAATCGTGTTGAAGAAATAATGGAAAATTAACCACAAACATCTGTTCGACATTTGAGTCAACAAATAAACCTTTCTGTTGGTACAACTCACAAGTTATTAAAAAAAGATATGCAACTTTATCCATACCGTGTCACAGCAGTACAAAAATTGTTAGAAATTGATTACCCACGTAGACTACAGTTTTGTAATTGGTTTGTAAATATGAACAATAATGGAGAATTTTCGCAAAGAGTCATCTTTACTGATGAAGCATGGTTTTATAAAACGGGATACCTAAATTCACAAAATACAAGAATTTGTAGTAGTGAAAATCCACATGTAATTAATGAAGAATCGCTACATCCAGAGAAAATTGGTGTTTGGGCAGCGATAAGACAAAGGCATATCATTGGACCAATATTTTTTCAGGGAACGTTAACTGCTCAAAGGTACCGTACGGAAGTTTTACAACAATTTGCCAATCAGTTGCATGATGATGAACTTCAAAATGCATATTTCCAACAAGACGGAGCACCTTGTCACTGTACTGCAGAATCTTTGGATTATTTAAGAGAATTTTTTGATACGCGTATAATTAGTCGAAATACTGAAATTGCCTGGCTAGCACGTTCATGCAATTTAACACCTTGCGACTTCTTTTTGTGGCCTTATCTAAAAAATAACATATTTCGAACACCTATATTGAATTTGAATGATATGCTACAGAGAATCGAACAGAAATGCATGGAAATTAATATTTGTATGTATGAAACTGTCAAAATATACGACTTCGTAGGTTAAGTAGTAAATTTTAATTTACTACATACTTCAAAATGTTCTCAGTAAATTACATGCTACTAGATTGACTTTTCAAATGAACACTTGTTATATAAATTTGTTTGTGCACTTTTTGACTTCTGAACACGGGGATATGCAAGTGAATTGTCGTGACTTTGTTGAAATTTCAAACAATGATCTAAATTTGATAAATGTAACTAAAAAATAAACGTCTCCTTAGGTGACTCCTGGTGAACCAACACCAACGAAAATTCATCAAGAAAAATTATAAGTGGGGCAATTGTCAATTTTTCGATTCTTCAGGATTAATTCACCATGAATTAGCACCGCCTGGTCAAAATAGTTAATTTAAGCACTTACAAAGTGAATGACAAACGTCAGAGAAGATTCGAGCTTTTCTGGTAATTCGTACCTTCACGATAATTTACCCGTATACGCGCTACAATTGTCACACAATTCTTGGTCGAGCGCCAGGTTTCAGTGGTCCACAAGCCACCCACCGTATTCTCCAAACCTAGTTCCGGTGGATTATTTTTTATGTTCTAAAATAAAAGTATCTCAAATGATCCTAACGCGTGCACTGAAGCTGATTTCAGAAAAGGACATTTATATTGCTACCAATCATTATACATTCTATGTAAATGCTTTCTTTGAGAGCGTAGGAGACTATATCGAATCTTAAATAAAATTAAACCAGAACTCCTAAATCTCTGATTTTATATAACCTCAGTCCCGGAACTTTTCAAACATAGTGTGTATGTATTTTTCCATTTTAACCTTTTACCATATAATTTGAAATTGTTCTGTCATTTAAAATCCTTTCATTGTTTTAAATACAAACCTTGGTGTTTTTTTTACCAGGTAAATATGCATCACATTGTTGTGCGGCAATGTGAAGGGTCTCAGTAATTGTGTTTCAAATCGATTCAGCTTTATATTATACTAGCTCGCTAGCGTACGGATGCGTACAGGCACCAATTTAAATGTGTCAAGGTTGGTTCCATGCACAGAAACTGTTTTATCGACAGTCCCGATTATTCGAAATGTATTCTGCAAAAAACTGCTGACTCTCAATTTAATTTAAATTCGATTTCTTTTTTAGGGTTCCGCAACATTTAACAGAATCTAAAATACCATTTTATGAATGAAGAATTAGCAACGTTATTTTTTTTTTACTTAATAAATGTGTAATATGTACAGTATGAGACAGAATAAAGTATACCGAAACTTAAAAATATATTTCTAGTAAAAAGTCTTTCTTTGGAGACTGTGGTTAAGTAAAAACTCCAAAAAGGTATATAACCCCTTACCACAATTACTAATCGTATCCTAAATACGTATTTCGACAACTAAGTTGTCATTATCAGTAGGTAAAACCACTAATCAAAGTGTCGCACATGGGGTACAGTAAAGCTAAACACATATGAAAACGCACCAACTTTACCCGGCGTCCACGTATGCACTGACTTTAAAATAAAAATATATCGACTTAAAATTACGACAAAATTACTTCTCTTAAGAAAATGGCAACCACATGTGTTTATTCTCTCTTCGCACGTCTTCGATGTTTCTACCTCTTTTCTAAGAATGAAAAGGGACAACTATAAGGAATCGGACCGTTGCTTCCATTCATCGTGTTCTGTTTGTTTTTAACGATATGAATGCTTTCGTGTGCGTCAAGATCGCGGAGATTATTGATGGCTTTGATAAGTTTTAACCCTTTAATCGACATAGTGTGTATGTATTTAATGAATGGTTGGCCACGTTAGATTTTTCTGGTCTATTGAATTTATTATGTGATATGTGTTCTTTAAATCGGGTTATTATTGATCGTTTATTTTGGCCTATATATTTCAAATTACAATCATCGCAATTAATTTCGTATATACCTGATTTCAAATTAAAATTAACTTTATCTTTGGCATTCCCCAGGAGACTTTTGGTGGTATTTTCGGACCGAAAGGCAACTTGGCGACATCGTTCTTTAACAACTCTATTAATGTTTTTCGTGATAGGATGATATGGTAAACACATGTACTTTTTCTCCTGGTTACATTGAGATATCAAACTTGTGGATTCGCGGATTCGCGGCCTTTTTTAATTTAATTTTTCTAATTAATTTATTGATTATTTCTACGTCAAAGTCATTATACTTCGCGATGTTTTTAATGAAATCTAGTTCTATTTCATATCTCTCTTTTGTTAACGGAAAATTTAGTAACCGATTGACTAAGAAATTAAAAGAAGCTGTCTTATGTTGAAAACTATGATTTGAATCCGCGATGATGAATCTATTGACATTGGTTTCTTTCCGGAAAATGTCTATTTCAATTTTATGTTTATTTCTAATTACTAATGTATCTAAAAATGGTATCCTATCATTGTTTTCCTTGTCCACCGTGAATTTAATAGTCGGACATTCCAAATTTAATTGATTAACGAACATGTCTAATTCGCATTTCCGTGTATCAATAATCGCGAGAATGTCATCTACGACGTACCTGATCCAGATTCTTGGGAAATATTTAGCGGTATTTTTAAATTCTACTTCAAATTGACTCATGAATAAATTAGCTATGAAAGGAGATAGGCAGTTACCCATTGTTGTGCCTTGTTTCTGTTCATAGAATTTTTTTCCTACTTAGAAACAATTTTGCGTCATGCACAGAGTTGTCAATCTCATGTATTCTTTTACTTTTGAAGGTTCAATGTTATTCTTATGGAGCAAGTCTTCTAAATATTTCATAGTTTCTGGAATAGGTACCGAAGGGAATTTTGTTTTTCAATTCCTCAATATCCTAGGGCACTGGATCCTGGTAGATTTTCTGTTTGAAAAAGACATCAGGAGATGTAAGATCTGGCGAGTTTGAGGGAAACAGATAATCAGTTCCCTGGAGATGAGACGTCCAGGAAAATACCGTTGCAGAAAGAGCAAAGTTTCCCTAGCAGTATGCGCAGTAGCGCCGTCTTCTGAAACAACTGAGATCCAATACATAAATTTCTCGCACGGCAAAATCACCTTACGTCCTCGTAAAAAGAAGTTACAATTGTTTCCCTGTACTTCTGCTGGTTAACTGTTACACGCCTACATGTTAATCCTCCACAAAGTATGAGCCAATTATTCCATGCCCGGAAACAGCACACCACACGGTTACTTTTTGGTGTTTTTGTGAAGGCACCTACACGCAAGAATTTGTTTCGTCAAAAACTGTCACATCTGCCACTACCACCAGAACCTGTTACAACGCGCTGGGGCACATGGGTAAAAGCAGCATCCTATTATCGCTTGAATTTTGACCACGTTAAAAGTATAATACAGCTACTGGATCCGAATAATGCTGTTTCTATTTTACACACTCAACAAGTATTTATGGACCCAACTATTCAGGTAGATTTCATTGACATTATTCCAGAATACCTGCAACCATTCGCCATCTAGTGGTTACTCCTACCAATGCACAATATTCTATGAACTTTAGATATGCCCTACTTCATCGGTAGATGTTGAACGATCGTTTTCAATGTACAAATGGATTTACGGTGACAGACACATGAACATATGGAACAATTATTGTTATGTTAATATATTGCAAACAATGCTGACCGAATTTATGGCGGGTGTGCATGCAATCATTTAAATTCGAACAAAGATAAGTGTTTTTTAGTATCTTATTGTAGAAAGATTACTAGAACAAAGTTGTGCTACACAATTAATAATGTTGAGATTTCTTGCCAGCCCTCAATTAAAGACTTGGGTGAGGCATGTGAAGAAAAATTTACATTTTCGTATCATGTTCTTAGTGCTCTTTTATTGTGCTTATTTCATTATTTGCTTGGGTTATACCTAAGCGCGAAAATGCACCCGTAGCCTAGCTTCTCTTCTATGGTGCTCACATGAATCTCTTATAGCGAATCCAGCGCAAATTGATCAGAACTTTAAATTATCAAATAATTTAAAATTCTTCGAAAAAGGCAGTAATATCCAAATCATGTACGAATTAAATGATTTTAAATACATATATACATATTCAAATAAAACAGATATTAAATCGGCGAATAACAAACTCTCCTATAATATACAAATGTCAAGAAAAGAAAGAAATAACTATATATAAATATGACTATATATATATATATATATATATATATATATATATATATCAATTGATAAATTCTTGGAGTTTTACGACTTTTATATGAAATATTTACAAATATTATCAAATTATCACATTTACTTCGCAATTACATACTAATTTGATAATATTTGTAAATATTTCATATAAAAGCCGAAAAACTCCAAGAATTTATCAATTCATATATTAAATGAACGGCTAAGAAATTATCTAAACAAATATATATATTTATATATATACATATATAATATTAGAAGGAATTTCTTCTTTTCTTGGCTGTAATTATAATACTAGATAAAAGTAATGTTTTTGGGAGTAGCGGCCGGGTAATTAAAACAATTTTTAACTTAACGTTTCGGTGCTATGCACAGCACCTTCTTCAAAAGCTAAAATTTATTTAAATGCTAAAAACGGTAAAAGATGATATAATGAATCTACTTGCATTAAATATTTTTGGTATTAATATACTGCAACGTGTTTCTTTTGAATTTCTAAATAAAGCTAAACTTTTTTGTATTAGCAGGTAAATTTTTTTCGGGACCATGTGTTTTTTGGGGACGAGTGGAAAGATATTGGCTTTGTCAGCACTTTGCGGGGGCGGGGAGGGGGTTTAACTGTTCACGAATATGTTTTTTATTTTATTTTTTTTGAGATGTTTATATTGTTATTATACGGGGGGGGTTATATAATGGGTAGGTATATTGTTGACAAGTTGTTTAAATCTGTACGGTCGGTCATTGAATTTGTATTTTTTTGTATGTGGATGCTTTCTAGTATACCTTGCTTTGTTGTTTTTTCAGATGTATTTATTGAGGTTTTATCGAAATTGAAAGTGTGGTTTATTTGTTTCATGTATTTTTTTGAGGGCTGTGCTATTGTTTGAAAATTTGTGTCCATTTAAACGTTCTTGTAGGTATTGTGTATCATCTTTTACCTTTTTTAACATTTAAATAAATTTTAATCATACGAAATTTCGTATGATTTGCGTTGTAATTTGTAGGCAGCAATGTTTACATTCACATTTACTTCGCAATTACATACTAATTTGATAATATTTGTAAATATTTCATATAAAAGCCGAAAAACGCCAAGAATTTATGAATTCATATATATATATATATATATATATATATATATATATATATATATATATACAGCGTTAGTAAAAAGTCCCGGAACGGTCGAATAACTTTGTTATTTGAAATTTATGATTTCTGAAATTTGGTATGGGAGTATAGTTAATATAAATGCATTTTATGCAATACACTTAATATTTTTTTCACTTCCGGTTTAATCGGCAATACGTCCAACTTTTTTTTTTAAATGGAACGGCCAGATTTTTTTAACACTTTTGAATGCAAAATAAAAAACTACGTTCAGGAATTTTTAAGATGTTTATTTTTATTCACAAGAAAACAGTTAAAAAATTAAAAAAGTGTCCTAATACAGAAAAATCAAGGTACCTTTGAAAATAGTTGTTGCTTAGTGTTTTCATTCTTTTTGCTGTCACGTTTGACAGTTTTAAAAGCGTTTTAACTTTTGCATCGCTATAAATTTACTTATTTTAGACATTAACACATTTGAAAATGGCAGTAAAACTTACTGAATCAGAACGAATTGAGATATTAATGATGCGTGGGTACGGTGATCGTCAACGTTCTTTTGAAGAGGTTCGTATTTTGTTTAATACTGTTTATCCGGATCGTCACATTAGTAAAAGTACAGTATGCCGAACAATTCAAAAGTTTGAAGTATTTCGTCAGGTGAAGGATTTACCTAGAAGGGGACGTTCATTAACAGCAACAGATGAAGCAACTAGTTTGAATGTGTTACTTACAGTGGAAGAAAATCATCACGTGTCCACAACAGAATTAGGTCAAATTCATGAGATCTCTCAAAAATCTGCTCATAAAATTCTTAAATCAGCAAAAATGAAAGCCTATAAAATGTATCCCGTCCATGAGTTAACTGAAGATGATCCAGATCGTAGACTACAATTTTGCGAAACAATGACGGAATTGATCGAGCAGCAGCCTAATGTTTTAGATCACATCATTTTTTCAGATGAGGCAACGTTTTGTCTCAACGGCACTGTGAACAGACATAATTGTCGCTACTGGTCAATTGAAAATCCGCATTGGATTGAAGAAGTCCATACACAGCGTCCTCAAAAGGTGAATGTCTGGGCTGGTCTTGTTGGAAACAACATCATAGGACCATTTTTTATAAGAGGAAATTTAACTGGCAACGTCTACTTAAATTTATTGCGAAATGAGATTGTTCCAGCACTTGCGGCCCTCTTCCCAAATGCAAACATAGGTGATCACCCTAATGCACATTTTTGGTTTCAACTAGATGGAGCTCCCCCCCATTTTGCCCATAATGTCCGCGATTATTTGAATGACATTTTCCGGGACGTTCGATCGGACGTAGAGGAGCATTCGAATGGCCAGCACGTTCGCCAGATCTCTCGCCATTAGATTTTTTCTTTTGGGGTCACTTGAAATGTCAAGTGTACAAAAATCGTCCCCATAATCTTGAACAATTGGAAGAGAGAATAGTTCAAGAAGCCAATCGCATCACTCCAGAACAAATACAAAATTCAATAAGAAATTTTACTGACCGTTTACATTTTTGTCAAATTGTAAATGGAGAGCATTTTGAACAATTATTGTAATCGCATACCCGCAACCTGAATAGACAGGTACCTTGATTTTTCTGTATTAGGACACTTTTTTAATTTTTTAACTGTTTTCTTGTGAATAAAAATAAACATTTTAAAACTTCCTGAACGTTGTTTTTTATTTTGCATTCAATAGTGTTAAAAAAAACTGGCCGTTCCATTTAAAAAAAAAAAGTTGGACGTATTGCCGATTAAACCGGAAGTGAAAAAAATATTAAGTGTATTGCATAAAATGCATTTATATTAAATATACCCCCATACCAAATTTCAGAAATCATAATTTTCAAATAACAAAGTTATTCGACCGTTCCGGGACTTTTTACTAACGCTGTATATATATATATATATATATAATTTCATTATTAATAAAACCAGAATTTGGGTCAATGTATCAATGTATCAATGTATCATTTTATTGCTATGTGACATTTCGAAACTATATTTGTTTCTTTATCAGACGTAATAAAACGTTAACAAGATTAGCCAGACATAGTAAAAATATGAAATTGTGAGTACATTACCAATTAAAATGTTTTACTTAGCATTGTTTGTCTACTGGGTCGCACAGTGGATAGTGTGGAAAGATTATTCTTGTTCTACAATTCGTCGGGTACGAATATATCGCATATATTATATATTAATAGAATTATTATTTTCAATCAGGCATATAATTTTAATTTTTTGTTGTCAAAGAAACAAAATTTATTTACTAGATTAAATTGCAAAAAATCCATTACATCTATTAGTTAATGGTTTTGGCAGAAGGCCCGAAATCTTGCAATCACAAATGTTGGTACTCTTCGGTAAACACAATATGCAATCATTCAGCATAATATTTCACACTGTTTACCATTTAATTGACGCATATGTGCGCTTTCTATGCATGTTATACAATTGTCAAATCACAGAAAACTATTAATTTTGTTTTCGAGAGTACAGAATTGACTAACATAATTTTCAGGAAATCACATGCTGTGAAATCATATTTGACTGAAAGCATGTAATGAATTTGATTGTACTCGCTTGCAGCGATTTAGTTGCTCGAATTAATTTACGTCGAAACACCTCATAGCTAATTGTAATGGATAGCATTCGTTCATTTTTAATTGGAACGTTAATAATGGATGTAACAAAAGCACTCGAACGTCATTGACATAAAATATAATAAATATAGAAAATTTGGTATCGATTTCGAGGCATAAAAAAATTAATAGCTTACACACGCCTTGAAGCGGGGCTAGATTAAAAAAATTGATGATAAGAAAACTAAAATATTTTGACATAGAAGATAATATTTAATGAGCAAAAATCACCTTTTAACTTAGAAATCAACTACACACATTTTGACCAACGTAAATTAATTCATGATTTGTTCACCAAAGTGGGCTACAAAACAAATTTATCGAATTGAGATCGCAAGGATCTAATTGAAAGCGCTTGTAAGGATACAAATTTCTCTGAAAAGACCGAAAAGAACGCGGTGATCATAGGACATTATCTACAAATTAATTTTTTATTTCTTTTTTATACAGGGTGTATCATGAGGTTTTCCCCCAGTTTATGGAGATGATCCTTGGTGTTATGTGGAGCAAAAAATGTAAATACAATAATGGGATGACATTTATAATTGAGGAGTTACGGCAATATGAAGATTTCATGTACCCCCATAAATAAAAGTCAAGGGGATTAAGATGGGGTGATCTGGGTGGCCAAAGCAACAGGACCACTTCGACCTCGATGGCACTAACAAAAACGGAAGTTATAGTTAAAATACAAACAATTGTTTTATTTTATACCAGTCTCTTGCATTTAGCGTGAATTTAAAGCAAATGTTCAAAATTTCCTCCCTGCATCTGAAGGCAAAGATTCGCACAGGTGTGAACGGCGCGCGTAGCATTTTGTAACTTCACACGTTCGTAACTTATTGTCGCGGCGGCATCGAGAATGCGTTGAATCAACTCTTCTCGTGTTTGCACCCTAACCCGGTACACGATGTTTTTCATTGACCCCCAGATGCAGTAATCTAGGGGTGTTAAATTTGGGGATCTGGCATACCAGTTGATTGGGCCTCCGCGACCAATCCATCGATGGGGGAAATGCTGATTCAGATGAGCTGTTACCTCATGGTAGAAGTGTGCAGGCGCCCCGTCATGTTGGACGTACATTTGGCGTCTTATTTCTAGAGGAACATTTTCAAGATGCTACGGTAACTCTTTTTGTAAAAAATGAACGTACATCTCACCAGTTAAATTTCCCGGAAGAATGAACGGCCCTATCAACTGGTCACATACAGCACCACACCAGTCATTGACACTGAATAAACAAAGTGCTTGTTGATATGGCAACCATTCGCCCATTCGGTTGTCCTGCTCAAATATTTCTAGCGTACCATTCACTATGAAGCATCTCAAAAATTTGTTATAACTCCTTAATTATGGATGACATCCCATTATTGTATTTACATTCTTTTGCTCCACATAACACCAAAAATCACCTCCATAAACCCGGGGAAAACCTCATGATGCATCCTGTATATTGGTTTTCTTATGAAAAATCTTAGTTTCTCTGGAAATTTTTCGTTTATAAAAAATATGTTGCTGATATGTTTTAATAACACTGGACAACAAACTTTAATTTTTCTGGTTATTCTTAAGAAACTATGTACAATTTTCGTTTGGCTTATAGTTCTAACAAAGGTATAACAACGAATGTATTCTGGCACGTAAGGTTTTGGAAAAAAATATTGAAAAGTAAATGAAATAATATTATATGGAACTGTATGATATCGTCCTGTTTAAAATGTTTTTCTTTTTACTTTTCTTTTATACTTTCTGATACCAATCTCCAACAATAATCAGCAAGATTTCACTGCTACACTTGCCCTGATAACGTTTGTCAATATCAGAAATGTCTTGAAACCTTTCTCCGTGTTCATCACTCTCGTCGTAGAGATTCGAGGGAAAGAAATCCAGATGCGGGTGCAAAAAATGTATTTTAAGGCTCATGTTACAGCTCAATTTATGACAGATTCTAAGAAATTCATTAGCAAATGCTATATAATTGTCAGATCTGTTTTGAACTCATCAGTGCGATATATCTATAAATATATAAATCACAGATACATATTTACGTGCATATAAATTAATTCTGTTGAAAGATAAATTTAAACTCTATGTAAGAAAAATAAATATTTAAAATTCAACTAATAAAATATATACAAAAAGGTTTAGTATATCAATACGTTATGCACGTATTAGGCATTTGTTACAAATGAAACAGACATGCAATAATATACATATCTGTAACTGTACACATGGACAATACACCTCGTATTTTCAGCATTTACTTCTGCTTAAGACACGTGTTTCTGCCATCTATAGGCGTTGTCAGTCAAGCTAGTGAAGCAACGTAATACAAATGATACAAATCTTTTTAAGAACAGATTTGTATTTACGCTGAAATCGCTTACAAGATCTAGCAAATTTCGTCCTATAAGGTGGCACTATTTAATAAGTGACATCTGTTCTTAAAAAGATTTGTACCATTTGTATAACATTGCTTCACTAGCTTGACTGACGACGCCTATAGATTGCAGAAACACGTGTCTTATGCAGAAGTAAATGCTGAAAAAACGAGGTGTATTGTCCATGTGTACAGTTACAGATATGTACGAGGGCAATTTTTTTTTCAATGTCCGATCGGTCATGAAATTAAAACCACAGTGACAATCAGATGAAGCTTTGTGCAGATGTATTGCGCAGTGTCTCTAGTATAACAGCAGATCGCGTCACGTTGTACATGTCAGTTACAAGCGCGCAGTGTACACGTAAACATGCCGAGAACAGTAGCGTCAGCCGCCAAATGTGAATTGCGTGCAGTATTTCGATTTCTTCATGCGGAGGGGTGCAGCGCAGCTACAATTTACCGACGAATGTGTAATGTGTATGGTGAAACATTCATGAGTGATAGTAAAGTGCGGCAACGGTGCAGGAACTTTGAAGCAGGGCGTACAGACGTTCATGATGCAGGCGGTCAGGGAAGGAAGCGAATGTCAACCAATGAAGATCTCGTTCAGCGAGTGGATCAGGCGATTAGAGAAAATCGTCGGTTCACAATTTCTGTGTTGCATGAGTCGTTTCCCGAAATGTCAAGGTCAGCTCTGTACACCATCGTAGGGACACTTCAGTACCGCAAATTGTGTTCGAGATGGGTTCCCAAGATGCTGTCCGACCATCACAAAACACAGTGAATGGGTACCGCCTTAACGTTTCTCCGGCGCTACAATGATGAAGGAGAAGATTTTTTGAGCAAAATTGTCACAGGCGACGAGACAAAAGAGCAATCCAAACAGTGGATGCATTCTTCTTCCCCATCAAAACCAAATAAGTTTAAGCGAACATATTCCAACAGAAAGTGTATGGCTACTGTGTTCTGGAACCCAAAAGGAGTTCTCTTGGTGGAATTCATGGAACGTGGTACGACCATTACAGCAGCCTCATACGGCGTGACTCTTCTAAATCTACGAAGGGTAATTCAGAACAAGCGATGAGGAATGTTTTCATCAGGCTTTGCTCTTCTTCATGACAACGCTCGGCCCCATACTGCAAATGCAACAAAGAACCTCCTGCAGCGTTTTAGATGGGAAGTATTCGATCACCCTCCATACAGCCCGGACTTAGCTCCTTCCGATTTCCATCTCTTTCCTCGTATGAAAAAGAGCTTAGGAGGACACCATTTTGCTACAGATAATGAGCTGCAGACCAGCGTACAAACTTGGCTGAAAGCACAGGCGGCTACCTTCTATGAAGAAGGGATTGAAAAGTTGATACCGCGCTACGTAAAATGCCTAAATCGGAACGGCGACTATGTAGAGAAGTAGATGGGGAGGTGTACCTAAATGTTACAAATAAAACATATTTGAATTTCACTATGGTTTTAATTTCACGACCGATCGGACCTTGAATATATTATTGCTGGCTTACATTTTTTTATATATTTTATTACAAATGTCTGTTTCATTTGTAATAAAATATATATAAAAAATGTAATATTCTTGCAATAAAACAAAATAAACTATACCGGGTTCTTCTTATGTCATTACACATAGGTATAATGAATTGACTGACTTATTTTCATTTCCAATTGCACATAGGCATAAATGTATGGTGGCGTAGGCAACCAGTTATACACCAAAATCTACGTACAAACAATAGATTAATTCTTAAATAGATTGCCATGGAGAAAAAATAAAATTTTTATAATGTCACATATTTCTCAATTTTAATTTTCAATCATTACAAAAATCTTAAATTAAATATATTTGATTAAAAAATAGATAATTTCTTTAAATCATGGATACGTATAGCAAAGACGAAAAAGTTGCAATAGTAATGTGGTATCAGAAGAATAACAGTTCAGTCAGAGACATGTTTTCCGTTAATTATCCTAACAGGCCTGTACCTTGTGCAAAGACAATTTTAAATATTTACAATAGATTCAAAGAAGATGGTTGTCTTCTAAAGTCACAAAAAAGTAATAAATGCTAATGCTAATGTATTAACAGAAGACATGAAGCTAAATATCCTGTGTTATGTAGAAGAACGGTCTGTAGGATCGCTTTTAGATGTAGCCAGGCATTTTGGAGTATCGTACAGTTCGGTGTACAGAACCCTGAAAGAATTTAAATATAAGCCATACAAGGTATCAAACCATCAGGAGCTTTTCGAGGAAGGTAAAGTAAAACGAACAGATTTTTGTGCAAAAATGTTTAATATGTTAAATGGAAGCGAAGCAATTTAAAAAAAATAATTTTTACTGATGAAGCTATATTTACCACAAATGGTGAAGTCAACTCTCACAATTTCCGGTTTGTATCCTGCATTTATCTATTGAACAATACTAAATTTCCTTTCCATTGATCCATTAGGTATTGGTCCCGTACAAATCCTCATGCCCAAAACCTAACTCGAACGCAGTACCATCAAAAAGTCAATGTCTGGATTGGAATAATAAGCGATAGAATGATTGGCCCATTTTTTATTGACGGTAACCTCACTACAGAAAAATATTTAAATATCTTACTAAACCACATCGTTCCACCAATTGAGATACTAAATGTTGATCAACTTTGGTTCCAAATAGGGCTCCGGCACATTCTACTCACGCCGTCAGGAATTTTTGAAGTAACATATTTCAAAGACGGTGGATTGGCAGGTTTGGCCGTATACCATGTCCCCCCAAGATCAGCTGATTTATCTCCAAATGATTTCATTCTTCGGGGTTACCTAAAAAGTAAAATTTATAATATGGATGAATTGAAAGAACGTATACTTACTGCATGTGATGGAATAAATCGAGAATTTATTCGTTGCTTTAAAAATCGCCTTGCTTATTGCCTTGAAAGACAAGGAGGACATTTCGAAAACTTTCTATAAACGCTTTTGTTTATCTTAATTAATAGTTAGAATAAATTAATTTTTTCATTCAAACTGAGATTTTCTTTCTTTTCTAAAAACATAACCTATGTCTTTGTGGCTTTATTTTCTTTGGTATTACCCACTGTTGCCAGTATAAGTATTCTTGCCAAACTAGATTTTAGTATACCTTCGCGATAAATTTTAAGTTTTGAAATAGATTTAAAGAGTTTCATGTACATTCTGTATGGCAATCTAAATAATTTCCCTTTGAATGCTTAAACATTTATACCTTTAATAGTTAAAAAGCATAGTAAGATGAAACTCATTGAGTTATATCTTCAGTTAATAGGAAAAGATTGGGTGTAATTTTAATAAAATAAATACTTAGTTTACTTATTAATATTTTTATTTAGGAACAATATCATATTAACATTTTTTGGTTTTGGTTTTGCACACCTTTGTTCTATAATTAAGCGAGCTGTACTATACACTCTCACTTTCTGCTGAACTCGCTGGAATACAGAAATATTTCCTAGCACATTGTTTTAAGGGTTTCAGCTCCATTCCTGTTACCTAAAAGAAAATCCAAATAAAAAATTTTGTATTTGATAGAAACGGCCGCGGTACTGACGCCGCCAGTTGGAAAAACCGCTTGGGATAGCACAATTTACACTAACATAGGTATATGAGGGAAGATCGGAAAGTTTCTAGAACGAACCAGAAGATGGCGTTGCCTGTGTGCATGTGTTTTGAGTGCCCCATCTATTTTATAAATGGTGTCAAATTCTTAGACAGATAGTGCATAAAGTAAAGCCGTTATAGCCAAGCAAAGTAAACAGTGCCCGCATTTTCTTAATCATGAATAAAATCGAATTCCATGTAGTTATTAAACTTTTTTTTTTGAAAGGCTTAAATGCTAAAGAAATAAAAACGGAATTAGATGAAGTTCATGGAGAGTCTTCACCGTCGTATGTAACCGTTGCGAACTGGATTGGTGAATTTAGACGTGGTCGAACAAGCATAAAAGATGCATCGCGTTCTGGGAGACCAAAAACATCTACCGATAAAGAAACCATCATGATGAATGATTGCCGATTAAAGTTGAGAGAGATAGCAGAGGCAGTAAGCATATCATATGACCGCGCACATTACATTTTACATTAACATTTGGATATGAGAAAGCTCAGTGCAAAATGGTGCCGCGTTTGCTCTTAGAAGATCAAAAGCTAGCTCCTGTGACTATTTTTCAACAATGTCTAGACATGTCCATGCGTAATCCTGTAGATTTTTTCAGACGCTTTGTAACCGACGATAAAACGTGGCTACACCACTTCACGCCAAACACTAAAACACAATCAAGGCAGTGGACAATACGCGGTGAACCGAACCACAAAAAAGGCCAAATCGATTCCGTCAGCTGAAAAGGTGATGTCTACCGTCTTTTGGAATTCCCGGGGAATAATTTTTATTGACTACTTTCAACACGGGAGGACAATAACAAGCGCGTATTATGTGTCATTATTAGACAGATTGAACGAAGAAATCAAAGTCAAAAGGTCTCATACGGCAAAGAAAAAAAGCTTATTTCACGAAGACAATGCCCCATCCTACAGGGCGAAACTACACGAATTACGATTTCAATTAATTGAACATGCACCGTACTCGGCAGATTTGGCCCCTTCGGACTTCTTTCTATTTCCGAACCTCTTCTTCTTCTTCTTCTCGGTGGACGCCACCACGTCCAGGCACTTGAGCACACTGCTCTTTGTACTATCCCCAATAGATCTCTCAATTCCACTCTGCTGGTCTTGTGTCCTCGATAAAAGCCACTATCCTCCTCAGGGGAAGTTTGAGTACACTCGAAGGATCCAATAGATCTCTCCCGAAATATTTCTGTCTGAGTTACTTCAGTTTCTCACACGTGCATATTACATGAAGGCTAGTTTCCTCCTGTTTTTCACATCTCCTACACCAGGGCTCGCTAACCAAGCCCATGGTGTACAAATGCTTCCTTAAAGGACAATGTCCGGTTATTAACCCGGTAATTATTTTAATTTCTCTTTTGCTACTACGAATTAGGTTGGCTGAAAACTTCCCGTCCAGCCCCCTTAGTAGTGTTTTGGTATGGAGTTGACCTTCCGTTAACCTCCATTTATTTTTATGTTCTTCTCATTGCCTTTAATTCCCTCATGTCCTGGCACCCATAGAAAACATAATTTCAGGTGCCATACTGTCCACCGGCATTTGAAATATCGGCTCTTCCAGTATAGTTCCTGTGATATCTGCATGGCTCCCTACAACCTTATTAGGACACCATACGTCATTGGCCTTCAGCCTCAGTATCGCAGTCATTGCCTCCGCCTTTATAAATAGTTCCAGCGGAGGGAGACCCACGATGGCCTCCATGGAAGCGGTTCCCGTGCCGTTCATAGCTCCCGTGATTTCCAACAGGGCCTGTCGCTGGAGAGTCGTGAGGAGCCCCACCGACGATGTCCGCTCCGTCCTCCTCCACCAGACAACTGCCCCATAGGTAATCGTTGGTCTTATTACTGCTGTGTACAACCAGTGTACCACATTTGGTCTTAGTCCCCAGGTCTTGCCAACAGCTCTTCTGCATCTCCAGAACAGCTGCGCCTCCCTGTCTGCCACTTTGGCTAGGTGTCTGCTCCAATTCAGCTTCGCATCAAGTGTTATGCCTAGATACTTCACTTCATTGATTAGTTCTAACTCTTGTCCAAACAGCTTTATGCTGCCCAGATCATTTAGTTTTCTCATGTTGGTAAAGGCTACCAACTTGGTTTTTTGAGGATTGACAGTTAATCCCCTCCTCAAGGCACCATCTTTCTACAATTCGCAGAGCATTTCGCATGATGCTCGCCACTGTCCCCGGGAATTTCCCCTGGGACACTATGACAATGTCATCGTCGAACCCCTGCGTCCATATTCCCTGGTCATTTAATGTCCTGAGGAGATTATCCACTACTAGACTCCATAGTAGTGGTGACAATGCGCATCCTTGAGGACACCCTTTTGTTGTCCTCATGGAGATCGTTTTGTTTTGCATTTGGCATGAACTACTCTGCTACGCAGCATGTTATGAACCCAGTTGCATGTGGTGTTTTTTATTTTTCGATCTCTTAAAGATCGAATAATAGAAGACATCGAGGTGTTTCCGAACCTCAAGAAATGTTTGGCTTGAAACAAATTCTTTTCGAATAATGAAATCACCGAAGCTGTAAATGAACATTTAGAAGGTTTTGATAGTTCTTATTTTTCTAAAGGAATGAAAGTACTTGAAAAACGTTGGACTAAACGTATAGAGTTACTAGGAGACTATGATAAAAAATAAATATAATTTTTCCCCGAGAAGTGGTGTTGTGTGTCTCGTTCTAGAAACTTTCCGATCATCCCTCGTATTAGATATGACACCATTGATAACAAATCGAATTTTAGAATATAACAAAATATATAAAAAGTATTCCGTGAGTATATGTGATATCCTGGGTCCGAGGTGGATACATACAGCAATTCATTGTTCAAGAATATTTTTTGGGCCATTTTTCCCTTTAATAAATTATTTTAACAATAGTTTTAAATATTTAAAACGCTACTAAAACTGCAAAAATCGCCTGGTGAGAGTTGGCACTACTTAACGTTGCCATTTGTCAATGTTATACAGATACATTACATAAAAATCTCTCATCGCGTAATGAAGGGACTCTTTTTTTTCTTACCAAATGTTACCAAATGACAAGAAATATTTTACAATTTTTGAAATTGAAAAGTCCAAATTAGATTCTATTCAAACTTTTTTGTAATTCATGAATAAATGAAGAGAAACTGATTATCTAAATCGAAAATCAATCAATGTGTAATTTTGGAACACACTCCGTCGTCACCGCAAATTCAATAAAGAATTGGGCAACCGATTACGTATCTGTCGATAAACCGCAGCTTTCTGGCAGCATATGGTCGAAACCCATTAAAACTTGCGCAAAGTTGTATCTATCTGTCTGCCCATTTGTGACTTGTAAACGTTTAATTATAAGCAGAGCCGTCGGATTAAAGTTAAACGCCTTAATATCGTCAAGCGATAGGACGAAGTTTTATTGAATATTTCGCAATTTATGCGATGCTTATACTTCATAAATATGGTGATGGATATGATTTGTACCGTATTCGAAAAGTTTTTAATTTCAATGCATTACGTCAAGTCGCTCAGAAACTTTAAAACGAGCAAAGTTTTAATTGCCGACTAATGCGTAATCGCGAATTTGTGGGACATCAAATGCGACTAATAATAATAATAGGTTTATTTCTAAGAGCATAATAAAATGTACATATGTTAGAAATATGTTAAAACACAGAAAATATATAATATATATACAGGGTCCGGCAACGAAGCGGGGACAGAAGATTACACGCGTATTTGAAAGTTGGTCAAATATTTAGTCATCGGATATCCTTCCGTACCATCAAGCGCACGTTTTAAAAATATTTTGTTTTATACAGGGTGTTCCAGATGGAAATGCCAGACTAAAGTTGCATTTTTTTAAATGGAACACCTGTATATTAATAGATAAAATGATCCCTGCTTGAAAGCTGGTTACATCGATATAATGTTGTATGGGTCTAAAGTTGATAGTTTCTGTGTAAATAATTATTTTACTTGATAAATTAATACATTTCAGTAGGAGGCTATTCTGCATAAGGAAAATCAAAAGATTCGAAACCAATAGAATAGAATATTTTCTACTAGTATGCACTTTCGTTGCTACGTGAAATAAATTCTGCAACTGCTCGCGTTATACAGGATGTTCACAATTCGCAAAATCGATGAAATCTCGTAATTTTTAAATGGAACAGCCTGTATATTTTTAGCTCATTGAAAGCCCTTTTACTACGCTTTCTATTGATACCTCATTTGATGCACCTAGGATGGATCATTTGCTAATTATTTCTTTTTAGAGTTGAATTAATGAAAAATGCTTGTATTTTTATTAGCTAATTTGCGCTTTTAAACCTTCTGTAAGATCGGATATTCAACAAATTATCCATAAATGGTCTATAACAAGAAGAAACCCCATTAAGTACGAGAAACAGTTGATTTTCACTCAGCGGTGAAAGCAAACATTAAATTAATATAAAGTAATATAGCATTTTCTGTAGATTCACTACCGATTAAGTTATCTGGTGTTAGTTTAATAAAAAATTTGCACTAATTAATTTGTATTTTAAAGAATTTTGTAAAACCAACTATTTTACGAATACCTAATATGAAACAATACATACTTAATTAGCTTAACATAAATCGAAATCATATAGGAAAGAATCAAGTACGAGTAGTATTAAAAGTTTGCACTATTTTAAATAAATACTAATTATTAACCACAACATCAAATTTAATTAACAAGAGTAGTAGCACAGTAAATAAAAATAAAGTAAATGTAAATAGTAAATGCAAATAAATCAAAGAAAACTTTCAAATGTCCTTCCATGTCTCTCAATACATAAATGAAGCCGCCTGGTGAAATTCTGTTGAACATGCTGTAATGTTTCTTGGCGAACATTTCTAAATGCCTCTCTTATGCGTTCCATCATATTTTCCCTTGTTATAGGAACTTCCATATAAACTAGAGCCTTGACATATCCCCAAAAGTAGAAGTCCAAGACAGTAAGATCTGGACTTCGTGGAGGCCAAGCGATTGGACCACCTCGTCCTATCCATTTGTCTTCCTTCCATCGCCCTAGAAACTCCCTAACGTTAAGGCTGTAATGAGCAGGTGCACTATCGTGTTGCAACCAGAAAATTTGTTGGGTGTCAGCATCCACATGCTCAAGTAAATTAGGCAGTTCGTTCTGCAAAAATGCCAAATACGTATCGCCTGTAACGGTTCCATCGAAAAAGTACGGCCCAATGATATATGGACCAAATATACCTCCCCAGACGTTAAGAGACCATCTATTCTGATTGTCTACATGACGCATCCAATGCGGGTTTTCTGTTGCATAATAATGCATGTTATGTTTATTTACCGCCCCATTACTTTTGAAAGTAGCCTCATCGCTAAACAAAATCTTTGTTAAAATATTTGGCATTTCTCGCATTTTATTTAACAACCAACCACAAAAGTCTGTTCTTTTAATGAAATCATCACCATGCAATTTCTGATTTAATTCCATATGGTACGGATGATACTTATGACTTCTTAAAATTCTTCGTACGCTCCTATCTTCAATAGCTGTTACCTTTGAAATACCGTCTATACTTATATGTGGATTTTCCTGTATTGTTAATAATACGGCCAATTCGCTTTTTTCATTGATTACCGCCTTATTTATTTCTCTCTTCTTGTAGGTTACACTACCAGTTTCTGTAAATCTCTCTAATAATCTTTCAAATGCTTCCGGTCTTGGCTTTCTTTCAAGGTTTGGAAATCTCTCTGCATATAGTCTACTTGCTAGGAGACAATTTCTTGTATACTCCCCGAGAATAAATATTAAATTCCCCATTTCTTGAATACTAAAATTAGTCATTATAGCAATTTCTTTTAAAGATTGAACGAAATACTGTGTAAGATGGAACGAAATTTTTGACAACTTGGTTATTAAGTATACAAGCTTAAAACTGACACCAGATAACTTGATCAGCAGTGAATCTTTGAAAATGCTATATTTCTTTATATTAATTTAATGTTTGCTTTCACCGCTGAGTGAAAATCAAATGTTTCTCGTACTTAATGGGGTTTCTTCTTGTTATAGACTATTTATGGATAATTTGTTGAATATCCGATCTTACAGAAGGTTTAAAAGCGCAAATTAGCTACTAAAAATATAAGCATTTTTTACAATATGAAACAGACATGTAAAAAATTTACATATCTGTAACTGTACACATGGACAATACATCTCGTATTTTCAGCATTTACTTCTGCTTAATACATATGTTTCTGCCATCTAGGCGTCATCGGTCAAGCTAGTGAAGCAATGTGATACAAATGAAACAAATCTTTATGAATAGATTTGTATCTGTATATACATTTCAGTGTAATCGCCTTAAAGGTAAAGCAAATTTCATCCTATAAGGTGGCACTTATTTCTTAAGTGACATCTTACGGACGAAAGAGACTTTGCTGAAAAAGGCGACCTTTCGCTTGAATAGCTAAGCTATTACATAAGCGAAACAATACGTATAGGTGTAGTCCATTAACACGTGCCAGATGGCGGTAAATATACAAAAAGGTTGTGTTTATGTATAACAATACGTTATGCACGTATAAAGCATTTGTTACAATATGAAACAGACATGTAAAAAATGTACATATCTGTAACTGTACACATGGACAATACATCTCGTATTTTCAGCATTTACTTCTGCTTAATACATATGTTTCTGCCATCTAGGCAGACATATTGCAGTGGAAAGTGCATTTGAATTTCTTATAAATTTTAATTTCACACAGCAACTTATTCTGCTAGCTATCTTCAGTCGGGTATCCTTCCTTGAGCTCACTTCTCCAGGGGGAATCCTCTCGGATATGGGTCGAAATTAAATTAAAACAACAAGCATTAATTAAAAGGTCACAATTTGTTAGTTTACAATTTTTATTAAAAAAGAATCAAAAAAAGAAAAAAATCCCTTTACCGAATGTATAGGGAGCTAAAGCAAAATTAACAGTAGCTAGGAGGAAAGAGTCCTTGCGATAAATGACACGCGCAAGGAGAAAAACCCCCTGTGACTCTCGAACAAAGATATGAAATAAAATAACAACAAAATTTATCAGATGTCAACAAAATCATTAACCACAAACTAAACGTAAAGATAAAAATTTGTCTATCTTGCGCGCGAAATCAAAATCCTACAGTCATGCGTGCATTTAACATTACACCACACAAAAGTTTCCCCACCTTCCTATGTATTAAAATATTTATCTGAATAAAAAAACTATACTCAACAAAAAACGGCCTGATAAATTTTCTAGATATTTTTCTGAACATACAAAAAAAATTTTACAAAAATTACAAATTAAGTTATAGCGCTCTTTTCAATATTTTAATTATAATTATAAATGGTACCTACATTAATTAATGTATCGTAACACAGCACGAGAGATTTCTTTTCTTCAGATACGTGTTTCAAATAAAATCAATACCAAGTATACAAGACTTGTAAAATCACGACAAATGATCTTAAACCACAATCGACGCATCAAAAACTAAAACGAATTATCCAAACGATATATATATTAGACAAAATTAAGTCGTGTCTAATACTAAATTACTACAACCTATCTCCAAGAACACTAATGAATCTCTAAAATGGATTCTCAGGAAACACCAGGGCCTCCCCACCTAATATAAATAAAAATCAAACTGGCGACAATATATATATATATTAATATTATTACAACTTCCTGCATAGCGGGGACTTCGAACATCTATCTGCCCGAGCAATCTACAAACGTGGACAAAATTATACCTTACAAAATTAATCATTTATAATTCCAATTTTATCTTTATCAGCCTGAAATAAATCACACAATAAAATAAATATACATTTTTTTAAATCAATGTTATACAAATAATGTTCAATATAATTTTCTTTTTTCCTGCTTCTGCAGGGAAAAAAACACAGCAATATGTAAAAAGCAAAAAGACAAAGATTTCACTTAAAAAAGACTCAGTAAAGTATTTTTTCCACCTTTTTAACTTGTATTCCACCTTTTTACTCAATAAACAAATAATTTTTTTTAGAAATATCGTTTTTTTTCATTTAATATTTGCAAAAAAACCTCACGTGATACAAATAAATGCATAGAATTTTTAAAATCAGCCTACCAAAATTATATAAAATCAGTTTTCAAAATAAAAACATCTGTCAAAAAGTTTAATTTTGTAGACCTGTATTATTAATATTTGGACGTCTACAAAGTTAATTCTGGCAGTTTTAAGTCAAGTACCGAATTTTAATTTTTTTAATAGCTTACTAAACATAAACATGATTCTAAAATATTCATAAACACATCTGTATCTGTGCATAAGGACGTATACCGCGCATTTAAATTCTTTTGTCCGTCAGGTGTCACCTGACGCACGAGAACCTTTGGGACGTCACTTCGTTAACCGGCACTGATGACGTCGTAAGGCAGAAACGCATGCGGTTGAAGTGATCACTGGTTAAATACGTGGTGTATGTCCATATATATTTGCATACGCTTGATGTGTTACGCATCGTTTTACTATATATTTTTGTAGTATATTTTTATATATTTAAAAATGGTTTTTATTGAAGAAGATGGGGATGTTTTACCTACGTATGTTTCAAATTAATTAATCAAATTATTAAAAATACTTTTGTATTATACAAATTTAGTGAGGTTTTACCCACTCAAGTATGTTTCAAATTATGTTGTCAAATTAATTTGTTAGAAACTAAAACGAAAACTATTTTGAAACAAACTTGAGTATGTAAAAACCTCATAATTTATATAAAACAATATCATTTTTAATAACATTAAATATATTTGCAATTTTAACGGTTGAATAGACAAGTTGAGCGTCGGACAACGGGTGCGAGAGTCCCGTTGGCCTAAGATTCGAATCTCGCAACTGGCGTCGGCTCTTTCCGGCAACGGTATAATTTTCAATTACCCTTAAATGTTGGGGAAGTTGAAGTCAATAGTATTTTACAGTAGAAGTCCGTTAGGATGGCCTTTACTGTCAAGCCAGAAAGTTTGTGAGACGAACTCGAAGAGCGAGTCGAATAGTACTAGCAAGGAAGTAAAGGCTTTAACTGACGTGTATTGTACAATAGTTTTTAAAATGTCTTTAATTCGTTCATACTTATTTTTTTTAAATAAATTTTTTTCATCGAAAAAAAAACGATTTATTAAGAGTAACATTGTCATTGTCAACCGTTGTTAATAAAAAAAACATTTCCAATTTTATTTGTTCGACGTTTGGCTCTAAAAATAGGGTAAAGCGAATGAAAACGCAAAAAAAGTATAAAACCCCTTACCAAAACTAATAATCGTATCCTAAATACGTGTTTCGACAACTACGTCGTCATTATCAGTAAGTAAAATTACTAATCAAAGTGTTGAACATGGGGCACAATGAAGCTAAGAACACATAATCGCGTACAACTTTACACCGCGTCCACGTATACACTGTGTACCGTGTATATGTGTACCGTGTATTTTGTGGTTGGGGTAAGTTATCCAGTTGAGTACCAGTTATATTCGGGAACGAGAACGCCATGGTATCATGTATGACGACGTACGTTGTCTTGTTGGAAAAGGCGTTGAATTAACCTTCGTAGGTATGGCAGTGCAACAGGCTGCAGAACATTTCGTATGTAATCATTTGGATTCAGATTTCTGTCAATAAAAACTAGATGTGAACCGCGACAATATGTTATCGCACCCCATTCTATCACCCCTGGGGTAAGGACCGTATGCCATTCCACAGCAAATTCTAAATTT
This sequence comes from Melolontha melolontha, assembly GCA_935421215.2. NCBI lineage: Eukaryota > Metazoa > Arthropoda > Insecta > Coleoptera > Scarabaeidae > Melolontha > Melolontha melolontha. The sequence goes on from OW285236.1 coordinate 49,521,101, forward strand.
CTGCGTACTTCACGAAATCGTCTTTGGGGGAGTTGGGGCACATTGATGCACATTTTTTTAAAAATTGAAAACCGAGTAATAGATCTAGTTTGAGAAAAGTTTGACCCGCCAGTGCATATACAATATTATGTAGTTTTTCAATACATTACAGCTTTTTTCATAATTTTAAATGAAAATAAAAAATTCACGATTATAAAGAAAATTGGGTTTGCATCAAACCGCCTCGTATGTGGGGCACATTGAATCAGCTTATGGGGCACATTGGCACGTGATAGGGTGCATTGATACTTGAAGCACTTTACATAAATATAAGAATATAAACGACTTATTTTAATGAAATTTTTATTGGTTGCACAAAAACATACATAAATGGCTTATAGCACGCTATAAGAACTAAAATCAAAAGGAAAACTAAAGAGTGAGGCAGTTCTGCTTGTGTCTTTGGTGATACGAGGTTTTGGCAACTTAAAAGTCATGTCCGAGATATCAACACTAGACTTGTCTTCCACATTTGGAAAAACAAATACCCATGATGTGGGTTTCTTCCTTAGGTAGGATATTTCAAATTCGGAAAAACCATACTTTGAAATCACTTTTCCCACATAGTGCACGACAGATCTCTTTTTTTCAAATTTAACCAACACAAAGTCTCCAATCTCAATAGTCTCTGGGGCAGGTGGGCTAATGTTTTCTTCTCCAAGTTCTTCCAAGTTCCAATTTTCGTCTATTTCCTCCGATGGGTCTGTGTCGCCATTGTCTAGAACTGGCTCAGACTCGCAAGAACTGGAATCTGAATCAGTTTCGCATCTTCGTGGTCTTTTCTATGTTTTTGTTTGTGTTAGTCCAGCGTAGTAAATTCTTTGCGGTTTTTAATTGTTTTGCCTTTTCTCTCATTTCTTTATTCTTTTTCTTCTTTTCTTTTTCATCGTAAAGCATCTGCAACCTATCTTTCTCTGGTGTGTCTGTATAAATTCTTGATTTTCCTTTTTCTCTGCCTTTTCGTTGGGTTGTTTTTTGTTGGGCCTTTGGATATGGTCTAATAGCTTCAGGTGTTATCATGGTAGCCGAGGTGGATGGTGGTTGTACTATGTCGTACAAGACTTTGTGAAACGGGTTCGAACTCCATTATTTCACTCTGGCTAAGGACCTCATTGACCGTTTGGGCAACAGCTCTATCTTGAAGTTGATGAGTTCCTTCTCCTTGAGGCTCGGCAACAGGCCTACAATCTGAAGATGGCTGGAAAATTTCGCAAGGCGCGTAATCCTCATGTCCAAACGCCATCTTGTTGAAAGGCCAAATACCAGGCTTATTGAATCCATTAATTATGTTCCCCTTTTAAAAAATGGTCCATATAATAAACACGCGGAAAGACGTAAATTGGCGGCAGTGCAGTTCCTGTAGCAGTTATAATACCGCAAAATGTTACTAACTCACCCCGTTCGCTAGAAACAAGCTGCCCAACTTGTCTCTGTTTTTCCTCTGCTAAGACTTTAGGGGTACTTAACACCGTTGTTATCCCAGTTTCGTCATAATTTATAATGCGGTCGGGGGTGAACTTGTGCCTGGTCAACACAGTTTCATAATTTGCAAAATATTCATTAACGGCAGTTTTGTTGAAAGCAAATGATGTTGCTGCGCTTGTGTTTTCTGGTTTTCTGAGGCTTATGTTTGGGTTTCGTTTTCTAAAACGAAATAGCCAATCTATTCCATCTAGTTTCTTTTCATTCCATGAGGCAGGATATTTACACTTTAAATTCTTCGCATATTCATAAGCTAGACTTCGAGTTTGAGTCAATGTCAATGTTCTTTAGTGAAAACCTGCGATGACGTATATTTCGTCGAGTAAGTTTCACTTCTTGTTAGTTCATTTCCTTCTGCATTAATTCGGCTTTTTTCAATCCGATGTTGTAACGTAGAAGCTTTTAAATCATACTTATCAGCTGCTTTTCTTATTGACAAAGTCCCGGCCAAGACTTCACTGACTGCAGCTTTAACATTCTCTTCATCTATTTGAGACCGGTTAGTTTTTTTCTAATAATTCCTCACCATATTTTCTTAAAAATAATATTATAAAATTTGAATATGGTATCATTCATTTATGAGGGGCACATTGATACGCATCAAACCGCCCCAAACATGAATGTATCAATGTACCTCACCACGTCGACTATTGCAAACATTAACTTACAAACAAATAATAAGGGATTATCAAAAAATCTTTCATATATACATTAATCAGACGTGTACTTACCTAAATGAAAAGAAATATAACAAAATTAATGTAATTCTCACGAGAAATAACTTTTTATCGGCGACTACGGAAATTTAGTTAGAGCGTTAGAAAACACACATGGACCTGTCAACCGCGAAATTTGCAATGCAGCGCACCAAGGTTCCGTTGGTAATATTGGTTCACAACGGCCATCTAGTGAGAGTCAGTGGAGTTTTGTAGCTGCTTTACTTTTAGAGTATGTAGTGGTGTATCTATGTGCCCCCTGTATCAATCTGCCCCAACTCCCCCTACTCTTCTGTGACCATTGTGGATCCACTGACAGAATCGGGACTCGTCAGAGAACACAACACGATTCCATTCGCAATCTCAATTCTATCTGACGTTACACCACTCAATCCGAGCAGCACGATGTCGAGGTGTCAGTGGGAGACATAAAAGTAGTCTATACCAACGAAGCCTAAAAGCGTGTATTCTGCGATATATCGTTGCCATAGAGACTCTTTGTTGGAAAACTCCCAACAAAGCATTTTCAGTCGACCGTCTTGTAAATCTGCAATCCTCGAATGACAGATCTCGCGTGCTGTAGTTTCTCGAGTTCGTCCAGATTTATGACGGTAATTATGGATTCCTTCTTCAGACTACTTTAACGTCAATGAACAGTATCCAAATCGTTGGGTAGGTCGTTTTTGTCCCATTGCTTGGTCACCGTGATCTACGGATCTCAACCTACTAGATTTTTTCATGACGTTGATGATGGATTCCTTCTTCAGACTACCTTAACGTCAATGAACAGTATCCAAATCGTTGGGTAGGTCTTGTTTGTCACATTGCTTGGTCATCGTGATCTACGGATCTCAACCCACTAGATTTTTTCATGTTGGAACATGTGAAGACCTATTCAACGGGAAAGTCTAATAATAGGGACCAACTCATCGAGAAGATTCATGCGGCGTTTTATGAGGCGAAAAACAATATGGAAAACTACAACTGCGAACGAGAGCTCCGACGGAGGATTGAGTTATGCATTGCACGAAGCGGAAAAATGTGTTAACCTTAATGGAGACTATGATGAAAAATTAAATGATAAAAAAACACAAACACTGTTGTATTAGATTTACACTTTATTTAATAATAACTATATGACAGCTGTTTCACCGTACAACGGTATCTTCAGATATAACAGAGCGGTACTGCAAACATTTTACTTAAACGTATATACTTTATGACTTAATGGTATGTATTCGCAGAAATTGGAAACCGAAATATTTTTACCCTTGTTTATATAAGGGATACATAAATTACATAATTATATTATACATAAAGCACAATTAACAAAATATTCTAATCAAAAATAGGAAATAAGTTCAACAGTGGGGAGGAATTAAGCTCTGTTTTGTCATTTAATAATTTATTTGAAAATTTTTGTTTATTAATTTCCATTGCTTCTAATAAATCTAGTTTCTTACTTTTCTTATCTTCGTGTAGGATCTTGAAATTATTATTAAAACTATGGCTTTCTTCAATTAAATGGTTGGAGTATGATGAATCTGTTTTCCCATTTCTAAACGAATAATAATGTTCGTATATGTGCTTTTTGAACGTTCTACCTGTTTGCCCAATATATATTTTAGTACATGTGCCACAAGTTGGTTTATAAACACCTGACTTATTATGATGTGTTGTTTTACTTTTATTATTTTTGATGAAGTTACTAATATGGTTGTTGGTTTTATATGCAATGTTTATATTTTGTTTTCTTAAAAATTTTTCTAGTATTTTATTAGGCAGACAAAATAAAATACTAGAAAAATTTTAAAAAAAACAAAATATAAACATTGCATATAAAACCAACAACCATATTAGTAACTTCATCAAAAATAATAAAAGTAAAACAACACATCATAATAAGTCAGGTGTTTAAAAACTAACTTGTGGCACATGTACTAAAATATATATTGGGCAAACAGGTAGAACGTTCAAAAAGCGCATATACGAACATTATTATTCGTTTAGAAATGGGAAAACAGATTCATCATACTCCAACCATTTAATTGAAGAAAGCCATAGTTTTAATAATAATTTCAAGATCCTACACGAAGATAAGAAAAGTAAGAAACTAGATTTATTAGAAGCAATGGAAATTAATAAACAAAAATTTTCAAATAAATTATTAAATGACAAAACAGAGCTTAATTCCTCCCCACTGTTGAACTTATTTCCTATTTTTGATTAGAATATTTTGTTAATTGTGCTTTATGTATAATATAATTATGTAATTTATGTATCCCTTATATAAACAAGGGTAAAAATATTTCGGTTTCCAATTTCTGCGAATACATACCATTAAGTCATAAAGTATATACGTTTAAGTAAAATGTTTGCAGTATCGCTCTGTTATATCTGAAGATACCGTTGTACGGTGAAACAGCTGTCATATAGTTATTATTAAATAAAGTGTAAATCTAATACAACAGTGTTTGTGTTTTTTTATCATTTGATAAGAATTTACATCAAGTAAAGGCAGAATCGATTCAATTTTTGAAAAATTAAATATATTTGCTAATTTTTGTTGTGAGTCATTGGCGGAGCAAAGGGATCCACCCTCGTATATTATTGCATTAGGCATTCATCTGATGCTGTTTGATGAGATTTATTTAATTATTTTATTTTGTCTCTGTTATTTTCAAATTTTATTTAAAATTATTTCGTTGAACTAAGGTTCAATTACACATTTTTTACATTTTTAAGTTGTGTCTAAAATACACAGAAATTCGTACGAAAAACGTGTCTACTTAAATAATTCCTTAGAACTATTTATTCTTACTTTAAGCAAACATAACCTTTACAATTTGCTATGCAAAAAGTTATGCCTTTGTTCCGCCATAAAATAGAAAATTTCGTTTTACAGTTTATACATTTACACTAGTCTTTGCAGCGTAAAAAATAACCTTGATATTTCAAAGAGAACAATAATTAACAATAACGTTTTTCTTTACCTTAGAGATTAAAAGTGAAAAAAGAATAAATATTGATGGACATTAATTTTTTTTCCTTTGTAAATCGACTCAACAGTATGTGCAATGTTTACGAAATTCTTATTGTTTCTTTCGATTCGTGTAAACCAATAAAAGTTAATAGACGCTATATTTTCAGGTGAACTTGTGTTATAAAGTTTATCACACGTCTCAGTTTAATTTAACTGGTTGTTTCCATTTCGTGCAATCTATTTTGCCGGTAATTAAGTTAAATTAAGTCAAATTACGTAATCATTCGTTAAATAAGAAGCATTTTGTGTATTGTATAAGCCCATTCGATAATTATAATGATTTAGTTTCAGAAGCTATTCAGTTACGCTATTTTCAGTATACGTCATTTACCTGTTTGACCAACATTCAGTTTTCGATTAGTATTACATACGGTACGAAATGAAATTAATTTCGAAGTAATGGGCTTAGGGAAGGTTTCCTATTGGCATTTGCCTAATTTAGCGCAATTTAGATATATTGAATAATTGAATGAACATGGAATTTGATTGAATAATTGATATACCGTTGGATACCAACTTTGGATTGAAAGGGGATTTAATGAAGCAGAAGATTTCTTTTGAAAGACGTACAGTCTATTCCAAACGCATGGCTCACTATACAGGGTTAGGCAATTGTATGGATTCATTCGAATATCTTTGATATGGCCACTTAGTTTTAATAAGACTTTCCTTAAATAATTAGATGTAAATCGGGAATTCAATGAGTATATTTATATCAGACTTCTGGTTTAGCTGGAAACTTTTTTATTTTAAATGACACACTGTAACCAATAGAAAAAAAAATTATTAGCAAAAGTGAATCTGTCTTCTTATCTCTGTAGCTTCTTTCGTGTTCTGCCATTCTACAGGGTGGCCCAAAATGACCGAAGGGGTTTTAATTCCTTATAATTTTTTTTTTGTTTTCACTATTTTGTAAAGAAGACTTGGGAAATTTAAAATTGAACAGTACACAATTAAAGAACGTGCCAAAATCGTTGAACTTTATTTCTCAAATCAACGATCCATTGTTTTGACTCAGCGTGCACATCGTCATTTTAATGTGCGGGTTGGACCCTCAGAGTCAACAATAAACAGTCTGGTTGCAAACTTTCGAGAACAAGGGGCAGTAAGTAACCTTCCTGGTGCCGGCAGTCGACGAACGGTGCACACGGATGACAATATTGAACGGGTACAGGAGAGTATTCGAGAAGATGGAGAAACATCAACCACGAGACGTTCGATACGACTTGGCCTCTCAAGAGGGTCCCTGCAGAGAATTTTGCATACAATAAGAATGTTTCCATACAAAATTCAGCTTGTCCAACAATTGAAACCGACAGATTACCAGCAACGACTTGATTATGCAATTTATTTTCGTCAAAAAGCAGAAGAAAATCATGATTTTATTCATAATTTAATTATGAGCGACGAAGCCCATTTCCAATTAAATAGATTCGTTAATAGGTGAAACTGCAGGATATGGGCTACGGAAAATCCAAGAGTAGTTCAACAGCGAGAATTACACCCACTTAAGTGTACCGTTTGGTGCGGTGTTTCGTCGGAAAGGATAATTGGCCCATATTTTTTTGAAAATGAACACTGTGTCGCCGTTTCCATCCATCACTGGTGTTAGATATCGGACAATGTTGGCAAATTTTTTAAGGCCAGCCGTGGAAAACCATCCGCAAGTATGGTTCCAACAGGATGGAGCCACAGCGCACACTGCGAGGGACACAATGGCTCTTTTACGCGACATCTTTGGTGAACGAATTATTTCCCGTACAAGCGATTTTAATTGGCCTCCGCGTTCACCGGATTTAAACGCTTCAGACTGTTTCCTTTGGGGTTATTTGAAAGGAAAAGCCTATATTAATAAGCCTCGAACCATACAGCAATTAAAAAATAATATACGCGACGAAATCAACAACATAACACCTGAAGTTTTGCGAAAGGTTATGGAAAATGTTTTGGAAAGAGCACGAATATACGAAGCAGAAAATGGCCACCACTTGCGAGATATAATTTTTCATAATTAAATTAAAAATATTCTCCATTAATATACTGTATTTAAAATTAAAAAAATTTAATAATTATGTCTTAAATAAGAAGTTATAATGAACTCAAACCCCTTCGGTCATTTTGGGCCACCCTATAGTTTGGAAGGTTCTTCCTGTCTGACCTATATACACTTTTTTGCAGTCTTCACATGTCACCATGTACACCCCTGAGTTTAATCTACTGTCCGTTTTATCTTTATTGTTTTTTATTGCTTTTTGTAAGAAATTGTTTGTTTTAAACGAAATGGTCTCGTTCTCACTTGTTTTTATTATGTTCGCTATATTTTTTGAAATTTTACTATGTAGGGATCGGGTTTTTGACTGCTCAAATGTTCTTTAACTCTATCGTGAAACCATTATTTATCGCTGTATTATATATTCTATTTAAATAAAATATATAATACAGCGTTATAATACAGTTAAATAGAATATATAATAAAGCGATAAATAATGGTTTCAAGATAGAATTAATGAATAGCATGTTAGCCAAACTACAGCAGTCAAAAACCCGATCCCTAATTTATCCCCGCTTAAAAGACAATAGAAACAAAAGTGAATCTGTCTTCTTATCTCTGTAGCTTCTTTCGTGTTCTGCCATTCTACAGGGTGGCCCAAAATGACCGAAGGGGTTTTAATTCCTTATAACTTTTTTATTATAATTTTTTTTTAAGACAATAGAAACTATAATTATATTTATAATTCCATTACTAACGGCCGTATTCACCATTGCGTTTAGCCCACTATTAAAATTTAAGTAACTGTTAAGTCACTAACTTGTATTCACCATTTGTAATTTGGTACTAGCCAACTGTTAATCTCTCTGTTAGTTAATCGAGAAAAATCGGACGGTTAGTGATTAACTGACGTTTTATAAATAACAAATACTACATAACGAAGAATATTTACATAATTTTCCTACACTTATCCTTATTTATGATCTCATACAAGTATAGATACATACAAGTAGATAGATTTGACAATATATCATCAAGTGATTCTAAAGAAGAACATATACCTTTTCATATCACGAAAAAAAGACTTTATTTATTTGAATTAAATGAAGTTGATTTTAAAAAACGGTTTAGATTAAATAAAAATTGTGTTAGACATTTGATTGAATTACTCCCAAATAATTTTCAACCACAAAACAACAGAAACCATCCAGTATCCATGTCCGGTAAAGTATTTGTATGTCTGAGGTATTTTGCAAGTGGCTCTTTCCAAAAACAAATTGCATGTCGATGCGACAATTCACATCAAGCTTTGATACAAAATAATACAAATCTGTATAAAAACAAATTTGTATCTGTATATGCATGGACACACAGTACGTATTTACCAGCGTTTGCTTCAACTACCAGACGCATGCGTTTCTGTGTAACCACTTTATCAATGATAGGTTTACGAAGGCAAACGACTGTAGGTACACTTGCAGTCATGTAGCAAGTTTTGTCCTATCCGAAGACATCAGACACTTTGCACCGGCGTGGTCAATTTTGTCCGTCAGATGGCATGAGGTTATCTGATGTCTTCGGATAGGACAAAACTTGCTACATGACCGCAAGTGTACCTACAGTCGTTTGTCTTCGTAAACCTATCATTGACAAAGTGGTAAAACAGAAACGCATGCGTCTGGTGGTTAAAGCAAACGCTGGTAAATACGTACTGTGTGTCCATGCATATACAGACGCAAATTTGTTTTTATACAGATTTGTATTATTTTGTATCAAAGTTTGATGTGAATTGTCGCATCGACATGCAATTTGTTTTTGCTATACTACGCCACCTGGCGACGAGTTAATGGACTCACAGTAATATGCGTATTTTTTTCTTTTCCTGTAATAGCTTAGCTATTCGAGAAGAAACACTTTGCACCGGCGTGGTCGGTTTTGTCCGTCAGATGGCATGAGGTTATCTGATGTCTTCGGATAGGACAAAACTTGCTACATGACCGCAAGTGTACCTACAGTCGTTGGTCTTCGCAAACCTATCATTGACAAAGTGGTTACACAGAAACGCATGCGTCTGGTAGTTGAAGCAAATGCTGGTAAATACGTACTGTGTGTCCATGCATATACAGATACAAATTTGTTTTTATACAGATTTGTATTATATGGCCCTTTCCAGATTAATATTAATGAGTTGTTAGATATGTCACAAGCGACTGTGTCACGTATTTTGGGCAAAGTATCTACTGCAATAGTTCAATTGGCATTCACTTCAACTTATAAAATGGCCGTTATTGTCAGGTGAACTATTAAGAACCGCAGAGTCATTTTATAATATAGCTGGATTTCCAAATGTAGTAAGTTGCATCGATTGCACCCATGTTAAATTAAGATCTGAAGGTGGCAATGATGCACAAAGATTATCGGAAGGTTATCGGAAATGCCAGCATCCAAGGATGGCATTGCGGTTATCCTGCAAGGATTTGTGAAGACACAAAAAAATACAGCTTCTAGAGATACAGCAGTGCCAACTTTGGAAACACTTCGTTAGTTCTGCATTTGTTATGTAGACAAAGCGAGTGCTTCGGTCGGTTGCTAATATACATCGCTGAATGTATTTCTACGCTCGGTGTTAATAATTTCTGTGAGATAGCGAAGTCGTTCTCTTTGTGAGGATATCCTTCTTCGGCAGGGGCGTACTGAGGAACCTGCAGAAAGATGAAATACTTATCTGCGTCTCCAGAGAAGGATACGTTCATAAAAATATTAAAATTGAAACTTGTGTTTGTGTTCTTCACGCCAGATTTTTAATAAAATTTGGATTATTAAAAATACTTTTGTACCGACGGAGATATTTAATTAAAACTGATATTTTAAAATCATGTTCATATTTAGTAAGCCATGGACTTCAAAATCAGTACTTGACTTAAACTCTCAGAATTAACTTTGTAGATATCCAAATATTAATAACGGTACAATTACCTGAAAAGGAACGTATCAAAATTATGATGATGATTGGTTTTGATGACCGCGTCAGAACTCGTGAAGATGTATGTGATTTATTTAACAATTTGCATCAAGGTCGGCATCAAATATCACAAGCTGTCGTTGGTAAAACTTAGAGTAAGTATAATGACCGGAAATGTTAGAAATTTACCGAAAAACGGACGACCAAAAGTCGCAACTAATGAAGTTATTGCTCAAGATATTGTAGCATTAGAAGAATTACCACAAACTTCTACTACATTTCTTTTGATTGTAATAGTATAAAACCAGTCAAATATTAAAATTATATTTTAGATTTATACATGAAATTGAAATTGTGAGTAATATACTGGTAGAAAAGGCGATAATCTAGATAAAATCTAGGTGATAATCTAGACCTCAGAGACATAAGATTAATCTCAAACCTATACTATGGCCAAAAAGCAGCAGTACGAATAGAAGACACGACATCAGAGGAAATAGAAATACGAAGAGGTGTTCGTCAGGGGTGTATACTGTCGCCAATCCTCTTTAATCTGTACTCGGAGGACATAGTAAATAGAGCACTTGATTATCGGGACATGGGCATTAAGATTAACGGCATGACAATAAATAATCTGAGGTACGCTGACGATACAGTTATTTTAGCTGGAACTCACGAGGACCTACAGACGTTAATTAACAGAATGGTCACAGCAAGCGAGGAGTATGGACTAACGCTGAACATAAGCAAAACAAAATATAATATGCTGATAACAAAAACAATTAAAGATAATCGTAAGATATATGTGAAGAACCAGCCTATTGAGAGAGTAAGACAATACAAATACCTGAGCACGATCATTAATGAGAACAATGACAGCTCCCAAGAAATACGAGTCAGAATAGAACAGGCGAGAAGCACCTTTACAAGGATGAAAAGGCTTTTCTGCTGCCGAGATTTAAACCTTGACTTAAAAATACGATTGATGAGATGCTATGTGCTGTCTATACTATACTATGGGATGGAGGCCTGGACGCTGAAGGTAACCGACATGAGGAGACTGGAGGCATTTGAGATGTGGGTATACCGGAGAATATTGAAGATCTCATGGGTAGAGAGAAAAACCAACGTAGAAGTGATGAGACGTATGCATAAGGAGAGAGAAGTGATTCCGACAATTAAGAGAAGAAAACTGCTGTACATGGGACATGTCATGAGGGGAGAAAAATATCAAATACTACAAATAATTATGCAGGGAAAAATCCCGGGCAATAGATCTATAGGACTATAGGAAGAAGACGAAATTCATGGCTGAAGAACCTTAGGGACTGGTTTGGATGCAATAATAATGAACTGTTTAGAGCTGCGGTTTCAAAAGTAAGAATTGCTATGATAATTGCCAACCTTCGAAGCGGAGACGGCACCTAAAGAAGAAGAAGAAGAAAAGGCTAGAATGTAAAAGGAGAGATTATATCTGTAGATTAAAATTTCAAATAGATTATCACCCTTAAATTTTAAATAACTGTTTCACAAGTTGACGTACTGTTGGGCACGTACAATGATGCGAGTGCTTCGTGTATACTCGTATACTAACTGTAGCGTTTTCTTAGTAAATACCGAAAACACACGAGGCACTCGTGTCATTGTACGTGCCCCTACAGTACGTCCCCACGAGCCGCGCCTGATATCTATATCGTCTACATCTACTTCTTCAACAATGGTTTATTGCCAGTATTTTAATATTATTTATTTATTTAGGAAGCACTTAGCTGTCATATGGCAGTGAGATTCTCCGCAGTCGCAAGCCGGTGTCTTAGCCAGTCCCCATTTTTAGAATAAGTCACAACAAATATCTTCTGTTCTCGTTGCTTTGTATCTTAGAATATTTTTTCCTTTACCTCTTTGGTGTACCAATGTGTTTCATTGTTTTGTAATGGATATAATCTGACTTTCCGTGTTCCTACAGCTTCCTTCGCGACTTTTAATATATTGCTTTATATTTTTCTCCATTGTTTCGTCTGGATTGTCGTTTTCTGTTATTGGTGTTATGTCGATTTTGTCCCTTAGTTTTATTGTGTATAGTTTTTTTGTTCTCTCTCGCCTTCTAATGACTCTACATTGAGTTTTTCGATATATTCAGGATTGGTCTTGCTTTATAATTGAGTTCTCGTTCTTATGTTGTATTGTCCTAATGAGTGATTGCTTCCAATGTTTGCCGAATTCAATGTTCTCGCTTCCAGTATCTCAGAGTGGTTGTTGATGATATAATCTATCATAGATTGATAACCCTGTGAGCTCGCAATGTTATACTTATACTTAAATTCATGGTTAAAGTATGTGTTATTAAGCGGGCATTTCGTCTCCGATTCGACATTGAACCACCAACTAGGAAAAGCATAAGCCGTTGGTCTAAGCAATTTCAACAAACTAGATGTCTCTGCAAAGGAAAAAGCCCGGGCCAAGACCGCGTTTGCTAATACTTCAACGAAGTCAACCAATAGAGCTAGTAGAGAAATAGGCATACCACAACCAACTGTATGACAAGTTTTGAGACGACATTTGCTGTGCAAGCCCTACCGTTTACAACTTGTGCAGACTCTCCTTCAGATATGCTAGAAATGATGGAGGAAGATGTGTTTCTACCGCGCTTAATTTTTAGCGATGAACTTACGTTTCATCTTAATGTAAAAAGTGACTCGACACAATGTTCGCATATGGGGTATGCAAAATCCTCGTACAACATTGCAACATGAGAGAGACTCGGTGAAGCTAAACGTGTTCTGTGCCTTATCACGGACAAAAATTTATAGACCATTCTTTTTTACTGACAGCACCGTAAGTGGAATAACTTACCTGGACATGTTAAAACAATAATATTTTCCTCAACTTACTGAATATTCAAAAGATTTCATTTTCCAACAGGATGGACCTCCGCTCCATTGGCACCATAATGTCCGAGGATTTTTAAATCAATCCCTTCCTCAGTGATGGATAAGTTTCATGGGAAATCAACACCTGGCTCTACACTTCTGGTAACCGAGATCTCCTGATCTCGCGCCTTGTGACTTTTTCTTGTGGGGCTATGTTAAGGAGGCTGTTTGCGTCCTACCTCTACTAACAACTCTGGCCGACCTGCGGAATCGTGTCACTGCTGCGGTGAACTCAATACCTTTTCGCGTGTTGGACGAGTTTGGCTACCGCTTAGATGTTTGCCGTGAAACAAAAAGGGCACACATTGAACATTTATAACCTGCGTTTAAAAACTTTGAAAATTTCTCTTTTCATTAGTATGTAGGGACCTGTTATGGATAATAAATAAGCGTACTATAAAATTTTTATAATTTTTAAATCTAGAAACAGTGAAACCGAGAGAAAATTCTTCGAGATAAAAGAAAAATTGGCTAAAGGTTACTTTAAGATAGGACATTTCAGGATTTTAATTAGCAAAATCCTGTTTGCTTAATATTAAAACTATAATGCTACTAAAAAGGACACACTAAAGATTAAAAAATTAGATATAATAAAACACAGTTGTATAGTTTCAAAATAATATATATAATGTTAACACACTACATATGTTTCACCACACTGTGGCTTCATCAGGTGGATGACAATATGAAGTATTTTCATCCACCTGATGAAGCCACAGTGTGGTGACATATATGTAGTGTGTTAACATTATATATATTATTTTGAAACTATACAACTGTGTTTTATTATATCTATATAATGAAGTTTCAACAAGTATCTCCTTCGTCGATTATTAAATTAAAAAATTACATTTTATTTAAAAAAAATCATCGTAATTTAATAATTCGAACTTCATTTAAATAGAATAATATCCATATCTACAACTGAAAGAAGAACAAACAGTTAAAAGTCAAGGAAGGAACCAAAACACACACTAACGAGACAATAAGAATAACATCCGAACAGAACTCATAGACACCGGGATTCTACACACCAACTGAAGGAAGATTTTTACCTAAAAAGCAAATAAAATAAAACAATAGCTTAAATTACTCAAGAGGGGCTCAATTTATAAAAACAAGTAGAATAACAAAACATAAAAGGAATTTAATTGAAATTTTGGAAAATTTGGCTAGGATTTTTGAAATTTGTAAAATAAAGTCAAATACAATGAGAAAACATTTACTGAAAGGGCATAAATCATTAATAACAATATTATAACACCAAATATAGTATTAATTCAATAATAAACTGAAATTTTGGAAAATTAGAAAAATTTTGACACATAAATGAAAATTTCATTAATTGACGTAGCAGACACTTCTTGGTGAAACATTTTGTAATTAACAAATTATTATAAAAACACACTTGGCTATTTCACAATTTTTTATAAGATCTATGTCTAACATATGTTTCGGCTGTTATGCCATTGTCAAAGAGTATCTTAAAACTAACTTACAATACGTGTCCTTTTAACTTTTATACCTATTTTTTAATGCTAGGTTGCTGGTTGGGACATATTAAAATCACGTCTATTATGGGGGTGTTAATAAATTCTAACTGTGTATTCGTAATTATTCTATTTTGTTTTTGTGATTTTTTAATTTCTAGTATTTCTAATAAATCTAGTCTTCTACTTTTTATTACGTTATGTAACACGGTGGAGCTATTAATGTCGGGCAAATGGCTTTGTTCGATACAGTGTGTCGAAAAACCTGTGTTTTTATTACTATACTTTACGTCTCTTACGTGTTCGGATATGCGTTTTTTAATGGATCTTCCACTTTGTCCTATATATATAGTTTCACAGTCATTACATTTTATTGTGTATACTTCTGATTTTTCTATATTTTCTATTTTATCTTTGTTATTATTTAACATTGTACCTAATTTTGTTTTATTGCTACATATGATTTGAATATCTAATTTTCTTAATATTTTGTTTACTTTGTCTGTGATTTGGGGGATATATGTAATTGCGTGCGAAATGGGTTTATTTTCTTTTATTTCCGGATATAAGAATTTTTTCTGAATATTCTTTTGTTCATTTCGATTTAATATTTTGTCTACTATGTTGGGATTGTATCCATTATTTTCTGCTATTTTTTTAATATACAGCGTTAGTAAAAAGTCCAGGAACGGTCGAATAACTTTGTTATTTGAAAATTATGATTTCTGAAATTTGGTATGGGAGTATAGTTAATATAAATGCATTTTATGCAATACACTTAATATTTTTTTCACTTCCGGTTTAATCGGCAATACGTCCAACTTTTTTTTTTTAATGGAACGGCCAGTTTTTTTTAACACTATTGAATGCAAAATAAAAAACAACGTTCAGGAAGTTTTAAAATGTTTATTTTTATTCACAAGAAAACAGTTAAAAAATTAAAAAAGTGTCCTAATACAGAAAAATCAAGGTACCTGTCTATTCAGGTTGCGATTACAATAATTGTTCAAAATACTCTCCATTTACAATTTGACAAAAATGTAAACGGTCAGTAAAATTTCTTCTTATTGAATTTTGTATTTGTTCTGGAGTGATGCGATTGGCTTCTTGAACTATTCTCTCTTCCAATTGTTCAAGATTATGGGGACGATTTTTGTACACTTGACATTTCAAGTGACCCCAAAAGAAAAAATCTAATGGCGAGAGATCTGGCGAACGTGCTGGCCATTCGAATGCTCCTCTACATCCGATCCAACGTCCCGAAAAAATGTCATTCAAATAATCGCGGACATTATGGGCAAATTTGGGGGGAGCTCCATCTAGTTGAAACCAAAAATGTGCGTTAGGGTGATCACCTATGTTTGCATTTGGGAAGAGGGCCGCAAGTGCTGGAACAATCTCATTTCGCAATAGATTTAAGTAGACGTTGCCAGTTAAATTTCCTCTTATAAAAAATGGTCCTATGATGTTGTTTCCAACAAGACCAGCCCAGACATTCACCTTTTGAGGACGCTGTGTATGGACTTCTTCAATCCAATGCGGATTTTCAATTGACCAGTAGCGACAATTATGTCTGTTCACAGTGCCGTTGAGACAAAACGTTGCCTCATCTGAAAAAATGATGTGATCTAAAACATTAGGCTGCTGCTCGATCAATTCCGTCATTGTTTCGCAAAATTGTAGTCTACGATCTGGATCATCTTCAGTTAACTCATGGACGGGATACATTTTATAGGCTTTCATTTTTGCTGATTTAAGAATTTTATGAGCAGATTTTTGAGAGATCTCATGAATTTGACCTAATTCTGTTGTGGACACGTGATGATTTTCTGCCACTGTAAGTAACACATTCAAACTAGTTTCTTCATCTGTTGCTGTTAATGGACGTCCCCTTCTAGGTAAATCCTTCACCTGACGAAATACTTCAAACTTTTGAATTGTTCGGCATACCGTACTTTTACTAATGTGACGATCCGGATAAACAGTATTAAACAAAATACGAACCTCTTTAAAAGAACGTTGACGATCACCGTACCCACGCATCATTAATATCTCAATTCGTTCTGATTCAGTAAGTTTTACTGCCATTTTCAAATGTGTTAATGTCTAAAATAAGTAAATTTATAGCGATGCAAAAGTTAAAACGCTTTTAAAATTGTCAAATGTGACAGCAAAAAGAATGAAAACACTAAACAACAACTATTTTCAAAGGTACATTGATTTTTCTGTATTAGGACACTTTTTTAATTTTTTAACTGTTTTCTTGTGAATAAAAATAAACATCTTAATACTTCCTGAACGTAGTTTTTTATTTTGCATTCAAAAGTGTTAAAAAAATCTGGCCGTTCCATTTAAAAAAAAAAAGTTGGACGTATTGCCGATTAAACCGGAAGCGAAAAAAATATTAAGTGTATTGCATAAAATGCATTTATATTAACTATACCCCCATACCAAATTTCAGAAATCAAAAATTTCAAATAACAAAGTTATTCGACCGTTCCGGGACTTTTTACTAACGCTGTATATTATTTCTTCTTTAAAAGCATCAGTATTCAATGGTATGTGAGTTGCTCTATGTATATAACTGTGGAATGTTGACATTTTTATTTTAGTATCTTGTTTCGCTTCCGCATGTATTATATTATCTGCAAATGTTGGTTTTCTGTAAATTTTATATGATAGATTGTTATTGTTCTGTATATGGTAATATCTAAAATATTTAATTTGTTATTTTCTTCTTTTTCTATTGTGAATTGTATTTTGAGGTTTAATGAGTTTAATAATTTCAAGAATTCTGTTAGTTTACTATTAAACTTAAATAAAACACCTTATATTTCACAAACAATAGTATATTAACTATATGTACATTTCATGTGCCCTGCACACATCATCAGTAGTTACTAAATTTAAAAGTATTATTTTTTAAATACATGTATAGTAAAAAATATCTATCTATTTTTTTGGTTAGGGGTGTAAAAATTACAATTATAAATGGTCAACAAATGGTCAAAAAACATGCATATAAAAATATAAAACTAAAAATAAAAATAAAAAATTTTTTGGTCGTATATTGTAATAGTGCCTGTTAAAATCTATTGAAATTCCAAGAAAGGACAAATTATGGGAAAGACCGTTACCTATGAAAAACAAGACATCTGACTGTGTTTGGCATGTCGGGTTCTATTAAATAACAATATAGTAACGTGAAAAGGAAAATTAGTTATTAGATACTGTAGGTATACAATTTAAAAGTTTATTATTAATAGGTGAAATGTCATTGTTAAGGAGGTAATTTTTGTATTTTTTCATATGTATGGCTTCCCACATGTCTAAATTTTTGCTATTACATTTTTTAATTAATTTTACATTATCTAAGCTGAAATTATGTCCGGTATCTAAATGATGTAGAGCTAATGCTGATTTATTGTGAAGTTTTACATGAGCTAAATGTTCTTTGAAGAAGAAATATTCAAACCCGTTTCAAAGAACATTTACCTCATGTAAAACTTCACAATGTAGATAAATCAGCATTAGCTCTACATCATTTAGATACCGGACATAATTTCAGCTTAGATAATGTAAAATTAATTAAAAAATGTAATAGCAAAAATTTAGACATGTGGGAAGCCATACATATGAAAAAATACAAAAATTACCTCCTTAACAATGACATTTCACCTATTAATAATAAACTTTTAAATTGTATACCTACAGTATCTAATAACTAATTTTCCTTTTCACGTTACTATATTGTTATTTAATAGAACCCGACATGCCAAACACAGTCAGATGTCTTGTTTTTCATAGGTAACGGTCTTTCCCATAATTTGTCCTTTCTTGGAATTTCAATAGATTTTAACAGGCACTATTACAATATACGACCAACAAATTTTTTATTTTTATTTTTAGTTTTATATTTTTATATGCATGTTTTTTGACCATTTGTTGACCATTTATAATTGTAATTTTTACACCCCTAACCAAAAAAATAGATAGATATTTTTTACTATACATGTATTTAAAAAATAATACTTTTAAATTTAGTAACTACTGATGATGTGTGCAGGGCACATGAAATGTACATATAGTTAATATACTATTGTTTGTGAAATATAAGGTGTTTTATTTAAGTTTAATAGTGTAATAATTTCACAAGTGCTCAACATATATACTACAATTCTGTTAGTTGCCTGTCTGTACCTATCCAGATGCAAATTATATCATCGACATACCTGGCCCAGAAAATGATTTGTTTGATTAGGTTGTTATTTCTGTTAAATAGACCTATTTCGAAGTTATGCACATAAATGTTAGCTAATATTGGGCTGAGAGGATTTCCCATAGGTAATCCTTCTACTTGTGAATATATATCATTATTAAATTTGAAGTAATTTTGATCTAGGATTAACTTTAATAACTCTCTTAATTGTGTTTTCTCTATGTTGTCTGAAATATTATCATTAATTTGGTTTTCTATTATGTCTTTTATCTCTTGAATTGGTATTGAAGTGAACAGGCTTTTAATATCGAAGGTACTAATTTCGCGTTATTTGGTAAAGTGATTTCTTTTAAGTTATTGGTTAATTCAATAGTGTTTTTTATTGCATAATCGGATTTGAACTTTATTTTCTCCGGTAATGTTTTACTTAAATATTTACATAGTTTATATGAGGGTGCATTTACATATGATACTACAGGTCTCATTGGGGTGTTATTTTTATGTAATTTCGGTTGGCCATATAACCTTGGGATACTCGGGTTCATTATTGTTAAGTTTTTGTTTTTTAGATTACTGATATTATTTAATAGCTGTCTTATTTTGGTTTGGTATTTATTAGTGGGGTCGTTTTTTAATTTTTTTAATTCATTTGTGTTGAGTAATTCATAAATTTTATCATTGTATTTAGGTCTTTCTAATATCGTAACTGTATTTCCTTTATCTGCTTTTGTAATTACTAGATTGTTATCATTTAATTTCTTTTTTATAGTTTTTATGTTGCGGTTTTCATCTATATTTTTATCTATATTTTTGTTCTTTTCTAATCTTTTATATTCTGTTACTATTATTTTCTTTATTTTTTCTTTTTCGAAACATATTGTTATGGTTTTTTCCCCAAACCAAAAGAAGAATTATATTGAACATTATTTGTATAACATTGATTTAAAATGTATTTTATTTTATTATGTATATTTATATTTATTATGTTTGAATTTATCTTTATGACCAGGACTGTATAATTTTATATTAGACCGATGGACTCGGCAGATTTATGTACTTTTGAGTTTGATGTATGAGATTTTCCGGGATATTTTATTTAGAGATACCAGGACCAGTAAACCATGTGGATGGATAAGAAACTTCATTTTTTGTCCTGACGTTTTTGAGTAAAGTCGGGTTATTTGTTTTACAGTGCTTTAAATTGTGCATTTAAATTCAATTACGATTTTTACGAGGTATTGTGATCTCGTTGTTTCTATTTTAATTAAGGATTGGTATCTCTCGCATAGTTTGTGTTAATGTGTTTAGATCGATGTAAGTACAAAACACAGTTGATTTATATAATTGCCATTTCGACGATTTGTTGATGACTGTATATTTTAGATTATAATTTGCATATTTTTGATATTAAAATAATATATGAATATTCAAGAAAATTGTCATGTTTTTAATGAGGGAGTTTTTTTTAAGTCAAGATGTTCTAGATCGTTTTGTATTCAGGTTGGTTTTTTGGCGGGAGTTTATATATTTGTCATGTTTATTGCGCATGATCTTAATGCTGACACGCGTAGTCAATAGTTTTTGTTTCTGTTGATATTTGATTTGTAAGGGATTTGTAAGTTTAGAGGTCAAATTTGACAATATTCTTAAATATTTATTAGTTTTATGTTTGATCGAGAGTCACAGGGGGTTTTTCTCTATGTGCGTGTCATTATCACACATACTATTTCCTCCAAGCTATTGTTAATTTGCTCTAGCTCTCTTTACATTCGGTAAAGGGATTTTTTTCTTTTGTTTTTTTTTTAATAAATGTTAATTAGGAAAATTGTGAATTTTATTTAATGCTATATTGTTTTTCTTTACACGTTTCTTGCTTGTTCGGGAGCAAGACCTGAGATAAGAAGATTCCAGCTTGGAGATTGAGCGACTGAGTTTATCCGGACATTCGTTGCGAACTGCACCCATAAGCTAAGGCACAGTTCACAGCAATATGTTAGACATAGATCTAATAAAAAATTGTGAAATAGCCAAGTGTGTTTTTATAATAATTTGTTAATAAATGAAAATGTTTAATATATAAATATTAATTAAAATAATTACCTGAATAGTAATAGAAAAAATAGGCTAATTTTCAATACTAATAATATCAAATTCCAAAAAGGCATTCAAAAACTAAGAAGAAGACGTACTGCAAAAATCGTATGAATTTTGTCTGAAATGGATATGTTATAAAAGCCAGAGACTTAAAAAAAAAAACTGATTGATTTGACACCGATTAGTAAATACGTACTCCGTGTAGAGAAGATCAAATAGGGGATACGTACTTCGTATTGCCTAAGTTAAATATATAATACGTACCTCGTATTATCCAAGTTGGAAATATACACGTACTTCGTGTAAAAAATAAAAAATAATGTCAATCAAGAGTCGAAGAAGCTAAGTAAAGACAAATAGCAATTAAAGAAGTTGGGTACTACATGAGGAAAATAAACACAAATATGAAATAAGAAAGAAAATCACCAGAAGAAGAAAGAGCCGTCTGTCATCAAGTAAAATAAGGTCAGATAAATGCCAATAACAAAAACACCTATTTTTGTAAATATCAAATCATTAATATAAAAATAAGAATACAAGTGTCCCGTATCGTTATGTTCACATTTTAGGAGTGTAAAGTAGACTTCATTTCAAATAACAAAAACGCAAAACTTGTACATCCACTTTTATTTGTTTCAAAGTTACAGATCTATGAATGTCTATCTATCAGATCATGAAAAAAAATGTAATCCTAAAGTCAATACAAACTGATTTTATTTAAAAAAGTTCAATTAATAATATTGTCGAAATGTCCACCTCCTTGTTGAATGCAGGCTTGTGCTCGTAAGCCAACAGAAGAAGTACTTATCCGAATTTCATACTTGTTTTGTCGGATTTGCTCGGCAGCCAGGTGAATACGATCCAACAACTCTTCTCTTGTGTTCGAAACTTGTGCGTAGACTAAATTTTTTCATGTACCCCCATACACAAAAAGTCAAGGGGATTAAGATCGGGTGATCTGGGTGGCCATGCAACAGGACCACCTCGACCAATCCATCTTGGATAATTGAGTTAACCCAATTTCGGACAGCAATGTGGTGGTGCCCCATCCATGTGAAACCACAAGTCTCGTCGAACATTCAGTGGAACATCCTCTAAAAGACCTGTCAGTTCGTCAATAAGAAATTGAAGTTAATTGTCCGCATTTAACCTCCCAGGAAGAACGACAGAACCAATCAACAAGTCATCGATTAGGGCCGCCCAAATGTTAATAGAAAATTCATGTTGAAATTTAGATGGGCGTATAGCTTTGGGATTTGTATAATTCATAAACCAAATTCAAAATTCAAACATCATATTACAAAGAGCCATCACAGAATTTCAAATACATTAGCTGTCCTTTGTTCTTGTTTATCGAGGATCCACGAACCCAATAAAAAAAGTTTTTGAAGTAATAAATAAATGCCTGAGAAGAAACGAGTTCATGTACCCACGACAAAATAGCTAGTCGACGAAAAAAATGAAATGAAAGAACACCACGTCCACTTATAATTATCCTATTTAAAATACTAATGATATATAATATTTAATATATTTTGTAAAAATAAAGACATTTGTAAAAGATGTAAAAGTTTTATTTATTTTATATTATAAGTAAGAGATACGAGGGTGGTTAGACAATTAACTTGGGTCACACACTAATAGAGGGCGCATGTAATCTGTATATGTAGTCATAAAGTGGCATTCCTATGAGTTAATATTCTCTGGTCTTAAGTCATTCTGACAATAACTCGTTGTTTGACAGTCACTTAAACAGAAGTGTTTCGAGCAATAGCGAAAACTGGATAAAGTTGGAATTCGTGGTGTGATTCAATTCTTTTATCTGGAAGGGAAAACAGCGAAGGAGATTCATGAGAGAATTTCACCTACATTGGGTGACTCATGTCCTTCTTATGAGTGTGTTCGACTTTGGGTAAATGAGTTTAAGCGTGGCAGAACAAGCATTAAAGATGCACCACGTCCTGGAGCCCCGAAATCAGCTGTGATACACGAAATCATCGATAAAGTCCATGATTTGATTTTAGCCGATAGACGAGACAAAGTGCGCGAGTTAGCGGAAGCCACAGGCATCTCAACTGAGCGAGTTCACTTCGTTTTGCATAAAGAATTGCACATGCAAAAACTGTGCGTAAGATGGGTGCCGCGAATTCGCATGGGAATATCTGCCGACAATTTGCAAGTATTTCAGAAGAATTTAGTTGAGCTTTTTCGCCGTTTTGTGACAATGGACGAAACTTGGTTACACCACTATATCCCGGAAACTAAACAGCAGTCGAAACAATGGATTGCCCGTGGTGAATCGGCTCCGAGGAAAGCGAAATGCGTTCCATCCACTGGAAAGGTCATGGCGTCAGTTTCTTGGGACGCAAAGGGAATTCTCCTAATTGACTACCTTGAAAAGGGAAGAACCATTACTGGGGAATACAATGCATCACTTTTGGACCGATTAAAGGCGGCAATAACAGAGAAACGCCCGGGAATGGCTAAGAAAAAGGTGTTGCTTCACCATGACAATGCCCCCGTGCATTCAAGTCGTATCGCCCAGCAAAAATTGGCCGAGCTACGATTTCAACTGCTTCCGCATCCTACGTATTCGCCAGATCTAGCTCCTTCGGACTACCATCTATTGCCTAAACTAAAAACTTTTCTGGCAGGACGAAAGTTTGAGTCTAATGAAGACGTCATACAGAAAGTAAACCAGTATTTTGAAGGCATCGAAGCAATTCATTTCCGTGAAGGAATCGCAAAGCTGGAGAAACGTTGGGGCAAGTGCGTTGAACTTCGAGGGGACTATGTGGAAAAATAAAGTACGTTGCAAAACTCAAATTGTTTTCTTTCATAGCAAACCAAGTTAATTGTCAAACCACCCTCGTATATAAGCGGCACGCACGAATTACATACGTAATAGTAGATTGTTCATGTCCAATTTATTATTCATTAAATACAAATTAATAAAATTGGGTCCATCTTTTTGATTAACTCTGTACAATTAAATTAATTCAGTATTCGTTTACCAGACGTGTTGCTACAATTTGAACACACATTGAACATTGTTTGTATTCTATCCGCTGGATGTTGTTTTCAAACCTATGCTGAAAGTATTTGTACAATACAGAGATTATACAGATTATTAAAACAAATCAGATAATATTAACAAAACAAATCAACAAAACATGGAGTGCTGAAAAAAAGCAGTGAATTTTATACAACAAATCCTGTATGTCCAGTTTTACCATACGCATTATATCCGATAAGAGATTAGATCCAGTAATTAAATAGATACTTTCCGCATATATCCGTTAATGCATTATTAAATTAGCTGTCACGCTAGTTGTTGGCAATAAAATATACGCACGAGCTGCATTGTATACACTGCTGGCGTTCTAAAAATAAAAACGTCGATAAAATTAATTTCCTCATTTTGCCTGGAAGTGTATTCACAACTATCGATCCTTTTAAAGCACTAAACATTCCAATAAACAAGTTTATAAGAACGTTTAGAACGAAGAGAAAATAATGAGGTAATGAAACCTTATCGCGATAACAAATTGTTGTTCGTATTGGCCTTAAAGGCGACACGAAAAAAGGAAATCACACATTGGAACACATAAAATATAAGAATTTACAGTAAAAGTTGGAAATTGGAACATAAGTGTAGACAGGGGATGCGAAGGAACACCTTGGTTCTAACTTTTGAGCAGTTTGAAAAAACTACTTAAAGTTTCCTATAAAAGCTTATTTTATTCAATAGAAATAAAATCAAATACTTACAAAGTTAAAACTTGTTATCTAAAAAGATGTAGTGTTAAAAGACCGCAATAAATTTTATTTTTCACTTAAGTATCATTTGTTCATGTCACCTTGGATACGGTTACCATAAACACGGTCATATCGCCCTTGGACGTTATAACCGGGCGATATGGCCCATAACGCCCGCTAATTTATTCACAGTTTTGAATGTTGTGTGAGTATAAATAAGGCCCGAGAATAGAGTATATACATTTTACAGACCTAATAATTTGAATTTTTAAGAAAGTCTAAAGAAAGAAGCAAAACTTTAGCATTCTTTATTAAAATTAAGAGTATCTAAACATTGACAACTTGAAAACTTCAAACACGGAACTTTTCCAGTGTAATTTGAATTTTCCGCTTAAGAAATTAGTTCTTCGTGAAAAATAAAATCTTGTATGAACCACTGGCGTTATGGCAATTATATTGCCCTCGGGCGATATTCATCCCTCGGGCCAGAGGCCCTCGGGATGAATTAACGTCGATCTTGGAGCAATGTAATACCCATAACGCCCTTGGTGTATAAAACACTATAATATTTTTCGTTTTTTTCCTTTTACTTATTGTATTTGCTAAAGAGTCTTTCATTGTAGACTGTGGCTTAATAAAATACGTATCCTAAATACGTATTTCGACAACTAAGTTGTCACTTTCAGTAGGAAGAAATAGCAGTGTTGAACATGGTGAGAGCACAATAAAGCACACTATTATTTCATCCTATTAAAGATAACAACTTGCTTGTAGCAATGTGTATTTAGGATACTAATATTAATGTGGTAAGGAGTTTACTGATTTGAATTTAAAATAATAATTTCTTATTTTTTTCTTTTATATTTAAATATTTTTTTATTTATACCGGGTCCGGCAACAGATATTGACGAGTTTCAGAGGGTTGTGGTGGGGTTATTAACAACGCGTGGGTGAAAGTGTGGTATAGGACTTGTTTGGTATGCAATGCAGTTTTAGTAACCATGAATTCCTGGCCGGTGCAGCAGTGTATTTTTTGTGTTACGGCGTTTATTCGAACCGAATCCATAATTAAGGTTCAGCGGAAATTCCGGAGAGGCAATTCCTTTTCGAAACACAATTACGCAATGGAATCAACGGTTTATGGAAAGTGGGAATGTAAACAACTCAAAAATGTATAAAACCTCTTACCACAATTAATAATCGTATCCTAAATAAGTATTTCGACAACTAAGTTGTCATCATCAGTAGGTAAAATCACTAATCAATGTGTCAAACATGGGGCACAGTAAAGCTAACACACAGAAACGCGTACAACTTTACAACGGCGTCCACGTATACACCGACTTTAAAATAAAATAGATACACAATCTAAAATTACAACTTAGCCTTCTTAAGAAAACGGCTACAACATGTTCTTATTCTCGCGCCCACGACTTTTTCTACCTACTTTTCTAAGAACGAAAAAAGACAACTATATGAGGGATAGGACCGTTGCCCGAGTTAAACGTATTAATTTTATTTTTAACGATATGAATGCTTTCGTGTGCGTCGAGATCTCTGGAAGTGTTCTAATAATAATAATAATAATAATAATAATAACAATAATAATAATAATAATAATAATAAAAATAATAATAATAATAACAATAATATATTTGTACCCAACAGATTTATCCAATTACAGAGCAACTAAATTTAAATTAAAAAGTGATGCATATTGCTGACATGAAGAAAAAAAGTACTTTATGTGCTTATAAATAGAAAATAAACACACTTCATATAATAGGCAAGTATTTCACAAATTACTCGTTAAAAGGAATATGTCATCATATAGTTTATCAGCATTCACTAAAGCATGCTTAAGGAGCGCTTTCATCATTTAAAGACGGCAGACTATGTGCCCCAGCAGTGGCGTTGCGTGGAGATTTTAGCAGAATAACAGTGCGCTTACTTAAAAATAAATATATCGAATCCCTATAAGAAAAAACATAAATAACTTACCCAACATGTTTACATTGTTGCAAAAAAATGCGGATGTGCGCGATGAAAAAACTGCACCATAATATATGTTTCTGTATTAGTCTCGGAAAGGTTCGTACGTAGCGACATATATAATAATATTATTATTACTCTATGATATATTTTGTAATAAAACGGAAGCTGTCCCACGTTATGGTGACAATTTTGTAATAAATCAGAGAATGTCGTGGAGAATTGCTCCACGTTCTGCGTCAATTTTGTAATAATGCTGAGTTGCTTCCAAATAAAGAGAAGACCCACGTTGTGGTGTCAATTTTGTAATAACGCACAACTGGATAAAGTAAATGAATTAATATAAAAGATATATTTATTATAGATAAATAAATAAGTTTTGCTAGCTCAAGATAATAAGTAAGAATTAATAAAATAGAGCAAAGACTTTATATCTCAGGATCTAAAGGCAGGTTCCGGATGTGTAGATATCAGGAGATTAAGTACATAAAATAAAACAAATATGTAAATGGAAATAATAAATATATTTGAAAATTAAACTTTTTTTTTTTAAATAATCAAGATACAATTTAGGGTTTTATGAGTATGTTATGAGAATGTAAACAAAGTATTAAAGATTTATCTGATGCATAAATTAAATTTAAAAGGTAAAATGATTATTAATTTTGAGATACGTGAGTAATATTAAAAGTATTTAATACTTGAAAGAAATGGAATATCTTGCGTATTATTACAGGTAATTAAAACTATGGTAAATACCTGTACAGATAACATAAGTAGTGACTAAAACTGATCTAAAAGTAACCTTCTGGATGACATATAGACTGTGGGGCAATCCGTCTGTTAAAGATGTGGAAAAACTTGGTAAACAGGACCAATACGGCTAGTAGACAATTCCTAATGTTAATCGGTTTAAAGTCTAGATGTTCGTAGAAAACTGCAAGGTTATGTGTACTTATTAATATCAGGAAAAAAGGTGTAAATTATCCCAATATATCCAATAACAATACTGGTAACTCCTTTAATATCGCTGCATTATCATAAATAAGGATTAGTAACGAAGCTTTTACATATAGATTGTATATAAGTATTCCAGGTTATTTTTCATACGAAGAAATCCTTTCAGCGAGGTAAATATACCAATTGATCATAAGTTAAATACCTCCTAGAGTAGATTATGTTAAGATATCACTATTAAATTACTATTCGAAGAGAAATCTTTAAATATATCTGTTTATACACCAATTTTCCGTGCAAAAATCTACTTATTTATTATTCTGTTTTTTTGTAGTCAAGACTCCCATAAGAAATATTAACATTCCATAAATCAGATTTTCTATGAAAATGTACACTGAATTCAAAAATTAAATCAAATGTCATTTTGATAAATAAAAAAGGAATAATTTTAAAATGTTACTTTGAAGAAAATCTTTCATAAACCAAAGATAAAAATAACTCTGACAGATTAATCAGAATATACATTAACATCACTCACGTAATCGCAATCACAGTTTAAGGAATTTAAGTAAATCAGGGTCATAATAAATAATACGATGATAGAAATATGATAACATATAATATAATCAAAATTAGATTTAGAAAACCAAGATCCTCACGAAAACATTTAATTTAAGAGCAAGAAATAAAAATAAAATGAATACAAATTACAATATTAATCGATATCAATATTTCTAAATCCAATTATAATTTTACATCGAAAATACATAAATTTGGCTATTCAATAATATATTTAAAAATCATTAAATTGCAGATATACCATTTCTATACAAAAAAACATAAAAATGAAATAAATTAAAAGAACATCAGATGAACTACATCAATATATATATATATATATATATATATATATATATATATATATATATATATATATATATGTTTATATACAGAGAAGGATTGTTCGACGTTGAGAGATGTTATATTTGCATAGTTAAAGCGCTCTTTGTATCTGTACAACGGATCTTCAGTATTGGTAAAAAGTTGCCCTAATTTTGTAAAATCTACATTTTTATCTAATATACTGTTAAATTTTTCACGGACACAATCACTTTTTTCATCTTCAAGGATATGCAGCACTAGTTTTACGTGGTCAATAATTGCTAATGAGTCCGATAAGGACAGCGCAGTGTTCTGTAATTTTTTTATTGCGTCCAGTATTGGAACGTAACTGTCGTAAATAATTTTTAAATTTGCTGCAACTTGAGGATTGTTAAATTGAACCTGGCTGAGCCGTATTGCAGCTGCTTCTTTGGCATCTAGTTGTAAAATCACTGATTTAATTTTTTCAAAATGTTTATAATAATAAAATGCTGCTTCTAACCAAGTACCCCATCGTATAAGAATTGGTTGCGGCGGCGCGGGTATATCAGGACACAGCGAGTGAAATAGCCGAATCCGTTTCGGAGATTTAAGAAAAACCGCTTTCGTTTGTCCTATCAGTTGATCCACATCAGGATAAGTTGTACGTATAGTGTTTGTTACAAGGTGTAAATCATGAAGCAAACATGTGACATGCAGCAGGTTTGGTTGAATCGTTTTGAGTAAGTTTGCCGTGGAACACATAACCTTGGCAGCATCGGTAACTAACATTAACACTTGCTTCGGTAAAATCTCAAATTTGTGTAGTGTTTCTATTAATACATCATATATCGCTCTGGCAGTACACCCTTGCATTCGTTTACAGGTTAGTAAATAAGGAGCAGAAGGTCCTTGCGGAGTCAGCGTCCGTACTAGAATGGCTAGAATGGACTGTTTTTTAATATCTGTAGTTTCGTCTATTGTTAACCACAGGAATTTTTTTTACCGTATTTTTCGTACAATTTACAATTCTCTCACGCACTGACGGTACGTAATTCCGTAGCGTACTTCTTGCTGGTAATTTCTACGTAGGATTGTATTTCTTCCAAAACTGACGAAACATTGGGTGTTCCACTTTCTGCATTGGTATATTGGTCGCTATTAACATCATTGTTAAATCACACACAAATTTATTATATGATCTGCGTCCACTATTATTCGATTTATGTTTGAAACATGTTATAAACATAATGAAAAGTAGTGGTCCTAAATTAGAGCCCTGCGGCATACCAGAGGTGAAAATGTAAGGCTGTTATCTAAAGCCATTGTAATACACGTAATTGTGCCTATCCTGAAGATAACTATGAAGTAATCTACTCAAAGCATTAAACAGACCAATTACACTCAATTTCTGCAGCGATATTACATGGTTAATGGTATCAAAAGCTCGTGTAAAATCAGTATATATTATATCAAGTTGACCGGCCCCATCGAACTCTTCAGCTATCTCCTGTGTAATAATAGCAAGATTTGTTGTAGTAAAGCGACCAGTCATAAATCCATGTTCAGACGGCGAAATATATACTCTAACGTTCTTCATTATAATATTGTGCAGCAGATGTTCAAAAACTTTTGAAAAATTACTTAGAATGGCTATAGGTCTGGAATTCAGGACGTTGGCAGCATCTCCTTTTTTAAAGACAGGACAAATTCTAGCAATCTTCCATACACTTGAAAACTTGCAATTACGCAAAGCCAGGTTAATAATTTTCGATAAAGGGGCAGAATTAACCCTTTAATCGTGACACTGTGATCCGTGACCAGTACATGGTTAGTGACGCTCGATTTTTCTGGTCTATTAAATTTAATATGTGATATGTGATGCTTTATTTTGAAATAATTTTAAAATATACCTTAATAATTTTTGCGTTTATTTGCAATTTCCAAATTCAACAAAATCATTCTCTTCTCATGCTCCTTCTGGTTTTGTTCCATCTGCTTTGCCAGCTTAGGGCGCAAACTCTTCCTCACTGATTTTTTTAATTGTCAAGGAACATAACTACCCCACTATAAAATAAAATTATATAAGCATATAAACTACAAAAGAATGTAATATACATCGTTATCAGGTATAGATTTTACTCCAGCATCGCACTTGTATTTGGTGAACTATATTTAGTGGACTATGATGGTGGAGTGGATGTATCTTCCTATAAAATGCAACCAAGAATTAACTTAAATGAATTCAAGTGATAGTGATTTACACACATAATCTGTATTCAGTCCTTCTTCGTTCTGTATTGTAATGGTAATCTAAAATATATTTTATAATATACAAATATTGCTAAATCTGAGCATAAATTACTAAATAAAAATCATTTTTATTTAGTCCTTGGGTCTATTTCCGATGTAGAACTGGGACCACCACCAGTTCCTGTGAGATACTGCCTCCTTTGAGCAGCTATCTTCCTAGCTTCTGTTTTCAGGTTTTCGTATTTAGACACTAGTTGTTGTACTGATCTACTAGCAGATACTTTGGAATTAAAACTTTCGTCAATTTTTTCCATGCTTCTTGCTATAAATTATACCACAAATTTATATAAAAAAAAATGATATTAACATAAATTTACCTTTTCATTACATTAAATTTTATTAGCTACTTTATTCTATATTATATTCTAAAATTTGTGAATTTCCTCAATTAAAAGAAGTTGATCTTCTGTAGAGAAATTCGAGCAACGCATTCTTTTACTAGGCGTATTCATTTTAAAATAAAAAGATATTAAACTATTATAACAAGTGTTCATTTGAAAAGTCAATCTAGGTTACTTTGAAATTTTGATAGAATAAGACGCAAATATATTAGTATGTGTTTGTTGTTCCGTAAACGTAAATCCAAATGACATTTGATAATGTTAATCACAAATATCAGTTAGTGCATAAAATAATCGTGCGTCGACTCTGGTTTAAATAAATTGCTTCTCAGTTTTAAAATGGCTTTCACTTTAGAATATAATATTTTTTTAGACCAGGCTTACTTTCGAAGTGGTAATAAAATTGATGGTTTATGGGTTTATTCAGTTCAAGATTGCATGGTAGAATTTCAAGTTGAGTTTACACATTTTGTAATAGATTATATACAATTTAAGAATACTTTGGATAGAACTTTAAAACTTTCTTCTGAAACTGGTAGTCTCTTAAGAAAATCAGGCAGCGGAGCAGTTAAGAAACGTACACCTCAAGTTGTCAATCGTGTTGAAGAAATAATGGAAAATGAACCACAAACATCTGTTCGACATTTGAGTCAACAATTAAACCTTTCTGTTGGTACAACTCACAAGTTATTAAAAAAAGATATGCAACTTTATCCATACCGTATCACAGCAGTACAAGAATTGTTAGAAATTGATTACCCACGTAGACTACAGTTTTGTAATTGGTTTGTAAAGATGAACAATAATGGGGAACTTTCGCAAAGAGTCATCTTTACTGATGAAGCATGGTTTTATAAAACGGGATACCTAAATTCACAAAATACAAGAATTTGGAGTAGTGAAAATCCACATGTAATTAATGAAGAATCGCTACATCCAGAGAAAATTGGTGTTTGGGCAGCGATAAGCCAAAGGCGAATCATTGGATCAATATTTTTTCAGGGAACGTTAACTGCTCAAAGGTACCGTACGGAAATTTTACAACCATTTGTCAATCATGATAAGGAACTTCAAAATGCATATTTCCAACAAGACGGAGCACCTTGTCACTGTACTGCAGAATCTTTGGATTATTTAAGAGAATTTTTTGATAAGCGTATAATTAGTCGAAATACTGAAATTGCCTGGCCTGCACGTTCATGCGATTTAACACATTGCGACTTCTTTTTGTGGCCTTACCTAAAAAATAACATATTTCGAACACCTATTGAATATTGAATTTGAATGATATGCTACAGAGAATCGAACAGAAATGCATGGAAATTAATAACAATCCAGTACTGTTGCAGAATATCATCAGAAATTTTGAACGGAGGATTTTAAAGTGCATTGATCTTGAAGGACAACATTTTCAACATTTGTTATAGTTTTCAATAAATACCTATTAGACAGTGGCGGCTCTTGATGACGTACGATGTGCGCTGCTGCACGGATGAGACTGCTTCGTTTAAGCTTTCATATATACAGAGAAGCAAGTAACCGTACCGAAATCTTCCGAAATTGTTCGAAGTAGTCTCATCCGTGCAGCAGCGCACATCGTACGTCATCAAGAGCCGCCACTGCTATTAGAGTTATTTATTTGCATGTATGAAACTGTCAAAATATACGACTTCGTAGGTTAAGTAGTAAATTTTAATCTACGACATACTTCAAGATGTTCTCAGTAAATCACATGCTACTAGATTGATTTTTCAAATGAACACTTGTTATATGATTTCATTAATTTCTCTCCCTAAAAATACTATTTTAGTACATACCTGAAATAATTATTAAAATAATATTTTATCGAATATGTTCAAAAGCGCTAAAGATACAACACAAGCAAAAAGTTATACGACGCTAAAAATATTATGAGGTCGTGCTCTGGATCTGACGCGCGTATAAATTTTTAATATGACCAACGTTACTAATTTAAGGTAAAAGTCCTTTTAGTTAAAAAGAATTGGCAATACGATTATGAGACGGTTGTCTGTTAATATAGCATTTAAGAGAGCTTTTAGGCAAAATGGCCGTTGAGATAAAATCCCTATTAAAGAAATACAGGGATACTACAAAAAAAATAGACAACTTCAAGGTTCTGTAAAACAAAAACTACTAGTGATAACAACAAAATTTTCTCGGTGCTATGTTAACAAACTCTTAAAGTTTCGATTGTTGCTGTTGGTAATGCTTTATGTGTTTGTATGTTGTTACAGAAGCTACAATGGCGGAAAATCCTGTGGAAAAGGCATATTACGTGTTCCCGCATTTGTTCCGCTACAGCCCTCGGAGGTTCAGTTCCCTATAATCGAACATTTTCTTTATTCACTTTTTCACTCAGCTGGAAAGGTGACTCATCACAGAAAATGATGCGCTCACAGAAACTGTCATCTACTTCATTACGTCGCAACATGTCGATGCAAAAGTCTTGCCGTATGACCTTATCTTCTTCACGTAGAAACTGCAAAATTTGCAATCTGCAAGGCGTCATGTGCAGTCGCTTCCGCAAGATTTTCCATACAGTTTTCTGTGGTATTTATAACTAAAGTCGAGGCAAGATAAATATCAATGCACGTAATTGATCGCTAATGACGTAATATATTGTGCGTTTGCCAAGGTAATTGGACAATCATCTATGGCTTGTTCTTGTCAGTGAATAAATGAACATTAGGTTATGTTTAGCGACGTTCTTAATAATTTGACAATTACATATGATTTGTCCTTGTCAGTAAATAGATGAACATTAGGTTATGTTTAGCAACGTTCTCGATACGAATACGGTATTAGATAACATAAACCGAAATAAATATTATTATTTATAACGTAATAAGAAGTAAAATAAACAAAATTAATTTTATTGGTGTACAAGTATTTACAAAATAAAAATAAAATATTATGATATATATTGTATAAATATCCTCAATATAATATAAGTTATATGTAGGTATATGTAATAAATATATCCACGTATCTATCTTTTAAACAAAATTTAAATTTTCTATAATACCGAACATGTTTTTCTAACGTAATATTTATTTTTATTTTATTGTAAAGACACTGACTTTCCTATTTAATTTATAATTATTTATTCACTCATATCACTGTCACTTGAGTCACTTCCTCCGAGGTGTATGATTATTGGGCTGATATCTTCTTTATCAAATCCTACCTCCCTATACCACCACTTTAAAATTTCTTTGTCTGTGTGATGAATTGTATTTTACCACGTTGTCTTTGTGATGGTGCTTAAGGCTTCTTCCCATATCTTAATACATCTGTTAGCACCAAACCTATCTCGACCAATTATTATAATCCGTCTTGGTTTTCCCCAAATATTTTCTGTAGGGTTAAATATGCAATAATAAGGAGGTAATCGCAGAACTTTGTAACCATAGTATTCTGCAAGGTTATCAACTACATAACCAGTAATAAATAGCTATTATGACAAAACGCCTTTAATTGGTGCGTAAATTTAACATATGAATACACAAGAGTAACTCTAGCATTTGCTATGTGAAGCTATGTGCTATGTGAAAACCTATTTCTTTTAAAATAGTCCTAGAGAAGAGACACTACCATGAAATATGTCCCTATCCCTCAAAATTTGTAGCACACTATGCCGTGTAATGTGTTGTTCTAAAATATACAAAATATTTTGAAGTAAATTAAAAATGGTATATAATGTACTTACTAGTACGATACATTTCATATATCACATTCCTTATAGATATTTTTGTAGCATCATCTATACCTAACACAAGTTTAGACGTTTGTCGATTTGCTGTCGGATCAGTGAGGGATTCATTGTTTTTCACTGCTTGTGAGATTGCCCTAACAGAAGATATGCTAATATTAAACGCAGCGGCAACACGCTAAAATTACAAACGTTTTCATTCCTTGAACACTATATTTATGAAAATACACCACTTACTTCCCTTACTGCTTCAAAAGGTATCAGAGGTTGTCCGTGAATGCGAATACTGTCACTGTCTTGTTCAAAGTAAGCTATTAACGATGCAACCATTTCTTTAGCTTGTTTACGCATATACTTCGGCATTTTAGCGCAATACAGTCACCAAATATCGTGAATATTTACTAGAAGTCTAATAAGAACTAATTTTGAGGAAATATGTAATATCGTAGACAAAATAGGGGTTGAATAAACTATTATAACCTAAATGAACGGCACAAGCACAACGCAAATGTCAGAAATGTCTGACAGATACAAAGCGACAACGATGTACTTTCATACCAATATATGAGAATAACTCGGTTTGCGTTTATTGATAATAGTATTTTAAAATAATTTAATTAATTATTGAAAGTGATAATGTGCGCCAAAGTGTAGCAATCTCAATCATTGACGCCTTAATCTATCAATTATAAAACACGATTTACATATATTATGGACAATGGAAAATACGTATTTTAGAGTTGATAGTGTGACTAATAATACGTCATAAAATACGTGCATCGATATTTATATTGCTCCAACTTTACATGCTTGCCCTTGCTGTCGATTTCTGTGGGCTTCCTATGTAGGCAGCACGAACACGTTCATGTTTTCTTTTGAAACACGTGGTCTTCCCGAACTCTTTCCTTTGCACAAACATCCCGTTGTCTGGATTTTCTATACCAGTCGTAGATTGACTGTATAGTCGGTGGTAAATGTGGTTGGACAACAGTTGCTAAGTGTGCTTTAGCAAATTCCAACACGCAATATGCCTTTTCCACAGGATTTTCCGCCATTTTAGCTTCTGCAACAACAAACAAACACATAAAGCATTACCAACAGCAACAATCGAAACTTTAAGAATTTCTTAACAAAGCACCGAAAAAATTATGTTGGTATCACTAGTAGTTTTTGTTTTACAGGACGTTCAAATTGTCTATTTCTTTTATAGTAGTCCTGTATTATGAAACTGACCGTAAGTTAGTTTAATTATACAAATATAACATCAGTAAATGTAAAGCGCCCGTTTTCTGCATATAAGCACATTTTTTTCTCATCAACGCGAAAATTACTATGGCAACACATCTGATATTGCAAATATTTAACCGATCTTATCCAGTTTGTGACTTCATGGGAGACATTTAAATCGATTTTTATAAATTTACACCTTATTATTTATTTTGTATAGGTTTCGGTGCACCTCGATTTTTAACAGCAATAATTTTAGCGAGGTGCGATCAACGTTGTTCGACGGCGACTGACAAAATATATATACGCACGAAGACGAGCTGTCGATGCGATGTTACTCGAACGGACCTTCTACTGACGAGTCTATAGCAAGCCAAAACACGTATTTGCGTATCTGGAATGTAATTGTCACACAAATACGAACTCGTATTGTGTTTTCCACGTCTGATTAATAGAGAACGGACGCAATTTCCATAAAACGCAATCGGCAATTGGAATGTGTATAACGTCGCTCAGTACATCCCGGCGTAATTCAATGAAGTATTTGTTTGACTTACTCGGACACCTGGTCTCGCCGCGATAACAATGGACAAGCCAGCTATTGTATTCGGAGAATATAGTGTTTTTGAAAGTGTTTTCATGAGCGTAGATAGAAGCGGGGTTTTTATAATGAATTTTATTTATTAGTTTATATTTCGTAAGATAAATAAAGTGCTGTGAGTAAGTTTCTTGTTTTCATAGTTTTAACTGTTAATTACATCGTAATTTTTGTGATAGATCCTGTTTAATATCGTTTGATTGAAACTATTTCTACCAATTATTTCGACGTAAGAGTGTGCATTGAATTTCGTTCAGTTTCAATAACTTACGCACACATTTTTAGTTTTCATTTATTTAGATCTAGAGCATTGTTTAAGTTACTTTTTCAGACATGATATGGAAGAATGTCGAGAGCGGCATTGTAAAACAATGGCGAGTTGGATTGACGGTCATACTGATTGTATGTCCATTGTCAGTGATTCCGAAATTTATTACAAAATCCGTAAAATATCGTCAAAAATTCGTCACTTAGGATCGCAAACACATCTGAACTCTGTAAAACTTTTATGGCGGCTAATATTCCATTAAATAAACTTAGCAATCCCACTTTAAAAATATTTCTGAAAAAATATACTGGTCGAAATGTTCCTGATGAATCAACTTTACGCAAATATTATGTTTCTAGGTGCTATACGAGAACAGTAGAACGCATTAGAAGCCATCTTTTAAATCAATACATTTGAATAAGCGCCGACGAAACGGTGGATATATTAGGACGCTGTGTGGTAAATGTTGTAGCTGGTGTACTACATCCAACTATTCCCTATAACCCATATGTAATAGCAACAAGTGTTATAAATAGAGTTGATGCGGAAACAGTTGCCGAAACCATTAAGGAGAATATGCAAAAAATGCTTCATTCGGACACCGCGTACAAAGAAAAAATACTTTTATTTGTCATTGATAGTGCTGCGTATATGTTAAAAACAGGCAGACTATTGAAGAAAACATATCCTAATATGCTGCATATTACTTGTGTAGCACATGCTCTCCACAGAATCTGTGAATATATCAGAGACACTTTTCCGGAAGTTGATAGACTTGTATCAGCTTCTAAAAAAGTTTTCAGAAAAGCACCATTGAGAGTAGCTCTTTTCAGGGAAAAATTTCCATCTCTGTCACTGCCTCCCACTCCAGTAATAACTAAATGGGAAACATGGCTGGAAGCTACTAGTTATTATGCTGAGAACTTCGATAGTCTAAAACATTTCGTAACACTGCTAAAGGAGGATACTAGAAGTATTGGTGAGTGCAAGGAGCTCACACAAATCCCAAATTTAAAAAATCAGTTGTACTTTCTTCACGAACACTTTGGAAAATTGCCAAAACTAATCACTTATTTTGAGAATCGAAATCTCTAATTAAATGACGGATTAACCACGTTAGATGTGGCTGTTAATAATTTGAAAAGTATTCCAAGTGACTTCGGATGTGGCCTTCGGCAAAAGTTTGAAGCAATTCTTAATAGAAATCCAGATTTAATTACATTGCAGCAATTATGTATGGAGACAATTCCACAAAATCTAACGGCTAAATATGAAGAATTAAAAGAATATTTCCAGTATGCACCTATAACCAGTTGCGATGTAGAAAGGACGTTTTCTATTTATAAGGATGTACTTAATTCAAAGAGAACAAAATTGACAGAAGAAAACCTTGAGAAACTATTGCTAGTCAATATTAATACTCCTTTACTCTACTTGAACGACAAAATGAACAAATAAAAATGTTCGAATTACAGAAATAAAATTAAAAACTTTAAAAATACAACTTTTCAACAAATACATATGTATTTCGTAATTTTATAGATCACCACCCGTTTGTTTTCCAATTATATAAATAAAATTAAAAACTTTATAAATACAACTTTTCAACAAATAAATATGTATTTCGTAATTTTATAGATCACCACCCGTTGGTTTACCAATTATATAAATAAAATTAAATATTTTAGAAATACAGCCTTTCGCCAGTACTGCACTGGGTGGTAAGCGTGTCCGTTCTCTACTGTTTAAATAATATTTTGATAATAAAAATATTTGTATTTTATACAAAAAATGGCACTCAAGTATCTTTAAAATAGTTTTGATAAACATAGAGAAATTATTGTTGAAGATTTTATACTGTTTCCAAAATGTTTTATTCCACTCGTAAATGAAACTGCATAATTCATAAACTACTTTCTTATTATTAGGTACTATTATATTTAAACAGTACCTACATATGACCCTAACAATAAAGAGCTTGTGCAAAGACAAATGTTTTCGCATTTAAATTTCTTTGTAATCATGCTGTTTTTGGCAAAATATTTAGTACTCAAAGTTAA
This sequence comes from Melolontha melolontha, assembly GCA_935421215.2. Taxonomy (NCBI): domain Eukaryota; kingdom Metazoa; phylum Arthropoda; class Insecta; order Coleoptera; family Scarabaeidae; genus Melolontha; species Melolontha melolontha. The sequence continues at coordinate 49,560,175 of OW285236.1, forward strand.
ATGCTAATAACACGACTGAAATAACGCAAAAAAAGTTATAAGAATTGTGCTTAATTTTATTGCACGCAAGTGTACGAAGTATGTAAAGACATTTTTCAAAAACGAAAAAAAAAAACGTTATTTGAGCGTTTTTTCTCCTGCGAAATGTGTTTTATATCGTAAACACCACGGTGCAATTTTCGATATTCTTAATGTTTACAAAAGAGCCTATCTGTATTTGCGATAAGTTGTGTATACTTTCTTAGATTATAAAGAACCGTAGATAATAAAACTTTGTATTAACTTACGATTTAATTACATTTTAAAAAAGCAATTTTTGTATAACAAGTCGACTTTAAGTATCCGTAAATCATCCTTATTTAATGTTTAATGATTTTAAACATACGTACCTACACCCATTTTGCGAAATATTTTGCGAATAAACTTCGATTTTTAAAGTACGACTTTCCTTAATAGCTTTGTTTATCGTCCCATTCGCAAATTGTCTAATTTTAGGATCTTTTTTATCAAAGCGATCGCAAGTACGTGTATTTTACGAGTATGTTAGCATTTTGTATATTATTAGTGCAGCACGGGTAATTCTTGTCAAACAATAAATTAACAGTCAACAGTCAGAGGTACTATGAAACAAACTAACAATACAAATCCGACTTTAATAAATGAAATACGTTTTTCAAAACAAACTTTATTTATTTAGAAATTTATTATTTAACGGCAAGAAACTTCAGAAAGATGATTTAGTATGATTTTAATGAGCCATCAAATGAATTTAAGTTTTAAATTGATCATCAAAACGCATATATGTATCTAAGATAGGTTCTTAAACTACGCATTGAACTATATTTTATAATTTGTGGCATATTTAAATATCATTTAATGAAGCGAAATGAAACGTAATGTTTTTAAATATCATAAAACCATCATATCATAACCAATACATAATTCACTACAAGTATTTAGATTTCTTCGCATCTTATCCAAGATACTGGAATACTTGGCAATACTTTGCTATTGCTAGATTTGAGTATATATATATATATATATATATATATATATATATACCGTATGGAACTAGGATGAGAGAACGGCGGGGAGGTAAACGATACCCCACCAGTATACTAGATAAGAGAGAAGGGACGGTTATAGCACCAGGCGCCAGACGGGTCTGTGCCCAGTCGTCGACGATAGATACGACAGAAATACGAGTACATATGCAATACATATTGTCATGGATTTTTCCTTGGACAAGAAAGGAAAATGATTGAACTATATATTAAACTTTTTTCTGTAGTACAGTGATTAAACTTATCTATTTTAATTTTTGATGTTTATTTTATTTCAGACGGGGATCGTTATAAATATATTTAATTTTAAGTGATGAATTTTATTATGTTTGAAATTTTGATCCATCCTCGTATATTTAGGTTGGTCAGATGTTTGAAGCAGCCGCTACTCCGGATATCGTATTGTTATAAGATGTATATTTTTCTATATATTTTTGATTTTATAGTTGGTGGGGATATCCGTGCGGATGTTGGAACTTCATTTTGGCAGAGATATCTTAACTTCTAAAGTGACCGGGTTGTTAGAGAATAAGAAATTCATTTTTATTCTCTGTTTTAGTAAATTCGGGTTTTATTTTTGTTTTTGCATTTTATTCAGGTGCATGTAATGTTACTTCGATTTTTGCGAGAGTTTGTGATTTTAGTATGATCTAATAAGTATGATATCTCTCACGTAGTTTTTTTGTGTTATCAGTGCATAGATCTATGTAAGTTTGATAAAAATATTTAATTTATATAATTGATACTACGTTTATTTTCATTATTATATTTTATGTATTATTTGTAATAATTTTGATATTTAAAATTGTATATGAGTATTAGAGAAAATTGTCATGTTTTTTGTTAGTGGAATTTTTTTTTAAGGATAATATTTTACAACGTTTTATATTCAGGTTGGATTTTTTTTAAATTGTGGGTTGATTTGCGTCGTGTTTTATTTTGCGCATGACTGTAAACCAATTTACGCGGGTTTTGAAAACTTTGTTGTTTTTGACATTTGATATTGTAGGGGTTAAAGTAGAGGTCAAACTTGACAAATTTCTCCAATATTTATTAGTTTTATATTTGTTCGAGAGTCACAGGGGGGTTTTCTCTGTGTGCGAGTCATATTCACAAAGAGTGTTTCCTCCAAATGCTACTGTTAATGTTGCTTTAGCACCCTATACATTCGGTAAAGGGATTTTTTTTATTTTTTTTTATTTTATTAAAAATTTGTAAATTTAGCTAATCGTGACTCTTATTGACATTTATTGTTTTGCTTCTAACATAACCTGGACCTATTCTGAGAAGAACGATCCGTGAGATGGGAGTTCGTGGAATCTACTAGACTGTACAGCCGGCATCATAAGTTGTAGTGTGAATAAAAGATTAATTAATAAGCAATCAAAAGCACATTCCACTGCAATATGTGTATACCACACCTACCCTGACATATCATTGCTTATCCAATCATACGTATGTGTATACCACACTTACATCTGACCTTATGCTGACCTATGCTTATCCAATAAAATGCTACACTATACATTCAATAAACATATCGGAGAAGTAAAGTATCGTTTTCTTACCACGTTTACGCACGGTATAATTTCACTGTTAATAAAAACAGAATTTGTGTCAATGTATCAAATAAAACGATTTACTGCTGGTAACGTTTCGAAACTATATTTGTTTCATCAGACCTGATAAATCGAGTGGACCAATTCGGAGCGAAAGCAGAGGCGTGACTAACGAATTGGTTCCCGCATGCGAAACATTATTAATATGTAGAGATATACTATCAAATTTTTGCTGTTCCCTAGTTTTGATTTATTATAATTGCTACCTTTATCCGTCGTCTAAAGTTTAATATAAGCACTTATATAATATAAGTGCTTATATGTATTAAACTTTAGACGACGGATAAAGGTAGGAATTATAATAAATCAAAACTAGGGAACAGCAAAAATTTGTTGACACATAATTTCTATAAAGCAGTGTTGAGAGAAATATAGGTGATATTCATATTCATATAAATATAAAACACTTTCCTGTTGTATAGAATGCACAATACACAATACACGACTGTAAATTGGAACTAAAATAAACAAAATATAATACAAATATGTAGTATTAAGTAATATAATAACTTATTATATTACTTAATAACATAATAACAGCACCGTTCGTGATAGTATATCTCTAGATATTAATAATGTTTCGCATGCGGGAACCAATTCGTTAGTCACGCCTCTGCTTTCGCTCCGAATTGGTCCACTCTACTGATAAATTAATAACAGATTAGCCATACACAATAAAATATGCAAATGTATAGCAAACGCCAATTAAGCGTGAGGAGGGGTAAGTTCGCGCAGGATTAAAAGTAGTGGGAAGATTTGTATTTGGTTTTACATCAAACGTCAGATAATTCTAACCTCTGAGCGTGTGCCATTTGATGATCCCCTAGCAAAGACATTATGTTCCGTCAAAGGTCAATGACAAATGTATTCTGACAATTACTTGAGTAGTGGGGGTGGACGTTTTTAAAAACGGCTTCTGCACACCCCCTCCTCTCGCTAACTTAATTGGCGCTTGCTATACTTACACTAGCAATTACAAAATTCTTAAGCGATTTTATATTTAAAAGAAGGAAGATGTCGATTAAAATTCATATCTAGTTATATTTTAGATATGACAAAAAACTTATTGTGCAGAGTATAAAACATGTTAACTAGGAAATTTAAAACAATAACAAAAAGATAATTGTTTGAAGTTTGTTATCTGTTATTAATTTATCAGATCTGATGAAGACACAAATATAGTTTCAAAACGTTACCAGCAATATATCGTTTTATTTGATACATTCACCCAAATTCTGTTTTTATTAACAGTGAAACGGCGGAGAGGTAAACGATACCCCTCCAATACACCAGGCGCCAGGCGTTTCTGTGTTGAAATACGAGTATATAGGCAATACGTATATGTATATCACACCTCTTATTCTCACTGCGTCGTCTGTGCGAGCAGTACAGCAGCTGAGAGAACATACGATTTTACACCGTAAATACGAAGCCGGAAGCAATGGCCGGCCGAATTGTTACTTTAACAAAGTTAATTCTTAATCCGAACACCACGATCCTCTGGTCACAGGAATTAAAAGAAGAGACACTCGAGATAATCGACCGAACATTTAATGAACGAGATATCCAGCACATACTACGGACATCGCCAAACATATTTATGGTAGATCCAAACCAGCCAAAAATACAAGTCAGGATTCCAGAAAAAAACACCGAACCGCTCAAAGAAGAAAAAAAACACCGAACACAGAACAAGATGCAAACTGAAATCACATCCGCAGAAGACTTCATCTACCCGAAATTCACGAAGAAACCAAAAATAGACGAAACAATCACCCCGATCGAAACTAAAAATTCTTACGACGCCCTCGACAACAAAACCGACGAAAAGATGGAAGAAGAAACTGCCGAATCCACTCCACAGCCTTCAACATCAGCCAGCTCGCCCAGGGTAAGTGACAAAACCACCACACATAACACAAAAATACAAAAAACACACAAAATCGCACCAATTATCATAATCGAAAAAGACAAATGGACATACATACGACAATTACTTAAATCAAACAGCATTAACACAGTAGAAAACAAAATGGTGAAACCAGGAATACACATCGAACCGACAACCGACGAAGACTATCGAAAACTAAAACACACTAGACAACGAACAAATTCAATATTACACATTTCAATTGAGAAGTGAAAAGACACTAAAGGTGGTGATGCGTGGCATTCCCACCTTTATAACAGACACTGACATCACGGACGACTTGACGGACCAAGGATACCCGACTTTAAAAATTAAACGCATGAACGGCAAACACGGAATACCAGCACCACTTGTACTAATCGAACTGACGAGACAATACAAGTCAATCTTCAACTTACGCGACTGCTGCGGACTTACAATCAAAATAGAACAACTCAACAAACGGACTGACATTATACAATGCCACAAGTGCCAGACTTTCGGACATCACCAACGGAATTGCAACATAAACTACCAATGTATGAAATGCGGAGACGGACATTCGACACATCTATGTACTAAGACAAAAACAACCCCACCAAAGTGTGCAAACTGCGGTGGTCCTCATCTATCCACTTTCATAAACTGTCCCAACAATCCAAACAATCCTACAAACAAAACCACACCTCAACCTAAATACATACCAGCACCACCCCCAACAACAAATCCATGGACACAAAGACAAAAAGACACGACACTTAACACAAATGACGAACTAGCACTTGCCTTAGGCAATATGATAATAACACTACACTCGACAAACGCCACAAAAGAACAAATACAATACTTCGTAACACAAACACAGACAATAATAACACTCTACAATAACAAACATTAAACACACACTCAACTGAAACGCAAAAAAAAAAAAAAAAAAAAAAACGAACACGTTTGACTTAAAGGCAAAAAAAAAAAAAAAAAAAAGCGACTGACACACAGACTTTACACAAACACAACACACACAGGACCACACAAAAAACACAACATCCAACGATTACATCAGACTCAAACACGTCACAACCCTGGGAAATACGAAACAACGGAGTGGAAGTGGAGGCAACTTCGACCACAGAACAAAACTCAAAGACCCATGAAAGTATATCACACCTACTTATCCAATCGAATACTACACTATACATTGAATAAACATATCGGGGAAGTTAAGTTGACGGGGACACGTCTTGCGCAGCAGTGTCATTCAGTTACCACATTTCTACACGGTATATATATTAGAGTAAATTTGATCCAGCATTGTACACTCAAAGGAATTTTGCCAATTTATTATATATATATATATATATATATATAGTGGCATCGGCAGCCAGCTTTGGCGTTTTCCAGTAAAATTATTTTTAATACTTCCAGTACTCTTAAATTTATTTACTATTGAATGATTAATATTTTTATTGGGATGTCTACTATTAAAAATATTAGCTGCTTCTCTATGTGTTTTATAATTTTCTCCCACAATCGAAACAATTTCTATTTTCTCTTCACAAGTTAATTAACGCTACCATTTTTATGTGACATAAATTCTAACGCGTTTTGAATCTCACTGTCAAACATTTCTTGCTATCAACAAATCATTTGTATGTCAGTGCATCCTAGATTACATGTAACTACAGATAAATTTGCATTGATATTGTAGACAAAAAAGAAAAAATTTATTTTTTCAATGTAAATGGATATAATTGCATATTTGAACGTAGAGTTCTGGTCAACTTGTCTTTACAACAATTTTCGATATTGTCAAATAGAAAGGTACTTTACTCTTGAGTAAAATTCATATTTTTCGATAAACCGCGTATACGACTGAAAAAATTTAATATCTGATGATTGTGTTTTAGATTTTAGAACATGCAGAACTTTTTATGAAGAATAACTTTTTTCCTAAAGTTAATAATAAAAAAGTTTTCCATATGGTTCCAACTTAGTGAGACAATCTGTATATATATATATAGTAAACTCAATCAGTCGGCGATTAAAGGTCTGGTTTATCACTTCAAAGTACATATATTTAAAATAACCCTACATGTTTCGGCAATTATGCCTTTATCAAGGATACAAAAAATATAAATGACAGAATATAAATGTCAAGTAATTGAGTTGCTATGGTTTAAATTATTCAAAGATACATTCTAATAGTAATAGTAAATCATGCCTTAGTATTCCAAAAAATAGATAGCAAGGGGTAAATATACGTGTTGTTCGCTGCTAGCAACTTGTCTCTTTCTGGGTATGAACTTGTGTGTAGGTTGCTGCTGGCAGCTTGCGTCTCTCTCTGGGTGCGAGGTTTTGTGTTTGTGTAAACGCGTAAGTGTTGGGCTTTGTTTGTTGGCGCGTTCGTGCGTGTGTTTAGTGACCGGTCGAGTAAATTTAGAGAGATCGGATAACCAGCCGAAAGCACACAAGTTCATACCCAGAAAGAGACACAAGTTGCTAGCAGCGAACAACACATATATTCACACCTTGCTATCTATTTTTTGGAATACTAAGGCATGATTTATTATTACTATTAGAATGTATCTTTGAATAATTTAAACCATAGCAACTCAATTACTTGACATTTATATTCTGTCATTTATATTTTTTGTATCCTTGATAAAGGCATAATTGCCGAAACATGTAGGGTTATTTTAAATATATGTACTTTGAAGTAATAAACCAGACCTTTAATCGCCGACTGATTGAGTTTACCATATCATACCAAGGTCACGAAAATATTATATATATATATATACATATATATATACAGAAAATTATTTCGTGACCTTTGTATGTTATGGTAGATTTAATTAGTTGGCGATTTAAGGTCTGGTTTTACTTAAAAATGCATATATTTGAAACAATGTTTCGGCAAATGATGCCTTTCTCAAAGAATTTAAAATATAAATGTGTCAGGCAAACGTTGTCCGTCGTCACGTTTGTTCATACAATTTTGTCGTTTCTCAATTTCTATAGCCTCTCTTATTATTCTGTACGTTAAATTGGTACTTCGGGCTATTGTCCTTGCACCGTTGAAGTTAATGGTGTGTCCTGTATATAGTACATGCTTAGCTAGGCATGATGTTTCTTTTTTAGCTACCGCATTTCCGTGCTCTTACCTCCGTACGCTGGTTTTTCGGTTTGTATGCCCTATGTATATTTGGTCTCATTCATAGCATGATATTTCGTAGACACCTTCATTTTCCAGTTCTATTTTGTCCTTTGTACTAGGTAAAAAGTCTCTTATTTTCCTGCCTGTGATGTAAATGGTGTCTATGTCGTGTCGGCGTTGTATGCCTACTTTCTTAGTTCGTGCATCCAAAGGTCTTCCACACTTTGGGTCATCATGTATTCGCCGTCCCATTTGAACTACTTATTCAAAATTTGACTTGGAAATAGAATAAACTATTTTCTCCAATCACTGCCACCGTTCTCTCAAGAATATTTTTCGGGCTACTGCTTTCTTTTGATAAAAATTTCATTATGCTTCTGTGTTCAACTTTCAAATCACTCATTTTCTCTTCTTTAAACAAATGTAAAAGTAAAAATGTTAAGTGATTCGAACGAAACTTGGAGATGACACTATAAAATGTCACAGAAACTTGACGTAAGAAAATTGTCACGTTTTCATAGCTAGATAGATAACATAAAGGCTCCCATAAAATGTGCATCAATTTTAACCAACTAGAATGTAATCATAGCATTATTCACCACTTTTCACTTTTGTGCTGTAATATATAGAATTTGTAGTTCATTTCAATGAGAAAATCAATTTTTTTTTCATTCTTGTAAAAGGACAAGCATCTGCCTTTTCATAAAAAAGTCGATACACAAATATTATCTATCAATCTATATTAAATTTATCGAATCTTTTAATCACCATGTCAATACGGTTTCATTCCCAGCAGATTTTCAATAACTAATTTATGTAATTACTTTTTCGCAGTACATACATCAATGTACACTGAAATGTCAGAAGTAAATATACGCCAGAATTAATTTAATATTTCCCGGAACGATTAGAGAAATATTGGGAAATATGACAGCGGTTAGTAAATTGCGCATAAATATGTCAAACCCACGTATTAAATCTGCTGGAAAATTCTGTCGTATTTCCTAGAAAATAAATATATTAACACCAGTCGTTAAAGTAATTCTAAAAAATTTTCTACCCCTACACTTATATATATATATAATCTAAGTTCCCTTTCTACCTTTCGGTGTAGGGATACCCCTACACTTACTATATAATAACATAATAGTGTATATAACATATATCTTTATTGTCTTTATTGTTCTAAATTATAGGACAACAATATTATATGCAAACAAAAGAAAATAAACTACTCCAAAATGAATAGGGAATTAGATCTTTTTTTAACAGATCTAATTAATTCGATTAAATTTAACGTATTTTCTCAAACTATTGATAAATTAGAAGGCCCACAGTCGCTTGTGGACATTTTATTTGGTAAATGTCTTTTCTGTGTGATAAAATATTGAATCTTGTATTTTAACCTTAAATTAATTTAGAATACAAAATTATAAAAATCGCATTTTTTGACAAGTATTATTCATTTTAAACGTCATTTCACATTTTCACGATGCCAAGACGTCATTTAAATAAAGACACTTTTGATTTAATTGCGTTATTGCATCAGCGAGAGCAATCTGGAGCAGAAATTGCCGCAATTTTTAATGTGTCTCCAAGTGTTGTTAGTAGAGCTCTAACAAGATTCCAACAGGTAGGATCTGCAAGGAGAAGACCCGGTAGTGGATCTGAGAGGAAAACAAATCAGAGGCAAGACCGCTACATACGAATTCAGACAAGGATGAATCCGTTTAGAAGTGCTGTATGGTTGCAAACACAGTTACGTGCCGCCACTGGAGTTAGAGTTGCGGATCAAACCATCAGAAACCGTCTGAGGGAAATGGATCTTCATAGCTGCAGGCCTGTGAGACGCCCAAAATTAACTAATGCCAATAGAATGGCTAGAAGAACTTGGGTTAACCAACGACTAGCAGAAAATTTTCAATGGGAGCATTGTTTATACACCGATGAATCCAGATTCTGCTTAATTAGTGATAATCGTAGAGTAAGGGTCTGGAGAACTCGAGGAGACCGTTATAGACGCGAGTTTACAAAAGCTGTGGTGCCTTTTGGCGGCGGTGGTATCATGGTGTGGGCGGGCATTAGTTTGAATGGACGTACGAACCTCCATCTCTTTGAAAACAATGTCAATGGACACATATACAGTGATGACATTATTCAGCAATATGTGGCCGACTTTCGTGAGGCTGTGGATGAAAACATGGTTTTTATTGATGATAATGCAAGACCTCATCGTGCACAAATTGTAATGCAAGCAATAAATGACCTCCATATTAACCATCTACCTTTACCACCAACGTCTCCCGACTTGAATCCAATTGAGCACATTTGGGACAGACTTCAAGAACAGCTCAACGAACATAATCCACCCCCAGTTAACGTGCAACACTTGCGGGAAATTTTACCCCTGTGTTGGAGAAGAGTGTCACAAGAACACATTAAAAATTGCATTATGAGTATGCCCCGAAGATGTACAGCTGTGAGAGATGTCCGTGGCCATTATACACGATTTTAGAATTAATTGTTACAGAAAAATGTTTATTTTAGCTATTGTTAAAAATGTTGCTTATTTCATTTTTGATCGTTTCTTAGTAATCTAACGATTTTTCTGAATAAATATACTTGAAAATTTTAAATTGTTGTGTACAATTATATATCTAATATAATACACTACAAATATTTACCCATACTATCTAAAAAATACAAAAAAGTAAAAATTCCTTATTCATTTTTGAGTAGTTTATAAACAAGCAATTATAAAGAAAATGACAAAATAAAAATCAGATTTTAAAAGTAATCAAATAAATATAATTTTAAAATAAGAGAATTCAAGAGCTTTTCGCTTTCGGCTGACATTCCGTGGTTAGATATTTTCCTAAAAAATTTATTAGACTTTCTAACCTAATTACTTACAAGTTTAGTGATAATAACAGTGAAAAAATATATTTGTGTATTTTCAAACTACGAAGGCAGATTGACTATAAGTTTTAACCTTCGAACATTAATTTTGAGTATCTCGCCTGAGCATGCAAAGTTCCATTCTCCTGTGTGCCGTCGTTGAGTAACAGAATCGTTTATAATGAGTTTGATTTCCGAGATGCGTACCAAGCAAGGATCTGTGGTAGAATTTTTAACGCTGGAGGTTGCGTGCCCGTCGAAAATTTACAGGCGTTTGTGGAAAAGATTATATGAATGTGAAGAATGTTTGCCAGTGGGTTTGACGTGCTAAACTCTAAGGCGAAATGAATGTGTTTGACGAAAAGCTATTTGATCGACTAGTATTGGATTTTTCAATAGGGACATACACTTTTGTTGTAAATATTCTTTCTACACTTTACTTTCTATGAAAAATTCGAATAAAATGGCATCGTAAAGTGTAGAAAGAATATTTACAATTACATTACTTCGCGAAAATGCAATAAATTTATACACTTTTGTATTTAAATACAAACGCACCCTTAAATTTTTTTTATGATCTGTTAATGCCAAAACGTCATTCAAGGTTTACATTTTTATCATGGTGAAGTAACAAGTGCTCATTTGAAAAGTCAATCTAGTAGCATGTGATTTACTGAGAACATTTTGAAGTATGTCGTAAATTAAAATTTACTACTTAACCTACGAAGTCGTATATTTTGACAGTTTCATACATACAAATAAATAACAAATAATTGGTATTTATTGAAAACTATAACAAATGTTGAAAATGTTGTCCTTCAAGATCAATGCACTTTAAAATCCAAAGTTCAAAATTTCTGATGATATTCTGCAACATTACTGGATTGTTATTAATTTCCATGCATTTCCGTTCGATTCTCTGTAGCATATCATTCAAATTCAATATAGGTGTTCGAAATATGTTATTTTTTAGATAAGGCCACAAAAAGAAGTCGCAAGGTGTTAAATGGCATGAACGTGCAGGCCAGGCAATTTCAGTATTTCGACTAATTATACGCTCATCAATAAATTCTCTTAAATAATCCAAAGATTCTGCAGTACAGTGACAATGTGCTCCGTCTTGTTGGAAATATGCATTTTGAAGTTCATCATCATGCAACTGATTGACAAATGGTTGTAAAATTCCCGTCCGGTACCTTTGAACAGTTAACATTCCCTGAAAAAATATTGGTCCAATTATTCGCCTTTGGCTTTTCGCTGCCCAAACACCAATTTTCTCTGGATGTAGCGATTCTTCATTAATTACATGTGGATTTTCACTACTCTAAATTCTTGTATTTTGTGAATTTAGGTATCCCGTTTTATAAAACCATGCTTCATCAGTAAAGATGACTCTTTGCGAAAGTTCTCCATTATTGTTCATATTTACAAACCAATTACAAAACTGTAGTCTACGTGGGTAATCAATTTCTAGCAATTCTTGTACTGCTGTGACACGGTATGGATAAAGTTGCATATTTTTTTTTAATAACTTGTGAGTTGTATCAACAGAAAGGTTTATTTGTTGACTCAAATGTCGAACAAATGTTTGTGGTTCATTTTCCATTATTTCTTCAACACGATTGACAACTTGAGGTGTACGTTTCTTAACTTACCGAATTCTGATATAACGAATATTCGGTTATATCGTGCCGGATCTTTAGGCCGTGGAACCCGAAAATTCAGCTTCAATACTTGGCTGTAGCGAACTGAAGATTAAAGAACAGTTTGTTTACTTGATTTTGAACGAAAATAAACAAATCTCAACAAATCTATGCACTTCTTTGATGTGTTTTAATCTAGTATGTGGTGTAGATGTGAATATAATTCTTGTTGGCACAATAAAATATTCCAAATGCTTACAAAATTAGTTAAAAATCAATTTCTTTATCAGGTAAGTTAAGTATAATTCAGAAGATATAAAATTGTGCATATGTCCAAATTTGCCGTGATTACGGCGTTTTTAAGCCGATGACTATTTGGACACAAACAAATAAACATTTAAGTGTACACGACCATTTGGACACAAAGAAACAAACATTTAAGTGCACAAACAAATATAAGTTCATCTGTAAGAAAAGTACGCCAACCAAAATAACAGACGAGTCAGTAACTTCCTGATGAGAAAAAACTGACAGAGAAGAGGTTGCATTTTAACAGCAATCATTTTGGAGTTGAAATCTGCATGCTACGTGCAGCTTAGATATCCGGAAAATGAAGAATTTTTGACGGCAGCAGACTGCTTAGAAAACAATAATGATAAAAAGATATTGAGAAATAAAAAGTAGAAAAAAAAATATCCGTTTTTTTTCTAAAACTTGAAATTTCGCCAAAGAAAAATTGATTTATTGTTTTTTTAAATTTTCTGACATTTACAGCATAAAAATGTAAAATTTAATATTAAAAATGTAAATCGTACCTTCATGCCAAGAATTTTCCATTCAAATATGAAATTTAAGAATTAAAGTTCTGATGTACAGTGAAATCTGGTTATAGCGACTCCGCTTATAAGCACCAGTCGGATACAACAGCGAAATACCTAACACATGTTTGGAATTATATGTATATCAATGCAGAAATACTTCGGTTATAATATAATGACGTCGCTAATAGCGGCGAATCCTGCTATAACAGCGAGCATTGTTTGTTTAACTGACACCATCCTTTGGCTATAGCGACGATCGGAACAACGTGGACCGAACCTACTCAATAAAAACTGGGAATTACCGGCTTGTCTATGTATGTATTTTGTAAAACGAACGTTAAAGTACTATTCAGTTACACTAGTTTCGTGGATTGAAGTCGTTTATTTTGTAAGGGTCATAATATTTTGAAATGTCTTCTACACTGACATTAAAGCGTAAAAGCATATCTATAGAAGAAAAGGGTGCTATAATAGCAAGAATGAAAAACGGTGAAACTAACGCTAAGTTAGCTCTAGAATTTGGTGTTTCGCATTCAACGATATCAACAATATGGAAAAATAGAGCAAAAATAACAGACGCTTTTAATAGCAACGCCCTTAGATTGAAAAAACTTAGAAATACACAGCACGATGACTTGGATAAGTCTTTATTGGAATGGTTTAAAATTCAAAGAAGCAGAAATGTTCCAATAACCGGACCGATTTTAAGACAAATGGCTATTGAAATTCTACCATACAATCTTGAACTGAATAAACCCATAAACCATCAATTTTATTACCACTTCGAAAAAAAGCCTGGACTATAAAAATTTTATGTTCTAAAGTGAAAGCCATTTTAAAACGTAGAAGCAATTTATTTAAACCAGAATCGACGCACGATTATTTTATGCACTAACTGATATTTGTGATTAACATTATCAAATTTCATTTGGATTTACGTTTACGGGACAACAAACACATACTAATATATTTGCGTCTTATTCTATCAAAATTTCAAAGTAACCTAGATTGACCTTTCAAATGAACACACGTTATATGAACGAGCAACGTTTGGAAATTATTAAAAATTATTACCGAAATTCTTAGTTGGTGGTCGTACCTTTACTCCGCTTACTCTAATTTTCGGTCATAATAATCGTCCCACATGACAGGCTGTGCGTGCTAGAGTGGATAATTTCGAGTCAACATATTCACTATTGAATGTTTCTGTGCCAGTGAGCCGTAGTGCTTCAGTACAAAATGAGCCAAATCAGTATATTCCACGCCATTCATAGAAATTGGGAATCTCTCAGTCTACATTGTGGCGAATTTTACGTTGAGATGTTGACTTACACCCTTATAAGGTGAAATTAACTCAACGAGTAAAGTCTCTTGATCATTTTAAGTATCGAAACTTCTCCGATTGGGCTCTGCAAAAGTTTGAAGAAAATCCTGAATTTCATCGAAAAATCACATTCAGCAATGACGCTCATTTTTGGCTTATATATAGTTATTAGACAGCAACAAACCCACATGTGCTTCAAGAGACTCCATTTCATTCACAAAAATTTAATGCCAGAAGTGTTATTGAACCGTTTTTTCGTCGATGAAAATGATCCCCAGGTTGCGGTCAATGGAGTTCGTTATCGTGCCATGTTGGAAGACTATTTTTGGCCAGAATTGAATGAACTGGACATCGGTGTGACATATGTGGTTCCAACAAGATGATGCCACATGCCACACAGCTGGTTAAACAATTTATCTATTGAAAGGGAAGTTCGGTAATCATGTAAACTCAATAAGTAGTCCGGTCGAATGACCACCTCGCTCATGCGGTTTAACGCCGTTGGATTTATTTTTCTGAGGTTACATAGACGTTGGTTTATGTCAACAAGCCAACAACGTTAGAAGAGTTCAGGAACAATATCGAACGCAAAATTGCCAACGTTCAAGTCGACATGTGTGGAAGAGTGGTGGAAAATTGGCTCCACAGAATCGATCGTTGCAAACGTGCTCGCGGTGCTCATATGTGCGATTTTGAATTCCATACTTAAGTTTAATATGTGTACTATGACTGGAATAAATTTCAGCACGATATCTCAATTATTCTATCTTTTATTTAAATAGTTGTTACTGTGATATTAAAGGGGAGGGTCACGAAATAGCCTAAACAATAATGAAAAATCATTTATTATAAACATTTTACTTACAATAAGTACATATTGCTATGAATTGTAATTTTGAAATTTGCTTATTCGCAATTCACGACAAATCTATCCAGCTAGGATACTCAGTCGGTTTAATTTCAAAAAATGGGACTGCTTTCCTCTCAGGGTTCCAATCGGAAAAGTGGTTGTCTCTTCTACAAAGTTTATAATGCGCCAGTAAAAGAGTATTGACAAATGTCAAAATTATATTTCTTTAAGTTACTTGTAAACTTCTTGAAATAAGGTTTAATAATAATAAACACAATAAATTTAAATGAAACTTTAATACAAAAATAAAAAAAAATAAAAAAAAAATCTTTATAAAGTATAAAGATTAATATTACCTCATTAAACAATATTATAAAGGTAAAAATAACGAATGGATGTGAGCGCAGCATGCGATAAAAAATCCTTTGTGACTTCCGATCAAAATTAAAACTAATAAATTACAAAATGCTTTTTAATTTCTCCCACAAGAAACAAAATCAAAATAAACAAAATTTACAGACCGAAGCAAATTCTAACACGCGACCACATGTAAAAAAATATGCCCTTGATATCCCAAGCGTACAAAATTTCTGAAACGTTTTTTATATACTAGAAATTTTAAAAAACCTTCTTTGTCATTTATATCAAATAACTAAGATTAAATTTCAAAACGATAATAATAATACAATAGAAAAATTACAATATTCAATTCGTTCAATATAAAAATAAGATATCTTTTAAAATATATTACTTACGTAAAAAATATATATTCATATACTCGAGACACATGAGTAAGAAAGTGTTAAAAATCAATTACGAGATTCACAAACTCATAAATAAATCGGTAATGATTTAAGCAAGCACAAAAACACAATTAAATCAAAAACCAAGACCGAAATTACTAAAACAAAGATAAAGATTTATCTTTAAATAAACACACCTTTCTTACTTTACTGAATATTTGTGTCTGTGGACACAGCAAGCTCGCAGGCTACGCTTAAAAAAATACAGTTTTACAAAGGTACACAGCAGAACAAACGGCTTGCTCCAACTGCGCAAGACATATCTACAAATATTCAAAATAATAATACTCTCAAAAATAATTAAACTTTTCCAAATATTTGTGGGGAAAAGTTCATAGCAGAAAAGAAATTAATGTGATGGTTGAATTTGTTTTTCAATTAAAAGTTTCTCCATACGTGGATCTACGTTAGAAACACACAAAAGCAAATTGCTTTCGAGTGATAAGAAACGATTCCTCTATTTAGTTTTTTGCGCAACCATTGACGAAAAACCCTTTTCACGTGGCGAAAGGGATTAATATTTTCAATGCTTCTGTGACTAAATTTCCATATACATTTCGATGAGGCAAAATTTATTTAAATCTTCATATGTAAATTGCAGTTGTAGCATTTTGTGGGCAGACATTTCGATGAGCTGGTCATGAATCTCATCTGGTAACTCAGCAGCGGTAACAACGTTTTCACTAAACGTATTCAGTACCTATTTCTTCGAGAAATAATTTTTATCTTCCGGTAAATACTCCCACAACTGAGCTTTTAGCCCAGGCAAATGCATCTTCAAGCAATCTAAACTGAGGTGAATAATAGTATCTTGTTCGTTCAATTTTTTCTCAATATAATCCGAAGTGTGTGAGAACATATCCAAATTTTTTTCTTTGGAGGCGAATAACCCAAATATCAAGCTTCTTAATGAAAACATGATGTTTGTGTGTCATTAATAAAATGTTTTTATCACGTCCTTGTAAATTCACACTCAAGGCGTTTAAATGCGAAAATACATCAGCTAAGTAAGTTAACAAGAACATACCCTCATTATTCTGTAAAAACAATGAGAATGGCGTTTATTATTAATTCATCTCGCAATTCCAATACCTGGGTTAACACTTTCCCTCGCGATAACTATCTTACTACGGTATGGAAAAGAATAGATTTTTAATTTTCGTCCATTTCATCGCATACTTTAGCAAACGACCTGTTCTGTAGCGGTCGGCTTTTAATAAAATTAACCATTGTTACAGCTTCACAAATAATTTTATTAAGGTTTTCCGGCATGTTTTTTTGCGACAAGAGCATGTCTGTGAAGGAAGCAGTGCGTCCATTCCGCTCTTGGTATAAGACAATCTTTAATATTTTCATTAATTCATTGTTTTTTCTTGATATCGCCTTTTCACCATCACTACATACTGCAATACATGTTGTCCAATCTATGTTATTATAGTTTCTAGTAGCTTCTTAAAAAACATCAAAAAGACATTGTTGCATGGCCCGGTACTGTTTTGCAAAACAATATATTTTCTTTGATTGATGTGTCCCTATCACGTTCATACAAAACCTAAGAACTGAGATGTGTTTGCTACATCTATTGATTCATTAAATTGAATTCTAAAAAAATCAGTTGAACTCACTTGCTGTCAGTCATGTCATTGATTCGCTTTGATATTGTGTCGTTAGACAGCTGAATTTTTTTTAATTTTTTTCTACTTCTACGCCAATTAAAACACTGACCGTATCAACTTGAGCAAGCGATATGAGGTTTTCGTTGATTGTATGGAGTTTGGGCATCTTAGCTACTCTTAATGGTCCGAGATAAGATGCTTTAAGTACACTTTTATCAGTATGGCTTGACTTACAAATAGAAGTTTCTTGATTTCTCAGGTTATGTAATTTTCTTTCGAAGAATTCCAAGGGTTTGTTTTTATGAGCCGGATGTTTAGTTGCCAAGTATCGAACTAATTTTGATGGCTTCATGCCTTCATCGGAGAGAACTTGAAGACTAACAATGCACTGTGGCTTTCCATCCAATGAGGTAAAACTATAATTAAAATATCTGTAATTGAACAACCTTGTCTTTCTACCAACCGATTCACTAGATGTAGATGGCTCACTTCATTTTTTCACAAATTTATCCATTTTGCGTAAGAAATTTAAAATAAGACAATTTAGTTTCACGGTTGACCGCTCACTAAAATAAAAGCATCAGACGCACGCATCGCATTCGAAGCTTAACTGAAGTTGTGCAATCGCAAACGTCTCTTTTATATTGGTGACAATTCGACTTGTTCAAACACATCCATATGCCTGTTCAAATATTCGCTAGTTCTCACAGCGAGTATTATAGAAGGAGACCAAATTACAAAGAGCACGTACACATCAAGTTGAAACGTATAAATTGTTCATGTATGTATACGTCGCTATAAACGCAGCCACATAATAAATGCATAAAATTAGTGCAATGTAATTATATAATATTAAATAATTTTTTACATTTATAATTACAGTCTAAATTAAATTAGTAATACTAAGCCTTACTGTTATTATTCCTTTTGGGGGGCGGGGGGCGTGAAATATCAGTTTTAATTGCATTTACTATTTGGGGGGTCGTGGAGTTAAAATGTCTAAAGGTATCTAAAATTCAAAGTCATGCATGGATAATATTTTGAGTTTGATATTTTTAGAAAACCCACTACAACGGATACAGTAATCCCGGCAAATTCCAATCAATCATGGAATATAAAAATGGCAGCGTTTCATAGTTTTATACATAGACTGATTAACTTCCCTTTAAATAATGAGAATTACGAAAAAGAAGTAACCACCATAAAAACAATAGCTAGAAACAACGGATATAAAACAGAATTTATAGATAAAATGATTAACAAAAAAAACGTAATACATATATAATTGTTTCAGCCTTTACTTGATGAAATTCCATTATAACTATTATCAGGATAAAATTTGTATTATTTTATCCTGATAGTAGTTACAACGTAATACCCTTACAAAGAATTTTTACTACGGGCACACATATACAAAAACGAATAAAACGTTTCACATACTCAACTATATATCTGGGGTTAGCAATAAAGTTTCTAATAAACTGAATAAATTAGGGTTAAATGTCATCCAAGTGATTAAAGCCAATCTAGGAAATATTTTAGTAAATAATAAAGAAAAAACAGAATTGTGTGATAAGTCAGGTGCGTACGAATTAAGTTGCAGTGATTGTGATGCGATATACATTGGCCAATCAGGACGCTCAATAAAAGAAAGTATTAAAGAGCATAGAAGTTCTATTCTTTATGGCAGCATGAATACGGGATTCGCGGAACATTGCATCGAAAATACACATTTGTTCAATACCAATAATTTTAAACTTTTACATACTTGTAATAAAGGAAAAAGACTTGACTTTCTCGAAATATTAGAAATTAAAAAAGCCGTAAATCTTAATAGACATGTCACAAATACACAGCTGGATTTTTTCAACACCCCTACTATTGATGCCGTAATAAAGTCTTTCAAAACTCATAAATAGTGGTAGAAGTGTATTTTTAGTTCAGTTTACAAACTCTTTGACAATGACTGTAAAGTCGAAACACGTGTTAGAGATGTAATAAATATATTTTTTCTATTTTGCGTTCGAAATGAACTCATTATGAAACCCAAAACAGTATCGAAATGAGCTTCATTTCGATACGCTTTTTTTCATTTTTCAATGTTGGCGTTGTTCGAATACAGAAATAAATATCATTGCTGTCATTTGATTTTAAGAATTTATGTACATTTGACAGATATGATATATGTCCGTATTTTACACAAACAACGTATGTTGTATACAATTGACAACAACATATATATGTTTCTATGTCACTCATGTTTATATTTTTAAATGAAATATCAAGTAATGTTAGCGAAAATTAATAAATAATATGTAGTATAATATACTTCGCGGATAGCAAGATTTAAATTTGAAAATGTCAAGTATCAATGTGACCAACTGCATGCTTTATATAAAAATTAAACTCTGAACTTTCAAATTAAATAATTCCAATTTAAGCAATTTATTAATGTAAAAAACGCAAAATAGAAAAAATAGTATAAAAAACTCGTTTCATAAGGCCTTTTGCCGCACTCGCTCTTTAGAAAACTCGCCGCTATCGCGGCTCGTTTTCTAAACTGATCTCGTGCGGCAAAATGGTGCCTTATGAAACTTGTTTTTTAATATACTATTGTGAAACAAATATACCGAGTGTTTTCTTTAGTAAATTTATGGATAATATTTTACATCTGCATTAAAGAAAATTTTTAGAGACATTTCACCCACATCTGTCCGACCATCTTTGTCAAAGAATATCCATATTAATCGAAGATAAATCTAAAACACGAAGGCTGACCAAGAAAAAAAACGGACAAATAAATAAAATTAATTTGTGTATGTTTGTTGACAAGCTTTTAAATGTAAATTGGAGTGGATTTTTGATTTGCGTGGGTGAGGGAAGGGTCGTGAAATATTAATTTTGTTTACATTTACAATTTGGGCGGTCGCGGAGCTAATATGATTGAGAATCACTGGACTACACTATTATACGTGTCCTTTTCTCTCTTGTAATGGCATAACTATTCAAGAGGAAACTGCTTTTATCGGCGAGTCTCTTTTGCCAGTCAGATATCCCGGGATATCTCTTGTCACCTGACAGGATAAAATTGTAATTACTTGCAAAAACGCATGTGTGTTGAAGTGACCATTGGTAAAATACGTGTTGTATGTTCTTGTGTACAGATATAGATATGTTTTATGCAAATTTTCAAACCTTTTTATTTAACTTTTACTCAGACAGCAATTAGTTTTCGAAAATAATATTAGATTTTATTAACAAACTTGTACTAATCTTGCTTAACTAACAACCAATAAAATTATCGCATGACTACCTTAATAAAACAAATTCGATGTAGTTTATACACGAAAACTACAAAGAGTCTGGACGATAAATTCTCTATTTTTTTTTATTGTCAATTTTTCAGTCGATTACACCTAGAGAAAATTCCATTTCGATTCAATCCATATAGTTTTCCATTATGTAAGATCCGTATAACGTGTACCCATGCATGCTTGTATCCTATTTCTCCTTTACTACATCTTATATTCCTTTTGTATTGGTATATTATTTCAGAGACTTTTCTGTTTTCATTTTCAGTCGAAGTTGAAGTAAGAGAGGAAGAAGGTCACGATTTTGTAGTGGTTACGAATATCGATGGCAAAAACGGTCAGGTAAAGTTCCCCGTCTCGAGCAAAGTTTTGAATTGAAAAGAAAGCTCTTTTTTTGTCGTTGTCTGATCGATGTTGTTATTGTGTGGAAATTACTAACAGCTAAAAATATATGCTCTTGTATATTTTGCAAATAATATAACGTAATAGATTTTTATTATGTGCACTATGTACAGGCTGATAAAAAATTGGAGCTTTAATTTAAACTAAAAATAGTACACACAAAATAATGACAAATGAAAAAAAAATTGCGATAAAAGTTGTAAAGTAACAGAGATATTCACACACATACAGTTTAAGAGACGCTTGCTATATACAGTCTGGTCATAAAGTTTGGAACCAAGCTTATAACCGCATTATTTTACATTTTTAGGAAAAACGCTCGGACAGGTAAATTTTCTTTTTTAAAACGCCATCTTTTGACATACAATTTTTTTCTATGACGTCATTGGTTTTCGAGTGATGATGTTATCAACACTTTCTTTAAATGGCAACCATATTATTTTTTTCTCGTTTTTGGTAGATCTTTATATCCACCAAATAGTGATATAAAACAATTGGTATGTTGCATCACAATTTTTTTGAAAAAATTATATAAAATTAGAAGAAAATACGAAAATTTTATTTTTGTACAAAATTAAAATTAAATTAAAAAAAATACATCTGAACTTAAATTTATTGTAACAGTTAACGTAAATTTTCAAAATGGACCCCACCAACCAACTGACACTGTCCCAGTCGAGTGTAAACACTTCGTATACTCGCCTCAATTATGTCTGGGGATATTTGTGTAAGTTCTACGCGAATTCGTTCTTTTAAATCTTCTAAATTGTTCGGTTTGTTAAAATACACTTTCGATTTCAAATAACCCCACAAAAAAAAGTCTAACGGAGTCAGGTCAGGAGAACGAGGTGGCCATTCTATAGCGCCTCTCCGTCCAATCCATTTATTGGGAAATATTTCGTCAAGATAGTGGTGAACCTCTACACCATAATGGGGAGGCGCCCCATCTTGTTGAAACCAAATATTTGGATGAGGTACATCACCATCCTCGTGATTTGGGAAAATAACAGCGAGCGCTGGAACCAGTTCAAATCTTAAAAATTCTAAATATTGCACAGCAGTCAAATTTCCTTCAAAAAAATATGGTTCAAAAATGCGTCGTCCAATCATTCCAACCCATACGTTAACTTTTCCTCTGCGCTGAGTATGACACGCTTGAGTCCAATGCGGATTGTTCTGCGACCAATATCTGCAATTATGGCGGTGAACAGATCCATTTAGGCAGAACGTAGCTTCATCTGAGAAGACGATGTTTTCCAAGAAATTTGGATTTTGGTCACAACGTAACATTACGTCTTCACAGAACTGCAGTCGACGATCTTCGTCATCCTCATGTAATTCCTGTACAAGTTGAACTTGGTAAGGACGATAGTGTTCTTTTTTAAATAAGTTGACGACAAATGAGTGAGCCACCTGATTGGCTAACGCAAGTTGTCTGGTGGACACATGATGCCTTTCTTCTGCTTCTAGAAGCACATTTAATTTCACATATTCTCCTACTTGAGGTCTACCTTGCCGTGGTCGATCTTTTACGGATCCAGTTTCGGTAAACTTTCCAACTAGTTTTGTCACCGTAGACCTGGTAATTGGAGGTCTATCAGGGTGTTCATGGTTAAACAAATCGCATGCTTCTGCATGCGTTCTTTGTCTGTCCCCATACCCAACCATAATTAAAATTTCGATTCTTTCTCGCTCAGATAAATGTGCCATTTTTTTATATTAGCGAAAATGAACAATTTTTATGCAATATCTCAAAAATTTAACGTCAAAAATAGAAGTAAATAATTCAACAATGTTGTCGCCATAGAAACAATTTCAAACTAAAATTTTTGTACATAAATTGTATAAAAAGAAGCAAGAATGTCATAAAGAAATATCTTGCAAAAAAGTGCGTGTTCCTGTTTTTGTAAATTTTTAGCATAGTAACATGAGTACATATGCTTTTGACGATCCGGTTTGTTCAAGAAGAATATTTAAGTCCTCACACAAGACAGAAGTGTGAAAAAAACTTACTTACATATTTCAATAAATTTTGTAAGGTTAATTAGTATTTGAAATCTTCAATTTTTGGGCGATAATTTTAATTAAGAAATGGTCTGCCACATCATGTCAATTTTTTAAATAAATTGAACTTCTTTGGCCCTTTTTTGTGAAACTATTTAATGTTAAATAAGATTTTTTAATAAGTAATTGGCCGATTGGGAAGACGAATTTCTTTTGACCTGGAGCGAAAACGCAGATTACTATTCATCGCAAAGCATTTACACTCGGCTGGGACAGTGTCAGTTGGTTGGTGGGGTCCATTTTGAAAATTTACGTTAACTGTTACAATAAATTTAAATTCAGATTTTTTTTTTAATTTAATTTTAATTTTGTACAAAAATTAAATTTTCGTATTTTTTTTCTAAATTTATATCATTTTTTCAAAAAAATTGTGATGCAACATACCAATTGCTTTATATCACTATTTGGTGGATATAAAGATCTACCAAAAACGAGAAAAAAATAATATGGTTGCCATTTAAAGAAAGTGTTGATAACGTCATCACTCGAAAACCAATGACGTCATAGAAAAAAATTGTATGTCAAAAGATGGCGTTTTAAAGAAGAAAATTTACCTGTCCGAGCGTTTTTCCAAAAAATGTAAAATAATGCGGTTATAAGCTTGGTTCCAAACTTTATGACCACACTGTATACATAGACGTTAGCAAAAATGTGAACGAATATGCGCAATTGTTTACGCACGCATGGTTTTGCAAGAAAGAAATTTCAACAAAACTTCTGATGCTTTAGTTTCATTCATCAAATTGCGAATGCTAGTTCGCATGAGAGAAGTATTGTTTGCTGTAGGTTTTTCTGTTTTTATTTTTACTTGGTATTTTTCTTTATTTAAAAGCAGTTTATGTTAGTTATCGTCAGTGGTTCTGTTTGTAAATTGTTTACGTTTGGCAAGATGCCGCATGTACAGTAATGATAAATTAATAAACACGATGCTAACCTATGGAGAAGTTCATCAAAATTCTAATGCAGTTGTCCGCTTATACGCCGAACGGTTCATACCACTAGTGCAATGTGCTCTAGATAGTGGTAAGCTAACAGAAGCGCGAGATGGCGGTCGCCTATGACAAAGACGTACCTTGGACGTCGAAGAAGAAATCTTGGAAATTGTAGAAGTCCCTACGTTATCCACACGAACAATTACACAAAATCTACCGGTATCCCAACCAATAGTTTTACGAACATAAAGGGAAGCACAGCTGTATCCGTATCATGTACAGCACTTGCAGTCTTTACAACCGCAAGATCATATTGTCCGTGTTCATTTCTGCGAATAGCTGCTGCAACAACACGAATTAAATGCGGATTTCATGGCGAATATTCTTTATTACAGTTAATGACATGTACAACTTTCGAAGTACTCGCTTGTGGGGTATAGAAAAGCCATACGCTGTTCGCCGAACCAATTTTCAACACAGATTTTCTATTAACTTATGGACAGGAATTGTTAATGGTACTCTCATCGGACCATTTATTACACCACATCGTTTACATGCCGGAAACTATTTAATGTTTTTACGAAACAATTAACCAGGGCTTTTAGAAGAGGTGCCTTTAAACATACGTCAACACATTTGTTTTTGTATGATGGTGCTCCACCTCATAACAGTTACGAAGTACGTAAGCATTCAAATAGTACGTTTGGTGACCGATGGATAGATAGAGGTGGGCCTATTGCATGGCCACCTAGATCACCCGACTTGAGCCTGATGGACTTATATATGTGGGGACATATGAAAAATTTGGTGTACAATAACGATCATGAAATTGAAAACATTCAATTATTACTAGAGACCGGACACGAGAGGCCGGTGACTCATCGCCCACGGGCGTACTATTGAAAATTTGTATTTTTAAAGAGCTTCTGGTTTTATTAATATAATTGGAAAACACACGGGTGGTGACCTATAAAATAGGAAATACATTTTTATTTGTTCATTTTGTAGTTCAAGTTGAGTAAAGGAGTATTAATATTAACTAGCAATACCTTCTCAAGGGTCTCTTCTGTAAAATTTGTCCCGTTTGAATGAAATACATCCTTGTAGATAGAAAACGTCTTTTCTACATCGCAACTGGTTATAGGTGCATACTGGAAATATTCTTTTATTTCAGCGTGTTTAGCAGTTAGATTTTGAGGCATTGTCTCCATCCACAATTGCCGCAATATTATTAAATCTGAATTTCTATTAAAAACTGCGTCTAACTCTTGCCGAAGGCCACACCCGAAGTCACTTGGAATATTGGAATAGCCACATCTAATGTGATTAATCCATCATTTAATTTGAGATTTTTATTTTCAAAATAAGTTAATAGTTATGGCAAATTTCCAAAGTGTTCCTGACGAAAGTATAACCGATTTTTTAAAATTAGGGATGTGTATTAGTTCCTTGCACTCAGAAATACTTCGAGCATTTTCATTTAAACATGTAACGAAATTTTGTAAACTATCGAAATTCTCTGCATAAAAACTAGAAGCTTTCAACCATGTTCCCCATCTAGTTATTACCAGTGACAAAGATGGAAGTTTTTTCCTGTAAAGAGCTACTCTCAATGGTTCTTTTATGAAAACTATTTTTAAAGCGGATACAAGTCTATCAACTTCCAGAAAGGTATCTCTGATATATTCACAGATTATGTTGAGAGCATGTGCTACACAAGTAATATGCAGCATATTAGGATATGTTTCCTTTAATAGTCTGCCTGTTTTTAACATGTATGCAGCACTGTCACTGACAAATAAAAGTATTTTTTCTTTGTACCTGTCGTCCGAATGAAGTATTTGGTGCAAACTCTCGTATATTGTTTTTACTGTTTCCGCATCAACTGTATTTATAGCTTTTGTTGCTATTACATATGTATTATATGGAATAGTTAGATGTAGTATACCAGCTACAACATTTACCATACAGCATCCTAATATATCGACAGTTTCCTCGGCACTTAATCATAGGTACTGATTTGAAAGATGGCTTCTAATGCATTCTATTTCTTTTGTGTAGCAATTCGAAACATCATATTTGCGTAAAATAGATTCATCAGGAACATTTCGACCAGTATATTTTTGGAGAAATATTTTGAGATGGGATTGTTAAGTTTATTTAATGGAATATTTGTCGCCATTAAAGTTTCACAGAGTTAAAATTCTCAGATTCCAACGGGTCTAATTTCTGTGTATGTGTTTGCGATGCTAAGTGATATTTTACGTGCGATTTCTTGGAATTTTTTAACTATATTTTACAGACTTTGCAATTAATTTCGGAATCACTGGCAATGGACATACAATCAGTATGACCCTTAATCCCACTCGCCATTGTTTCACGATGAAATTCTCGACATTGTTTCGTATCATATCAGAAAAATTAACTTAAACAATGTTCTAGATCTAAATAAATGAAAATTAAAAATGTATGCGTAAGTAATTAAAATTTAACGAAATTCACTGGACACTTACGTCAAAATAATTGAGAAAAGTAGATTCGATGAAATGATATTAAACAGGATCTATTACAAAAATTACGATGTACGTAATTATGTAATTAACAATTAAAGCAATATAAAAAGAAACTAGCTCACCGTACTTTATTTATCTTACGAAATATAACTAATAAATAAAATAAATTATAAAAACTCCTTACGCTTCTATCTACGCCCATGAAGAAAGGAATTTAACTGTATAATTGCAGTAATTGCGTCACAAATCCACCACAAAAAACAGATGTGCGGTTAACCGAATGAATAGTGCTATTCAGTAACTGCGTGTAGGTACTTAGCGATGTTATAGGCTATTTATATGGTCCATAGTCATTTCGGCCTGACGCGTCCGGTCCCTAATTATTAACCATACGTCCTCAAAATGCTGCAAACACAATAAGCAGGCAAGATATCCGAGCATGTTATAATTCGTGAATAGGGCTAGCACAAGCTTGTATTCAAGCTGAAGGCGTTAACTTCGAACATTTCCTCTAGGGGATGACCCTGTGTTACTAGCATAAGTGTGAATATCTCTGTTACTTTACAACTTTTATTACATTTTTTTTGTCATTATATTGTGTGTATTATTTTCATTTAGAAATAAAGCTCTCATTTTTTTAACACCCTGTATAAATATA
The DNA here is from genome assembly GCA_935421215.2 of Melolontha melolontha. NCBI lineage: Eukaryota > Metazoa > Arthropoda > Insecta > Coleoptera > Scarabaeidae > Melolontha > Melolontha melolontha. The sequence continues at coordinate 49,587,759 of OW285236.1, forward strand.
TGCTCCTCGACAAAATTAACGCATCAAGAAAACATTTTTACCTGTAATTTTTCGTGTGAGTTTAAATCAGTAAACATTTTGTATAGGTGGCCTAGGATATCCTCTGTCAATACTGATAAACAATTTGCTTGTCAATAAAATATTTAACGCTGTTCAAAGTGGTTTTTAAAAGACTATAAATTCAGTATTGCTCATTTTAAAAATTAATTTCATTAATTGAATGAAACGCTTTATCTAGTGAACTGAGAGTAGAAGAAATGGATTGTCTACACAACTTAAGAGGAGAGGAAGCAGTGAAAGCGGTAACTCAGCGAAGCGTTACACGTTTCAATGAACTTCGAAGTTACTGTTGAACCCCAGGAACAAGTCATAAGAAGTCTACAGATTCAAGGTATGAGCGATACCTTATGCAAGTCGCTTTAAGGAACAGGCGATCTACCAATTTAGAGCTAAGCAGAGCCCTAGTAACAACTCGAAATGTAAGAATTTCTGCACCAACGGTCATTGAAGGTGGATTACCTAGTAGAATACCAGCTACTGCACCACTACTCTCCAAAAAACATACAGTTACTAGACGGCATTTAGCAAGGGAACACGTAAATTAGACCATTGACACGTGGAAACGAGTTTAAGTTTCAGACGAAACAAGAGTAAGCAGCTCAGATGGACATGAACAGATCTAACGAAGACCAGAAGAGAGGTTTGCTGTCAGCAATATCTCTCCGAGAATCCCATTTTTTTGTGAATTAATAATGTTCTATGAAGGAATTTCTTTGAGTGGTTGCATAGATTAGGTTCCCGTACGAAGAAGATTCATGAATGCACACTTCTACGTAGAAAATATCTTAGAACATATGATGCCATTTGGTTCCTTTATCGGGAACGATTTCATATTTATCCAAGATAACATTTGGTTAATTGCTAGTTAGGCACCGAACTACTTTTGATTAGAGAATATTCGAACTATGGACTGGCCTTTAAAAAGCTTAGATATTAACCCCACGGAGCATGTGCACTAAATGCTCTAAAACGATCAGTTAGACACACATACCACTTATATACTCCTACGAACCTTAGAAAACTTGAAGCAGACGTGCTCCTCGAATGGGCGAATATTACAAAGGTATTTTTAATAATATAAAATATTATTAAAAACCTGGTGTGAAGAACACAAAAATACAGGTTCACTATTAATATTTTTGTGAACGTGTCCGAAAATATCTTTCCCCAGAGACGTAGATATGTATTTCACCTTTCTACAGGCTCATCGGTACGCCTCTGCTGGAGAAAGAATATTTCCAGACACATTCACAAAAAAGAACCACATCACCACATCACCGTAATTATCCAGACCGGGCGCAGAAGTAAATTCAGCGCTGCCTGTTGTCAGGCAACCGAAGTACCTCGCCCCGTCCACACAACCAATATGAAGTAACGACGCCTTTGCAAAGGTGGCACAGTCATCCCTCTAGAAACTGCATTTTGTTTGTGTCTTCACTCATACTACGGACTAACCGCATGTGTAATGCATCAGAATAATTGAAACATTCATGAGTAGGTAAACTCCACCAGTTTTGTATAATACAAAGGTATTTTTAATAATATAAAATATTATTAAAAACCTGGTGTGAAGAACGCAAATACAGGTTCACTATTAATATTTTTGTGAACGTGTCCGAAAATATCTTTCCCCAGAGACGTAGATACGTATTTCACCTTTCTACAGGCTCATCGGTACGCCCCTGCTGGATAAAGAATATTTCCAGACACATTCACAAAAAAGAACCACATCACCGTATGTATCCAGACCGGGCGCAGAAGTAAATTCAGCGCTGCCTGTTGTCAGACAACCGAAGTACCTCGCCCCGTCCAAACAACCAATGTGAAGTAACGACGCTTTTCCAAAGGTGGCACAATCATCCCTCTAGAAACTGCATTTTGTTTGTGTCTTCACTCATACTACGGACTAACCGCATGTGTAATGTATCAGAATAATTGAAACATACATGAGTAGGTAAACCCCACCAGTTTTGTATAATACAAAGGTATTTTTAATAATATAAAATATTATTAAAAACCTGGTGTGAAGAACACAAATACAGGTTCACTATTAATATTTTTGTGAACGTGTCCGAAAATATCTTTCCTCAGAGACGTAGATACGTATTTCACCTTTCTACAGGCTCATCGGTACGCCCCTGCTGGAGAAAGAATATTTCCAGACACATTCACAAAAAAGAACCACATCACCACATCACCGTCATTATCCAGACCGGGCGCAGAAGTAAATTCAGCGCTGCCTGTTGTCAGACAACCGAAGTACCTCGCCCCGTCCACACAACCAAAAATACCTTTGTATTATACAAAACTGGTGGGGTTTACCTACTCATGTATGATTCAATTATTCTGATACATTACACATGCGGTTAGTCCGTAGTATGAGTGAAGACACAAACAAAATGCAGTTTCTAGAGGGATGACTGTGCCACCTTTGGAAAGGCGTCGTTACTTCACATTGGTTGTGTGGACGGGGCGAGGTACTTCGGTTGTCTGACAACAGGCAGCGCTGAATTTACTTCTGCGCCCGGTTTGGATAATTACGGTGATGTGGTGATGTGGTTCTTTTTTGTGAATGTGTCTGGAAATATTCTTTATCCAGCAGGGGCGTACCGATGAGCCTGTAGAAAGGTGAAATACGTATCTACGTCTCTGGGGAAAGATATTTTCGGACACGTTCACAAAAATATTAATAGTGAACCTGTATTTGCGTTCTTCACACCAGGTGTTTAATAATATTTTATATTATTAAAAATACCTTTGTATTATACAAAACTGGTGGGGTTTACCTACTCATGCATGTTTCAATTATTCTGATACATTACACATGCGGTTAGTCCGTAGTATGAGTGAAGACACAAACAAAATGCAGTTTCTAGAGGGATGACTGTGCCACCTTTGGAAAGGCGTCGTTACTTCACATTGTGTGTGTGGACGGGGCGAGGTACTTCGGTTGCCTGACAACAGGCAGCGCTGAATTTACTTCTGCGCCCGGTCTGGATAATTACGGTGATGTGGCGATGTGGTTCTTTTTTGTGAATGTGTCTGGAAATATTCTTTCTCCAGCAGGGGCGTACCGATGAGCCTGTAGAAAGGTGAAATACGTATCTACGTCTCTGGGGAAAGATATTTTCGGACACGTTCACAGAAATATTAATAGTGAACTTGTATTTGTGTTCTTCACACCAGGTTTTTAATAATATTTTATGTTATTAAAAATACCTTTGTATTATACAAAACTGGTGGGGTTTACCTACTCATGTATGTTTCAATTATTCTGATGGGGGAATATTCCCCAGGAAACCATTTACAACTTGATCAACAGCATGCAGATAAGTGGAAGCATTTATAAGAGCTAGAGGAGGATCTACACACTACTGAAATTAAATTCTTACGATTTAATTTCAACTCTCTTTTTTCCAAATTTTTCATCGACGCCGTTTTTATTTATTTGACGTTGTTGTTTCCTTCTGTTATTTATTCGTTCTTTTCTCATAACACTGGTCATCACGGTTTGGCTTCCTTGTATACCAATACATGTAGTTTATGTCTTTTGTCAGGATGATTCTGAATCTGACTTAAAATTTGCTCCATCACGTCAGGATTTTGAGATATCAAAATTTTTTTCAAAAAACGCATTTAAGTTTACAAAATTTCAAAGTTTCTTTTATAAAAGAAAGATATCGCTAAATATGTTGTTCTGTCGAACATTTAGTGGACATGTCTGAACATGTTTGCTACGTCAAAGTACTTAAACCATGTCCATGTTTGCCCTGGAACCAATCAAATTATGAATTGGTTGAGATCTGGCTATGTTGTAAATGTGGCTTTAGATAAATAAAACACGGCTCTTCCGATTCAATGTAAGTCGGTTTGTGATAGTTGAACGTCTTTCATTTCATAATGTCGCGTACGTGTTTTACCCACGGCGTTTTCACCCTTTAGGTGAGCATTAAATTAAACACACAATTCCAAAAGAGACTACAAAGTAAGTTAATGTTTATTCACATAGAAGATGTTATTATGATTTATTCACAGAATAAAATGAATAGTCACAGAGTAAATAAATAGTCACACACTACAAAGTTTATGCAATAAAACTAAACAAAGGAACATTAAACAGCTAACAAGTTCTATACATACATCAAAGTCACTTAATCACTAATGAACAAAAGTACTTTACAAAAGTACAATTAAAACGAACGTCACTTAAACACGCACTATGACTAACCGTGCATTAGGATTGGAGGGGCCTCCTTAGCAAAGTAGTCAGTCCTGGAGTATTCTGGGTGTCTGACCTCTTGATAGCTGACTTGACTGGTTGTTGGACTCCCACTGTTAAACGGGGACTCAAAGAACCATTAGAGCTACTTCGAGTTGAGCTGACTGAAACTCTCGGAAATTCTCCCCGTTTTTATTCCATCTCGCTGGAGTGGAGAGATCCTGTTGCTTTGCTGTGATTAGGGCGGGGCCTATCAGTGGCATCATGAATACATAAATATAAGTGGGAATATTAGTTTATTAACATCCAGGACCAGACCAGACACCAACCTTTCCATGTACGACAGGGACATACCATGGGCAACAAAGCTGAAGTATCTAGGGGTCACGCTAGATACCACGTAGAAAAGGTTCGGAACCACTCCACTGGAATGCTCAGGCAGCTATACTCCATGTTGCACGGTCACCACAAGCTGGACCTTTACATCAAGATTCTTCTCCTCAAGGCCGCCTTCAAGCCAATCCTGACGTACGCAGCACCAGCCTGGGGACATGCTGCGAAGCCCACATAAACCAGCTCCAGGTCGTCATCAACAAAGTCTTGCGTATCATCACGCAAGCCCAATGGTATGTAAGAAACGACACCATCCATCGAGATCTCGACTTTCCAACCATCTGGGAAACCATAGTCGAGATCGTAAGGAACTACTTCGATGCTGTTCCACAGTACGAGAATCCACTGATCTCCGAAATGGAGGTACACCTCCATTTCGGTAACCATCGATGACCCAAAATCGTCCTACTTGAAAGCAACCTTATACCACCCATCATCATACTCCATTACTCACTCCAAAACTCCTACTCTCCAAACACCGGTTATTTTAACACCCATCTTCTCATTTAGTAATTTGTTCATTCAAAACCCGAGAGACCATGACCCGCAGTATACTGCAACTCACACCCAAACTCGCCAAAAGAATCTGCGTCATGAACAACAAATCCCGATTCGAAACAGAACAGGTTCATTTCGAAAACTCCATTGCCTGAAGAAGAAGAAGTTTGTTGACATTAACGATACACCAGCGGTAGACGTAGGACGTCTCTCTGTTTCGTTGTTGCGCACACATGAAACCAGTCTACGCTCAAATAAGCATCGTTACTTGACATCAGGTGTCGCCGTCGGTAACATGCTTGACGTTACATTTTCGGTTGTCAATAACACAGGTCTGCAAAAAAAGATTTCTTTTCAGCTGTATGGGATGTTTTTGGTAAATATTATGTTTTTTTAGTCTGCTGAAACAAAAAATGATGTCAGACCACCATTGTAATTCGATTAATGTAAAATAAAAAAAGCACTTCTCTTTAAGTGTTCTTAGTTTTTTCTTTAATTAATACGTCAGTAATGAATAAATTACTATCAACAGTCCCACTGGATTTTCAACATTTACGCTCTGTTCATTCGTAATTGTTTAATCCTCTCCAAATAAGCCATCTATTTGACTTTCGACCCGCTTTAGTACCTTCTAGTAAACTTCTGAGTCCGGTATTTGACATGTAAAATTTCGCTTGAAAAATTAACACTTTATTCACATCCACGTAAGGTCAAGTAACCTTATTTACCTGTGAAATATAGATTGGTACAAATGGCTTTTAATGCTTTGCTTAAATATCATATTTTATATTTTCTCTTTTTAAAATGGCTTCAGGGAAATTGGCAAATACCTATATAATTATTGTATAAAACTTTTTTCGTGAATTTGTTAATTTGATAAACAATGTTTAAAATAAGAATAAAATATTCTCTTTATTACGGGAACCTAACGATAGCCTCGATAGTAGAGTGAAAATGATTGCTACTGAAATTATGACAACATTCAAATACAATATTCTATTATTTTGATGATAGAGTAAAATATATTAATGAAATAAAAATATATGCCTCCTTCAAGAAATCAATCAATTCGTTCAAAGGCATGAAGAAAATCAAAGATAATCAAAATGTTTAGACACATAACAATTTTTTGCATCAATTATAAATTATAAATATTATAATACTAATGCAAATACAAAACCATTTCCGCAGATGAACTGTTTCCGACACATAGTCGATTTAATATTGTTTTATTAGGATAAAAATTCCACAGAATTTCTGATGACAATGTATGACAATTTAGAGCAAAATTTGCTCTACATGTCCACCGTTCGTTTCTAAGCACGGTTCATACTTCTTCATGAAAGATCAAAACACTCTTTAAAAAATTCCTGGAGTCCTCCGAATTTTCCCACAACAATTTACCATGACCACATGACTTTTATGTTGAAACCTCACTTCATCCACAGAAAATTGGTATATGGTGTGCAATTAGTCGAAGGAAAATCATTGGCCCTATTTTCTTTAACGGTATACCTTAACAGGAGAAAGGTATCGACAAGAAATTATTATACCATTTATTGAACAGCTTAATGAAGAAGAAATAAATCAGGGTTACTTTCAACAAGGCGTAGCACACAACTGGTGAAGCAATTAATATGATACAGCAAATTTATCAAAATCGGTTGATAAGTTTAAACACCTAACATGAATTTCCACCAAGATCTTGTGATCTTACCCCGTGTGATTTTTTTCTTTGGCCTTTTTTAAAGAACTCAATTTTTCGGGTACAGATACCTGATATTGCAGACCTTCAAATCAAAATTGCTGAAAGAATTAACGAAATCGACGAAATGATACGACAAAACGTTTTCGCTTCTATTAGAAGAAGATGTGAGAAATGTCTCGAACAAAGTGGTGGCCACTTTCAACAATTTTTATAAAATGTCACTTGTTTGTTGCAAATAAACGTATCTCATTCAGTAAAAATTTTAATTTTACTATTTTGACATTTGTCATGTCATTCAAATAGTTTATAACCAACAAAATTCGTATTAAAGAACTTAAGTAAAAAGCTAAGACATACATATAATTTCCAAGGGAAACTTCGAGGTAAAATTTATTTGAACGCTCATTATAATGGAAAAATGGGCAGAAGCTCCATCATGTATAAATCACATGTTTAATCTGCCAGAAGTAGCATGTCTTCTAACAAGACGGGTAATTCATTTCCTAGAAGATCAGTAGATAGGCTTCGCGGATTCTGGATCCGCTTCCGCCTCCCGACGCCATTGCGCATGCACCGACCCCAGATCTGTCGTTGAAACAGACAGATCTATCGTTGAAGCAGACAGGTTTGTCGTTGAAACAAACAGTTCTATCTTTGAAACAGACAGTTCTATATCATTGAAACAGACAGGTCTGTCATTGAAACAGACAGGTTTGTATTTGAAACAGAAAGGTCTGTCTCTGAAACTGACAGGTCTGTCTTTGAAGCTGACAGGTCTGTCTTTGAAACTTGCAGGTCTGTGTTAGAAACTGACAGGTCTGTCTGTTCTAGAGAGAGACCTGTCTGTTTCAGAGTCGGACTTGTCGTTTCAACGACAGACCTGTCTGTTTCAACGACAGATCTGATTGTCGCAACGACATACCTATCTGCTTCAACAAGAGCCCTGTCTGTTTCAACGACAGACCTGGTGTTGGCGCATGCGCATTAGCGTCGAGAGGCGGAGGCAGGTTCCTATCTACTAAGACCCAAATATATTTGTCCTGTTAAACGATTAGGAATAAATACTGGATAAATTAAATATTTAGCGAAAAACGGTTTTGTTGATGCAGTTTCGCGTGATTATTCTGAAAATTAAATAGGTATCTTGCTCCTTGTAAACCCATCCTCACCACTAAATAAACTCTGAACCGCAAAAATAGGACTTTCTGCTAGTTTTCGTAAAACTCGTTGACAAAAATCCGTATGTGCATCATAATCGAAAACAACAAGATCTCGCACGCGTTGAATGTAGTAGATATAGCTGCTGTTCGCGTAGAATTCTACAAATCAGGGGATCATTGATGTTCAGTCTTGCTACAAGCCTTTGAGTGCTTATATTTGGGTTGTCTTCCCGTCTCAAAATATCTAGTTCTACTGGGGGAGTAGAAACTGATCTATATCTACCAGAAACCTCAATTAATTTTAATCCAATTTCGAACAGCCGGTTATGAAATCTTATCTTTGAAATTTTATCACTCAGTAAGAACCGATTAGAGAATGCTTCGGCATACATACACCATGCTTTAGCAGCATTACCGTTGTTCGCACGACAGTACATAAAATGCATGTCGGTCATTTCTAGATTTGTGTACTCAGGCATAATTTGAGAACAGAAATATTGACGCAAATGATAATCTGATGACAGATGTCTTATAGAACTAATTTTAGGTCACAATAAGTTGTTTCCACTAAGGCGACAACTCTCGAAACCCAAAAATCAAATTTTTCTACAAACACAAAAAGCTGACATTTTGACACGGCTAACTTCAATTAAAAATGCGATTTTATAGCGTAGCGTCTTAAAAGTAATACTTTTAAGACTAGTGTCAAAAGTAAATTGACATGACAATTTGTCAAAAATGACAAGAGAAAATTTTGAAGATATGCCAAAATGATTTTTATTACTAAATGAAAATTACATATTCCTTGGATAATTAATATTTAATGTAACAACTTAATTTGACGTGATTTAACGGTTGTGTCAAAACGTATTCATAAACTGTCAGATTTTGATCAGTATATTTTCATTGCACTTTTTATAAAATTTTTTTAACAAAAATTGTGTTTGTAGAAAAATAGTGTATGATACTCGTACATGTGTTAAAAACGCTATTTTATTTTGCTCGTAAAAAGAGTAAACATTTTACTCGCAAAATAAAATTACGCTTTTGACATTGGTATCATAAATAACTATTTACCTTTAGACCTGATTTCCAGTGTTAATTTTGTGTGCTAATTTTAAGTGATGATTTTGAGTGTTAATTTCAGGTATTAAATTAGAGTGTAAATTTCAAGTGTTAATTTCGAGGGCTAATAGTGAGTGCTAATATTGAGTGCTAGTTTGGTTGCTGATCATGAGTTTTAGTTTTGAATGTTAATTTCGAGTGCTAATATTGAGTACAAATTTTAAGCCCTGATCTTGAGTGTTAGTATTGAGAGTTAGTTTTGAGTGTTAATTTCGAGTACTAATTCAAGTGCCGATCTAGAGTGTTCATTTTTAGTGTTAGTTTTGACTGTTAATTTTAGTGTTAATTTTGGGTGTTAATTTCCAATGTTGATTTTTGTCTTTAATTTCAAGTGCTAATCTTGGAGTGTGTAGTGATAATGTGTGTAGAGTGATTATTTTGATTGTTAGCTTTGAGTATTAATGTCAGAAACAGCAGAGCAAGTCTTTTTTGTTTGTTTTTACCAGTACTATTATTAGGTATTTTTATTAGCTATATTTAGATGCTACCATTTTGTTTTTTCCGTCGACCTTGAATAATTTTTTTTTTAAGGATTTTGAAAGCTTTTACAATTCTTTATTCGATGATGTAAAAATTTTGAGTAAAATGTGTTCTAATTCTAAGTTTTATTTTTGACATTTTCAAATTTATAACAATTGCTCAAAATGTTTTCCTTCATTTTGTTGACAAAATCCTAAGCGATAATAAATTCCATTTCACACATTCTGTAATATTTCGGGAGAGATTGGTCTGGTTTCGTAGATGATGCGTTGTCATAAAACTTCTAAATTTTCCGGTTGTGTCGCATAGACTTTTGATTTTAAGTAACCCCACATGAAGAAGTCCAACGGGATTAAATCTGGCGAGCTAGCTGACCATTCAATTGCCCCTCTTCTTCCAATCCATCTGTTAGGAAATGTATTAATGAGGTATTGCCTTACTGGTAGAGTATAGTGCGGAGGAGCACGATCCTGTTGATACCAAATTCTACGATCTGGCTAATGTGGATCTTCATTATTTAGAAAAAGAACCGCTAAAACTGGTACCAATTCATTCCTCAAAAAATTCAAGTATATTGCCCCAGTCAAGTTTCCATCAAAGAGGAATGGTCCCACAATACGATCGCCGATAATCTTTGTCCATACATTTAGTTTTTTCGGGTATTGGATATGTGTCTCTTGCATCCAATGAGGATTATCAGTCGACCAAAATCGGCAATTTTGTCTATTCACAGTGGCATTCAATGTAAAAGTAGCTTCGTCATAAAACAAATTGTTGAAGAGAAATAAAGGGTCATTATCAAATTTGCATCAACCGTTCACAATATTCCAAACGCCGATCAAAATTATCTTCAGACAACTCTTGAACTAACATCCTCTAAAAGACCTGGCAATTCGTCAATAAGAAATTGAAGGTAATTGTCCGCATTTAACCTCCCAGGTAGAAAGACAAGACCAATCAACAAGTCATTGATCAAGGCCGCCCAAACGTTAATAGAAAATTCATGTTGAAATTTAGATGGGCGTATAGCTTTGGGATTTTCTGATGACCACCTGTGCAGGTTTCTCAGATTTGTAACACTACTTCTCGTGAACGTAGATTCATCTGTCGTGAAGCCGTGACTGTCTTAATATCCAGGTAGAATAAACTAGACGAGCATAGTGGTCTGCCTCAAGCAAACCGTGTCCCCTGCGATAGTGATATGGATATAAGACCTCACGTTTTAAAATTTGCCAAACTGTCGTTCGTGGCACTCCTAGTTGTCTAGCGATTCGACGTACACTGAGAGTTTGATCCCTTGTAACAATAGCTACTGCTTCTTCCTCTAAATCAGCTGCCAAATTTACTCCTCGGTCGAAAAGATAATCACGTAGTCCGCATTCCCGAAATTGCCTATCTGGAAACCGATGTCGGTATTCAATAACTGCTTGACGTGCACTGCCGTTACAGTAGCCATACACAAAATGCATGTCCGCATACTCTTGAGAAGAAAATCGGTAAGGCATTTTGAATAAAGAAAACGTGGAGCTACCGACAGCATCTTTGTTACGACTAGACGTCAGTCAAGACAGAGAGATGCCGATGGCACCAGTACGAAACCACCAGTCACAGATTCCACCGGCTCTAGGGCTGATCACCCCAGGGTTGTGGAACTGTTGAAAAAACTAGCGGGATCTACTGGTGATAGAAAAGGCAAGCTTCAATTCACTCCAACGTCGTAACGAAACAAGCATGCGTTTCAAGGGAATGTTCCTATACGACGAAGATGCTCTCACAATTTTAATGAAGGAGACTGTAGGTACAACGAGTCCTCAGCAGCACATGCGCTTGTTGACTACACTTCAAGAGTTCTGCGCAGAACACGACATACAAGAAATATGTATAGTCAAAGATAATTCCAGGAACAGCGACTTCCTGAGAAAAATTATTCCATGGAGCAAGAGAGAGCCAAACCGTTTAAAGGTAAATGTAATTGGAGGAGTGCAAAGAATTGAAGACTACGAGACTCAGCAGCTTATCATCACGATTGCCAAAAATACAAGCACTCAATACCCATCAAAGAACCAATTAAAATTACAACTACATCATCATACGCCTTCCAGAAGACTTTTGTGGATCTTGTACGTCCATTAAACCAAGACCTAGAGGAAAACAAATACATTTTGACACTCCAGTGCGAACTAACAAAATTCGTAGAAGCCTATCCCATCCAAAACAAAGAAGCTTCCACAGTAGCCAAAGCTCTGGTCGATAATTTTATACTGAGGTACGCCATTCCCGAACAGATAGCTTCCGACCAGGGAACAGAATTCATCGCTACAGTTTTTAAGGAAACTTGCTCTCTTTTAGGCATAAAGCAGCTAAAATCTACTGCATACCACCACGAAACGTTAGGCGCATTAGAAAACACACACAAAAATCTGGGAGCGTATTTACGTATTCAACTTAATAACCACATAAATAATTGGTCAACATGGATACCTTATTGGTGCTTTGCATTTAACAACACAGTGCATACAGAAACAAAATATACCCTACACGAGTTAGTTTTTGGAAAACACAATCCGCTACCCTCATCATTAACCGACGCGATAGAGCCACTTTATAATTTCGATAACTATACCGCGGAAATTAAATACAGATTACAAACAGCCCTGAATGAGGCAAAACACAATTTAATTAAGAGACAAAGTAAATTAATCAATCATAGCTAGAGAGTCAGTAAGACATGGCGAGTGCCAGTTAGATCTCTCCTTTGACTACTGCACTATTCATTGTTATATATATATATTAATTGTTATGTTTGTTAGGTGTTAAATTATTATACTACGTTAAACCAACCTTATCTGAGTATTATTTCGATGCTTGTACGCATCTGCGTATCAACGCAACAACGTAGCCTCCGCAGGACCCGGCTACATTACACACTCACTAATAAGGTGTTGTATGAACTGAAACGTAATGTAATCCTTTATTAAAAAATGTAAATGTAATGTTAACAGTCATCTGAACATTTGTTTATTGTATGATGTTCAAGGTTCAGTACTTACGAAATAAGTAAGAACCTTCTTTATCATAAATCAATTTCCAGCACTCTTTTTTGTAGATCTCCAAGAAATTACTGTATGCACTACGACACGTGTTTATTTATTTTAGGATAACATTTTATTATGCGACGTTAACAATCGCAGGCCTGTTACTGAATCGTATAACTTTTTTTAAATAAAATCAGTTTGTATTAACTTTAGGATTACCTTTTTTTTCATGATCTGACAATCACATTCATAGATCTGTAACTTTGAAACAAATAAAAATGGATATACAAGTTTTGCGTTTTTGATACTTGAAATGAAGTTTACTTTACACGCAAATTTACAAATTTGAACATAACGATGCGGGTCATCTTGTATAAATATTACATTAATATACTTATATAAAATATATATATTTTAAATTTCTTTGAAAAAGGCATTATGTGCCGAAACATGTAAGATTATTTTAAATATATACATACTAAAGTAAAACAGACCTTAAATCGCCAAGTAATTGAGTCTACTGTAACATGCAAAGGTCAAGAAATAATTACCTAGTTTATACATACTATCACAAAATTTTAAAACTGTAATATTTTCACAAGAAATATGTAATTTCAAGAGCTAATTTTATTTCTTTTGCTTCATGTGCACGATTTAAAACGTAAGGTTCACATACGTTGCTAAATGTGTGTTTCTTTAAAATGCTTTCTGAAAACACAGTAAGAATACACCGTTTTAGTATTAGGACATTTGACTCCAAATTTGACCAAGAACGTCGTCGCGTATAGTTAGTACGCCAATTTATATACAGCTTGTATACGATTATATTCAAATCTAGCAATAGGCATTGCTGGATATAACTAGTTAATAAATTAATTAAATTGTGAATAAGTAAATACTTGAATGAAATATATATGTGCACACAATAAAAAAAAGTCGATTATCGCATTTACGTGACAAATTTATCTTATCAAACATTCCACATTATTGAGCAGCACTATGTCTGCGTAAAAGGAGAATCCAATATTTCACATACATCGGAACCTAAGACGGTGCAGAAAAGAGGAAGTAATGTTAAGGTTTTTAGAGTGACAAAAAGTTGAATTTTCGCCGTGCTATTAAATTCTCCATTTTACTTTCTTTTGAAGAGAATCGCATAGTGCAAAGAAAATTTACGGCCGCTATTCAGAAATATCGCACCCTTCTTGCACAAATCTATTCGTATTTTATAATCTTATACAACGCAGTAGATACGACGATTTAGGTGCAGCTAGCGTAAGTGAAAATATTCGACCCTTTTATTCACGTCAGATGTCAATTTAAAATTTTGTAAAGCTCTTCATCTGTCGAATATGCAAGGCATGTAAGACATAATACATACCAACATTTAAATGGATTTTACTTGATTTAAAATAAGACAGTTTATTTTGCCTTATATGACGGAAAGTTGCAAACATTTTTTCTGTATCTTTTCTGTGTACACTTGATGTTAGTTTAAACATCGTTAGTTTAAATATCTTTTCCTATTTGAAACTTATTATCAAGGACAGAAGGTAACTAGTAGAACAGTAACACCTGCGAAACAACCGTTCTATCTATTTTATCAATATTATAGTGGATAAACATAACTCTGGTGCTTGGAGTACTAAAGCTTTGGTTAGTTCATACACAAGTGTCCCGTATCGTTATGTTCAAATTTTAGGAGTGTAAAGTAACTTCATTTCCAGTAACAAAAACGCAAAACTTGTATATCCATTTTTCATTGTTTCAAAGTTACAGATCTATGAATGTGATTGTCAGATCATGAAAAAAAATGTAATCCTAAAGTCAATGCAAACTTATTTTATTTAAAAAAAGTTATACGATTCAATAACAGGCCTGTGATTGTTAACGTCGCATAATAAAATGTTATCCTAAAATAAATAAACACGTGTCGTAGTGCATACAGTAATTTCCTGGAGATCTACAAAAAGTGTACTGGAAATTGCTTAATGATAAAAAAGGTTCTTACTTATTTCCTAAGTGCTGAACCATGAATATCATACAATAAACAAATGTTAAGATGACTGTTAACATTGCATTTTTCAATAAAGGATTACATTGCGTTTCAGTTCATAAAACAGCTTATGAGTGAGTGGACACGTTTTCTTTATTCAAAATGCCTTACCGATTTTCCTCTCAAGAGTATGCGGACATGCATTTTGTGTATGGCTACTGTAACGGCAGTGCACGTCAAGAAGTTATTGAATACCGACATCGGTTTCCCGATAGGCGCATTCCTTATCAAGGATCGTTTCTGGAAGTACACAGACAATTTCGGGAATGCGGACTGCGTGATTATCTTTTCGACCGAGGTGTAAATTTGCCAGCAGACTTAGAGGAAGAAGCAGTAGCTATTGTTACAAGGGATCCAACTCTTAGTGTACGTCGAATCGCTAGACAAGTAGGAGTGCCACGAACGACAGTTTGGCGAATTTTAAAACGTGAGGGCTCATATCCATATCACTATCGCAGGGGACACGGTTTGCTTGAGGCAGACCACTATGCTCGTCTAGTTTATTCTACCTGGATATTAAGACAGTCACGGCTTCATTTTAATTTCTGCAGAGCAGTCCTCTGGACAGATAAATCTACGTTGATGTCTAGCGATTCACGAGAAGTGGTGTTACAGATCTGAGAAACCTGCACAGGTGGTCATCAGAAAATCCCAAAGCTGTACGCCCATCTAAATTTCAACATGAATTTTCTATTAACGTTTGGGCGGCCACAATCGATGACTTGTTGATTGGTCCTGACGTTCTTCCTGGGAGGTTAAATGCTGACAATTACCTTCAATTTTTTATTGACGAACTGCCAGGTCTTTTAGAGGATGTCCCACTGAATGTTCAACGAGACATGTGGTTTCACATGGATGGGGCACCACCACATTTCGGAATTGCTGTCCGAAATTGGGTTAACGTCAATTATCCAAGATGGATTGGTCGAGGTGGTCCTATGACCACCCAGAGCAGCCGATCTTAATCCCCTTGACTTTTATTTATGGGGGTTCATGAAAAATTTAGTCTACGCGCAAGTTTCGTATACAAGGGAAGAGTTGTTGGATCGTATTCACCTGGCTGCCGAGCAAATCCGACAAAACAAGTATGAAATTCGGTTAAGTACTTCTTCTGTTGGCTTACTTGCACAAGCCTGCATTCAACAAGGAGGTGGACATTTCGAAAATATTATTAATTGAACTTTTTTAAATAAAGTCAGTTTTTATTGACTTTAGGATTACACATTTTTCATGATCTAACAATCACATTCATAGATCTGTAACTTTGAAACAAATAAGAATGGTTATACAAGTTTTGCGTTTTTGTTACTTGAAATGAAGTCTACTTTACACTCCTAAAATTTGAACATAACGATACGGGACAGCTTGTATAAACGGATTTGAACATAGAAATTTGATCAAAGTATTACACTAACAATATCATATAAACTCTGGTGGATTTGTGCGAAATCGTATTGATTGGATCAGGGAGCAATTGAGTAAGTTGTTATGTATAGGAGTCTAGTATTTATTTAGGATCTCCGAACGGTCGAAAAAGATTCAGAAGGCGGCAAAATGGATGATAACCACCATATGATTTTTTCCCACAGGACTTCATTTCGAGAAAATTCGATAACAGTGCGAGTTGAAATTTAGACGCATAGACCAAAATATACAGTGTGTTTCTTCTAGCATATACAGATATTGACAGTGTATGAAACATATTTTAGGAATAATATTTGCTTTGATTTGTAAAGGACATAGGATAAACTAAAAAAAGACTACAATGTTTTGATTACCTAAAATTACCTAAAACTTTATGCTTAAAAAATAAAATAACAGATTTATACGACAAAATTGTTAGTTTCTATTCGTTTTTATTAGTGTTCTAGAAGAATTTGCTCTGCGAGGATGATTTTACATGTTCAAGGAATGCTAGTTTGGTTAGTTTATTTTACCACGTAGGAGCGCCAAATTGTTAAAAGATGGACGCTTGCAGGTTATATTGGTTTGTTCCGGCCTAGCTTCGTGTCCTAACAATAATGTAAATGATTTAAAATAATAAATAATAAGGACGATGAGCGTCAAAGGTCCAAGACGTGTGTAGTACGTCGAAATAAATATTTTTAACAACAACTTATTAACGAAATAAAATAAAACACTTTTTTCACAAAACTAGTTTTAATAAACTAAATGTACATTTAATGTGCTCTGCACACATCATCAGTAGTACTAAATATATAATATGAAAATACATCATATGCAGAAAAATTTTAGGTAGGGTGAAAACAAATTAATGAAAAATTACAATGAATCTTAAAACTAATACAATTTCTGAGAATGGGTTCATGGGGAAATACCATATATCTATAAAACAAAGGGGGGCATCGGGTTGGACTAAAAGCAAAAGGATTGGGGATTACAATATAAAATATTAATGTAAATGAAGAATTCAGTACCTACAAAATAATACAAATCTGTATAAAAACAAATTTGTATCTGTATATGCATGGACACACAGTACGTATTTACCAGCTTTTGCTTCAATTACCAGACGCATGCGTTTCTGTGTAACCACTTTGTCAATGATAGATTTACGAAGCAAAAGACTGTAGTACACTTGCGGTCATGTAGTAAGTTTTGTCCTATCTGAAGACAGGCGTGGTCGGTTTTGTCCGTCAGATGGCAAGAGGTTATCTGTTGTCTTCGGATAGGACAAAACTTACTACATGACCGCAAGTGTACTACAGTCTTTTGCTTCGTAAATCTATCATTGACAAAGTGGTTATACAGAAACGCATGCGTCTGGTAGTTTAAGCAAAAGCTGGTAAATACGTAGTGTGTCCATGCATATACAGATACAAATTTGTTTTTATACAGATTTGTATTATTTTGTATCAAAAGCCTGATGTGAATTATCGCATCGACATGCAATCTATTTTTTTGCTATACTACGCCACCTGGCGACGAGTTAATGGACTCACAGTAATATGCGTATTTTTCTTTTTTATCAGTAATAGCTTTGCTATTCGAGAAGAACACTTTGCACCGGCGTGGTCGGTTTTGTCAGTCAGATGGCAAGAGGTTATCTGTTGTCTTCGGATAGGACAAAACTTACTACATGACCGCAGGTGTACTACAGTCTTTTGCTTCGTAAATCTATCATAGACAAAGTGGTTACACAGAAACGCATGCGTCTGGTAGTTGAAGCAAAAGCTGGTAAATACGTACTGTGTGTCCATGCATATACAGATACAAATTTGTTTTTATATAGATTTGTATTATTTTGTATCAAAAGCCTGATGTGAATTATCGCATCGACATGCAATCTATTTTTTTTGCAATTCAGTACCTGTTTACAAGATGTCTTAAGTATTTAATGATGTCGGTATACATGCTAACAGTTTATTATTGAGGGGTAAAATATCATTATATAGAAGATAATTTTTCTGTTTTTTCATGTATATGGCTTCCCACATGTCTAAATTTCTATTACTGCTTCTTTTAATTAACTAAAATTTTCTAAATTGAAGTTGTGACCTGTATCTGCATAATGTAGAGCTAATGCTGACTTTTCTATGTTGTGTAATTTAACATGTATAATTTTGGATAAGAATTACAACTTATTTTGTAAATACCCCATGAACCCAATCTCAGAAATTGTATTAGTTTTAAGATTCATTGTAATTTTTTATTAATTTGTTTTCACCCTACCTCTAATTTTTCTGTATATGATGTATTTTCATATTGTCTCGTAGATATTATGTTTAAACAGTACTACTATTCTATTACACAATAGAAAACTCGTGGTTGAAAAACGGTCGTTTTAGTTTTAGCTTTAAGGGTAAACCATTGAAAGCTATCGATTATATCGTTTAACGATAGAACCGAAATAAATAATCTTTCAAAAATATATTTCCTCACCAAATAAATTCCCACTTACGTGTTTATCTTCGCAAGGGATGATTATGGCTGCAACCATAATCCTGTTTATATGATGGGCAAATATATTGTTGAAAGATTATTTCTATCGATTCTGTCGCTTAAAGATAGAGTTTTAGAGGAATGTAAAGAACTAGAGAAATTCTTTACATGTTCTTGAAATTCCTCTCAAACACTTATGTGTTTATTTATTACAAACATGTATCTAAAGAATCCAGAGAAAAAACAGATGCAGTCACAAAGACATTATGCACATAAACTTTTAGAATAAAGACTGACAACATACACCATTGCATATAACCAATTATTTGAATATTCTTATCTTAATTTTAATACACACTCATATACTCATATACACTCAGGTCTCGTTTTATGCGGACTTCTTTAATGCGAATTCAAATTTATGCGATTTTTAAATTAACGATTTTTTTTTAGAATTTTAACAGATTTTGAAATTTTAGATGTTTTTTTAAGCTTTTTTACCGTTTTTAAATTAAACCAAGTTTGCATCACTGATATAATCGTTATAGTTTGTTTTATTTTGTGTTTTTTCTATGCATAGGCGATACGTATGTATAAGTGTTGTGTGTGTATGTTATTATTGAAAGAACAAACTGGGGATTTCCCTTCTTAATAACTGGTGTTTTTTTTAAATTACGGTGCAGTGTTTTTTCTGTGCATAGAAGATACGCATGTGTGTTGTGGGAATTGCCCTTTTTATTAGCTGGTTCATTTGTTTAATTACGGTGCAGTGAGTGAGTGATTCGAGTGCTTTAACATTTAAATTGAAATCAGTTTTAAACCTCAATAAACATTTCACTTTGGGAAAAAGTAAGTGTAAAAATCATAAATTTGGGTGGCTTTTTTATTTGCTGAATGTTTGTTTATCATTTAGGATATAACAATGGAGAAAAATAAAAAAAGAGACAAACGATATCCCTGGAAACAAAAATTGAAATTTTAGATCGCATTTCAAAAGGAGCAAAATATACCGCACTTGGAAAGGAATATAAACTAGGGGAATCAACAATTCGAGCTATTAAAAAAAATGAGATTTCAATAAGAAAATCCGTAATTTCAGGCACAAAACTAAGAACTAAATATTCTTCTTGCTCAAGAGACACGCTAATTGAAAAAGTGGAAAAAGCTCTCGTTATATGAATTGAAGACTTAACGAAAAAGAAAATTCCTGTTAGCGGATACATGATCACAGAAAAAGCTTTAACATTTTATGAGACAATTAAAGATTCTGAACCGTCAATTTCTAGGCCAAAGGATTTTACAGCAAGTAAAGGATGGATGACAAGATTTATTAAAAGAAATAACCTCCATAACATTCAAATTAGAGGTGAGGCAGCTTCAGCAAATGAGAGCGCTTGCGCAACTTACCCAGAAAAATTTAAAAAAATGATTGAAGATGGAGGATATTGCCCAGATCAGGTATTTAATGCTGATGAAACTGGTCTGTTTTGGAAAAAGATGCCAAGTCGAACCTACATTGCGAAATCAGAAAAACGAGCCAGTGGATTTAAAGCTTGCAAGGAAAGATTAACGTTTTTACTATGGAGTAATGCTTCAGGAGATAATATGTTAAAGCCGCTAGTAGTAAATAGGTTTTTAAAGCCACGAGCTCTTAAAGGTAAAGATTTGACTCGTTTGCCAGTTCATTGGATGGCAAATTCTAAAGCATGGGTGACAACTTCAGTATTTACTGAATGGTTTCAAAAATGCTTTGTACCAGAAGTTGAATCTTATATGAAGAAAAAAGGTCTTGAATTTCAAGTTTTGCTGATTGTAGACAATGCACCCGGCCATCCTCATTTGGAACATCCAAACATTAAAGTCGAATTTTTTCCACCCAACACAACTAGTATTCTTCAGCCTTTAGATGAAGGAATAATTTCCACTTTTAAAAAATACTACATAAAAAGCACTTATCAATTCATTTTAAACAAACTTGAAAATGAATCACTTACGTTAAATGAAGTTTGGAAAAAATTTACAATTTTGGATTGCATTATTCTGGCAGCATCAGCGATCTCTAAACTGCGACCGCAAACATTAAATGCATGCTGGAAAACTACATGGCCAGATTGTGTTGCTAGAAGTACTGGTGGGGAAATATCGACACTGACTAATAAAATTATAGATTTAGCTCATCAAATTGGAGGAGATGGATTTGACTCGCTAAACCACGATGATTTAGAAGAACTTTTAGCTGAAGAACCATTAACCGATAACGACGTTATTAGTTTAGTTATTGGAACTGAGAAAAACGTGGATAGTGAAGACAGTAATTCCGAAGAAATTGTTGAACACTTCACTTCAAAAAAAATTGGTGATATCCTCAGCACAGTTAATGCTTTACAAAATCAAATTCTTAATATGGATCCAGATACGGAAAGAGCATTAAAGATTCAATACGGACTGACTGATCTGTTTTCCGGAAATCAAGAGTTGCATAAGCAACTTAAAAATTCAAAATCGCAAAGTTTGATGACAAATTATTTTGCAAGAAAAGAAACAATTGAAGCCTCTAAAAATTCTTTGGTCTCGTCCCCTATTCACGAGATAAATTCTAGTGATGAAAATAATATTTTACCATATGATGACAATATGATTAATATCATCTAGTGATGAAAGTGACGTTAAACCAATTCCAAAACGATGCAGACAATTATTCATTGATTCAGATTAATTAATCATACATATTTACAGAATTTCCTTAAAAAATGTTTTAGCTTATTTTTTGGATCATTTTTTGTTTTTTCTGTAATTAATGAATTAATATTATATTTTTGTTTATTTTTTTTTAAACGTGTTTTGTTTTTATTGTTTAAGTAAATGAAATAAATATATTTTTGTTGATTTTTTTATGCGATTTTGTTTTGATTTTTAAATTAAAATTTGAATTTATGCGTTTTTTCAGAATTTTGGAACGAATCATTAGTTTTTATATGAAGCTAGAGCATCGTTTTATGCGAATTCAATTTATGCGATTTTTTTGGAACGCATCTATCGCATAAAACGAGACCTGAGTGTATAGTATATGGGTCACACGATGTTTATGTGCTCGTACATCGTCTAGCGAAGAGCTAGTTGTCTGTCTGCCTGTAGGAGACCCACGTTTCCGGGGTGGATCAATGGAGACAATCCTGCTTTGGAGTTGCCTTAGATATGTTATTTTCTGTATTTATATCGCATCTCAGTCGAAACAAATTTTAAAAGAGTAATAGTTAATGTAAGTAGGTAACTCAACGTAAACATTATAATTTCACTAATTTTGAAAATTCTTTCAATGGAGACTGTGGTTAAATAATAATTTAAAAAGGTATATAACCCCTTACCACAATTATTAGTCGTATCCTAAATACGTATTTCGACAACTAAGTTGTCATCATCAGTATGTAAAAACTACTAATTAAAGTCACACGGGGCACAATAAAGTAAGATAAACGCTTCCGCACAACTACTATACACTGCAACCCTGTAAAGACTAAATTTACCATGCACATTTCAAACTACGAGACAAAACACTTGTCTCTTAGAAATGGTTCTTAAACATGTGTTAAAATATCGAACAAAGGGACGGCAAAATTCTTCTCTAAAGACGGCGCCAACTAAAAACGATTTTAAAGCTACGGTGACCTACTAATAAACTAAATGAAACACCTTATGTGTGTGGAAAAGGAACAATACGGCAAGATATCATTTTTAGATACTTTACTGATTAGAAATAAACATAAAATAGAAATCGATATTTTCCGGAAAGAAACCAACGTTAATAGATTCATCACCGCGGATTCAAATCATAGTTATCAACATAAGACTGCTTCCTTTAACTTTTTAGTCAATCGGTTACTAAATTTTCCGTTAACAAAGGAGAGATATGAAACAGAACTAGATTTCATTAAAAATATTGCGACATACAATGGCTTTGACATAGAAATAATCAATAAATTAATTAGAAAAACCAAAATAAAAAATACGATCCGCGAATCCACGAGTTTGATACCCCAAAATAACCAAGAGAAAAAGTACATATGTCTACCATACCACCCTGTCACGAAAAACATTAATAGAATTGTGAAAGAAAGAGGTCTCCAGGTAGCATTTCGGTCTGAAAACACCATCAAAAGTCTGCTAGGGAATACTAAAGATAAAATCAATTCCAATTCGAAATCAGGGATCTATGAAATTAGTTGCGCGGATTGTAATTTGAAATATATAGGCCAAACTAAACGACCTATAATAACACGTTTTAAAGAACACATAGCACATATCAAATACAATAGACCGGATAAATCAAATGTCGCAAATCACGCTTTGAGCACACTACACAATGTACCGATTACAGGTTTGAAATTGATAAAAGGAATTAATAAACCCCATGAACTTGATGCTTACGAAAGTATATTTATCGCGAAAAATAAACATACCTCCTTGAATAGCGATAAATCTCCAATACCGTTCAGCTGTCTATTCACATTTTTATAAGTGGGTGGGGGATGTAACATCAGAAATATAGACATGTGGGAATCCATACACGTGAAATAATGCAATTACCTCCTAAACAATGGTTGTTGAATGAAGCATTCGGTGTGTTTGTTTCACGAAATGTAAAATGTTTCGCGTTTTGGGGGAACAGATGTACCGGGTGTTTTGTTTATTAAATTATTTATCATGTTTCACCCAGAGCCTACCGTGAATTCTATACATTATTTTATTTTGCTTAACTCCTTAACTAGGACATGCCACCTATTTATAATTAACTTTTAAATTAAATACCCACAATATCCAATTATGCATAGACCCCCCCTTTTCACGTGAAGTGAGTCTCATTTAATATGCAAAATTACCTCCTTATCACACCCAGAGACTACCGTAAATTCTATACATTATATTAAATAGCGCAACTCCTTAGCTAGGACATGTCACCTTTTTATAATTAACTTTTAAATTATATACCTACAATATCCTATTATTCAAGACCCTTTTCACGTGAATTAAATTCTCATTTAATATGCAAAATTACTTCCTACACACCCAGAGCCTACCGTGAATTCTATACATTATATTAAATTGCTTAACTCCTTAACTAGGACATTGTCACCTATTTATAATTAACTTTTAAATTTATATACCTACAATATCTAATTATTCATAGACCCCCTGTTCACGTGAATGGTTTCTCATTTAATATAACACATTGTCACCTATTTATAATTAACTTCTAAATTATACACCTACAATATCTAATTATTTATTGACCCTTTTCACGAGGATTGTATTCTCATTTAATATAATACAACAGCCGGATGTCTGGTTTTTCACATATAACGCCTCTTCTTAATTTTGTCTTTCTCAGAATTGCTATGAGAGTTCGGCCTTTACTATACGACTGTTTAACCATTTGTTAATGGAAAATGTTTTTACACTCGGACCCAATATAGATTTTGTCACTACCTGCGTACTTGTAATAACACGTTTAAATAATAACTATTAATTTGTACATTGCACATGAAATGCTCATACAATTAATTATACTAGTGTTTTGTGGAAATATAAGGTGTTTCATTTAGTTTATTAGTAGGTCACCGTAGCTTTAAAATCGTTTTTAGTTGGCGCCGTCTTTAGAGAAGAATTTTGCCGTCCCTTTGTTCTATATTTTAACACATGTTTAAGAACCATTTCTAAGAGACAAGTGTTTTGTCTCGTAGTTTGAAATGTGCATGGTAAATTTAGTCTTTACAGGGTTGCAGTGTATAGTAGTTGTGCGGAAGCGTTTATCTTACTTTATTGTGCCCCGTGTGACTTTAATTAGTAGTTTTTACCTACTGATGATGACAACTTAGTTTTCGAAATACGTATTTAGGATACGACTAATAATTGTGGTAAGGGGTTATATACCTTTTTAAATCGCTAATTTTAATGAATAAAATTACAGTTTGAACAAGGTAGTACACATAGTACCTAAACGTAACTATGGATTAAATATTGTTTTAATTACCAGGCCGCTACTCTCAAACAAACGTTTCACTTTTTACGTTTTATTTCATAATGTTATTAACAAAAATGTTTAGCTTTCGGTTTATTTTGTTAGCGTATAAATGTAGATAATGTCTTTATATATGTATAAAGTTTTTAAATTAATATTATTATGAGTGTGCTTTGCATTAGCGATGCCTCAGCAAACGTTTCGCCTTTGTTCTGCTCTTTAATTTTTTTTGTACACATCTCAATGGTAGAGCCGTTATTTTAGTTACAGGCCACGTTCCAAAACAAAGACGACACCTGTTTAACGTTATCTCTGTCATTTGGCCCCTTGTATTAACTTTTTTCATCTGCAAATAATATGCGATTTAACAAAACGCGGCTGTGTTTACGCGCATTCATTGTCATTACCGCGTTTTTTTTTTTTTTTTGTTGAGTAATATTAACTAACATTTTTTTTATTGCAAAATTTAAAATAAACAATATTATCTATAAACTTAACATATCTACATATAGTACATTTATTTACTTGTATCAATAATCTATTGATAAGGCAGACAAATACAAAAAAATAATAACACATTAAGTGGAAGAAAGACAAATAAAGATTTTATGGAATATCGAAAACAATTTAATAATCACAATAAATATACAAAATTGTAGCATAAAATTGCCCGGTATTCCGTTCTTAACCAAGATTACATAGCGAACATTTACACTGCCACAATTCGGGACAACACAGAGATATTAAGCCGCCGACTATAGTCTAGGCTTGAACAGATGTTAACCTCGACTAAACTTAGCAATAGGTTGTGCAATATTGCAAAACTTTTGCAGTGCCCTTTATGTGATATTAGCTATTAATTTTTGCTATTGGTTTAGCAAATTAAATTACTATATTCAAAGAATTTAATTTTAGGCGAATTTAAAACATATTTTTTTTTCTATTTTGCGTTCGAAATGAACTCATTATGACACCCAAAACACTATCGAATTGAGCTTCATTTCGATACGCTTTTTTTAATTTTTCAACGTTGGCGTTGTTCGAACTGAGAAATAAAAATAATTGCTGTTATTTGATTTTAAGAATTTAAGTACTTTTGACAGATATGATATAGGTACGTACTCTACAAACAATGTATGCAACTGGCAACAAGATATATTAGTTTCTATGTCACTCAGGTTTATATTTTTAAATAAAATATCAAGTAATGTTAACGAAAATTCATAAATACTATGTAATATAATATATTTCGCGAAAAGCAAGATTTAAATTTGAAAATGTCAAGTATCAATGTGACCAACTGCATGCTTTATATAAAAATAAAACTCTGAACTTTCAAGTTAAATAATTCCAATTTATTAATGTCAAAAATTCAAAATGAAAAAAATAGTATAAAAAACTCGTTTCATAAGGCCTTTTGCCGCACTCGCTCTTTAGAAAACTCACCGCTATCGCGGCTCGTTTTCTAAACTGATCTCGTGCGTCCAAATGGTGCCTTAGGAACCGGCGCTATCCCGTATCGGGTGTGATTCACCGGTGCCGACAATATACAATCGATCAATTTAACACTATATATATGAACGTTATAGCACGATGATGTTGATAAAAGTTGTTTGTTTGTACGTCTTTCAATGTAAACAGACGGAGTGTGAACTATATTTCGTCAGAGTCGTAATAAAGCCAATGAAATGTATATATGGAAATTTACTTTTAGGAAAATAAATAAAACACTGAAGTCAAATGAATTTCAATTAACTTGAATTGAATTTATAACGGCACTGATATTGTCAACGAAGAAGATCTTCGGCAACGTATTTTTCAAGGTGTGGCCCATATCTGTGTGTGTATATCGTTGTGTTAAATCGTGTACTTCGATAGTTTACCGATCGGTTAGAAGCTTGTATTTACGCAAATAGCTGCCACATTAAACATCTCCTGCAAGCATTCCATATTTTTCACACAAATCTCCCCGAAAGAAATCGTCATTAAAAAAAGAGTCAAAATAGAACACAGAAAAATATAAACATTCATTAATTACAAATGTAATTTATTTTTTCTCGGCATAAAATTTAATATTAAGACAATTAAATTACAAATTCAATATCACCACAAAACTGTTATACCGTTTAAAATTCTTAAAGAGTCTTCAAAACTATTTTCTCTGGGATATTACAAAGGTCAGGCCATTGACCTACTTATACATAACAACAGACCATCAGATGCATAAGAAAATTTATATATAGTAAATGAATGAATACATGTTTTTCAACTTTTCAAACAGGCACGGGATTTTTTGGTGAACTTGAACAAATAAATGCCTATTTGTTTGTTAAATCGAGAATATATAAATATATAATTTCTATTTATTTAGATTTAATGAATAGAGGAACATATTTGAAAAGTTTTTGTACTTAAATTTTAGCAAAAATTATAGTTTCGATAAAATATTTTTTTTTTGTAGATTCGAATTGCTGTCTTACGTATCTATTATACACTGTGTTAATTAAGTACATGCAATAACTCTCAGGGTTGATTCTTTAAGTGATTTTAAGACAAAATAGTCATATAAATATGGGTCCGCGAATGCTTTGTTTTTAAGATACAGTTTTTTTAAGGGTTTAAAAATTTTCTTTAAGAAATTTACATTTTTTTAATTAATAATAATAGTAACTACAACAAATAAATGCTAAATTTAATATTTGTGACAACTAAACTAACCAATTTTATTAAATTAAGTGTTGGAAATGGCCCCGTGAGCTTCAATACAACCATCTAGCCGCCTCACCATTGAATTACGCACTCTTTGGAAAATATCTGGCGTATTTTTTTATTATTTCACATGAATTAACGATTCTATTTCGTAGATATTCTTTACTTTTAATATGAATTTTGTACATCAACAATTTAAAGTGCCCCCATAAAACGTAATCCAAAGGATTCATATCGGGGGAACAAAGTGGCCACGGTTGTGGCCTTACTCTCCCGATCCAACGATTACGATAATTTTCATCCAAAAATTGGCGAGCCACTAGACTAAAGTGTGGTGGAGCACCGTCATGCATGTACCATATACTAAATCTTTCCATAACTGGAACCTCGTCTGAAAGTTCAGGTAATACGTTTCTAAAAACTTTTGGTATTTTTCCCCATTAAGTCTTGGTGGAAAAATGTGGCCCAAAGAAGTGGTCACCGATAATTCCAACCCAGATATTAAAAGAAAACTGTTGTTGAAAATTATTTTCTATCAAAGCATGTGGATTGTTTTCGACCCATACGTGATTGTTGTGAAAATTAATAATTGAATTTCGCGAAAAACAAGCTTCATTTGGAAATAGTATCTGACTTAAAGAATCGTGGGTTTCTTATGCTTTTACTATACAGTATGTCCACGGATCGAGGTTCAAAGAGGGAAAACTTCTTTATTTTGCATTTTACAACAAAAATGTATTCTTGATAAAAGTTTTTGCATGTCCCGAAACGGCCAAGTCAGTAGATTTTAATTTCATAAACTCAAAAACAAAAATGATATAACTAATAACTATTTTACTCAATCCATTCACCGCCCTTTTCAACGCACAATTCTAGCCATCGGCGCAATTCCCTATAACTTCTTCGAATTTTTTCGAGAGTTAAAGACGTCACAGCGTCTCTAATCCTCTCCTTTAAATCTTCTACGTTCGGAGGAATATTATTTGCATAAACTATTTGCTTCAAACGACCCCAAAGATAAAAATCAGCCATTGTTAAATCAGGGCTCCTTGGTGGTCATAACACGGGACCATTTCGACCTATCCAATTCTGTCCAAATTGCTGATTTAACCATTCGACAACAATCCTAGCATAATGAGCCGGACAACCATCTTGTTGGAAATAACACCTTGCGAGGTAATTAATCGGTAGATCGTCTAAACGTTCATGAACAAAATTTTGCAGCATATCCAAGTACGTATGCTGATTGACAGTATTATCAAAAAAATATGGTCCAATGATACCATGGTAAGAAATTGCACACCACACATTAACTTTTGCCGAATATTGTCGATTGTGTGGGATGCGAAAATTCGGATTGTAATCGCTCCAATATCTCACATGTTGAGATGCAACAGTACCATTAGTAGAAAACGTGGCCTCATGAGAAAAAATAATATTTCTATAAAAGTATTGATTACCCATGATTTGAGCGCCCATCCACAGACAAAAATACAATTTCGCAGGATCTCCAGTTTCTAATGCATGCTTAAAAATGGGCTTGTAGGGATGGAACTTCCTTTGTTTCAAAATTTTTTGAATAAGCGATGGACTGATCTGCGCCGTAAAGAAAGTTTGGGATAGTTCCGTACTGAATCCATTACAAGAAGAGTGGCGGCGTCGTCTCCATCGCGTGCTATGTTGCTTTTCTTTACATCCAGTATAGAACCAGTGGATAGGAATTTTTTTACCAATGCTCGTGTACCTCTATTTGAGATGTAAATATCCGGGACCTTTTGATTAAATTCTTCGACAACTCGACGGATCGCTTTATTACCTTTGCCATAGCATTGAATTAGGTAAATTCGTTGGTCTTTTGACAACATTTTCAATGATTATGGTTGATTTTTCTATGTGACAGTTAATTAGATAAATAAATATCGGTAATTACCATGACAACGCAACTTAATTTCTGGGACTTTAAAAAATTTTCAAATAAAACGACCAATTTTTCGATTTTTATCTTAAACTAAAAGAAAATTTGAAAAGGTTAAAGCTGACTTGGTCGTTCCGGGACAGGCAAAAACTTTTATCAATAATACATTTTTCTTGTAAAATGCAAAATAAAGAAGTTTTCCCTCTTTGAACCTCGATCCGTGGACATACTGTATAACCAATGACACAAAGCAAGTCTTAGAGGCAAATCCCTGGGCAATAAAGCTTGCACGCGTTACATGTGGTAGGGATATAGCTGCTGGTCTCTTAAAATCTGCAATACTGTTACATGGGATATATTTAATTCTTCAGCTATTTTCCGGTACTGGTATTAGTATTTACTTCAGTTTGATTTAAAACAGCTTCTTCAATTTGTACTGATCTTACCGTTACGGGCCTTCCGATAACAACAGTCGATCTTTTAAAACAGTCGGTTTTAGTAAATCATGCATGAAGACGTCTTGCAGCATTAGAGTTTCCTTGAGCCATTCCTTAACAGAAATACATATCTGCCATTTCATTATTAGTATGCTGAACCATATTGAACACAAAATACTTTGTAAGAACTGTCTAGTTGTTTACCAAATATTGGAATTATTTTCCAATGCTCACCTTGCGAACTTATGTTTATATGAGCATTTTGCCTTAAAATCACTCAAAGAATAAACCCTCAAAGTTATTGCATATACTTAATTAACACCCTGTATAGTAGCGCGCGTCGGCGTATTTCATTTACACTCTGTATAAACTGTGGGATTTTACCCACTCAAGAATATTTCAAATTGTTTTCTTCGGTACATCTTTCTTAAAATGCTTATCTTTTATGTGCTGTAGTAAGATCGATATTCGAAACATTATTAGAAATGTTTGAATACCTGTTTATCTATGACTATGGTGCTTTTGTTTATGTTTCTTAAAATACTACCAACTTTTTTAATCAACACAATACTTTGTTTACTGTTGCTACCAATTTTTAAAATTAGAAATTTACATTTTTTCTGTTTTAGGTACACCAAGGGATGACAGGTCAACAACGCCAACTATAATACTCCTTCCGTTCGGAAGAATGTTAGTAGTAGATAGAACTGTAATAAGTCAACTGCAAGCCGACCAAACCGGCATCGATTTTATGGAACTTAGTGCCAACTTGATCAGGGCGCATCACCTGCGCTGCGGCAGCACACCCAGCATCCTGGATTCGGAGACGACCAGCAAAGGACTTTCGCCAATATCTTTAGGATTCTCACCGCCATCTTACGACGATATTTTCGGCGAAAAAAACAACGACTTACCACCATCGTACAGCGAACTTAGTCTTATGTTCAGGCAAAGGCAGCTGGAATCCAGTGAGATGCAAAGTTTTAATATCGGTTCTATGACGGCTAGAAACAGCGCAGCAGTCCGCGAAACTGCTTTAGATATAAATGAAAACGAAGAGGACGTGTGTGACGTTAGAAGAGCCGAAGAAAACGAAACAGAAGAAACAAAATCCAACGAAGAGAATCCAACTCCCGTGCCTTCCAACTTGCATGAAAATGATCTTCCTCAAGTGACAAATTCTGCCAATTTCTTAGATGAAGATTTTTCTTATCCGAACTGTAAATATTGCATTATGAGCTTTGAAAATGAACGCAAGGCCAAAATAAAATGTTACTGTTACGACGAATCAATTGATTCAAATAATAAATGTGTTCTGATGAATCGTCCGTACGATGATCAGGCTTGTTCTTCAACTGTTAATCCGACTAACGAAAATACTGAGTGTTCCGCTTATGACAGTGCAGAAAACGTAACAGATCGTAAAACACGTGAAATTGTTAAAAACAGTGCTAGTAATGAATCGTTGAACGTGAAAGATTTTAATAATAAGTGTAGTTCAAACGGTAGAAATTTGGATATCGAAGATATGTGTAATAGACGAAGCTGTGAAGATATCAGAGAAAGTAGCCTGTAGTTTCAAATGTATATTTGAAGAATTTGATTGAGTATAATGATGTCGATGTTAATACAGTGTATTCAAAATCAAAACAGTACAAACATGTCTTGACAAAAATATACCATTGAACGAAACTGTTTCTAAAGGGCTGTTTTAAAAGTTGAGAATTTGATAAACTATAACGAAAGCGTTTTAAATTTACATAAACGTCATGATTTGAGATTCTTTGGTATTTTTTTTAATATTTTGAAATTTCATTATATTATCGTAATTTTATTTGATTTTGCAACTATTAGAATTGATGCTAAAACCTATCGTTTATTTAAAGAACATATACTAGAAGCAGACATAGACAAGAAAAATCCCTTGCCACAATGTAAATCAAAAACTCTAAATACGTATTTCGGCAACTAAATTGCCATCTTGAGTAGAACAATATGAAAAATAAAAATAATGTTAAACGTTGCGTCTTTGGGTAAGGTACAACCTTTGAAGACATGCTCTTCACTAAATCGCCAGTAAGATAACACTATTGTTATCGTCTAAGTAACCTTCAACTACTGCTATACTTTCGAACGACCCAACCGTTTCAGAACTGTAATGCCTTCACCGGCATCGACCAGTTGTCTAGCTGACGACTTACATAAACAATACCCTCTATACAAATTGGAATTTTCCAAACCATGAAATTCAGCGATATACGAGGAACTATCAGAAAATAACAAAAATGAATCATTTATTTAGAAAACTTCGACAACTATCCTTCAAAGTGTTCTCCATTCTGTGCAATACACTTGTCCCAGCGTTTTGTCCACTTGTCATAAACGTCTGAGAAACCATTTTTTGAGCTCTAAATTCGACTCAAATTTTCAATTCTTCTTTGACTTCAGAAAATCACATGGAACAAGGTCAAGTGAGTAGGGAGGGGTGAACCATAATTTCCACCACCAATTCTTCAAGTGTCCATTGACAAATCGCTGATCTGTTGGCTGGAGCACTGTCGTGATGCAGGATCCAACCAATGTCTTTAATTTTGCAATTAGGGTTCCTCGAAGTACGCTTGTGCTCATAAAAATTGCATACAATACCTATAACCGCTTTTTGTAATATTTTAGTTATGTAATACCGGTTGTTTGAAAGAAACATCAGTGATACGTTAATAAGTAATTTGAGGTAGGTTTCCTATATTAGTCCCATACCCTATTGTTTGATATACTCAATTACAAGAAAATAGTCAAACAAAAAAAATAGGATATTTATCTAATAATGCAATAATACGATTTTTAAATTGGAGCATTGAAAAGAACGATAACAAAATAAAATATAAAGATATAATAACAAAGAAAAATATTAAACTGTCGTCTTGTGTTATTACAGCATTTAAACGACTAGGCATCGAACTAATTAAGTGTTGCGCTAGATTTCCTTCTGCCAGTTCTTCCCAGGTATTGTTAATTGCTTCCCATAATTCGTCTGAATTGTGTGGTCGATAATTTCTTTTATACAATAATTTTGAAATAGTACCCCAAACATTCTTAATAGGATTTAAATCTGTACTATTTGTAGGCCACGGTAAAATTTCGATATTACAATAGAAACTCGATTCTTGCTCGCAATAAAAACCGGGCTTAGTGCAAATTTGAGGTTGTTGCAAGTACCGAACTTCTTCATACAATTAAATTAAAAAGCGTTTATATAGATCTTTTCAGCACAGCATTTTTCTTTTATAATTCCGTTCAATACACTTGTAAAGTTTTAAGTATTCTGCCTCTAAGCCTCTGGAGTGTCATAACATCCTCTAAGGAAGCATTGTTTTGCTCTGCCCATTCCAAGCAAATATTGAATGCTGATATAGCATCCTCTGATGTGATTTTTTTCAAATTAAGCTCCACGTCACCAACTTGTTCACCGACAACTTCGTAATCGTCAATACAGTATTCTTCAATTAAAGCTGTATTATTTGTAGTGTTCTCAGTAATCCATTGCTCGATTTCAAAATGAGTCATTTGCTGCAATGGTTCTATTTCCTGAAGCAAAGTTGTAATGTTCTGAAAATTATATGCATCATCAACTAGCTGTAAGCGTAGCTCTGAAAGAGGAATGATATCTTCATTATCCCACTCAGATGGTTTTTCGAACAATTTTTGAAACGAAGTCCGGATAGAAGTTTTCTTAAGAGCATTTCATGCACTAGATAAAAAGCATATTGCGTCTTTCAGATTAATGTTAATAGTGTGTCCACGACCGACAATATGACTTAAAAGCCTTTTCTTGTAGCTGAGTTTGGTAAGCCTTACAACATTCTGATCCATGGGTTATATTAGAGCGGTGCAATTTGGAGGAAAGCACATCACCGATATTTGGCCATCATGGCTCGTCAACTCGCCATCTTTTGGGTGGCATGGAGCATTATCCATGAGCAGAAGTGCTTTCTGCTACGAAGAAAAGAGACCTGTTTTGAAAGAAATTTTACTTCTGGTACAAATGTTTTGTGTAACCATTCTTCAAACAAAGCCAATGTCATCCAAGCACTTTTGAATTTTTGAATGAACGTGGATTCGCCGATTTCCCATTAACTATTAATTTAACTCTATTATTTTCAGCAGCATTAGAAGATAACCTTTCTTTGCTTATTTTATGACCTGGTGCCGAGGTTTCTTTTGAATGCATAAGAGTTTTTTCAGGTAAAAGTTGCCAAAATAATCCAAACTCGTCAACATTGTATATCTGCTCCTTTGATAAACCAACATCAACAATTTTCTTGTTGATTTTATTCAATAACGAATTGATAGAATCACTCTTGTTCGGCAATTTTTCCCCACATATTTTGAACCTTCGGATTCCATGTCTTTTTTTAAAGTTCGCAGCCCAACCATTGCTGGCGTTGAAGCCACCTGGCTTTTCCTGGATTTTTTCATGGAGTAACTTAGCTTTCTCCTTCAGCATGTCCCTTTTTCTTGGTAAGTTTTTTGCTCTTTGATTTGCAAACCAATTGAACAAGGATTTTTCCATTTTCGGAAACTCGGAGATCTTGAGCGTCTTTCTTTTACCTGGGCCGGATTCAGATTGTGTGATAAACTTCTTTGTGAATGATTCATTTTTCCTGATACGTGTTATTGTTGTTCTATGCACGTGAAAAATATTAGCTATTGCTTTGATAGAATACTCCGCATTTAATTTCTTTAAAACATCAGCTTTTCTTTTATTGTAAGCACTATAAAATTCTTCTTTGCTATTTTGCAACCAAATCACGCACAATTCAATTCTAGACTGATATAAAATTCAAATCGTCATCTGTTTCATACTATGGCGGGACTTCCCAGAACTTTATTCAATTCAAAACTCGAAATACATACATGCATTTTGTAAGTGGCTAACAAACACAAAAAATCTACACTGAGAAACGCATGTGAAAAAAATGTTGCAAGTATTGAGGTCAAAATTTTCGAATGTTGCAAGTACTGAGTACGTAATGAGAAAAATTTTCGTGCCGCAAGAATCGAGACGTGCAAGTAGCGAGTATGTGCAAGAATCGAGTTACCACTGTATTTTCTCGAAACCAATTTCTAACATGATTAGAGGTATGGACTGGACAGTTGTCTTGTTGATAGATCTAATTGTCATTCGGATATAGCTGTTCTACCAAAGGTAACATTACATTTTCTAAAATTCTGATATAATTTTGCGAATTAAACCGCCCATCAATTTTCCAACAGGTTCCCATTCCATTACAACTAATCCAGCGCCAAACATTAACGCTGAATCTTCCAGAATGTTGACTTCCCGTTACATATCGTTCATGGAAATCTTGAATTTTGTGGTCTGTATACTCGAATATGTCCATCATTGTAAGATTTAAATATTTTCTCGTCCGTAAATATTACCCGTTGAAAAAATTCCAAATCTCTGTGAATATAATTTAACGCGAATAATATTCTTGATTGTTTGTTTTCCTCCGTCAAGAG
Organism: Melolontha melolontha; assembly: GCA_935421215.2. Lineage (NCBI taxonomy): Eukaryota > Metazoa > Arthropoda > Insecta > Coleoptera > Scarabaeidae > Melolontha > Melolontha melolontha. The sequence continues at coordinate 49,622,996 of OW285236.1, forward strand.
CGGTTTTCTAGCTGCGGCCCTGTTCTTCAGTTCTGAGGCATTAACCCTTCTGGAAGCTGTTTGCCGGGAGCCGGGAAAGTTTGAAAGTTTCTAATTTAGCAGTTCTTATATTTGCAAAAGGGTCTTCCGTTAAATATTGCACAATATAAAATGTTGCCGGGAAAGTTTGAAAGTTTCTAATTTAGCAGTTTCCCTTAAATATTGCACAAGAGCCTTGGTCTTCTTCTTGGTTAGAGATTTTAGGTCGGGAAGACTCCGGTCTTCTACTCAGAGTTTGGTCTTCTCGCCAGCGCTTCTTAATTCTGAATACCGTGCTACTATTAACATTTAGAAGACGAGCAACTCGCCTTATTTCTAATTTGGTGATGATACGCATTTTTTTCGATTTCAGTCATATGCCGCGGCATTTCTGATAAATTTATTATGAGTGACAGGTAAAATTGGCTATTATTTTGAATGACTATTTGATCTTGACACATGTCATGCCAACTTTAGCGAAAGTCGCCAAATGTCAACGTGATATTTGTGCACGGAGCTCCAAATATTAAAAATTAATCATTCTGCAATTTTTTCTTGTCAAAAAATAGTATTGAAAGTACCACTTTCTTTCTCTATTTAGTTTAATAATATTTACAAATGGGGCAACATTTAGGTACTACGTCCACTAGTTTTGGAGGAGTTAAATTTTCAAAAACGCCAACAATTAAGTTTCTATACTTCAAGTTTGACAATTAAAAATTAATTCATGTCCATAGTTACACAACCAATTTTATTCAGATTTTCAAGGCAGTATTTATTTTTGCTTTCTTCAAAATTAAGCAAAATTAAAATTTCTATTGATTTTTGAAAAATCTGGGGAAAAATAGTATGTTAACCTAGTAGAAAAAGTCACATTTCCGCACACTGCGTTGCTAGGTCTCGGCTTGTGCCTTGACCTAGCAGTCTTCGCAGTCTTCCAGCAATGTCTTCTACTTGATATACAATATACAGTCGGCGGCTTAGAAATCGGGACACTGAAGTTGTTGTGTTGTAATTATAGCTGTTAGTAAAAGCATTGATAAACTTTAAATTTTCTGTGACACAGACATATGCTAGACAGGTAATACTACAACGATTATAAAAAATTTATTTGCGTCTAGATTTGATGATTAGTTTTATTGTAGAAGTAATCAGGAAAACAAAATAGACAAATGATAAATATTTTTGCTCCATTTTTAGTTAATCGCTGTGGCATAAAATATATTACATTTGCTACAATATTTGGATCTAAATTGTCCCAATGATGTAAAATGTTATCACGAAGTTCTTCATAATTCGTGGAATGAAAATAATTTTTTCTCCCGACCGAGAATAAAGTGTCATCTTATACATCTGACAATTGACATATATTAGACTACTTTATTCTCTCGGGAATAAAATATTCGATTTTCCCTAGGGAATAAAGTGAATACTGTAGTGAATGACTTTTGGTTCATTTATTTAAGTCAAAATTAATTTAACTGTCAGATTGACGAAGCATTTGAATATATCAATCAATTTTATTTTGTAATCGTAATACTAACATTAGATGAGTTTACAATATTTATATATGGACAATCATCTGATACCTTAACTTGGCGATTGCTTACAGTAGTGCTTGTGCAAAAATTATCTCCTTCACTGCCATTAATATTCATTTTTGCACAATAACTTAAACGGACTGCGTTTTTTTTGGAAAAAAATAAGACACAAACAAACTCGTTTTACCTTAGTTACCAGGAACTATGCACATTTTCATTACAAACTAACTTAATTGAATGACATCAGATCAATCTATCAATCAACTGTCAAACTAATAATGAAATAAATTATTACATTTAAGGTCGGGAGAAAAGTTTTGTATGTAATTCGGGAATAAACGTCTATAATCCCTCAACAGAAAATGCCCTCGCTCCCTTCGGTCGCTCAGGCATTACTTACTGTCTCGGGATTAAAACTGTCGTTTATTCCCTTAATACATAAATATCTATTATTCATTTTCTTCACCAATAACCCCCAAATACTTTCAATAGAGTTTAGATCTGGACTCCTGCAGGGCCATATTCAAACACTAATATCATTATTTGATAACCAAGTGCGGACCTTATTGGCAGAGTGAATGGAGAGTTATCATGCTGAAAAGTGAAGTCTCGATATAATTGTTGTATCGACGGTAGCAGTATATTCTCCAAAATGTCAACGTTAACTGTTCCAGTTAACCGTTCCCCAATATACTAACAAGTTCTAGGGCCCATGGAACTGATCCACGCCCACATATTGACTTAAAAAACCCGCTTCTGCGTACTTCATGTACGTATCTCTCATCATAACGCCTATTCATTGGTCGATAAACTCTAACAGGTCACCATGAAACCACTGAAACATCTTTTCGTCACTAAACACAACAGTATTCCAAAATGCAGTATCTTTATTAATAAATTCGTTTGCAAATTCCAACATCTGTTGCCTGTTTTGCTCTGTTAAGAACGGTTTGTTTGCAGCTGAATAATTTCCTTATTGATTAGCCTTTAATCTTTTTTGTGCAGTTCTACGCTACCAGGAAAATTCACTGCCTCTACTGCAGTGCTTGCGAACTCGAATGAATTGTTTCTTATAAAATTTACAAGCGTTTCATCCTGCTCCGGTGTAGATATTTTTCTACGGCCTGTTCCTAATTGTCTATTTAATGTATGCTGCCGTCTCCATTTGTAATATTCTATGTACAGTACTTTTGCCTACGTCAAACTCACTGGCTAATTGTCGTGTAGACCATCCATCTTGAAGTCCCTGAAGTATTCTTGCCTTCGTTATTTCATTAGCGTGCCATGATAAATTCTAGGAAACACTGACAATGAGTAACATTAAATTTAATATATATATATATATATATATATATATATATATATATATGTCTAATGATATTTGACACATGCGGTATATATATATATATATATATATATATATATATATATATGTATATATATATATATATATATATATCAAATATCATTAGACATAGGGAATACGTATGAGTACATACTATGTATATGTATATGGAAAAGCCGATCCAATGCCGGCGAAGACCGCGACGGCCGGCAACGATTGTCTCCGATTGTTTCGCAAATACAAGTTAGCAGTAATCATTTGACCATCGACGTAGGTACTTGTAATGCGTTCTAAAATAACATTTGCGAATTGCAAGGGACTTGCTTTTCTTATTTCTTTCAGTAGATGCAGGAAACTTTTAAGCTGCGGTGCGTCGTATAAACAAAAAAGTAATTCTGATAAAATTAAAGAATAATCTTAATAAAATAAATAAAAAAGGATTATAAAAATTATAATAAATTATACAAGAGGTTCAAAAATTCCTCCTTGCGCAGAAAAACATTGTCCTAGGCGGTCGTAGAAATTAGCTCTTACATTTGCTAACATGTCGGCAGTTAATGAATTCGCAGCCTCAGTTCTCAAGGCAACTAGATTTTCTGCTCTACCAGCTTCATGAGTATAAACAATATTTTTTAGATATCCCCACAAAAAGAAATCATTTGGAGATAGATCAGGAAATCGCGGTGGCCATTTAATGTTTCCTGTTCCAGTAATAAGACGGTCAGGAAAAGTATTTCCTAGAAATTCCTTTACCCTCACTGCATTATGTGCTGAACAGCTATCATGTTGAAACCAAACGATTTCCTGATTTATTCCAATGTTTTGAATGGCGGGAAGTATTTGGTTTTTCAGTAATTCGAGATACTTGTCGGCATTTAATAAACCATCAATAAAATAGAATGGTCACCTAAAATACCTGCCCCAACGTTCAGTTTTTGAGGATACTGAGTGCGATTTGCAAAATGCCGGTGTTGATTTTCCGAAGCCCAATATCGAAGAACAGAGGGATTGTGCTTTCCGTGTAATGGAAAAGTAGATTCATCGGTGAAGGGAATATTTTTGACGAAATATTCATCTCCGGAAATTGTCCTCGGGAAATATTTCTTGAGTTTTCGAATATTTGAAACATTTTAAACCATTGCGTTTCCAAATACGTGAAATAGTTGTGTTACTTGTACCCAATTCCTCGGCAGCACTTCTAGTTGATCTCTGTTATCAATTTCCACAATACTACAAATTAATACATCCCGGCGTTCTCTTTCCTCAATTTTTTCTAGTGATACCTCTCTTGCTTTGCATTTCGTACAGTTATTGAGACAGAAACAAGTTTCAAATTTATTTATAATATTATAAATTGTTTATCTGCAAGGTACAGAACGGTCTGCAAAAGCCAGCGCAAACAAATTCATGCACTCCATTGCAGACTTGCCTGCATAAAACCATTTTACTAACTGAAGCTTTTCAGTGGGTGGATAAAGAGCCATTATACATTAATTTTATTGTAAGCTTTCAAACTGTAACGGCCGCTGCTAGACTGAATGCAAAATTTGCAGTCAATCGGTATCGGAGACAATCGTCAGTCGTCGCGGTCTTCGCTGGCATTGGACTGGCTTTCTCATGTACGTATACATTGTATGTACTCATACGTTGATTTAACACATACGGTATATATATATATATATATATATATATATATATATATATAATACTAAATATACTGAAAACCATAAGAACAGCATACGTCCTGTTTATACGATAGAAAATACACCAAATTATGTTATACCACTTGTCTCGATTTCTTGAGCGCCGACTGTACCTACTCCATTCTTAACATAACCACTCCTTTTCTATCACGCATTTTAGATTTGATATCACCTTAACAATAAAAAAACCCTTGTAATTATATTTTAAAAAAGGTGCTTAAACATTAACCCTTTTAAAATTAATGAATTTAAGGAAGCACTTGCCAAAAAGCACAATGTATTTTTGTAACAAAAACACAATTTTATTTATAATTTCATTAAAAAATCATTTCTCCTGATAGAAATACTATGTATCTTGCATAGAATATATTGAAGTTAATTCTAACTCAAAAAAGACGTAATTATTATTACTTTTCTAGACGAAAAAAAGGAAATCAAATTAAAAATACTTCGGAAAAAATTGTAGGTATGAGATTAAGTGTTCAGGTTAGACAGTCTAATATGAAAATAAGATTAAGAATAGTTGAATTGATTCGGCTTCTACTTGATGAAGATCCATAATTTAAAATATAAATAAAACTAATGGTTAAACTTTTTTAATATCTAATCATAAAACGACGACAATTGTTTCGCCAGCACTGTGGCTTCCTCAGGTACTTACAGCTAAAGAGCACGTTACAAACTATGGTGTATTCCAAAAAGAAAGAGACACATTTCTGAACAGACCCCCAGCCCTAATTACAACTTATACATTAATTTTATGCGGTAAATTTAGATTTGAAAATCTGTCTAAAATATATAATCTGAAGCAAATTAAATTGTATATGGATTGTTCAGGGATAAAACTACAGCTAAGAAAGCAGAATTGTAAATGTAGTAATTACAGCACATGAAAATAAATAAATTTGTCTAAAAAACACATGTTGTTTCATTTAGTTGTTGAAAAAAAATGTCAAATAGTACATGTCCTTACTGATAAACATTGTATGTAATGCATAATATGCAATACAGTAGGAAATAGCTTAAATCTGCGACTGTAACAGTGTATGACAATTAATTACAATTAAAACAGATTAACAAGTTTATAACAAAAATATCTTATTTTATAAACTATTTGAAGATTGTTGAATTCATACAAAAAGGTTTTAAGTATATCTATACGTTTATGCATGTATAACGCTTTTGTTACACTTGAAACAGACATGTAATATACGTATCTGTAACTGTACACATGGACAATACACCTCGTATTTTCAGCATTTACTTCTAGTAGTAGGAAGTAGTTACAGTTATGTATATTACATGTCTGTTTCAATTGTATTTGTTGAATTCAGTTTGACGTTGGCGAAGAAATAGAATCATCACTACCACTATCGTCTGCAAGAGAAATTATGAATGGTTCTATAACTTCATCGTTAACTCCATCAATATCTTTCATCCGAGCTTCTTCTTTAATAACATGATTTATGCATTTTTGCCCAGTTGTTGCAGTTACATTATTGATAGCATTCTGTAAAAGTTGCTTAGCTTCATTTAATTTAAAAGTTCTATTTTTTGCAGCTACCTCATTTTTTATTTATGCCCACACAAGTTCCATCGAATTCAGCTCGCAGTGGTATGGAGGAAAACGAAGAACAGTCTTGTTTTTTGACTTCGCAATTTCATCGATTACATATGAATTGTATTTACTTTCGACCATATTTATTAAGTTCAATTCTGTTCTAACTGTATCCTCCTCATACTCTATCCCCTTATTTCGTAATCAATTTTGTATGTCTGCTTTTCTCCACAATGTTGTTGGTGTCTTTTCAGCCTTGCGGCTATGATACGGTGCATTATCCATCACTACGACAGCATTCTCTGGTAGATAACGTAATATCCTCAAACACTGTGGCATTCATTTCCTCATGATAATCAGAGGTTTTCTTCTCCTAAAACAGTAATAAACCATTTTCGATGAAACCATCTGAACTGCCAATATGTAATATTATCAGGCGACGTCCCTTACCAGACGGATTTTTTAATCCTGTTGTAAGTCCTTCCACAAAGGCCTGTCTATGGCCTAAAACACTTGTGTCCATCCATATCTTCTGCACTGTATGGCCTTCATTCAACCAGGTTTCATCTAAATAAGAAAATTGATCTATTCTGGGATCTGTATAATGAAATATCTTTCAGACATCTTACAATATCATCTCTCTCACTAAGAACACTGTTTCTGCCACGTTTAAGATATCTGTAATATTTAGCACAGTTATATTTAGATATATAAATATACCCGCTATAAATATTTTCACTTAAAATTTAGTTGCTTTATTAAGCGGTACAATGTTGAGCGACTCATATTTGGCAGTTCGCAGCTATTATTTATTTGAGCTAGCACTTTGTGCAGCGTGAGCAGTTCATTTTGTCGAAACATGTTGTGAACATTTTGACGAACAGCAGTTTTGACAGCCTCATCAAAAGATACCAGTACAGAATGTCTACCAGTTATCTTTTTTGGCCCTGAAGTTTTGCCTGTTTTCTTGTATCCGTTGATAACCCGATATACTGCCGGTCATGAAATTCCTACAATCATATCTTGTAAGACGGGGTATGTTATATATGTGACGTATATAACATGCAACATATAATATGATGCACTCTATAAAGTTACCTAGTACTTGAGAAATCTGCTTAATCATGTCATTGTTTCTCATGTCGGGTGTATCCGTCACAAGTTTTTTATAAGCATTTATTGCTGTTTGATTTTCAGCACTATTCAAATGACTTGCTTTTTCTCGTTTCCTTGCCGGAGAACACACATTTGTGCTTTTAGCAGCACTGGTGCTGGGTTCTGCATCCATATTTGAAATCAACAGCTACAAAATTATAATTTTACAAGAACTGAAATTTTCGTATTACTTACATAATCTATTAATCTTCAAATCGAAGCTATAAAAAGAACTAATCTACACCGCAAAATTGTTAAAGTAATATAATAATGATAATAATTTAATAATATAATAACAAAACTCTTGAAACGTTAACGTAATATAAAGATGTCAAAATATTTGACAATTTATGTCAAAAAGCGAATGTTCTACGGTGTTACTTTGCCTTGCTCTGTGCCAATAAGAAACAACTATCACTTGGGTCTGTTCAGAAATTTGTCTCTCTCTTTTTGGAATCTACCATAGTAAGTAAGTACCTGATGAAGCCACTGTGCTGGCGAAACAATTGTCGTCGTTTTACGACTACGTATTAAAAAAGTGAAGATTTAACCATTACTTTTGTTTCTATTTTAAGAATAGTTTACATCAAACATATTTTTCTCGCTGCCACTTTGATAAATTGACATTATATGCTCGTGGAACAATAACGGGTGTTCATTTGAAAAGTCAATCTAGTAGCATGTGATTTACTGAGAACATTTTGAAGTATGTCGTAAATTAAAATTTACTACTTAACCTACGAAGTCGTATATTTTGACAGTTTCATACATACAAATAAATAACAAATGTGATTGACATTATCAAATGTCATTAGGATTTACGTCTACGGAACAACAAATACATACTAATATATATGCGTCTTATTCTATCAAAATTTCAAAGTAACCTAGATTGACTTTTCAAATAAACACACGTTATATTATTACTAATGATAATATTAGCGTTGGACGTTTTTAGTTAGTTGCGCAAATATCTGTCAGAATAAATTTACGATACATACCAGGGAGACACTCTTCCCATGTTATTTAAATGTATTTCTTTCAGTTCCGCCGTACAATAATATCGACATAACGGCCGCCGGACAAAAATGAACTCTTTCAATATAAGGTTATGAATAGTATAATATCGAAATTATTATAAGCTTGAAAAAAATTTTTATTTAGCTGCTTGAATTTTATCACATCAATGTTTTCATGATGGCACATTGTCAATTTCAGCATTTAAAACTGCCACCTTGAATAAAAAACTACACTTACCTCTACTCCCAACGCAAATAACTATAATTACAATTTGGCGACAGCAAGCAATAAAAGGGGTTATTATATCCTACTATAAATCGTTATTATGAGTATTTTCACAACTAACGACAAATCATTACCTTGACCTAAAAAGCTTAATAATAATAAGATTCGTACGTGTTCTAATTTCATCTAAGAACTGGGAATATAATCAATAACTCCTAGAAAATTTAATTAATGAGAAAGGTCCAAATTTATTGAGACAAGCCGCCGTTGAAAGTTAACTGTAGTCAGTTTTGCTAAATAATTACATTCTAAATACTACCTGGGGATTAACAGCGAATTCTTAATAAGGTTGAAAATTGCTTAAATCCCTAAGCTGATAAGGACTATTCCTCTTTTGGAATTAACCCATTCTATGTATGTACATAACATTAACAACAGAGATTACTTAGAATACAGAAGGACAATTAACTTGATTGATATATGACATTAATATAACTTATTATAGGACAGAATTAGGCACTATTTTTTAAATAATTTATTTGCATATTTACTGTCTGCTTAAGTTCACAATAAAGGTCTTTGGCGATAACGTATGCAAGAAAAATTTTGGGACAAAAATTAAAATACAACTGTTTGTTCAAATTTTTAACATTAATTAACTATGTTAAAAATTAACGGTTAACATGATTTCTAAAAAATAAGCATATATTATAATGAAGCCCATGGTCTTTAATCCTTCGCAGTTTTGTTCTTAAGTGTCTCATAAGTAATTGGATGATCGATTTCCCGAATCTATTGGTAAATTCTCCTTAATTTTTTTTTTCGTTGTCTCCCATCCATTAGCATTATCTTTCTTGCTTAATAAGGCCTAAAATTCTTCGATGGGTCATGCTTAGAGAACATTAGGTTGATTATGTTCTCTGGGTACAAATGAGACATTATTGGCCTGCAACCATTTTCTAGTTTCCCTGGCATGATGGCAAGAAGCTAGGTCAGGTCAGAACATGATTTCATCATTGTTGTGACGATGGTTTATATATCGTAACAGTTTAGGCAAACATCTTTGTATATAAAGAACTGCAGAGATGGCTTCTCCTCTAACATATCCTACATTTTAAATCTGCTATCTTCAAATTTCTTCTACTATCTTCAAATTTAGTTCGATAACGTAATAGTTATTTATGTATTAAGGGCATAATTAGGAGATTATGGCACAAGGGAAAGTTTAAAGCCCTACGAAATTTATATTGCTTTGTACAACAAATATGTTGCTTTACGTTCTAAATATGTCAAAATTGACAATTTGGTGTTAATAAATGTTCCATACTGACGTTTGCTTTAATTATTAATCCATTTGTTGCCTAACAATTTTTGATTGATCTGTGCCATAAAGACCATTTTATGCCCACATTTGGCTGCTTATAAACAAGATTATGGTTCTAAAATCGAATAGAATATTTTTCATCCAAAACGACGACTCGGTTGTTTGAAAAGTGTTGAATCCTTGGTGCTCGACAACACCGTGGAATTCGTCAAAACTGCGCAGCCGTGTATTTTGGGCATTTTCTCCTTTTTCTAAATGTCATTCCCCGATCTGCAGTCATGTGTGATACGCTATAGCGTCTTCCTAATCTTCGCTTAGATATACCTTTCATTGAATTCGCAATAAAGAGGGTTTTCAGAATCCAATAAACACATCAGGGCCGTATTTAAGAAAATTAAATTTATGATGGTTCCGCAAAGACGAAACGTTGGATTAAAAAACTAACAACGCCACCTTAAACTGCATTAAAAGTTGCTGTGGAGAAGTGTCATTGGTTTTGCTCTAGATCAAATATTAACGCCAGGAAAAAAAAGTTTGTAAAATCGAAAAATTCTATTTTTTCAAAATTTCTCAAAAACTAAAAAATTTTTCAGGAAAATCGAAACGCCAATTTTTTAGACCTTTGATTACGCAACTTTTCTCCCATTTAATCAAATCTGTATCTCTTAAGGTTTCCGAGATCCCCATAGTGGCCTACTTTATCTCGGACACATCGTATATATATATATATATATATATACACAGGTGTCCTTGAAAGGAAGAGACAACGTAAGAAAAATGAGAAGATGCAATTATATAGAATATGAATCCAAAAATCGTGAGTTAATTACGACGCGAACTCCGAAATTAAAAATCTCCTGGAAATTATATTATCTGCCGCCTATGGATTCAGAATGTTTATAAAAAATACTGCTATTAAATTTACACGCAAACACACGCTGCAATGTTCATGTTTATAAAAACTCTAGAAGATAATTGTTGAGACAACTTTGTATGCCAAGGGTTCGATAAGCTCGTACAAAAAGTGAGCTATGAAAAATTTATACTTGCATGTGAATTTTTAAAAGAATATGTATTAAAAGAAAATGTAAGATGTGTGCTCTACGGAGCATTTCGCGGTCAATTATGTAACAATCTAAAACATAAATATAATCATATCGAATATACACATGTAACGATCGACATCTTGACTGAATCGGAGACACAATTGTTCCGACGTTTAAAACGGGCCTACAATGACTACTCTTTATATCATTATCGGTCCGCTTTAAATATCGGAACAATTTCGTCTCCGATTCAGTCAGTTGTCAATCGTTACATAAATAGTAGATACCCCTACTCTTTATGATACAGTCGGTCTCACAGTGGAATGACAAATATTTTATAAATATTTTTGTCTTTTTTTTTCTCGCTTATGAGAGGGAATTTTGGGAAAATATTTTTGGTTTATATTCTATATAATTACATCTTTCCATTTTTCATACATTGTCTTTTTATTTCAAGGACACCTGCATATTTAACACGCTCTTAGAAACAGTTTCCATTTTAGTGGTTCGTTAGAGAAAACATGAATCCTACAAACCTAATGTATAGTAATTATGTAAAGATATCCTAACCTATAAATATATGTATTATATATTCCATATACAAACATAAAAACCTACTACTTATATTTTGAACACACTGTTTATGAATATAAAAGCTTTGTTAAGTCAAAATAAAAAATCATATCAAATGAAACGATCATCCTAAAATTGTATTCGAAAAATTAAAAATATTCGGTAGATTATATAAAATTTAAAAATGTCAATTAGAGAACAATAATTGTTGAATTTCATTGTATACAAAAGAAATTTTAAAGCGACACCAAAAATGCAACGAATGCGTATCGACTGCATGAGAATTTTATTTATTTTTTTTAATATTTTATTGTATTGTTCTATAACCACCATAAACCTCGAGATTATTTTAATGTATATTATTTGTACTGCTTGTTTTATGTAAATATACATGTAAATATCTTCACATTCTGAAAAAATCTATATGCATATGTGGTATATATTGTCCAATGTTGATTTTAATAAAAATATTTACTTATTTGAAGTAAAAAGACATGAAGAAAAACCTAGTTTTATTTCTTTGCAGGTGCCAACATACTTAAATTAACAGTTTAGGAGTAAAAGTGAAGAAAACGTTTAAATACAAATAAATAAACACCGCCACTTAGGTAGGCAAGCAGGGGTATCACTGCGTTGGCTTTCCATTCGAATTTCACCTACCTAGAGTGTCCCTTATTTTAAAATTTTTTGAAATGTTGAAACGGTACCCTCTCATTTTTTTCCATTGGAATAGAAAATAACTAACATTTTTCGCCTCCCCGACCACGCCTTCCCTAGGTGACGGGGCTCTGAAGATAGCACTATGAATTGTCGTATGATTTCGATTTGTTTGAATCTGCAATGCTTTTGTTTATTGCTATGATGAAAATCGGTTGGATCTGCTTATAAGCACTGGAGTAAATTAAATTAAAATTTTTACGGTGCTCTACCATTTTTTACTATTTGACATAAATATAACTCATGCAAATTTGTACGCCCGCACGACCACGCCTTCCCTATGTTGCGTGCCCTAAAAATGTTCCTTTATTCTTTTATAACTTTTTTAAATTTCTTTTTTTTAACAAGTTTTTATTTAAATAAAACTAAACAATTGCATGAGGAAAACGTAACATTAAGATAATAATTAAAAATAAGAAATTCATCTAAAAAAATAAAAGTATAAAATTAAAATTAAAGCTTTTGTGTTAAAAAACAAATTTCGACAAATATTGTCATTGACAATATTTGTCGAAATTTCTTTTTTAATTTTAATTTTTAATTAATTTTTAATTAAGCTTTAATTTTAATTATATACTTTTATTTTTTTAGATGAATTTCTTATTTTTAATTTTATCTTAATGTTACGTTTTCCTCATGAAATTGTTTAGTTTTATTTAAATAAAAACTTGTTAAAAAAAAGAAATTTAAAAAAAGTTATAAAAGAATAAAGGAACATTTTTAGGGCCCGCACCATAGGGAAGGCGTTGTCGTGCGGTCGTAAAAATTTGCATGAGTTATATTTACGTCAAATAGTAAAAAATGGTAGAGCACCGTAAAAATTTTAAAACAAAAAACTTAAAAACACCTAAATGAGGTCTACTCCAGTGCTTATAAGCAGATCCAACCGATTTTCTTGTGTAGCGAAAATTGATCTGCAGGCGTCATAGCCCACTCCACATGGGGCTACCTCCATCTATGTTCTACTAATTTAAATTTCTTCATCATAGCAATAAACAAAAGCATTGCAGATTCAAACAAATCGAAATCATACGAACAATTCATAGTGCTATCTTCAGAGCCCCGTCGCTTAGGGAAGGCGTGGTCGGGGAGGCGAAAAATTTTACGTGAGTTATTTTCTAGTCAAATGGAAAAAAATGAGAGGGTACCGTTTCAACATTTCAAAAAATTTTAAAATAAAGGACACTCTTAGTCCTACACGTATTCGAAAATACGTCTATAAAGAACTTCATACTATGATAGTTCTTCATGTTTTCATGTCCTACATATTGTGAAGAACTACTCTTGGGTTCGTTTAAATAAAACTAACGGTAATTAAAACCGTACTATGTTAATAATAAAATACACTAAACACTTAATAAATATAACAATAATAACATTTATTTATATTCACATTTATATAACAATGTCTATATATATTTTGCATTTATAACTACGATATTAACTAGACCGCGATTTATGCTTGAGTAACCGTCTCCCTCTTTTTCGAGCGCTTGTATATAGTCCGCAGCGCATTCGAGAAGCTTCCGGGTCTCCTTTTATTCCAGACTCTTCGCTTTCTAGAAGCTTCAGGAGACTGATGACATGTTCGGCGGATGACATCATCGCTAGATCATCGCCTGACATAGCAGCGGATGACACATATCATAATATATATAGCACGCGGACCACTAGTAAAGTAAGTCCCCCGAACCTCTTGCCCACTCCTACGTAAGCCGACCAAGAAAGGCAGTGTTTACAAATAAGGCATATGTTTTATTATAATTATCTGCTGATGGCAAAAATGTGTTAACAGCGCCTAACCACTATTACGTTTTTACCTTTGAATAAGAAGTAATAGTCAAACATACCGTCCCTATTCTAGAAAACTGTTATCAAAATTCTCTATGGACGGAGTGAAGACTTTGACACGTGTTTTAAGGGTTCGTGTTTTCCAACAATCGAGAACACACTCCTGCACTTCTATATTATTCTACTGGTTACCGATGCAAGAAACACGCATTTTAATAACTTAAAAAGGTATAAAAACCCCCTATCACATTAATATTCGTATCCTAAATACGTATTTCGACAACTTAGTTGTCATCCTCAGTAGGTAGAAATAAAACCGTTGAACATAAGGCACAGTAAAGCTAACGTAAAAATCGCGAAGCACTTTACAAGACGTCTACGTATACATTAAATTTTAAGATACTTAAATTTAGGTCACAAGATAATAAATGAGACACATGTGCTCTTATACCCTTGTATCCTCCTTGTATCTATTCCAAGAAGTTATACGTGGTAAGTGTTACTTTAGCTTTTAATTATACACATATTGCAGTGAACTGTGCCTTTGCTTATAAATGCAGCTCACCACAAATGTCCGAACTAGTTCAATCGTCCAATCTTCTAGCTGGGATCTTCGTACCTCAGGTCTTGCTCTCGTACAAGCAAGAACCCGGAAAGAAAAATTCAAAATAGCATTAATAAAATTCACAGTTTTCCTTAACAACGTTTATTTTAAAAAAATTTAAAAAAAAACCCTTTACAGAATGTAAAGAGAGCTCAAGCGTGAATAACTCAAACTAGGAGGAAACAGTCTATATGATAACTTTACTCGCACATAGAGAAAACATAGAGAACAACAATAAAACTAATAAATACTTAAGAAAATTGCCAAATTCAAATATTTACATGAATCCCCAAACTTCCAACGTCAACAGTGACCAAACTGCTAACCACGCGTGTCAAATTACCAAATCATGCGCACATCAACATGATAGAGATTTTTTCCACCACACCTGACTAAAATGTTCTAGAAAAATCTTGACATAAAAAAACTTCCTCATAAAAATATGAAAATTTTCTTAAATATTCATATAATACTCTAATATCAAAATAACAAAATTACAGATAAGCATAAATATCAATGAATCATCTCAAATTAGGAATTTATATAAATCAACTATGAAAAGTATACTTACGTAAGCAACTCAATTATTCACCGACAAATTACTATATTTTATGAGAAATACCAGATATGAATTTTACTTTAAAACAAACGAGATCACAACCACTCGTAATAATCGTAAAGAAACTTTAATGCACAAATAAAAGAACTCAAGAAAATAAATACCGACTTTATATCAAAACTGGAGATAAAAAAAAAGTTTTTATCCCATACATTCAACACAAGAACTCTGGTACCTCTCACGAATATACCCCGGAAAATATCAGACATCGGGCACATATAGTACAACGTTTTGCCGAGTCCTCACATTTCCGGTCTAAAATAAATTGTACAGTCTCGATCGTAACAATAAATTCAAACATTATAAACATTTAAATATACACAATAAAATAAAATACATTTTAATTACATATCAAAGAAAAACAATATAATGTTCAATATAATTCTTCTTTTTCTTCGGGGAAAAGTCCATTGCAATATGTACTTTCAAAAATGTCCATTCTCTTGGATTGTTTATATTTTTACTTAGTTTGAAACAACCTGTCGTAGTGTTCTGACTGGTTTCTAACGCATGACGGGCAACACTCGATTTTTCTGGTCTATCGAATTTAATATTCCATATATTTTCTTTACGACGGGTTACAATTGAGCGTTTTGTTTGGCCAACATATTTCAATTTACAATCGCGGCAATTAATTTCATATAGACCTTATCTTTTGTATTTCTCGGAAGAGATTTAATTGAGTTTTCGGACCGAAAAGCAATTTGGAGACCCCGTTCTTTAACAACTCTATTTAGGTTTATGCAGTTCTGATGTTTGTTTTTGCTAATTTGTCAACTTTTTCATTAGCACTCTAGCCTTCATGCTTCTACTAATTTTACACCTGCATCGAATCTAATGTGTTTAGCGTTACTTTATTTAGGTTCACTTGAATCATCTTTCTTTCATTGAGCCTATAAATCCCGACTCCAATGCTATCTTCCACTTAACAGTCATTTGTGTAACTGATAGATCCTGCGCATATAGGTGGATCTGTTCTTCTATTAACTTATGTTGACTAGGACTGCGGCCTTGATTTATAGAAGATTGACCTTGCTTCAGTCTCTAGACTACTGATTTTGCTTCTCCTAGTGCATGGATGTCTAGAGGTGATCAGTTCAATATCGTCTCTAATGCAGCTATAAATATTGTTCTCAGGCTCACGTGACACTTAGCCATGCAAATCTTTATGTCAGTTAGAAGTCTGGTCAATCGTAAGAGATGTTATCTATAAACTGTAAATTCAAACAATCACAAACATCTTAGTTTATGTATTTTCAGATGTTTGTATCGTTCTTTGTATATATGTAAGTATAATGAATTTGTACAAACAAATAAAATAAAGCATTTTACATGTAATTTTTTTCTTGCACTCATTGCATGTTAATATTGCATTTACTGTGCACTATGCAAATCTACCTTGCATTGTTTGTACAAAAAAAATGGCCATAGCAATAAATAGGTGAAATTAAGGTCCTAGTTTAGAGCTATCCTTTCTTGAAGCAATTCTTAGAAACGCGATTGTATCCTCTCGGCAAAACTCCAGATGAGTCAGCTTTGTATTTTATCATGAGTTGCTGAATGTAGTACTCCATAGCTATGGAGTAATAATTAGCAATTTTAAACCTTCAAAACTGACATCTGCTCTCAAAACACTGGCATCTGCTTTCAATAACTGACATCTGCTTTCAAAACAGGCATGCTGCTGCTTTCACATCTGCTTTCAAATCTGACGTTTGCTTTCATAACAGACATCTGCTTTCAAAACAGACATCTGCTTTCAATAACTGACATTTGCCTTCAATAACTGACATCTGCTATCAAAACTGACATCAGCTATCAAAACTGACATCAGCTCTCAAAACTGACTTCTGCTTTCAACTTGGCATCTACATTCAATAACTGACATCTGATTCATTAACACTGTTACCTTATAATGCATTTCTAAATAGCTTGAACCAAGGTCTATCGTGGCTTAAGTGGTAAAAGCGACAGTCCTGCAAACTGTAGACTTGGGTTCAAGTCCCAACGTAGACAATATTTTTCAATTAAAAATTTCGTTTGATTTGCTTTGTAATTTGTAGACAGCAATGTTTACATCCCCACTTACTTTGCAATTACATACTAATTTGATATTTGTAAGTATTTCATATAAAAGCAGAAAAACTCCAATAATTTATCAATTGATATATTTAATAAACGGCTAAGAAATTATATATATATATAGTAAATTCCATCAGTTGGCGATTAAAGGTCTGGCTTTACTTCAAAGTATATATATTTAAAACGACCCTACATGTTTCGGCAATGATGCCTTTATCAAGGATATAAAATATAAATGACAGTATACAAATGTCAAATAAATGAGTAGCTATGGATAAATTATTCAAAGATACATTCCAATTGAATAATAATAAATCATGCCTTAGTATTCCAAAAACAGATAGCAAGGTGTGAACATACGTGTTGTCCGCTGCTAGCAGCTTGTGTCTCTTTCTGGGTATGAACTTGTGTGTTGGTTGCTGCTGGCAGCTTGCGTCTCTCTCTGGGTGTGTGGTTTTGTGTTTGTGTGAGCGCGTAAGTGTAAGGTTTTGTATGTTGGCGCGCTCGTGCGTGTGTTTATGCGACCGGTCATCAAACACACGCACGAGCGCGCCAACACACAAAACCCCACACCCACGCGCCCACACAAACACAAAACCACACACCCAGAGAGAGACGCAAGCCGCCAGCAGCAACCAACACACAAACCCACACCGAGAAAGAGACACAAGCCGCCAGCAGCGGACAACACACACGCCCACACCCCGCCATCTGCCCTTGGAACACCAAGGCACGACACACTACTATTCAACTGGAATGCATCCCTGAACAACCTATATATATATATATATATATATAAATATAATATTTTCGTGACCTTGGTATGATATGGTAAACTTAATAAGTCGGCGATTAAAGGTCTGGTTTATTACTTCAAAGTATATATATTTAAAACAACCCTACATGTTTCGGCAATGATGCCTTTGTCAAGGATATAAAAAATATAAATGATTTATATTTTTTATTATTTACGAAATAAGATTTCTAAATTAAAGGACAACAACATTAAAAGAAATAAAAAATCAAAATGCGGTTGAATCATTTATTTAAGTGCCAAGTAAGAATAACATGTTTAAGAAAAAAATATACAATATCACAAGTCTAGAGCCTGCCCATACATATAATATGAACTCGGTGTATATCTAAAAAAATGCATATAATAACACAATAGTGTTTAATATAAACGACCGTGCATTGATTTTCAGGCGAAACTGTTAACGACGAATGTATTTTTTCTGAAGTAAAAACTTCCACTCTACATAGGGAACTCGGGATGGTTTTCGACTCTGAAAAGGATAAAGAATAAATGCAATTAATCTGAAAAGAATAAAATATAAAAAAACTTCCTGAACTATCTAAACAGGCCTATGATGAGCGGTTGCACGCTCGCTAAAATTAAAGACAATTATGAGAATCAGATAAAATAGCTACCAATCAGTGGCCAATGACTAGAGTTGCGGGTCTTGTCCGTACAACAGAGCCGAACGCACCCACTGTAACTTGATTTACCGCATTTGTTTAAATATGCTTTCATTTTATACTCCCGTATTATATAAATATAATCTCTATTTATAAACTATATAAAGCTTAATACTTCGCATGTTTGAATTAGTCCGTAGTCGTAAACGATACGCCTATTTAGATTCTGTTGCGCGAAGAAAATATCGCAACTTTATTAGAGGACGACCGGACACGAGAGGCCGATGACTCATCACCCTGAGCGTACTATTGAAAATTTGTATTTTTAAAAAGTTTTTAATTTTATTTTTATAATTGGAAAACAAACCGGTGGTGATCTATAAAATACGAAATACATTTTTATTTATTCATTCTGTAGTTCGAGTTGAGTAAAGTAGTATTAAAATTAACCTGCCTGTAGGTAGAAAACGTCCTCTCTACATCACAACATCACAACTGGTTATAAGTGCATACTAAAAATATTCTTTTATTTCAGCGTATTTAGTAGTTAGATTTTGAGACATTGTTCCCATACACAATTGTCGCAATGTTATTAAATCTGGATTTCTATTAAAATCTGCGTCTTACTTTTGCCGAAGGCCACATCCGAAGTCACTTGGAATATTTTTCAAATTATTAATAGCCACATCTAATGTGGTTTAATCATTTAATTTGAGATTTTGATTTTCAAAATAAGTGATTAGTTTTGGCAAATTTCCGAAGTGTTCCTGAAGAAAGTGCAACTGATTTTTTAAATTTGGAATTTGTATTAATTCCTTGCACTCATAAATACTTCCAGCATATCCATTTAAACATGTAGCGAAATTTTGTAAACTATCGAAATTCTCTGCATAAAAACTAGTAGCTTCCAACCATGTTCCCCATCTAGTTATTACTGGAGAGGGACACAGTGACAAAGATGTAAGTTTTTATCAGAATAATTGAAACATACATGAGTAGGTAAACCCCACCAGTTTTGTATAATACAAAGGTATTATAAGAACACAAATACAGGTTCACTATTAATATTTTTGTAAACGTGTCAGAACTGGGGAGGGATATGTTCGGACACGTTCACAAAAATATTAATAGTGAACCTGTATTTGTGTTCTTCATCTGGTGTGAAGAACACAAATACAGGTTCACTATTAATATTTTTGTGAACGTGTCCGAACATATCCCTCCCCAGTTCTGACATGTTCACAAAAATATTAATAGTGAACCTGTATTTGTGTTCTTCACACCAGATTTTTAATAATATTTAATATTATTAAAAATACCTTTGTATTATACAAAACTGGTGGGGTTTACCTACTTATGTATGTTTCAATTATTCTGATACATTACACATGCGGTTAGTCCGTAGTATGAGTGAAGACACAAACAAAATGCAGTTTCTAGAGAGATCGCTGTGCCACCTTTGGAAGGGCGTCGTTACTTCACATTGGTTATGTGGACGGGGCGAGGTACTTCGGCTGTCTGACAACAGGCAGCGCTGAATTTACTTCTACGCTCGGTCTGGATAATTTCTGTGATGTGGCGATGTGGTTCTTTTTTGTGAATGTGTCTGAAGATATCCTTTCTCCAGCAGGGACGTACCGATGAGCCTGTAGAAAGGCGAAATACGTATCTACGTCTCTGGGGAGGAATATGTTCGGACACGTTCACAAAAATATTAATAGTGAACCTGTATTTGTGTTCTTCACACCAGATTTTTAATAATATTTTATATTGTTAAAAATACCTATGTAAGTTTTTCCCTGTAAAGAGCTACTCTCAATGGTGCTTTTCTGAAAACTTTTTTAAAAGCGAATACAAGTCTATCAACTTCTGTAAATGTGTCTCTGATATATTCACAGATTCTGTGGAGAGCATGTGCTACACAAGTAATATGCAGCATATTAGGATATGTTTCCTTTAATAGTCTCCCTGTTTTTAACACATATGCAGCACTGTCACTGACATATAAAAGTATTTTTTCTTTGTATATGTCGCCCGAATGAAGAATTTGATGTATATTCTCGTAAATGATTTAAGCTACTGTTTCTGCATCAACTGTATCTATAACGTCTATCGCTATTACATATGCGTTATATGAAATAGTTGGATGTAGTACACCAGCTACAACATTTGCCACACAGCGTCCTAATATATCGACTGTTTCGTCGGCGCTTATCCATAGGTACTGATTTGAAAGATGGCTTCTAATGCGTTCTACTGCTTTCATGTCGCACTTACAAACATAATATTTGCGTAAGGTGGATTCATCAGGAACGTTCCAACCAGTATATTTTTCGAGAAATGTTTTGGAGATGGGATTGTTGAGTTTATTTAATGGAATATTTGCCGCCATTAAAGTTTCACGGAGTTCTTCGTTAAAGTTGTCAGATTCCAACGGGTCTAATTTCTGTGCAAGTATGTGTTAGCGATGCTAAGTGACGTTTTACGTGCAATTTCTTGGAATTTTTTAAAGATATTTTACAGACTTTGCAATAAATTTTGAAATCACTGGCAATAGACATACAATCAGTATGACCCTTAATTCAACTCGCCATTATTTCATGATGCCATTCTCGACGTTGTTCCATATCATATCTCGAAAAGTAACTTAAACAATGTTCTGGATCTAAATAAATGAAAATTAAATATATATGCGTAACATTATGAAACAGACATGTAAATAAATTTACATATCTGTAACTGTATACTTGGACAATACCTCGTATTTTCGGCATTTACTTCTGCTTAAGACATATGTTTCTGCCATTTATAGGCGTCGTCAGCTAAGCTAATGAAGCAATGTATACAAATGATACAAATCTTTATAAATAAAATCTGTATCTGTATATGACATTAAGCCGAACCGCTCATTAGATATAGCAAGTTTCATTCTATAAGGTGGAACTTATTTACGAGTGACATCTTACGGACGAAAGAGACTATACCAAAGAAAGTGCCAAAAATAATACCAAAGTGCCTTTCTTTGGTATAGTCTCTTTCGTCCGTAAGATGTCACTCGTAAATAAGTGCCACCTTATAGAATGAAACTTGCTATATCTAATGAGCGGTTCGGCTTAATGTCATATACAGATACAGATTTTATTTATAAATATTTGTATCATTTGTATACATTGCTTCATTAGCTTATCTGACGACGCCTATAAATGGCAGAAACATATGTCTTAAGCACAAGTAAATGCCGAAAATACGAGGTATTGTCCAAGTATACAGTTACAGATATGTAAATTTATTTACATGTCTGTTTCAAAATGAAACAAAAGCTTTATACGTGCATATAACGTATAGACATATTTAAAACATTTTTGTATATGTATGCGTAAGTTATTGAAATTTAACGAAATTCACTGGACACTTATGTCAAAATAATTGGGAGACGCAGATTCGATGAAACGATACTAAACAGGATCTATTACAAAAAATATGTATGTAATTAACAGTTAACACAATGAAAAAAGAAACTAACTCACCGTACTTTATTTATCTTACGAAATATAAACTAATAAATAAAATAAATTATAAAAACCCCTCAGCCTTCTATATGCGCCCATGAAGAAATGAATTTCACTGTAATATTGAAGTAATTGCGTCACAATTTAACGACAAAAGATAGATGTGCTGTTAACCGAATGAATAGTGCTATTCAATAACTGCATGTTGTACTTAGCGATGTTATAGACTTTATATAGTTCATCGTAATTTCAGCCTGATGCGTCCGGTCTCTAGTCATAACTTCTGTATTATTAACGAATAGATCATAAACAAATAGAGCCTTCCAGAAAGAGAAAAGCTATTTGTTGAGAAAATAATTAAGATAGTAAATACGAGCCATGCGCCATATGTTTTCGGCCTCAGAGGTTTATACATGTACAAACGTATTCAAAATGTGTTCTCATAGTTTGCATAGTTTTTAAGCTGAACATATCTAGATCGTCCAAGGAACAGGAAAAAAGTCGCTCAAACGATTGAGGTGCCAAAACTTGGTTTATAGATGGATCACAATCCAATAATCGGGGCATAGGTGCAGGTATATCTGGAATGTACCCTAGAGGGAATATATTAAGTCTGGGAAAATATACGACTGTTTTCCAGGTTGAATTGTTTGCAGTCTTAGCCTGCGCCGAGGAAATTCGGGAAGCCGGCTGCACTGACAAAAGATTAACATAATAACTGATACTCGGGCGACTATTAAAGCTATTATAAACTCATCTACCAAATTTAAACTGGTATAAATAGAAAACCACCTAGTGGAGGACTAATTATGATCAAAGTATTGAAAAAAAGGAATCGCAAAATTTCAAAATAACCTTTGCAGTGTTTTTCAACCTGTGGGTCGCGACCCCCTGGGGGGTCGCGAAGCCTCTGTAGGGGGGTCGCGAGAGGTCCAGAGAACTCAGTAAAAAAATCAATAAATTTTAAAAAGGTAGATATATTAAAAAAAGTTAACAAAATGATACTCGTTATGTTATTTATACAAACACATTAACAAAAAATAAAATCTTCGAGTACTCGTTCATTTTAATGTGAAGGTTGCGCTTGAGTTTGTTCAATCAATTTCTCCCATCGTGGATCCGTTTTTGCAACTTTAAGTATTAAATCGTTTTCCAAATTTAAGCGATTTCTTAGTTTACTTTTTATTTGGGCCATTGATGAAAATGCCAACTCGCACAAGAACGAGGTAGAAAATGGAACCAAACACTTCAAAGCCTATGTTGTTAATTCCGGGTATTCTGTTTTTCTTTTTAACCAAAAGGTATCCAAATTTTCAGACTTGAATTCCAAGTGTAACATCCCATCGGCAGATAATTCCAGCAGATTCTCTTTGAGCTTAGTTATAAATTTGCCTCATTTATAGCTGCATTTAAAAACGGATTTAAGATCCATCTTTGCCCAGTGTTATCCGATATCTCTTGCACTGAGAAGTAATTCTTTCTTCAAATTATCTAACACCATTTTCATACCAGATATATATGAGTTGATGTTTATCTCGCTTCCGACTTCTTCAATGAAAGACTTCAATGTGTCGACGAAAGTGAATCAAAGTTGTTTTGATTTATAGATGATGACCACAATTCAATTTTTTTTATAAAGCCATGGAGCTTTTGCTGTAATGACATTTTCATCCTGTCCTTGAAGACTTTTATTCAAGTTATTGAAATGCTCAATTAAGTCAGAAAGAAAATCCAATTTCAAAAGGAATTTCGGGTCAGAAATGAATTCAGAGTAATGTGACTTGGCTTGTTGTAAATATGCTAATAGTTCAGCGCGAAGTTCCATAACTCTGGTCAGTACTTTGCCTTTTGATAACCACCTAACTTCTGTATGGTAAAGCAAATTGCGGTGTAGTGCCCCCAAATCTTCACAAATGATTAGAAACAATCGAGTCTGCAACGCTTTTCCTTTAATAGAATTTACAATGTTAATAATAATATTTAGAACTTGACTGTATTAGTGTGGCAAAGTTTTGGCTGCAAGAGCTTGGCGATTGAGAAAGCAATGCATCCAACAAGCGTTTGGCATCTATTCTTTCAGTCTAGCAATAAATCCACTTTTCGCACCAGTCATGGCTTTTGCTCCGTCACTACGAATAGCAATGCATTTTTGTGCCCAATCGATATTCATATCTTGCGTAGCTTCAAGGAACGTGTCATGCAAGCACTGACCTGTAATATTTTTGGGTAGTGCCTAGCAAAATAGTATTTCTTCCATTAATATTTCATTGGATTCAAAACGCACAAAAGCTACAAACTGCGCACAACCCGCAATATCCGTTGATTCATCAAATTGCAGGACACAAAAGAACTTTTCTTAATTTTTTCTATGACTTGATCACGAACGTCAGTCGCCATATTGCTTATCCTGCGTTGAATGGTATTGTCAGAGAGAGGTATACTTTTGAGCTTTTCGACCTCTTGCTTGCCAAACATAATCTCTGCTATATCTAAAGCCGCTGGTAAAATCAAATTTTCGGCAATACTGTGAGGTTTTCCTGCTTTAGCCACACGAAAAGCTACTCGATAACTAGCGAGCAACGCTTTCTCATTTAGGTTGGACATTTGTCCTATAGCAGATTTTTTATGTTCAAGAGCTTTTAATTTTCGCTAATAGGATGTTTTCTGTTTAGGTGGCGTACCAACTTCGATGGCTTCATGCTTTCTCTTGACAAAGTTTCAAAGCAAATTACGCACTGCGGTTTATTCTCAATCACAATAAACCCAAATTTCAAATAATTGTCGTCATAAAGCCGTTTTTTCTTTATTCCACTACTGCCGCTAGACTTAGACGTTGATGGTTCTGATGATCTTTTCAGGAATTTATTCATTTTCAATTATAACAACTCAAATAAATACGTAAAACAAGTGATTCCCGCTCTTCAAACAACTAAACAGCAGACGACACGACCACTTGCTTCGCGGTCTTGCACTCAACTGCCGTGGCCGCGGTCGACCGCCCTATTTATAGGCCAGCGCATTCTAGCGAGAATCATCTCGAAGCGTAACGAAACGTCTCGAAACTTGTGGACCTATAGCGCGGGCCATGGAGCGCGCGGGGAATTATCAGTGCCATCCGTTGGTAACACTCGGAACCTGTACTAGTTCCGAGTGTTACCAACAGATGGTGCTGGGAGTCTCGGCCCTATCAATATATTTGTATTTGTTTGTTAGTTATCAATTGGCCACGTATTCGATTTAAAATTATATGTTTTACGTACTTAATTGTATATTTATATCCGAATCCTAATAACTCAAACGCCTAAAATTTTTGTATGGATTAAATATTTTTAACATATATGAAAAAAAAGGGTTGCGGGTCGGGAAATATTTTATGATACTAGGGGGGTCGTGTCATGAAAAGGGTTGAAAAACACTGCTTTAGGAAATAACCGAAATAAATGGATAACTTCCTGGAACCAGAAAATGAAATTAGATAGAAATTTCATATAATAGAATATATCTAGATCTGCATTTAAAACTAGAACTGGATATTCAAAAATTTTAATAAGTACTAATTATCGATGTAGATACCACTAAAGACCGAAAATAATAAAATACTTACTAATTAGTTAAGAAAATAAAAACTGCATTTAAAGAATTAACATACTTACCCGATAAACATATCCTTGAAGTTCAATATTCTTGCTTGTGGACCCTTATCCAAATTGTTCATTTTGTTCATATCTTCATCGGCCAATTCGAAATCGAAAATATCTATATTTTGACGAATGCGTGCTGGTGTCGTACTTTTCGGTATGGCGACCAAACCTTTCTGTATAATATGACGTAACAAAATTTGAGCCTCGGTTTTACCATATTTCTTCGCCAAATTCTTAACAGCTGGGGTACCCAAAATATCGGGTATATCGATACTGTAAGCATATAAATTATGTTCAGACACTTAAGGTAATACACTAAAAGCTAGGTGTACTTTTTCATTTGTTAATATACGTATTATAATAATTATTATTATAATTATATATTTCGTTTCATCAGACAAAAAGCATAGAGTATATCAAATATAAAAATATACACGATATCCTTGAAATAAAAAGACAACGTATGAAAAATGCAAAGATGTGATTATATAGAATATAAATCCATTATATTGTGAGTCAATTACGACGCAAACCCCAAAATTAAAAACTCCCTGAAAATTGTATCATGTTCCGCCTATGAATTCAGAATATATATAAATAATAAATAATTCTATTGAAGTTACACACACACACACACAATGTATGTTTACATACGTAATAGCTATCGATGTTATAAAAACTATAACATCCTCTATACTAAGGTCAATACCTCGTACAAAATCAGCTGTTTATACAATAAAGTGAATTATTAAAAATTTAGATGTGCGTTACATTAATTTACAAACCTATTCAAAAATAGTACTAAAAATAGTTTGTGGACTTTCAGAACTGACATCATTTTATGTGTGCTACATGAATGTTTTTTTTGTTACGAGAAGTAGAATATATAAAATAATATCGATTCAGAATGCCGCTATTGTAAATTTAAAAGAGACAATCTGCGGCAATATTTATGTTTATACAAACGCTAAAAGATAACATTATGCATATATTTTCTATGGTAAGGGTTCGTTAAACTGGCACGAAGGTCAGCTGTTTAAAATTTATGTGTTTTAAAGACGATGTATTAAAAGACTATGTAACGGGCATTTATCGTCCTGTTTGGTAATAATCTATCTTTAGTCGAAGAAGTATATGTTACACGCATCGAACGTACATAACGATCGACAACCATACTAAAATTTAGTAAATACAATTTCGAAATATCAGAAAAGTTATGCTTATTCTACAGGAACGGATCTATCTATTTCAATGTTATCGTACAGGTGAATTATCTATTCCAGCGGTTATGACTATTTAATTTGAAGTTTCCAAACACAGTATTGAATCAATTTACATTTTGCTTCTGATTATACAAAAAGGAACAGTATGAACCATATAAAAAATAATTTTAAGGGGGGTTAAGTATGTCTATTTTCAATATAAATAAACGAATATTACCTGATTACGTACGCAATCATTAAAATATACTGTTTCTTACTGTGCATTATCTTGTTTAGTCTTTATTATAATAATTGCGTTTATATACGAAAACGTATAAAATTCCTACCTCCAAATGTGAGATTAGAACTATTTAGAATACATTTATGTATTCGTTATGCGCTGTGAGTTGGGCTTCTTGAGCTTGACGGCGATGCGACGTTGCTACTGCACCTCTTCAGCGATTCAAATATAATTGACAATTTGGCCCAGTTACTTAATTAATGAAATAAAAGATCGTCCACTAATTAACTTCATATATGCCAACCATGGTTTCGATGTTATGTATCTCGTCAGTACCTACTGCTTCTATATTTTAGTGATTGTCATCTTGTATGTAGCAAAGTATATACACGTTTGGCCCGTTTTTACCTTAAATGCGAGCTACAAGTCCATGTATATAAACGAACGTAGTTGCCAAGTTAAATACACAAGTGCGCAAGTACTGCTCGAGAAAAGTAGTGGGAACCCTTAAAGACAGGTCGATACGATCATTTCGATCATAAGAGACCAATATTGTTCATGTTGGTGGTTGTTTTCTTAATTTTTATATTATTATTCACGTTCGTGATATTCTTAATAAGTATCTGAAGTTAATATTATAAGAATTACCTACTTCACATTTATTAATTTTATTGTTGAATTTAATTTGTTTCTAATTGGTAGTTATATTTTGTATTATTTGATTTTGGCCTGTTTTTATAGTTTTTATTCAATATGATGGTTTATACAAACGAGGAAAGGATACAAATTATTAAGTGGTACTACTCTGGTAGTACTGCTCAAGAGGTAGTAGGGCGATTTATTTTTTCTTTCCAAAATAGACCTGTGCCTACAATACCAACAATAATGAGTATTGTTCATAAATTTGAAGCTACTGGGCGTATGCAAAATTGTCGAAAATGTATAAATAAGGTACCTAGAATGCGCGTATTGAATGAAGGAAGAGAAGAACGGGAAGTTTTAGTATGTAGCGCGGTTGAACATAATGAACCATGCTCATCGTGCCAAATTGCCGAACAAGTCAATATACCAGCGAGAACTGTAAGAAAAATCTTGAATAGGAAAGGATACGTAGCTTTAAAATTCAAAAACGTCAAGAAATATTTCCTCAGGATGAATCAAAACGCGTTGCATTTTGCGAACAGGTTATGGAGAAGGTCATTGCCAATAACAATTTTATTGCAAATATTTTGTTTACGGACGAATCATCCTTTTATTTACATGGGCGTCATAATCCAATAGCTACTAGATATTGGTCTAAAGCAAATTGTCCTATCTATCCACCTCTGCGTACCCAGTATCCCCAAAAATTGAACGTGTGGACCGGAATTTTGGGGGATCACATCATTGGTCCTTTTATTATTGACGGCACTTTAACAGCAGCTAAATATTTGCAAATGCTGCAAAATGAAATTATACCAGCTCTTCGTGCCCTTGAGGTTAATTTTGACGATATCTGGCTCCAGCAGGATAACTGTCCTGCCCATACTGCTCGTCTGGTTCAAGCATTTTTAAGGGAAACATTTCATGAACGTCTAATAAGTTCCGTTGGTACAATTGTTTGGCCGCCACGATCCCCCGACCTAACGCCCCTGGATTTCTTTTTTTGGGGGTATGTAAAACAAACCCTGTATAGTCATCAGCACAATCGAGCACGTAATCTTGGGGAACTACAACAAAAAATTGTTGATTGTGCAAATACGATAACCCCGGAAATGTTTTCGAATGTACGAAATAATTTTTATCATAGACTTGCGTACTGTCAGGAGCAAAGAGGTGGATTATTCGAACATTTGATTAATTGAGAAGTTTTAATTTGGTTTTTCAAGAATTCCGTTTATTTTAGAAGTATATTTTAATTTCCATTATTTAGAATTATTCTTTTAGTTTATCGTACTCTTCCTATTTCCCCAGAAATTATATTTATTGAATTTTTTCATTTTGTTTTCCAATAATTTTCTTTATTTTTTTAATCTATTTTATTTTAAAATTTATTGCCTTTAGAAGAGCATTTTTTTTTCTCTTACTTCAATACGTCTACTTTGGTAGTGTTATACATTTACTATTTTTTACAGCTTGTATTTAATGACTATTTACCTAAAAGATTCTCAAATTATGTTTTTTGCGCTCGTTGTTAACAATATTGTACATGTGCATAGCTGTATACATGTGCATAGCTGTATAGCTGTATCACTATTACGGAATACATTCATATTCATTTGTCAATTCTCCAACAAAAGTACTGGTAAAATTAAAGTACGTTGTCTATCACATCTGCTTCGGCAAACCACTAATCTAGAAGAACATTTTTATTTCTCTAAAGGTCTACTCGCCGGCTCTCGTATGTATATTTGTTAGGTAGGTACGGTTTGGCAACTTCTCACGCCTTATGTATGGGAAGCCGCATGCAAGATGATTGTAGACCGAACCTGTATGTCGATCTTATTTTTAAGATCATGATCATGATGGTGAATGTATGTTGAACAAAATTAGAAATATGTTACGACGTTCAACTTTGTTGAGGCTCACTCCTTGTGTCCTTCACTGATGTCTGATAAGATTATTACAAAATACGGGGTGCCCCAGGGTACAATGTTAGGTCCACTATGTTTATTCTGTATGTTAATGGTATAGTCAAAGCGGTTGATAGTTGTGAAATATGTATGTTTGCTGATAATAGCATGATCTATATAGTTGGTGATGATATTAGGGAGATGGTGGACAGCATGACCGTCAAATTAAATAAACTGTATAAATGGGTACTTGAGAATGTGAGGCACTGAATTTAAGTAAAACTAAGTTCATGATAATTGGTACTAAGATTCCTAAATTGAATTTTAATGATATAGATTTGTATATGGACTCAATGCAAATAGACAGAGTTGAGAATTTGAAATATTTGGGGGTAATATTGAATACTAATTTAGATTTCAAAACTCACGTTCAATAAAATTTCTAAAAAGATATTTTTCTTAAATAGATTAAGTCATAATTTGTCACTGTATGCTAGGCTGTTGTTGTTTAAGTCTTTAATAGCACCACATTTTTATTTTTACTCTGCCATTTTATTTAGTATAAATGGGAGCAACTCCAAAAACTGCAAAATAAGGCTTTGAGAATAGTATTAAAATGTAATAGACATACCACAATAATCTAATGCTAGAAACTTTTAGTTTATTAAGTGTAAAATAATACATAGGTAGTATATAAGACAATGGTTTTCATCTATGAAATTAAAATTGGAATAATGCATCCTTACTTAAGTTCTAAATTAACAACGGTCGATCAAATTCACAACTACGAAACCAGAAATGCCAACGATTTCTATATTAAAAGCCAAAATAGGGTGCAAACAACCAAGAATGTGTTTATGAACGGACTGAGCTTACCTACACATATGAAATCTAGTGGTAGTTTGAGTAGATTTAAGATCCTTGTGATAGAATATGTTAAGAAAAACTTTTGGTTTAAATCTTCTGAAGATGGTTATATTATTTTTCTAACTTTCTAATGATTTATATTTTTCAAAATTTATTGTTCATGCACACAAGTGTCCCGTATCGTTATGTTCAAATTTTAGGAGTGTAAAGTAGACTTCATTTCAAGTAACAAAAACGTAAAACTTGTATATCCATTTTTATTTGTTTAAAAGTTACAGATCTATGAATGTGATTGTCAGATCATGAAAAAAAGGTAATCCTAAAGTCAATAAAAACTGATTTTATTTAAAAAAGTTCAATTAATAATATTTTCGAAATGTCCACCTCCTTTTTGAATGCAGGCTTGTATCCGTAAGCCAACAGAAGAAGTACTTATCCGAATTTCATACTTGTTTTGTCGGATTTGCTCGGCAGCCAGGTGAATACGATCCAACAACTCTTCTCTTGTGTTCGAAACTTGAGCGTAGACTAAATTTTTCATGTACCGCCATAAATAAAAGTCAAGGGGATTAAGATCGGGTGATCTGGGTGGCCATGCAATAGGACCACCTCGGCCAATCCATCTTGTATAATTGACGTTAACCCAATTTCGGACAGCAATTCCGAAATGTGGTAGTGCCCCATCCATGTGAAACCACGTGTCTCGTCGAACATTCAGTGGGACATCCTCTAAAAAACCTGGCAGTTCGTCAATAAGAAATTGATGGTAAGTGCATTAACCTCCCAGGAAGAACGGCAGGACCAATTAACAAGTCATCGATTAGGGCCGCCCAAACGTTAATTGAAAATTCATGTTGAAATTTAGATGGGCGTATAGCTTTGGGATTTTCTAATGACTACCTGTGCAGATTTCTGAGATTTGTAACACCACTTCCCGTGAACGTAGATTCATCTGTCCAGAGGACTATTCTGCAGAAATTAAAATGAAGCTGTGACTGTCTTAATATCCAGGTAGAATAAACTAGACGAGCATAGTGGTCTGCCTCAAGCAAACCATGTCCCCCGCGATAGTGATATGGATATAAGCCCTCACGTTTTAAAATTCGCCAAACTGTCGTTCGCGGCACTCTTAGTTGTCTAGCGATTCGACGTACACTGAGAGTTGGATCCCTTGTACCAATAGCTACTGCTTCTTCCTCTAAGTCTGTTGGCAAATTTACTCCTCGGTCGAAAAGATAATCACGCAGTCCGCATTCCCGAAATTGTCTGTGTACTTCCAGAAACGTTCTGTAATGAGGAATGCGCCTATCGCGAAACCGATGTCGGTCTTCAATAACTGCTTGACGTGCACTGCCGTTACAGTAGCCATACACAAAATGCATGTTCGCATACTCTTGAGAAGAAAATCGGTAAGGCACTTTGAATACAGAAAACGTGTCCACCCACTAATAAGCTGTTGTATGAACTGAAATGTAATGCAATCCTTTATTAAAAAATGCAACGTTAACAGTCATCTGAACATTTGTTTATTGTATGATATTCATGGTTCAGCACTTACGAAATAAGTAAGAACCTTCTGTATCATAAATCAATTTCCAGTACTCTTTTTTGTAGATCTCCAAGAAATTACTGTATGCACTACGACACGTGTTTATTTATTTTAGGATAACATTTTATTATGCGACGTTAACAATCGCAGGCCTGTTATTGAATCGTTTAACTTTTTTTAAATAAAATCAGTTTGTATTGACTTTAGGATTACATTTTTTTTCATGATCTGACAATTACATTCATAGATCTCTAACTTTAAAACAAATAAAAATGGATATACAAGTTTTGCGTTTTTGTTGCTTGAAATGCACTACTTTACACTCTACTTTACACTCCTAAAATTTGAACATAACGATACGGGACACTTGTATAGCAGTTGCTAATGAAGTTATTAAAATCCAAATTTAACTAAATCGACAAGTACATCGTCTAACAAATATTTACCCTTTCGATAACAATTTCCCTAGTCCTGGAGAGCCTAGCGGAGAATACGCAGTAACGACGATACCATGCTCCTTACAGAAATCCACTAATTCCTTTTGCTGGAAATAGGCATGCAATTCAATTTGTAAGCTCTGTGGAATCACGGTGCAATCGGCCAGTATTCTCTCAATTTGCGATATTTTGAAGTTAGATATTCCTATGGACC
This sequence comes from Melolontha melolontha, assembly GCA_935421215.2. Classification (NCBI taxonomy): domain Eukaryota; kingdom Metazoa; phylum Arthropoda; class Insecta; order Coleoptera; family Scarabaeidae; genus Melolontha; species Melolontha melolontha. The sequence continues at coordinate 49,655,948 of OW285236.1, forward strand.
TCGTCAATCCGTCTTGTAATTGCTCTTCCATGGCCTGAAAAATATAATTTCACTCTAGCGATTTACATAAAACTGAAAAATTTTAATCTTAGTTTTACAAGACAAGAAGAATAAATATGAAGTTAAACACTGATTGCTAAATTTCTATATTTAGAAAATGTTACTTGATGTCCTATTTGTAACTCATTTACTATTTTGTAATAACTTCTTTAATATTTGAAGTTCGAAATACGTTTTCATTTAAGATTTAAATACGTTTACTAAATGATTAGGGAAGCAATTTCTCTTGTGTTTGTTAGATTTAATCGAATTTGTTTAGTTGTCAGATTTTGCAAAAAATATTATATACTATTATTTTTATGATTTTCATATGCCCCACGTTGGGCACTAAAAATATTATAAAATGATAATGCAAATGAGTTACAAAATATACCTCACGTTGAAGCCAAAAATAATATGTACTAAAATTTAATATGTCTGCACCACATTTAATGTCATTGGATACGTCGAATACACAGAGTACGACTCAGAAATAGTCGATATAATGCTTGAATTCAAAGGCAACAATTATGTATGTCGGTAGGTATTTATTTGCACGCTTCTCAAGCGCTCTTTATTCTAAATAAAGGGACTATTCTGGTTAAAAATTATCTTAAAGAAACATTGGTTTTCAAATAAAAATTCTTATTCCCCCGAAAATAATTATTTCAAAATACTACAACAAGGAAATAATCCTTTTCATTCGAACAAATGAATGAATGAAATAAATACAACATATCATTCAATAATGAATAAAAGCGATATCTATTTGGTTATTTGCTTATTTCTATGAGTTTAAAACAGTGGGGCATCTTGAGTGAAGGGTTTGTTTCTGTTTTTGCATTTAAAATTTGAAATCAGTATCCTATATCGGTTCTAGAAGAACACATACATAGGTGTCACTTGATTTTGTTTAATTAATATACCTAGTGTTAAAATATGGCTAGTGACAGTGACTGCGAACAAGCTGGCCCAAGTAATATAGCAAAAAAAATAAAATATTCCCAAAATTATAAGGAAGATTGGGAAAAGCTGGAAGACTTTGAGAGATGGCTTTCTAGAAGTAAAAAGGGAAAAAATTTTGAAAGATGTAAGATCTGCAGTAAAGACATTAATATTTCTAGTGGAAAAGATTCTCTAATGAAACACAGTCTTTCGATAATTCATAAACATACAGCAAAGATGATACGCAAACAGCCGCGTTTAACCGAATTTTCAGCAGGTATGGCTGAATCGGCGCAAATAAAGAATAATATTGCCGAAGGTAGGATATTTAAATTATTTCATGTTTACAAAAATTTTAATTATCTTGGTTTTAGCCGAGATCCGCTTGTCTGCATTTATTGCAGAACATAATTTGTCCCGATTCAAAGATTGCTCAAGGCATATCGTGCGCCAGAAAGAAAACCACAGCTATTGTTCGAAATGTCATAAGTGCTGAATGTTTCGAAAATATATGGAGGATATTAAATATAATAAATTTCCCCTTATTATAGACGAGTCTACAGATCGATCAACGATAAAACATCTTTGTCTCGTCGTCAGGTATGCAAAAGACAATTTAATCAGAGACTGTTTTTTTGCTCTTGTGAAATTAGATAGCGCGAATGCGAAAACTTTATATAATCATGTTATAAATACATTTGTCTCAAATTCTGTTCCTTATAAAGATAATATGATTGGCTTTGCTTCTGATGGAGCAAATGGAATGATGGGAAGACATCATTCCGTTACAACATTACTAAAAAAAGATATACCGAATTTATTTGTCATGAAGTGCATCTGCCACTCATTTCACTTAGTCGCTTCATACGCATGCGAAAAATTGGCAAATTTCCTTGAAAACTTAACAAGAAATATTTTTAATTACTTCAACTCTAGTCCAAAAAGAATCAGCGAATTCCAAGAGTATCAATTATTTTGCAATGTTAAAATCCACAAAATTTTACACCCGTCCCAAACCAGACGGTTATCGGTTGATTCAGCTATTAAACGAATTCTAGAACAATACAATCCCCTCAGATTATATTTTACAACTGCTGTTGCAGATGGCGATATCTCAACAGCTGAAAACATACTCGATCATTTAAATAATCCGCTAACCAAAGTCTTTGTATTATTTCTAGATTATGTTTTGCCACTCTTTAATAGTCTAAATCGTGAAATGCAATCAGAATCGCCAAAATTTTACACTTTATATAATAGTGTATCCAATATTTTTCGAACAATTTGTGACTGTTTCCTAAAACGTAACTATTTAGTATCTACAGCATTAGAAAACATTGAATTTAAAAATCCACATAATTATCAAGTATTAGAAGATCTGTATTTAGGAGCAAATGTTAGAATTTATCTACAAGGAGGTAAATTGAGTTCAGAACAAATAAAATATTTACGACTACGTTGTTTGGATTTTTACGTTGAAAGTTGTTCACAAATCACGACTAGATTTCCACTAAAAAACAACCCACTTAAAAAATTCAATTTCATTGACCCCGAGATAGTAAAAAGCGGAACTATAAGTTCAATAGCAGATATAGCTTTACTTTTTCCGAATTTAATACCACAAAACGAACTTGAAAATTTAGATAGCGAATGCAGGCAATTACGAAATTACACAGAACGCCAAAATTTCAGCACAGATATGTTGGAATTCTGAGCTAGTGTCAGGGCAATAAAACGTGGTGATGAATCGAATGTCTTTCCATTATTATGTAATTTTATTCAAAATTTGTTATGTTTACCACATTCTTCCGCAAATGTGGAACGAATTTTTTCCTCCATCAATTTAATGAAAACTAAACAACGTACTAAATTAAGCACGGAAACAGTCACAGGACTTCTTCATAGTAAGACATATATAAATAAAAATAGCTGTTTCGATTTTAAAATAGACAAAAAAATTGATTTTGAAAATAAATGAAGAAACATTAAAAAATATACCTGATGACGAGTAGAGTTTATTAACTATTATTATTATTAACGTCATTAGTTTTATAAAACATCATGTATATAATAATATAAGTTATTGTTAGTGTGCTTCATATATATTTACATTTTTATGATATTTACTAGTTATATGATACTATTAATAACTATTATTATATGTATTTTAGAAATTAAAATTGTTTTCATATAATTGTTGATTTTAAGCTAAGGATAAAAAATCTACCGAATTCTACCAAATTTTCACGAACCATTCTGACGATTATCTCAACAGGTCACGGAACAACACTGTATCGCCATTAACTTAGTCAGTATTCAACATGGTGTTGTCGAGGTTAGAATATCGTATTTTCGCGTATGGCACATACGTAAGAATGGACGAGTCAGTTGTCAACGCACAACGAAAATTCCGACGGCATTTCTGTTAAATTTTGGGCCAGATAACGGTGAAAATAAATGTGATAAACTTAGAGTAAATGATACACATTGGTTTTTCGTTATAACGGGTGTTCAGAAACATTCTAAGTCAAAGTAGTCCTTGAAAATATGAAGTCATGTCTGAGATAGATTGATTTTTAACAGACAACACTTGACATTTAATAATTATTACAAATCAGATACATAAGTAAAGATATACGATTTTTTGTTCAGAGCCCAGTTGACTTCGAATGTTTCTGAACACCCGTTATAACTGACTTTATTTCTTACAGTGAACATACAGTAAGTAGTTGTAATTGTTTGCATATAGAAGGTGTTATATGTGGCTTACATATAGTTAAAGATTAATATTTGGAGATACCTTACTTCAACAATTTCAACATCGGGCGTCACGGAAATGTTCAATCTTATAGAACCATTATGCGTTGGGTTACCGACTTTGAAACCAGAGGAACCGTGATGAAAAAGAAATCTCCAGGCCCACAGAGAAGCGTCCGGATTCCAGAAAATGTGGAAAGAGTGAGACGGGCGATTCTGAGAAGCCCTGGTCGTTCAGCACGTCTTCGTTCTGTAAAACTGCGAATTAATGAAGTAAGACGCATTCTCCATAAAGATCTAGGATTTCAGCCTTATAAGATTGCGATGGTATAGAAACTCAATGAAGGTGACTACCCACGAAGAATTGCGTTTGCAGAAACCATTCAAACCGTTTTAGAGGAAAACGAAAATGTGATCATGATGAGTGATGAAGCGCATGTATACCTAAATGGTGATTTAAATAAACTGCCGATATTGGGCAATACACAGTCCACGTCAGTTGAACCAATATCCTCTACACAACGCAAAAGTTACGGTTTGGTATGAGGTCACTAAGCGTTGCATCATTGGCCCTTATTTCTTAAAAGATGACGGAGTGACGTGACGGTTAACTCTGTTCGCTACATAAACATGTTAAACAACTTTTTTGTTCCGGAACTCCATAGGCGACGAATTTGTGGACTTAATTTGTGGACCAACACAACGGGATCATCGCCCACATAACAAGAACTTCGATGGTAGCTATATATATATATATATATATATATATATATATATATATATATATATATATATACGAGCTGTATATATATATATATATATACGAGCTTTGTTCCCGAATCGAATGATTCGCGTCCGGCGATGTTTTGTGGCCCCCTCGCTCGCCAGACTTGTCGACCTGCTACTTCTTCCTATGGGTACCTCAAGTCGCGTGTTTATCTGGAGAAATCTAGAACACTGGAAGAGTTGGAGGCTGCAATACGATATGAGATTGATAACATCGATGGAAACCTTCTTGAAAGAGTGGATACCAAGTTCAAGGAAAGACTTCAAATTTGTACAGACATAATTTTCCCACTTCCAGAGAAAATTCTCGGTAAACGTTTGGGCTGAAATAATTAATAATGAAGTTATCGGACCACAATCTTCGACGGAAATTTGAACAGGGAAATCGACCCGGCTTTTTTTAAGAACGATCTACTTCTACTGCTTGAGGACATTCCTCTTCAAATTAGAAGGAAGATGTTGTTTTTAATGATGGTGCTTTGGCCCATTATGGAAGAGGTGTCACTAATTTCCTCAATGAACAGTATCCAAATTGATGGACAGGATGTGGTGGTCCCATTGCTTGGTCACAGCGATCCCCAGATCTCAGCCCACTAGATTTTTTCATGTGGGGGCATGTGAACATCTATTCAACGGGAAATAATAGAGACCAACTCATCCAGAAGATTCATGCAGCGTTTTATGAGGTGAAAAACAATATGGAGAACTACAAATGGGAACAAGAGCTCCGACGATTGAGTTATGCATTGCACAAGGCGGTGGTGACATTGAGCAGCTCATTACACTTTTCTTGAAATAAACCACATTTTCTCCTAAGCCCTCCAGTAATTTAGTGCTTCAAACCACGACATTTCAAGAACCGTTAGGAATTTAGGAAAAGTGAATAGAATAATTTTTGCTTAAAATTAGTCATTGAATTCATGTACGAAGTATTTCGGATACCTCGGTGGCCACCCAGTATTACATTTATTTATTTTAATCTTCATTTACCTAATTTATGTTTATTACCGCATATTGCATGTAATATTTAAAACTAAATTCTGATTAATTGATAATTAAAATTAATTACTTGCTATTTCTCTATAAACCAAAGACCTATTTCGTAATAGAAATCGATCTGAAATGTATGCAAAAACAAATATCGTTTGTTAGTAACGAGTCATTGACTCTTTCCGCCTAATACGAAAACTTTCGGGTTCCGTCTTTGAACCCAAAACAATGACGCCTGAAAAGGAATGTCAGACAGAAGTCGACGTTGATAAATTAATGATGTTTGATAGGGAAAAGTGAGTTTGTAGCGAACAATACTCCTGTACATTATGTAAAAGAAAAAAAGTTCCAACTTGTGAAAGTAGCAAGATTTCTGTGAACTTTTCATAAAGTATTCAAGTAGGTGCTGTATTCCTCTATATTAAGATTGTTATAGCGTTGAAACACTAACGTGTATTTTTTATATATAGTTTGGATGCATGGAATTGAAATGAGGTTCTAGAATTCTCTCCTATATTATAGTAGTAGGTATTTATACATAGTATAGTAATTATTTTTAATAAAATACAAATTTCCCATTTATTATAACAGGTGCTTTTTTTTAATTCATACTCAAAATAAGTCGACAAATTCTATATAACTTTATTTTACTTTCAATCATAAACACAAAGAACAAGTTTGTACCAAAGAAATTTCAGTACATCAATACGTTAAGCATGCATTACATATTTGTTACAAATGAAACAGATGTACATTACACACATCTGTATCTGTACACATGGACATACACCTTGTATTTTCCAACATTTACTTCTGTCAAAAACACGTGTTTCTGTCTCACAATAGACTTCGTCAGTTTGGCTAGTGAAGTAAAGTTCGATGGAATGCTATCTGGCATCGTGTTAATGGACTTACACCTATATACGTATTTTTTTCTCTTCTGTACCTGCATAGCTGGACGAGAGAAAATCGCTCTTTTCGACATAGTCTCTTTTGTCCGTCAGATATCACCAGATTATCTGGTGCCACCTGATCGGACAAAATTTCCTATATCTATGAGGCGTTCCATCAAACATTAATTTTATCATGGAAAATTTAATCATACAAATTTTGGACTTTTCTTCAAAACACGCTAACAATACAGTTTCACCATATTTACCAAACATATTCTTAATTTTACACCATTCAATAAATCGATTATAGATATGCTATTTCATATTACTGTTTAGATTCCGATGACAGCAAGTTTAAGGAAGCTCTACTTGCAGCTTCTTCAATATCTAATGGAAAAATAGTTTGATCTAACTCTTTCAAAATTTATATTAATTGAGAACGCGTTGACAACGCGTATAATGTCAAACTGTATCAAATTATTTTCTATGATCTGTCACGAACTGTTTTTATCAACCAATTTTCTTTATCCATTCATAAATAACTATCAAAGGTCCTCGCAATTAATTTCGTCCTCGGCTGACGCCTCGGCCGTAAACAACTTTCTCGTCCTTTAAAATGTCACTCTTCGTTCTTAATAAATAAAATACTATTTGTATTCGGGTTAAAACCATATTCACTACAAGCAAGACCATAAACCTTGCAACCAAAACACAAATAACAATTCAAATATGTTTTAACAGTTATAGTGTGACTGATTCACACTTTCGCGCGACTTTCATTAGACATTTTTAACTTGAAATTGCTTAAGTAACTCATCCTGAAACTGTGGCAGTCGTGTCACGGGGCACACGGTATATAGTAAAATGTATTTTTTTTTAAATTTATATATACTCAAAGACAGGTTTGGAATTGCCAAATCTGTCTTTGAGTATATATGAATTTAAAAAAAAATACATTTTACTATACCGCCTAATTCTGAGCAAACGCAACGATGCGAATGTATGAATATTTCTCCCGCTTCGAATTCAATTCCCCTGAATGCTGTAGGCGTGTCAACATCAATGTCATATATCATACATACTTACATATTATGGAGCCGCGTAAGAAAAATTATCTGATTACAAAATTACTATTAAAGGACTATAAATTGTTTAGTCCTGTGTTATGGTAATGAGTAAATTGCAATACGTTATTCTACAAAGCGTAATGAAATTATTAATAAGCGGTTAAGAAAATTGCAAATAAGGCATCAAGAGATTTAATAAATTAAATTTTAATAATAAAGGTCCCAAATCTGTTCATAGTAAACTAAATAAACTTCAGAAATAAATAAATACCAAATTAAATTCTAATAATGTAAAGAAAAATTTACTCTTACAGATAATAAAATAAATTGTTCATAATGAGAAATTAATTATATAATAACGGAAATTCATCCGTTTAAACTCATCACCGTAAAATAATTGATGATGTTTGGAATATTTATAATTAGGAAAACCATTTAATTTTAGTATGCGGTTAACGGAAGAGCAGCATATTCCTAAATCGTTGGAACTGTCAAATTTGAATTTAGTTCTATTGCAGCGCATACTAAAATGAACGTATCATTAGGAACTCTGCGATTTGGGAATAATGGTTTTAAATTTTGTACAGAACCAGTAATGTCTATTTTCTTTTCTTATTTTCTTATTTTCACTATTCAAACGCTTAAGAGACTCCGTATAAGGTGACAGTGGTGACACTAATTTGTGACATTAGTTGTTAAATGGTTGCGCGACAGACTGGTTTGTGATTGGCTAAACGCGTTCAGGGGAATTGTATTCGAATATTTACTCGAGAGCAATTTTTGCTCGTAATACATACAACATTTTTTCTACAATCACTTAATAAAATATAATGTATAGAATTCACGGTTGGCTCTTGGTGAAACATGATTAATAATTTACTAAATAAAACACTTGGTATATTTGTTTCACAAAATGTATTTAAAATATATCTGACATATGTTTCGACTTATACAGTCATTCTCAAAGAGTCATGTAAACTAAGTGAAAAGAATACTCCTACCAATATTTATGGCTTATTTTTTGAAAGTTTTATTACAGCATCGATTGTGGGGGTATTTGAAAAATCCAATTGCGTGTTTGTGACCTGTCTGTTGAGATTTATGGCTTTTTTTATTTCTAAAATTTCTAAGAAGTCGAGCCTTTTACCCTTATTACAAGAGTGTAAAAGTTTGAAATTATTAGCATTAAACAGATGAGAATTTTGAATACAGTGTTCCGCGAATCCCGTGGTCATATTGCCATGTAGAATAGAACTTCTGTGCTCTTTGATACGTTCTTTTATAGAGCGTCCTGATTGGCCAATGTATACCGCGTCACAATCAGTGCAAGTTAATTCATACACCCCTGACTTATCAGGCAATTCTGTTTTTCGTTTATTGTTAACTAGAATATTTCCTAAATTGCATTTATTTACTAGGATGACATTTAAACCTAATTTATTTAGTTTATTAGAAACTTTATTGCTAACCCCAGGTATATAGTTTAGGGTGTGAAACACTTTGTTAGTTTTTATGTATGTATGTCCGGAGTAAAAATTATTCATAAGGAAAGCGCGTTGTTTTCTGTAAATCATTTTGTCTAAGAATTCTGTTTTGTACCCGTTATTTCTAGCTATAGTTTTTATGGTGTATACTTCTTTTTCAAAGTTCTTATTATTTAGAGGGAAATTAATCAGTCTGTGTATGAAACTGTGAAAAGCTGTCATTTTTATATTCCACGATTGGTTGGAATTTGCCGGAATTACTGTATCTGTTGTAGTGGGTTTTCTAAAGATATCAAATTCAAATCGTTTATCAACTCTTGTTAATTTTAAGTCTAAAAAGTTAATCGTTCCGTCTACCTCTTTTTCTGTTGTGAATTGTATTTTTTTATTACGGGAATTTAAGTAGTTAAGAAATTGGTCCAGCTGTCTGTCGGTGCCCGACCATATCCATGGTATCCTACATTAACGCCCCTGCCTATAAATTATGTAAATCATTAAACAAAAATTTACCAGATATAATAAATTTCCTTTCGCCTAAAGCAGTAAAAAATTCCTTTGAATTAATAGACAAATTAAAAAATATTGAGTTAACCTCTAACATGAAACTAGTGTCCTTTGATATAAAAAGCCTGTTCACTTCTATCCCCTTAGATGAACTAAAAACTATTTTAAAGAGTCACATTCAAAAATCTATTCCGAATATCGAATTACAGAACACTCTATTAAACCTAATTAATATTTGTCTTAAACAAAATTATTTTAAATTTCATGAAAAATTTTATACACAAACCAACGGTTTACCGATGGGTAGCCCTCTTAGCCCGCTACTCGCTGAAATGTATCTAACAGATTTTGAAGATAAACACATACATAATTTCAACCGCAGTCCTTTATTAAAATACATTTCCTTTTGGGGCAGATATGTAGACGATATTTTGTGCTTATGGTCGGGCACCGACAGACAGCTGGACCAATTTCTTAACTACTTAAATTCCCGTAATAAAAAAATACAATTCACAACAGAAAAAGAGGTAGACGGAACGATTAACTTTTTAGACTTAAAATTAACAAGAGTTGATAAACGATTTGAATTTGATATGTTTAGAAAACCCACTACAACAGATACATGTAATTCCGGCAAATTCCAACCAATCGTGGAATATAAAAATGACAGCTTTTCACAGTGTCATACACAGACTGATTAATTTCCCTCTAAATAATAAGAACTTGAAAAAGAAGTATATACCATAAAAACTATAGCTATGAATAACGGGTACAAAACAGAATTCTTAGACAAAATGAGTTACAGAAAACAACGCGCTTTCCTTATGAATAATTTTTACTCCGGACATACATACATAAAAACTAACAAAGTGTTTCATACCCTAAACTATATACCTGGGGTTAGCAATAAAGTTTCTAATGAACTAAATAAATTAGGTTTAAATGTCATCCTAGTAAATAAATGCAATTTAGGAAATATTCTAGTTAACAATAAACGAAAAACAGAATTGCGTGATTAGTCAGGGGTGTATGAATTAACTTGCAGTGATTGTGACGCGGTATACATTGGCCAATCAGGACGCTCTATAAAAGAACGTATCAAAGAGCACAGAAGTTCTATTCTACATGGCAATATGACCACGGGATTCGCGGAACACTGTATTCAAAATTCTCATCTGTTTAATGCTAATAATTTCAAACTTTTACACTCTTGTAATAAGGGTAAAAGGCTCGACTTCTTAGAAATTTTAGAAATAAAAAAAGCCATAAATCTCAACAGACAGGTCACAAACACGCAATTGGATTTTTCAAATACCCCCACAATCGATGCTGTAATAAAACTTTCAAAAAATAAGCCATAAATATTGGTAGGAGTATTCTTTTCACTTAGTTTATATGACTCTTTGAGAATGACTGTATAAGTCGAAACATATGTCAGATATATTTTAAATACATTTTGTGAAACAAATATACCAAGTGTTTTTTTTAGTAAATTACTTAATAAAATGAAACTATTTTAAATCATTAACTTTATTGTAACATATTTATAACAAATCAATAAAACAGTAGACTACAGTAATTCACTTATTGGCATTATTTGTAATCTGGAAACAAAGTACAGTTTGTACAGTCTTTAATAATAATTCCTTGTACCGTTGGAATATTAGGGCTATACTCTGATGTGGTAATTTCTTGATTATTGTGTTCAGCATAATTACTTATTTGGACATTCGATGGTCCCGGTAAAATTTTCTTTTCTGTTTCAATTTTTTCATTAATATTATCATCTATATAGCCTTCGGCAACTGTGGAACTTTTCCATCTCCCGCTTTAATTGTGTGATGTCACCTCCACCATTTACTAATAAAGTGGCCGATGTTCGGCGGAAGCAGTGTCCTGTGTATAAGGGGCAGTCTGATAGGTTTAAATATTTAGCAATTTCACTCGGTATTTTGGCAATACTATTCATTCCCACAACTTGATTAAAACACTTTCCTTTAGTATATATTAAGAATAATCATGGCGGCGTATTTTGATATCTATGTCTTAAAGCAACGTATTTTCTATAAAAAGATAAATAGTCAATTGAATTTTCTGTGACTTTCTGTGAATTATTTGTGACAGTGAAAATTCCAGCCCTTCTTGTTTTTGAATCAGGAATAGTAACTATTGAAAGAGATTCTTTGTACACAATATTTACTAATTGGTCACGCCCACGGGTATCTTTTTCTGGTAACAAATTCAAACTTACAGCTTTTGCAGCACTTCTCATCTCAGGAAGTGTACTCAGAATATTCCTGTCACTATTTTCCATAATTTTCTTCAAATATATTTAAGTTATCGCGCAAATTGCGAGATATTAATTATTGTACTTTTCAATCTGTCAATTTAAATGTTACATATTGGTTGCTACGACGCGTAATTTTCAGACTTTATCTCGGTAGAGCGATAAAGTGACTGTCCTCAGTAAACATCAACTTTTCGTTGCCAATGAGAAGCAAAAAAGCATTCTTTATCAAGTGATTGTAAAAAAATAACTCACACGTTCACAAAAATATTAATTAGTGAACCTATATTTGTGTTCTTCACACCAGATTTTTAATAATATTTTATATTATTAAAAATACCTTTGTATTATTAAAAAAATAACTATAAAATGGCGATCCGGACACGAAAAGTAAGTAATAAAATAAAATAGCCTTTTGTCTATCATTGAGTAACTACTTTACAATTACATCATATGCATTTATTACACTCCTGATTGCTATTTAAAGAATAGAGATATAATTAAGAAGTGGATATTAATCATAATTTTCAATGAAAAACGTAATTACACTAGCGATCTTTTATGTGGAATAAAATTACTTCGACGTATCTCTCAAAAGTTTTGGCACAAATTTCTTTAGAAGATTTTAAAAAGTAAAAATAGTTTCACGGCAATTTTGCAGGACAGATATAATTAACAGCTTTATTAACAACAAAATTTTTATTTTAAATTAAATATAAAAGTCCATAGTCTTCAACAATACGCAGTCTTCTGAGAACATCTCGCATAAAGCCTTGGACCGTTTCAACATCAATTTCGATTTTTTCCAAAAATCCGCCGTCTTAATTGTTGCTCGTCTTTGGCTTCCCAACCTCCATCATACACTTTTCGAAACTAAATGGCCCGGAAATCTTCAATTGGCCGAGCCTGCGGAAAATTTGGGGCGTTGTCGTTTTTTGGCACAAAAGGTATGTTGTGAGCATTCAGCCAATTTTGAATTTCGCGTGTATAATGGCAGGAAACCAATGCCGCCAAAATATAATATCGTCTTGAGCATAATTCTGGTGGATTAGATTAATACATTTTGGTAAGCAATTGTTAATATAACTTCGACTGTCCACAGCTTCGCCTCTAACTCATCCAGCACAAGGTGTAGAAACCAAACTTAAACTTTATCAGCAAACTTGGCCTTTTGCTTGTATTTTATATTATCTGCACATTCTTCTTCGTGTCGGTGTATAAACCGTCGTTTCCTTTAATTTCGGAATTACTCAGAGTAAAGTATATTTCATCATCTATGACGATGACTTTGTTATTTGCAATTAAAGCACGGCAATATCTCCGCATTCCAGCTAACTGATTTGGCGTATATTTAAGACATTTCTTTCTTTTGCGATGTTCTACACCTCTTCTTTTCAGTTCTCTGAAAATTGTATCCTTGGAAACACAGTAACGTCGTGAAAGTTTTCTCAATGACTGTCCAATTTTATTCTTGGCAGTTTCGGCTAACTGGTTTGCTCTATGTCCAGTTAACATTCTCGGTCTTGCACTTTCCTGAAAATTTAGGCATTCAGATTCTGCTATCGCACGATATATATTTTCCGCGACACATTTTGATTTTCAAAAAGTTGAACCATTTGAACTTTAGGCATCTGCCCAATTAAATTATAAACGCTTTTTCTAAGCTCTAATTTATAAGCCATTACAATGGAATCGATTTTGGTAACTGGACCGTCATTAAAATAACAAATCATTGAGTTACTTTCGTTTGCAAAGCCAACCCGATATGTTGATATTTTTTATTTTTTTCATAGAGTATTTTGTATTTTTGTGCCAAAACTTCTGAGACATACGTTATGCTTGTGCATCTGCAAAGAAATACTTCCTACAATAATTTACCTTCCAAATTGCCACGATATCCGTTGTTGTGTCAATATCAATTGTTCCATCTGGAGTTACAGGATGTAAGTTGTTTTCAATGTCTTTAAAACCGAACGGCACATGCACCAAATAAAGGTCCACATAATCGATTTGTAGATTCTTCAGGGACCGCTTCAAAAATTTGGAGACTCCTTCAGGTCTATTGCCGGTTGGAGGCAGTTTCGTCACAATAAAAAGATCTTCTCCTAAAACAAGAATAGGAATATATTATTTTAAAACTTTTTAAACAAAATTGTTATATGTGAATTAAAATTTATATTCACAATTATTTTGGCTATTGTGAAATTAAGATCAGTTAAAACGCAAAACGAGAAATTTAGGGAAAGCTCAGATCTGTTTCGAGTTTTTGTTAACCAAAAAAGAATTATGCGTACTATGTTCCGACGAAATTATCATCACACTTGTCGTGAACTTTTCTTTTTTCTTAATTATATTTTAATTTTTTTTGACATGAAGTAGCCTTTACTTGATGGTAATTCATAATTAATTAAATTTAAAAAAAACAATATATTACTTAATTTCCACTTTATTGAGATAAAATCCCATAACAATTGTTTCGACATACAATGTCTTGAATAAAATAAAATTAAAAAGCCCTTACCACAATAGAATTTAATGATTCTAAATACGTATTTCTACAACCACGTTGTCATCTTCAGTAGAAAAAACAGTGTGACACTTGAACGCACAAAAACACTCACAGAAGGATTGTTCTGAACGTCTTCTAGTTTAACACTGTGTGTGTTAAACTAGAAGACGGTTTTTAATACTTTGAGAGCAACAAGATTCACTGAAATAACAGAAGAAACACTCTGTATATTGATGTTTTAATTTAGGCATTTATTTCAAGTTTGATGGCATGAATAAAATGTAAAAAGTTTCTTTTATTAGTATAACGAAATAATGAGATAATTAATAATTGATAACCAAAAACAAATGCCATTAACATTACATTATTATATTTGAATAAAAGACACTTTTACTGCACGTAGAGGTCGTAACTTGAAACACATAAATATCAGAATAATTAGCTAATAACCAAGTTTTGTACTAAAATATTCACGAATTTTTGTGAACAGGCTATGAAAATTGTTTGTAATGTATAAATTACTTTTACTGAAGTTTATTATAATTGTTATGTTGGTTATTATTGAAATAAAAGTATTAAAAGAATTATTGGTATCCATAAGGTCAACCTTAATGATCCTAGAAGTAATGAAAATTATACAAGTATTTAAATGAATCATAAATTAATTTAACCTTCGGTTTATATTATTCAATCATAATTTTGTGTAATTAATTTATTATTTTTTTTTGAACAGTAAATTTTATTTAGTTCAAAAATTAATTTGGCAAGTTTTGTTTGTTTTTCGTTTGTATGAATGTTGTTAGAAAGGTAAATACAGGGTGAACAATATTTTTGATAACATGGAATAATAATAATAATAATAAAAAGGATATTCTGTTAAGCGTTAAGGTTAACGTTTAACTGCCGCTCAACGAGTTAAAATTGTTCATTTATTTTATAGCAATAACAATTCTGTAGGAACTGTGTATCGACGTTTACAGAAAGAATATGGTCGAATTAGTCGTCCTGTGTGTGTGTTAAACACTGTGTGTGTTAAACTAGAAGACGTTCACAACAATCCTTCTGTGAATGTTTTTGTGCGTTCAAGTGTTACACTGTTTTGTCTACTGAAGATGACAACGTGGTTGTAGAAATACGTATTTAGAATCATTAAATTCTATTGTGATAAGGGCTATTTGTTGCTTCTTCGGGAGATAAAAATGTAGAGTTCAAAAAATAAAAGTGACATACACGGACAATAAAATTGATTACATTTTTAAAATCTAATAATTTTTTCATGTTCCTTAAGCCCTTGTTTAAAAGTATGTCCTGTTTGACCAATATAAACTTTGTTGCATCCACATGTTAACATATTCTGAGTTCACTTTTCTTTCTATTTTATCTTTGTTATGTGGTTCGGTAAGTTTTACCGAGTTTACCACCACATATGGTGGTAAACTCGTTAGTGATTGTTAAAATCGGCGGAATTTAGAAAAAGTGGAACCAGAATTTTGAGCCAAAATTTTATATTCCAACAAGATGATGACCCAAAACATTCTTCCAGAATTCGAGAATATTTAAAGCAACTGGAAGAATAGAAGTTATGGAATGGCCTACCCAGAGCCGCGATTTAAATTCATACGAGCTACCATATCGGAAGATGCGGAAATCAGCACCGACATTTGTCGGTGTGAATATGTGAATAACCTGAAACATCGGCTAAATTAATAGCCAAAATGCTCCGATTATGCGCCATTGATAAAAAAAAAGAGAAAGTCACATAGATGAGACAAAAATTTAGAAATTGTAAATATTTTTTACTTTTTGTAAATGTATGAATATATATTTTCACATTTTTCTTGTTAAATTGTTGAATGAGGTAATAGATTACCCCAACCTCCTGTCTGAACTTTCATATACCCTTGTATTAAAAAAATCAAATTTATTAACGTCATGCCGTAACAATAATTAAGTTAATCAAAAATGCAAATGGCAAAAGTTTCCGAACAAGAAAAGTATTTTATTATAGAAAAAGTTGAAGAAAGTTGGTCAATTAGAGATGTTGCACTTCATTTCCATTACAATAAGAGCACTATTTTAAGAATTAAATGAAGATGGGAATGAGAACATTCTAAAAACACATAACCTTTATAATAAATGACAGAAAGTCCGTTTTTACACGCAAGGCGAATTTTCTAAAGAACAAGTGCACTAAAATGTCTTATGAAACGTGTATTTTATACGATTTTTTCTATTTCGGACATTAAAAGTTCAAAAAGACTTAAAATAAGAGGCATATTTTGTACGAAAATTGTAGAAATTTTCTTTTTTTGAAGGTAGCATTGATGTTTAACTAGAGCATTTTAAATATTTGAAAATCGGCGGTGTTATATGTCATTTTAAGGTTAAAATTTAGATTGATTTATGCAATGACCAACCTCTAAAAACAAAATTTTGCGTGCGAAAAAGTAATACTTTATGCAACCCAAACGGGTGTCGAAAAGTGCACTTTATAGCACGAAATAGAAAATAGTATATTAAAAAACAAGTTTCATAAGGCACCATTTTGCCGCACGAGATCAGTTTAGAAAACGAGCCGCGATAGCGGCGAGTTTTCTAAAGAGCGAGTGCGGCAAAAGGCCTTATGAAACGAGTTTTTTATACTATTTTTTCTATTTTGCGTTTTTTACATTAATAAATTGCTTAAATTGGAATTATTTAATTTGAAACTTCAGTTTAATTTTTATATAAAGCATGCAGTTGGTCACATTGACACTTGACATTTTCAAATTTAAATCTTGCTATCCGCGAAGTATATTATATTACATATTATTTACTAATTTTCGTTAACATTACTTGATACTTCATTTAAAAATATAAACATGAGTGACATAGAAACATATATATGTTGTTGTCAATTGTATACAACATACGTTGTTTGTGTAAAATACGGACATATATCATATCTGTCAAATGTAGGTACATAAATTCTTAAAATCAAATGACAGCAATGATATTTATTTCTGTATTCGAACAACGCCAACATTGAAAAACGAAAAAAAGCGTATCGAAATGAAGCTCATTTCGATACTGTTTTGGGTTTCATAATGAGTTCATTTCGAACGCAAAATAGAAAATAGTATATTAAAAAACGAGTTTCATAAGGCACCATTTTGCCGCACGAGATCAG
This sequence comes from Melolontha melolontha, assembly GCA_935421215.2. Classification (NCBI taxonomy): domain Eukaryota; kingdom Metazoa; phylum Arthropoda; class Insecta; order Coleoptera; family Scarabaeidae; genus Melolontha; species Melolontha melolontha. The sequence goes on from OW285236.1 coordinate 49,673,378, forward strand.
TTTAGAAAACGAGCCGCTTTCGGCGAGTTTTCTAAAGAGCGAGTGCGGCAAAAGGCCTTATGAAACGAGTTTTTTATACTATTTTTTCTATTTTGCGTTTTTTACATTAATAAATTGCTTAAATTGGAATTATTTAATTTGAAACTTCAGTTTAATTTTTATATAAAGCATGCAGTTGGTCACATTGACACTTGACATTTTCAAATTTAAATCTTGCTATCCGCGAAGTATATTATATTACATATTATTTACTAATTTTCGTTAACATTACTTGATACTTCATTTAAAAATATAAACATGAGTGACATAGAAACATATATATGTTGTTGTCAATTGTATACAACATACGTTGTTTGTGTAAAATACGGACATATATCATATCTGTCAAATGTAGGTACATAAATTCTTAAAATCAAATGACAGCAATGATATTTATTTCTGTATTCGAACAACGCCAACATTGAAAAACGAAAAAAAGCGTATCGAAATGAAGCTCATTTCGATACTGTTTTGGGTTTCATAATGAGTTCATTTCGAACGCAAAATAGAAAATAGTATATTAAAAAACGAGTTTCATAAGGCACCATTTTGCCGCACGAGATCAGTTTAGAAAACGAGCCGCTTTCGGCGAGTTTTCTAAAGAGGGAGTGCGGCAAAAGGCCTTATAAAACGAGTTTTTTATACTATTTTTTCTATTTTGCGTTTTTTACATTAATAAATTGCTTAAATTGGAATTATTTAATTTGAAAGTTCAGAGTTTAATTTTTATATAAAGCATGCAGTTGGTCACATTGATACTTGACATTTTCAAATTTAAATCTTGCTATCCGCGAAGTATATTATATTACATATTATTTACTAATTTTCGTTAACATTACTTGATACTTCATTTAAAAATATAAACATGAGGGACATAGAAACATATATATGTTGTTGTCAATTGTATACAAAATACGTTGTTTGTGTAAAATACGGACATATATCATATATGTCAAATGTACATAAATTCTTAAAATCAAATGACAGCAATGCTATTTATTTATGTATTCGAATAACGCCAACATTGAAAAATGAAAAAAAGCGTATCGAAATGGAGCTCATTTCGATACTGTTTTGGGTTTCATAATGAGTTCATTTCGAACGCAAAATAGAAAAAAATGTTTATTTGATTTAAATGGTGTACGCGACTTTTTTGAATGCAACAGTACTTCAACATCATTTAATGTTTCTTCAAAATTTCAATTCCTTGTTTCTAAAAGAAATCCATAATCTACGTTAGGAAGATATATATTTTGACAGATTATACGGTAAATTTTAATGTTATAATCACAAATATAACTCATCCATATTCAGACTACTTTTACAACGTTTAATTACAATTCACACATATTTAGTGCGAATTAAATAAGTCACAATAGTAGAGGATATTTTGGTGAATGGTATAACGATACACTATACATTTATATTGATTGTATTAAAAACGCTGCATATGTACTTACGTTTCACTTTATTTGACGACAACCATCTCTGTAACACTTTCCCGATAACTTTTTCGTTTTCATAAGCGGCTGCGGTATCTATATGTCGATATCCGGCTTCTAGAGCGACTTCAACTGCTTTTTCCAAAACGTCGTCTTGTGCCTTCAAAAAAAAAGGAAAGAATTAGACAATTATGCTTGTCCGAAATATACAGAAATATAATAAATTAATATATACAGTGTGTTCACAGATTCATTCTAAGCATGGGGATCTCGCTTATTATGAGAGATAGAGATTTGGTTAAATGTGATCAAATACTCCAGAGGTAAAATTGTACCAAACCCTATACACTAGCTTTGAATATTTAACGTACTTCGGGCGCTACAGCAAAAAAAAGCGAATTTTTGTTTTTTTGATTTTCTTTAATAACTCATTTGTTTTTAAAGTCATACAAATTTAATTTACACTTCCTTAAGGCACTTTTTTAATAGCAATCTGGTGGTGTATTTATATTTTTGAATACTGCTATAGTAGTTGAGCTACAATGGTCAAATTTCATTTTTCTCATGCACAGTGATACCGATATCGTCGTTCAGCCTTCATCACTCGATGTACAGAACTTTTCGAAATATTCAATTTCTGTGAAATTTTCCTATTGTTTTCAGTACCTTCTTCAAAGGCATCTGAAATAGTCTCTTCGTTTTCAATTATTCGTACAATCCTAGACGCACCACCAATCTCCTTTCTATTATGTAAAATTTGATCTGTCTCGATTGTTTGTGCGATAACCTAGGATCATTTTGTGATCGAGATGACTCCTGTTAGGAAAGCGTCGGGCATAAACCTTTCTAGTATTCCGTCCACATTCTCCGTAAATTATCAACATTTCTCCATAATCCGCGGCAATATACATAATAAAAGATCACGGTTTGAGCACGACGGCGGTACTAAAGCGATTTGAAAGAATCTTTGATACTAACTTTTCTCAAAAGTTTCATAGTCGACCAGTTAGTGACAACGTAATAAAATATGTAACCTAGCAACAATTATGAAAAATCCGCCTGGATGGCTTACAACGCTCTGATTGGTTGAATTAAAATGATCTTTTCTTGAATGCCGTTCAATATACGAAATTGTTTTTGGCATTATTTATTTGTCATTACAATGTTTTCTTTTTTTCTATGAGGCGCTAATTCTGGGAAACTCTGTATATTTACATATTTCGCTATTTTTACATGCATAAAATCCGTACCTGTACCTGTACCTGTACCTGTACACATGGACAATACACCTCGTATTTTCCAGCACTTACTTCTGCTTAAGACACGTGTTTCTGCATCTATACGCGTCATCAGTCATCAGTATATCAGTCAAGCTAGTGAAGCAATTTAAATTGCTTCACTAGCTTGACTGATGACGCCTATAGATGGCAGAAACACGTGTCTTAAGCAGAAGTAAGTGCTGGAAAATACGAGGTGTATTGTCCATGTGTACAGTTACAGATGTTTATATTACATGTCTGTTTCATTTGTAACAAATGCGTAATAATAATAATAATAATAATAATAATAATACCGCACAGGGTAGCCTAGAGCTAGGTTACTGGGGACTAGCGACCCCACGGGTTCCTGCGCTAACCGCTGGGTTGGGTTAGCAGCCCCAATAAGGTACACTTGCTCCAAGCACTGGATGAAAAGGATACTGTGGTGGGTCGTAGGAGCAGGATCCAGGTAGGATTAACCAGCCAAGACCGAAACAGCAAATTGTAAATGAAACACAAACATGGCATGCTTCAGTAGAAACAAAGAACGCAGGCGAGGATGTTGTTGAGATACCTTCATCTCAACCCACTTCGTCAACATAACAACTAAAGCGCTGGACCCTATGGGCCGTGAAAATGAAGCCCCCTACATGGTGGGAGGTGTTATTATCTGCTTACTAAGAATGAAGCATTGGTTACGGAAAAATACCTGGAAATAAGAAATAATAAACAACAATAATAATAATAATATTATGATAGTTATGCCAGCCATCTTGTTCTCACGAACCAATGGGTTAACACACTGGCAACCAAGGACAAATTGAATGTTCTTGTGAATTGAGGAAATAATAATAATAATAATAATAAACCGTTTATTAACCCAAGAGAATACATCCAATTATGGGGTTATAAATATAAATACATGTATATAAGCATTAAACATAACGTGCGTATCAATGGAAAAATTATCCTAAACTAAATTAAATCTAAGAAGTAAAACAAATACATTCTTTCACAGAAACCAAATACCTGCAGTAATTATCGCCAAATACATCTAAATTATAATTACATGAATTATATAAATGGCACATTCTATAAAGTGGGGAGTTTTTATATGAATTAGTTCTGTTTAAGAAAGTAATTGAGTTTCCAGTGTTGAAACGAGGAATATAAAACCGAAGCTGTGACAAAAGCACCGGATCATCTATAATATTATGAACCAACTTATACAAATGTAGTAACGCAATAATTTTTCTATTATTAGATAAACCATTAAAACCAAATTGTTCCAGCAAATTATCATATGATAAGGCAGAATATACACCATGCCTTTTGAAATACAAATATTTTAAAAATCTCTTCTGTAGTGACTCAAGCAGGTTAACATATTTCAAGTACGCTGGTGACCAAACTACACAACAATACTCAAGCCTGCTACGAACCAAGGAATTATACAAAATAGTAATGATGTCAATATTTACAAAGTCCTTGCAAGATCGCATTATAAAACCTAGCAATGTGCAGCAGTGAGAATAAATATGAAAGATATGTTTATTAAAGGTTAATCTACTATCAAATACTACTCCCAAATCTGTAACCTCCGTATATTCCTGAAGATTTACACGGTTAATGTCATGGTTGTATTCAACATTGACAGCTTTTCGAGAAAATGTCATTACTCTACATTTTCCAACATTAAGATTAATACAATTTCTTTGACACCAAGCACACAATTGATCCAAATCACTCTACAGGATATCACAGTGCTTAACGTATTGATATACTTAAACCCTTTTTTGTATATTTGCTGCCATCTGGCATCGTGTTAATGGACTACATCTATATACGTATTTTCTTCTCGTCTGTACCGGCTTGGCCGGTCAAGCCGGTTGCCTTTTTCGGCATAGTCTCTTTCGTCCGTCAGATGTCACTTATTATATAGTGCTACCTGATAGGACGAAATTTGCTATGTCTTGTAGGCGATTTAAGCTTAAATGTATATACAGATACAAATTTGTTTTTTAAATAGATTTGTATTATTTTGTATTAAATTACTTCACTAGCTTGACTGATGACGCCTGTAGATGGCAGAAACACGTGTCTTAAGCAGAAGTAAGTGCTGGAAAATACGAGGTGTATTGTCCATGTGTACAGTTACAGATGTGTATATTACATGTCTGTTGCATTTGTATATAATCCGAACTTTACTTATCGCAGTGGCAAGTGTAGTTCGTAGCCTATAGGAAAAAATTCTTTCAAAAAAATGCCTAAAATGCTAAATTTCTTAAATTATCAAATAAAGAAATACACAGGACATTGTTTCCGCAACCATACTAGCTCTAAACGGCGGTGACACATAAAAACGTTGAAACAATAATAGATCACGATCTGACAATGACGAATCTTATGTAGAAAATTACCTGCAGAATAAGATATAACAATTGCTCAGAAATTTACAGATATCAACAAGAAATTTTGATGCCGTTTGTTGACCAACTTAATATAAATGAGTTAACACTAGAATATTTTTAGCAAGACAAAGCAAGAAAACGCACGGCACAATATACAATTAACATGTTACGTCACTGTTTTGATAATCGCTTGATTAGCCTGAATAGCAATCACGAATTTCCTCCAAGATCTTGCGATATCATTCCATGCGATTTCTTTTTACGGCCTATTTAAAAAATTCTATTTTCTTCTATGAGAAACATGCTAATAATATTGGTGCCAATTACGGTCGTTATGTATGGACTTCTTCTGCCCAGTGCGGATTTTCTGTGGCCCAATATCGACAATTATGTCGATTTATTGAGCCATTTAAATAAAATGGTGCCTCATCAGAAAATAAAATATTCTGAAAAAACTGAAAATTATTTTCCCTCTCCAACATAACTTTACAGAATTGACTTATTCTTATTCAAAATCATCTTCATTCAGTTCATGTAGAAGATGTATTTAAAAAGATTTAAACTTTTCTTTTTTTTAGAATTTTCCGAACGGATTTTGGGCACATATTATTTAAAGCTAGATTTCGTGTGGAAATTTTTGGATTCTCCGCAACATCTAATAATACATTCAGAGCCTTATCTCCGTCGTTATTGTTCTTGGTATGTCGATTTTTGGAGCGTGTTTAACGGTACTCGTCTCATTATACCGTTTTACTATACGGCTTACAGTTGTTTGATTAATCGACATCCGCTCAGGATACTTATTATTATATAAATCACATACCTCAGCTTGCGTACGTCTCCTATTACCGTAACCAATATAACCAATATATCAAAATTTCAATTCGTTCTTTTTCTGATAATTTTTCCTTTTTTTGGCATAAACTAACCTTTTACAACAGGAATTAATGTCAAAATTTTAGCGAAGGACGCGTGATTGTCAAGTTTTTCATATTATGTCATGTTGATATTTAAAAACAGAATAATTTATTAAATCAAGACCGTCACTCGGAATCATAAAGGTTTTTGAACATTACCTTAAAAATTTTCATATAACGAGCCATCGAAAAAATTCATAATTGGAGTAGACTGTGAAATTGGGTTGGTACTTTAGCCACTTCCACATAATGACATTTATTATTTGACATTGAAACAATAAGTTTGGCAAATTTTATTAAGAAAATTAAATTTATTTAAAAAATGGTAAAATTAGTAAAATAATTAGTAACATTTTCAATAACTTCTGTAGCTATATGTAAATTTTGATTATGATTTCGATATTAAATAAATTATTTGTTTTCTTTTTTGTTGTAGTATCATTTCAATGCCATAACCTTTTTTTACAATGAAACCAAATGAAACTGTCAAGCATCAAGTAATGTGTCATTATGTGGAAGTGGCTAAAGTACCAACCCAATTTCACAGTCTACTCCAATTATGAATTTTTTCGATGGCTCGTTACAACCCCCTATAAATTGCATATCATTATATTCACAAAAAAAGTCTTTTAAATATGTAAAAAAAATACATGACGCTATTTAAGAAACAAATATTAGTTGGGCTGGCATTAAAATGGTGAACTGAAAAAAAATAAATGCTGCCAAGTAATGCCATTTATTATATGAACCATGTTTTGTATAAAAATTTTTTAAATTAAATTACTCATTCACAAGTTACAAGCAATATACAGTACGTTTTCCCCATCTTATATATGCCAAATGGAATCACCAAACACCTTATACCGGGTTCTTTATTTATCATTACTAGAGTGGACCAATTCGGAGCGAAAGCAGAGGCGTGACTAACGAATGATAGCGGTTTTTTTACTGTACGCTCCTTCAACATTATTAAATACACAGAATACACTTTCCTGCTGCTATTATACGTGTACACACGATGACCGTGAACAACATACTAAGTAATCGTATGTGCGATGGGGCACGCGGGAACCAATTCGTTAGTCACGCCTCTGCTTTCGCTCCGGATTGGTCCACTATAATCATTACACATACATCGCCCTACGTGTAGAGCTAAAAATATAAAAGGCAATGCATAGGTGGGATAGTAGGCAACCAGTTATACATCAGTGACATATTTTTCCAATTGTCAAATATTTCTGATTTTTCATTCATACTTAAATCTTAAATTAAGCACATTTTATTGAAAAATAGATAATTTATTTAAAACAGTTAATAATCCTAACAGGCCCATACCTTGTGGGAAGACAATTTTAAATATTTTTAACAAATTCAAAGAAGATGGATAGTATTTCTTTAAGGATGAAATATATCTAAGATAGTAAAATTGGTGTATCAAAAAAAAGTCGAAAATACGAAAGCGTTGATAACAAAAAAGTACAAATAGATTTTACCATTCTATGAGATTGTAGAACGTCCTCACATTACTTCTAGTGAATTACCGAACATAACCCACGTATTGGGGGCATTTCAGTAAAACGATAAAAACAAATAACACCTCGTGGTATTTTACGAATAAGTGGTTTTACAAAATAGAGAAATTTATCTTAAAAAGCAGTAGTGGGAAATTCTGGTACGTAATAAATATGTTACTTTTTCTTTAATATTCACAATAACTTTTGGACTGTACAATTATCTGATAGCATCACTACTGGAATTAAAGATTGAAGAAGGGAAGACATTATACAACAAATTTTTAGAATCTGTTAAACCAAGTCTATGTTCATATGAAGGACGATCAATTATTAGAGCAACTGTTTTTGACCCTCGATTTAAAATAGAAGGTTTTCGTAGTACTGAAAATGCTACTGGGGCTACTTCTTTTCTAGAACAAGAAATGTTTATTATTATGAAGAAAATAGATCCTGAAAATAAAGAATAAATGCCTGTAATCGAAACAGACATTAGTCCACATCAAAAGTCACTTTGATTATTTGGATTTTTGCAAAAAAGAATAAGAGAAAGTAAAATCAATTACAGCTGATGTAATAATAACTAAAAGGCAATTCCTCGACAGGCCAAATTCATATCAGGATGTAGACCCTCTTTTATTTTGGAAGGTAAGTTTAAAAAAGAAGGGTAATTGCATTTTTAATTTGTATTTTCTTTTAGGTAACAGGAATGGAGCTGCAACCCTTAGAATAATATGCTAGGAAATACTTCTATATTCCAACAAGTTCAGCAGAAAGTGAAATGGTGTTTAGTGTTTTAGTACAGTTCGTTAAATAATAGAACAAAGGTGTGCAAGACTAAAATCGAAAAATGTTAATATGATAATGTGAATAAATAAAAATTTTAAAAATATTAATAAGTAACCTAAGTATTTATTTTATTAAAATTACACCCAATCTTTTCCTATTAGCTAAAAAATAATTTAAAGGGTTTCATTTTACTATGCTTTCTAACTATTATAGATATGAATGTTTAAGCATTCAAAGGAAAATTATTTAGATCGCCGAACAGAATGTAAATGAAACTCTTTAAATCTATTACGGAACTGTTTTCTTTATCAGTAAAAATTATTTTATTTAAAATTTTGTTTTCATTTAACAAATTAAACATTATATCACAAAAATCAGTTCGTTTTACTTTATTTTCCTCGAAAAGCTCTTGTGGGTTTGATATCTTGTATGGCTTATATTTGAATTCTGACAGGGTTTTGAACACCGAACTATACGATATTCCAAAATGCCTGGCTACATTTAAAAGCGATCCTACAGACCGTTCTTCTCCATAACGCAGGATATTCAGCTTCATGTGTTCTGTTAACACGTGATTCTTTTTTTTTTTGTGTGCGAATTTAGAAGACAACCATCATCTTTGAATTTGTTAAAAATATTTGAAATTGTCTTCGCACGAGGTATACGCCTGTTGTGATAATTAACTGTTTTAAATAAATTATCTATTTTTCAATAAAATGTATTTAATTTAAGTATGAATGAAAAATCAGAAATATTTGACAATAGGTAAAATATGTCACTGATTGCCTACTATGTCACCAATAGGGCGACGTATGTGTAATGATAAAAAAAGAACTCGGTATATTCAAGAGCATTGCAATGAACTTAAAATTGAATACAACAGTAATTACAATTTATATAATCCCAAACACAAAATAATAATAGATATGTAAATATCTAATTTGAACTAAATGCAATCATTGATGTCAAACTTTCAATTGTATATTTGTATATATATATATATATATATATATATATATATATATATATATATATATATATATATATATATATGTAAATATAATAAAGTAAACCAGACCTTTAATCGCCGACTTATTAAGTTTACCTTATATATATATATATAATGATGATAAACGTAGTGCTAATGAGAACTCATAATTATTGAATTCTCACATACATCCAATTGCCGCTTTAATTCGTTGCATCAATTTGTACACATGACAAAATCACCTTTGTCTAAGAATGTAGCTGCAACGTGTCACGGCGTCAACCGTCCAGGTTGTCCGGGAAAATGAAAAAATGTGTGAAAGTCGTATCCATCCGGGATGTGTAGACGTCGATGTTTCATAGTTATTACTAATTGTCAATACACCTTACCCAGAAATAGATACGACTTTCATTTCTATACTGCGTGTATATATACTAATGATGATAAACGTAGTGTTAATGAGAACTCATAATTATTGAATTCTCACATACATGCAATTGCCGCTTTAATTCGTTGCATCAATTTCTACACATGACAAAATCACCTTTGTCTAAGATGCAACGAATTAAAGCGGCAATTGCATGTATTTGAGAATTCAATAATTATGAGTTCTCATTAGTAAGGTGTATTGACAATTAGTAATAACTATGAAACGTCGACGTCTACACATCCCGGATGGATACGACTTTCACACATTTATATATATATATATATATATATATATACATATAAAGATCATTATTACGTGACCTTTGTATGTTATGGTATATTCAATTTGTTGGCGATTTAAGGTCTGGTTTTACTTCAAAATATATATATTTAAAACAATCCTACATGTTTTGGTAAATGATGCCTTTTTCAAGGAATATAAACTATAGATGACAGTATATTAATTTCATACATTTGTAGTTGCTATGGATAAAATTATTCAATGATACATTCCAATTGAATAATAATAAATCATGCCTTAGTATTCTAAAATAGATAGACAACAAAAACAAGGAAACGCAAGACATGAGTTATTATTATGTATGCGCCCGTGGAGCGACTTAAGATGTAAAACTGTCGGCATTCGCCTTAAACGAGAAAGAAACCACGAAAACCTACTCGGACAGCCAGACAGGAATCAAAACACGGAACTGTCAGCATGATAAGCAAATGTATAGGTATTTAAATAACTTAAGATATATAATTATATAACAGCAACATATATTTTGATGGTAAATTGGAGATCGTTACATAAATTAAGTTATAGTATATACTGCTTAAATTTTTTATATCACTTCTGTTGTTAATTGAATTTTTTTCCTGTTTAATACTAATCATTTCTTTAATTTCCCTTTTCATTGTGTTCTTTATCAATTATCTGTGTGTTTTCAAAATAAATGGTGATCGCGTTGTAGTTTGTGTGTAGATAAAGCAGTTTTGTTTGTTTTAGAGTATTTGTGGGCTTGTATTCTTATGTATAAATATTGTTTAGTTTGACCTATGTAGTAACTATCGCAATCGCGACATGGTATTTTATAGATGACATGTGTTTCTCGATTTTTTTCTATTTTTGGTTTAAGTTTTGAAAATAAATGTTTATTAGTATTACTAAGTTTATATGTTGTAGCTATATTATATTTCTTTAAAGTGTCTTTAATTTTTTCTGATATTTGTGGAACATATGGAATCGTGGTATATGTTGTGTTATTGTTTAAATTGTTATATCGGTGTCTGCAGTGTTGTATATTTGGTGTATTCAATTTTCACAACAAATTAAAATTCACTATTGAAGAAGAAATTAATAACAGTATTAATTTTCTTGATATTTCTTTAAGCTATGATAGACAGGGTACTATTTATACAAATTGGTATAATAAACCCACAGCTTCTTTTCGATATATGAATTACCACTCAAATGCTCCTACAGTATTCAATCAAATGATTATAAATAATCTGACTGATAGAGCAGTAAAACTATCACCTACTCAATACAGAAAAGATAACATCGCGAAAATTAAAACAATCTTAACAGATAATAATTATCCACCACAACTTATAGGCCAAACAATTAAAAAAAGAATACACCAAATATACAATACTGCAGACACCGATAACAATTTAAACAATGACAGAACATATATCACGATTCCATATGTTCCACAATTATCACAAACAATTAAATACACTTTAAGAAAATATGATATAGCTACAACATTTCAATTTAGTAATACTAATAAACATTTATTTTTAACACTTAAATCTAAAATAGAAAAAAATCGAGAAACACATGTCATCTATAAAATACCATGTCGCGATTGCGATAGCTACAACATAGGCCAAACTAAACAATATTTATACAAAAGAATACAAGCCCACAAATACTCTAAAACAGACAAAACTGCTTTATCTACACACAAACTACAACGCGATCACCATTTCGATTTTGAAAACACACAAATAATTGATAAAGAACACAATGAAAAGGGAAATTAAAGAAATGATTAGTATTAAACAGGAAAAAAATTCAATTAACAACAGAAGTGATATAAAAAATTTAAGCAGTATATACTATAACTTAATTATGTAACGATCTGCAATTTACCATCATAATATATGTTGCTGTTATATAATTATATATCTTAAGTTATTTAAATATCTATACATTTGCTTATTATGCTGACAGTTCCGTGTTTTGATTCCTGTCTGGCTGTTCGAGTAGGTTTTCGTGGTTTCTTTCCCGTTTAAGGCGAATGCCGACAGCTTTACATCTTAAGTCGCTCCACGGGCGCATACATAATAATAACTCATGTCTTGCGTTTCGCTGTTTTTGTTGTCTATCTATTTTAGAATACTAAAGCATGATTTATTATTATTCAATTGGAATGTATCTTTGAATAATTTTATCCATAGCAACTGCAAATGTATGACATTAATATACTGTCATTTATATTTTATATTCCTTGAAAAAGGCATAATTTGCTGAAACATGTAGGATTGTTTTAATAGCTATTTATGTAACCAGTTATGAAATGGGTTATTTTGTGTAACGAAATGGAATGTTTGCAGTGTTTGCAGTGTTTGCAATGTCTGCAAACATGAGTGTTTCATACAAGATTTTATCTAATTTTGACCAAAACATAGATTTATAATTTTCCAGTTGATCTGACATTAAACGTCATAAGTCGTATTAAATAATTAGTGACAGTTTTCATGCTATTGATAATAATAATTCATTTGACTTGACAGGTGTTTGTTAATTTAAGTATAAGTATTTACTTTTATTAGCTAAATATTTCGGTGCATTGTACGAGTAAAAATGTCGGATTCAGATTCAGGTGGACTACCAAGCAATATAGAAGAGGCTGCACAAAGTGCATTATCGACTGTGATTCCACAAAAGTCGAAAGCCCAGTACTATTTGGCTTATGAAAAATTTGGGAAGTGGCTTAAAGACAAAAAAATTAAATGTGTTAATGAGAAGGTTTTATTAGCCTATTTCGAGGGAAGAAAGAATCAAAAAGCTTCAACACTCTGGACTCTTTATTCCATGTTACGAAGTGAATTGTCTTTGAAGAAGAATATTGATATTGCAAAATATGCCAGTTTACATGCATTTCTAAAGAGGCAGTCAGAGGGATACCATGCAAAAAAGTCTAATATTTTGTCAAAGGAAAACGTCTCCCGGTTTATGACAGAAGCTGAGGATAAAACATATTTAATGACAAAGGTCGCATTGATCGTTGGAATAGCTGGTGCTTGTCGAAAAAGTGAGCTAACTTTTCTACGTGTGGGGGATATTTTAGACGAGTTTTCTCATTTTGTAATAAAAATCCCTAATACAAAGACAAAAGTAACGCGCGAGTTTGTGATCACAGAAGGAAATATTGAAGGGCAAAATTTTCTTGATCTTATTAGAAAATATATTTCTTTGCGTCCACAAAACGTTAATCACGATAGGTTTTTCGTCAAATATAATAATGGTAAATGCGGGGCACAGCCAGTTGGCATTAATACAATCGGTAATCTACCGAAAAGAATTGCTCAGTTTTTGAAACTACCAAATCCCTTCTTATTTACCGGACACTGCTTCAGAAGGTCATCGGCTACCTTTTTGGCAGATTCTGGTGCGGATATTTTTAAGGTTAAAGACATGGAGGCTGGAAGTCCAATACTGTAGCTGAGGGCTATGTAGAGAATTCTATAGAAAATAAGAAAAGGATTGCCAATGATATTCTTTGTGAATCAAGCTCAAATGCACATTCCGTTTTGCATCATAACATCAGAGTACCTGCCATGAATTCTACGTGTGCAGGAATTAACCTCACCAATTGTTCACATTGTGTCATAAATGTTTATAATGCATAAAATAAAAATTTAACCAGTTTGTGTCATGTAACGTTCCCCTTTATTAACTTGAGATGAAATGATGTTTTCAAAATATTTCGTAACTAGTGATGAAATGAACTTTTCAACACTAGTTACGAAATATTTTACTTTTCGTAACTAGTTACGAAAAGTAAACCGTTTCCTAACGTCGTACAGTTTTGAAAAGCGTCACTTTATGTGCCAAAATTAGATAAATATATAAATGTTGAAGTAAAACCAGACCTTAAATCGCCAACATATAAAGATAATTATTTCGTGACCTTTGTATGTTAAGGTAGATTCAACTAGTTGGCGATTTAAGGTCTAGTTTTACTTAAAATTGCATATTTTTAAAACAATCTTACATGTTTCAGTTAATGATGTCTTTCTCAAAGAATTAAAAATATAAATGACAGTATATTAATGTCATACTTATACATTTGTATAAGGCATCATTTGCCGAAACATGTAAGATTGTTTTAAATATATACATTTTTAAGTAAAACCAGACCTTAAATCGCCAATTAATATCTACCATATATATATATATATATATATATATATATATATATATATATATATATAATTTAAAAGAAATTATCGACCGTACTATATTGGGTAAAATAAATTAAAAGCGGGCAAGCAGTCTGTTAATTAAAAACTCATTAATAATATAATTAATAATTATCTCTATATTTCGCAACAAAACATAATAAAAGTGACGTACACGGACAATTTTATTGTCCGTGTACGTCACTTTTATTTTTTTTTTTAACTCTACATTTTTATCACCTGAAGAAGCAACAAAGTTATTGCGAAATATAGAGATAATTAATAAATGAGTTTTTTAATTGGCAGACCGCTTGCCCGCTTTTAATTTATTTTATCATATATATATATATATATATATATATATATATATATATATATATATTCGGATATTAATAAGAATCTAAGGTTTCTTATTTATTTTATTGGTCGTATAATCATACTAAATAAAAATATTTTGTTGGTTTTAGCGACCTTTAATGAAATCAAACAATTTTATTTATGAAAACTTGACAAAGACTAATAATTAATGAAAGTCGAAACGTTTACATAAATAAAATTGTTTTATTGTATTAAAGGTCGCTAAAACCGAAATAATATTTTTATTTAGTATATATATATATATATATATATATATATATATATATATATATATATATATATATATCAATATATATATATATATATCAATATATAATCAAATCTAGCAATAGCAACGCTTTGGCGGTTCAGCTAGTATTTTAATAAATTAAATACAAAGCAAAAATATTTACTATCTTATTTACTAAATTTATTTATAATAAAAATATACAGCAAATGATTTTGTTATTTTCTTATTTAAAAACGATTTTGTTTTCAAATTTGAAACTCTTTTGACTCTAAATTATTATGCATTTTTAATATGTAATTTAAAAAAATGTAACAAATAAAATAAGTATACTCGAATATTGTAAAAAAATGCTTTTATCTATATACCTGCCAAGTTCCAAAACCTAGTACAGGCATCTTAACGCCATTATTTAGAGTCACGCTGTTGCTACCATTAAACGCCATGTCTTAAGTTCGAATGACACCGAAGTAATGAAACACCGTGTAAGACTGATGTCAGATGCAAACAAACGGTCTGGTAAATAGCAGGAAGTACATGTGAGAAAAAAGAATCGCGCCTGACTTTCACCATTGCTTCACGGACAATGTCATTCACGGATAATTTTTTAATCACATCAATGTTATCGAGTTCCACTCAGGCGGAATTACTTTCAATATTGTTAACATTACAATAAATATCTGTTTCGTTAACGCTAAATAAATTGTTTGCAAGTTTACAAAATAAGGAATTCTGTTAAAATTGAACAATTCCAGAAAAGAACATAAAACTAACATAATAATCTCTATCTGTGCAATTACAAGTGGTTTTTTGAAATGAAACAAACGTTCTTGAAATAATAATTTGTACATAAGAAAACAATCGATTATTATCAAATAATCACATCTCCGGCAATAATACTCCGGCGACGATACTTTAATACATGAATAAACAAAGGTAAATGTACCCAAAAATGCATCGTGATTTTAACGTGTTCTATGTAACGGGTGTTCATTTGAAAAGTCAATCTAGTAGCATGTGATTTACTGAGAACATTAGAAGTACATATGTCGTAAATTAAAATTTACTACTTAACCTACGAAGTCGTATATTTTGACAGTTTCATACATACAAATAAATAACAAATGTGATTGACATTATCTAATGTCATTTGAATTTACGTTTATGGAACAACAAACACATACTAATATATATGCGTCTTATTCTATCAAAATTTCAAAGTAACCTAGATTGACTATTCAAATGAACACACGTTATATCAATATTTTCGGCGTGCAATTTTGTTTGCGAGTTTTTTGTCACTCTGTTATTTTGAACAAACAATGTTGAAACACGGGTTCTTTTTATCAACTTAAATTTTACAAAAATAAGTAATATCATTTTATTTACATGATTTATACATTTGACCAAGCAAATAAGTAATGATAATTTGGAGCAAACAGGATAAACGATTACTATTGATCATAGTCTAATTATACATGCACTGAATGCTGAATTATATATTTTTTTCAAGCGTATAATAATTTCGATATTATACGATTCATAACCTTATATTGAAAGAATTCATTTTTATCCGGAGGCATTTTTGTAGTTATTATTGTACGGCGGAGCTAAAAAAATTACATTTAAATAACAAGGCAAGAGTATCTCCCTTTATGAATTCTCTATTATTTTGTCGCTATTATTGTAAACTTGCGGACAAAAAACTGTCTGACTCATCCCTCAAAAATAGCATATGAATTGTTATAGGTTATAAATAAAATATTTTATCTGCGACTAAACAATTAAGTATAGCAAATGCCAATTAAGTTGGCGCGAGGAGGGATAAGTTCGCGCAGGATTAAAAGTAGTGGGGAAATTTGTATTTGGTTTTACATCAAATGTCAGATAATTCTAACCTCTGAGCGTGTATTACTTTATGATCCCCTAGCAAAGACATTATGTTCCGTCAAACGTCAATGACAAATGTATTCTGACAATTACTTGAGTAGTGGGGGTAGACATTTTTAAAAATGGCTTCTGCGCACCCCCTCCTCGCGCCAACTTAATTGGCGCTTGTTATACCTAGGTATTATATAAATTATATTAGTGATTATTAGTTAATAATTTAACTCATAATTTCCGGAGGGAATAATGAAATGGGACCGTTCTTATTGGCGTGATGCAGGGAATAATGATAACATTATGTCTCATTAATCCCTACGTTCCGCCAATAAAACATAGTCTTACCAGCGTTACCATAGTAACGATAAACGAGCCCGGATATTCTAATTGTCAAACGTGTCGTCGATACGATAAACTTCTGCGTTCTTTTTCAGCGTCAAGTGCCATATCGATATTATAGTAACGGGTGTTCAGAAACATTCGAAGTCAAGTGGGCTCTGATCAAAAAATCGTATATCTTTACTTAAGTATCTGATTTGTAATAATTATTAAATGTCAACTGTTCAAAAAAACTTTGTCAAAAATCAATCTATCTCACACATGACTTCATATTTTCAAGGACTACTTTGACCTCGAATGTTTCTGAACACCCGTTATAATGTTTGTTTTTCTCTTAGTAATTTTCAGTTAGTCGTAGATAAATTAGTGTATACTAACTCGCAATATTGACTATTATTCCATCGAGCTAAGTTACGCCCTCGCCGCTTCGCGACTCGTTTCGTAAATTCAGCTTTCGGGTAATATAACCGTCATTATTGACTCGTTGTATAAACTACTATAAATAGATCCATATGGCAGATAATATACCTAGCTACATTAACATTTTGCATCTCAATAACCTTCAAAACTTAAAAACTGATTCACAATGTCTTAATATTGATAAAATGTTGTCAAATGTCAAAATGTGTCGGACAGTTTTTTGTCCGCCAGTTTACAGCGGAGCTGAAAAAAATACATTTAAATAACACGGGAAGAGTGTCTCCCTCTATGTATTCTCCCTGGTATGTATCGTAAATTCATTATGACAGATATTTGCGCAACTAACCTAAAACATTAAATACCAACATTTTCATTCAAAAAGAGAGTTAAATGTGTAATCTTGAGCTTAATCTAAAAATGATTTACAAAATCTCAAAGGAATATTCTAATTAAATGCTTGAAAAAAAATAGTATTTAATACACGGCAGCGAAAGCATATTAATTGCCTCCCACATATTCCACACAGAGAGTATAAATAAACAAGAGATGTCAAGTGCACGGTAAAACGTAGAGACATTCGCCCTCTACAGTTGCGAATTTTAATTCAATTGCTTGCGCGGGAAATTTAAATGTATAAATGTATTAATATTTATTGGTATTAAGAAGTATGGAAGTTTTTATACTTTATCTAGTGACTAAATGCAGATAAAATCTTCATCTTGTCGCTAGATAAAGTAAAAAAAATAAATAAATAATCGTAATATTGGAATTAATATAATTAATAATATTTAATCTGCATAAGACCAAATAAAACAATACTTACACATCTTTTCCCAATGTTTGTTCCACATAAAAGCAAGGATTGAATAGTATGTGATAATAGCAACAATATTCACTTGTTTTGGCACATTTTTACAGGGTTTAAATAGAAGAGTTTTAATAAAACAAACGCTATTTTTTATTTTTTGCTTTGGTAACTTACATCAGCTGACTAATTTCTTAGTTGTAGTGCCTCAATTTGTAAAGTGAAAGTAACATGAGAGCAAAATGAATTGAGGTAGTAGGAGGCTGCGGTTCGTAGATCGTATTTCGTGAATTATATTCACAATAATTTTCTGTCAAACATTTAATGACAGACTGTCAGTGTGAATTATTAATTCTTTCAATACAATTTTTAAAAAAAGAAACAGTATAATCACATTCAGAATGTTTACTCAAGAACAAATGGTGTTCATTTTAGAATGTTACTTTCGTAACGGTCGACGTTTGCCAAACGGCGAATGGTATTATTCAATAGAAATGTGCAAGGAAGAATTCCAACAACGTTTTCCTGAAGTTGTTTTAGTAAATAAGAACTTTTCTCGTGACCTATTGAGAATTATAAATAACTTTCGAACAACTGGGTCTGTAAAAAGACAATGGAAAGGGGGAAGATCTTCTCGAGTTAGGACCCAAAATGTTGTTAATAATGCAAGAAACGCAATTAGAGAACAACCTACAACATCTGTCAGAAGACTGGCACAACAGTTGGATGTAAGTTATGGAACCTGCCGCAGTATTCTTAAACGCGATATTGGTATGCATCCTTACAAGGTTCAATTGTATCAAGAACTATTGCCGCCAGATTACGTTCGAAGAGTTGCCTATTGTCGTTTCTTTAATGCAAATCTTAACGACGACGATGTTTTGGATAAAGCGTTTTTCACCGACGAAGCGTGGTTTCACCTGAACGGCTACATAAACGCTCAGAATATGCGTATGTGGGAAACAGACAATCCGCATTATTATAGGGAAACAACGTTGCATCCTGTAAAAATAGGGGTTTGGTGTGCCATGTCACGTAGAAGGCTTATTGGCCCGATCTTTTTCGAAGGAACTATAAATGGTGAAAGATATCGCAATAATATACTGGAAATATTCATAAATCAACTGCATGATGACGAGTTACAGTTAGGTTTCTTTCAGCAAGATTCCGCACGACCACACACTGCCCGTGAAACAATAAATTATTTACGTGAATTTTTTGATGAAAGAATTATTAGTGTTGACCGTTTCCCGCCAAGATCGTGTGACTTAACTCCTCTGGATTACTTTTGATTTCCATACTTAAAAAACTCTATTTTTAAAAATCCAGTGCATACAATAGACGATTTACGGAACAATATCGTGCGACAGTGCGAGTTAGTAGACGGATTTATTTTACAAAAGGTTTTTGAAAACATGAAGCGACGCGTAAATTTATGTTTGAATGCCGAGGGACAACAGTTTCAACAATTATTGTAAACTTTTCAATAAAATATAAAACATGACATTTGTATGACATTTTATAAATATTTTAAGTTTTAAATTAAATTTGTATCAAGGAGACATTTAAGTGCTGTCAGTAAGATTTATTTACTTTATAATTCACGAAATACGATCAGCGAACCGCAGCCTCCTACTACCTCAATTCATTTTGCTCCCATGTTACTTTGCGAATCAGTATATAATGATAAATATACAGTAGGTATTGTACTACGATATAGCTTTAAATTTTCTTCAGTTTAAAAAAAAAAACTGATTATCATGGAAATGTCTTTAATAAACACTTAGGGATACAGCTATTTTTTGTGAGGCATTTCTAATAGTGCACTATTATTTATTACTGTCAATCAATTCTTATATAAAGTTTCGTCTCTTGGAAATTTAAAGTACCTTACTTGTGGGTCACCTATTCTCACACCTTGGCACACTACATTTTTGCGGTACTGTTACGATTGCTCCTACAAGTAATTTGATAAATCTATTAGGAATTTATTTCTGGTAAATCATATTAATTACCTCGCACACTCTCTCGGCTAGCGCCTCGGCAGTGAACTGTTTGCTCGGCTATAATAAGAGCTTTCTCTGCCTGGTCTATAATATACTATTACAATGTCTTTAAAATGTGAGAATTTACACAAATATTGCAGTACAAATGTGTGGCCCATCTGGTCAGGCCTTACTGTTACACTATTGGGTACTAAACATGTTTACGAATAAAATCTTTTAATAAAGTAAATGTGTATTTGTATTATCATCTAAACAGTTGCTTTAAATGAATAAATTTAACAAAGGTGACTTATTTTAAAGTAAAGTTTGTGATTGTTTTAATTTATGAATTTCTAAACTTTACAGTAAATTAAATTTTATTTGTTTATTTTCTAAATGTAGAATTTGAAAATCATTATTGAATGTGTGGCTTCTTCTCTGAGATGATTGGCAAAAATGGAATATTGTTTTTTTTTATTTTTGAGCGAAGAACAATGTTCAGTAATACGGTTTTCAAACGATCTTCCTGTTTGACCAACTTATATCTTACCGCATGCAGACGTTAACTTATAGACTCCAGATTTCTTATTTTTATATGTTCTATATTTATTGCTTTTAATATGTTGAAAACCGTGTTTATATTAAGTTTTTTTAAATATATTGACATATCTTCATTAGATTTCGTAGTGTATGTTTGTAATCTAAATTATTAATTTTGTTTGCCCTTTATTACAGCATATACCATAGAAATAGTTTTTTTTAAGTTTTTTTGTCAGCTTATTTTCAATTAGAGTATCTGTGTAGCCGTTATTGATTGCTATTTGTTTAACTAAATTTAGTTCTTTTCCATAATTTTCTTTACAAGGTGGATAATTAATTAATTATTAAAAAACTATGGAAACCTGCTAATATGTATTGTGTGGGATGTGTTGACGAATTATGTATAGTTATGTTTATATGGGATTCTTTATGGTAAATGTCACACTCTAATTTATTGTTGATCTATTTAATAGTTAGATCCAAAAAATTAATGCTGTTGTTTATTTAGTGTTCCATGGTAAATTCGATATTTTTGAGAATAGAATTGACGAATTCCAGTAGCAAGTTTAATTGTTTGTGTTCTGGTGAAACAGAGTATGATATCGTCTACGTATTACCCACTATTAGTCCTTCACTACAAATGTATAGTGAATTATTAAACTGGAAGCAATTTTTGTTTCAGAACAATATTTAACAGATCTAAGATTACAACTTTAATAACCGGATTAGTGTTATTAGCTGATGTAAGTAAATTTTCAATTAAATTAACGGTTTCGGCTGAGGGGACACTCGGAAATAAATTTTTAACATCAAATGATACCAGTTTTGCATTATCAAGTGTTAAAATATTGTCGATTTTATTAATTATTTCGTACGATTTTTTTTTACTGTGTTGTGGTTTGAAATATATTTAAAAATGACGTCAATACGTATTTTATATATTTTAATAGAAGGTGCGGTAACATAATAAACAACTGGTCTGATGGGAGAGTTTTCTTATGTAATTTAATCAACGAATATATTTTAAGAGGTTGAGGGTTCATAATTACTAAACTTCTTTTCTCTTTCATTAATAACAACATATATATTTTTAGAGTGTTTTTAATTACTAACTGATATGAATTTTTGGGATCCTTGTTAAGTATGACATACTTATCTGAGTCTAGAAAGTCGGATGTCTTAGTTATATAATTTTCTTTATTTATAGCAAAAACCATTTTACCTTTATCTGCTCAATTCTTTAAATAATTTTATGAAATTATAATTCCTATACGAGGGATGCCTTTTTAGTTTACATATAGCCTCATAGAGGGCGCCAGTAATAAAACGTCAGCTGTCAAAATTAATCTTAATCGTTCGTTAACCTAAATCTAAAATTTTATCAAGATTAGGCAAGTGATTTAGTCACAGAGAATTTTTAAAATTTATAAGTTTGCCGATTTATGGAATTGATTTTTTACAATAATTTTTTAGAACTTTCGGAGAGGATTAACTCAACTACAATGTCTTGCTGATGAGTTGGTTTCTGTTTCTGAAGATGAAGCCACCACATCAATCGACAATTTCAAGTTGATACTGTGTATACCAACGTGGACGCACCAGTATCCTCGACGATCCCAGGACAGGTTCGCCAAGAACAGCAGTCACCCAGAAAAACATCGTTGAACGCCCCCTAATTAAGGCAGATAGACGCGTGACCTATCGTGAAATTCGATCCTACGATCCTACATAATAAACTTTGCTGTGACAAAATGTAGTTTTCCGTTGGATTCCATATCTTTTAACTGAAAAGTAGAACGCAGAAGGTATCAATTTTTGTGGAAAATATTTCGAAAAGCAATAAAGCACTTTGAGTTGATCCACTGTTTGATTTTATAGCTATATGCAACACTAAAAAGCCTCGAAATGCAGACTACACTCCAAGCGCCTAAAATAAACTGAGAATGTAACGGGTGTTCAGAAACATTCGAAGTCAAGTGGGCTTTGAACAAAAAAATCGTATATCTTTACTTAAGTATTAATATACTAATTTAATAACCTATAAAATTGTATTAAGTAAATGTATAATGTATCAATCTATCTCAGACATGACTTCATATTTTCAAGGCCTACTTTGACTTCGAATGTTTCTGAACACCCGTTACTTTGATAGTAACATTGTTACTTTCAAAAAACGCATGAAATTGAGCTCCTGAAATATGTGTATAGTTTACTGTATTCATTTATGCGGTATGCTATCATAAACGAATTTTTTCTGCATTTTAATTTGCGAAATATACGTATGTAATCCAAATTCTTACACGTATATATCAGAATGTTTTTATTTCTATTTTAAATTATATTTTGAAATATATCGAATTTAAAATATTGAATCTTCTAACCACTTTTGTGTACTGCGTATTTCGTATTTGCAATGGAAAATCCTTTATTTTGTATCGCTTTGGTCATAACCGACACTTCCAAGAAATTATCTATCGAACGGTAAATCCAGGAATTTTATATTCTTTCTTTCATATTTCTGAGAATTTTATATATCGTTTTAATCTAGTTATTAATTAATTACATACGACTTCTATTCCAGTTATTTCTTAATTCGCAATATGATTTATTATCGAGCTATTTTTTCTACATGTCGAAATTATACCGACATATTTATATACTGACATATATTGACATATTTTAATAGTCACAATGGTACCTACTCGCGAAGCTGGCAAAGCGAAGGCGTCTGAAGATGGTCGAGATAAAAAAAAAACTGTAGTTGTATCGCACAAAGTATGGGAGCTTGTATTTATTATATATGCCCTTAGTCAATGAAGACGGGTGTGGCTGACTAAAATAAAAGTTAGAAGGTGGCGCTACCTTCTAACTTTTATTTTAATCACCCACACCCGTCTCCACTCAGTTTTGCATGCGGAAGCTCAGACTGAAAATTGAGAAAAGATATTGCGCCTTCTTCGGCGCATCCACATACAAACTACTCAAACTCACGCTATACTTACTTAGATCTAGATTTACTAAGTACCTACGTACTAAATCCAAAATTGCTGCCCACAATACCTGAAAAGGAAATTACTACGAGCAGTGCCATGACAAAGAAAAAAACTTATGAACAAATAATTCGTATATTCACTATCAAAGGAAAATAAATGATTATAATAAAATTAAGTAAATGGCTGTATTATAAATTGCTGAAAAGCCACGTCCATCAACGGAACGTACAGACGCGTTTCGCTCTTATTGGAGCTTATCAATGTACGGTATCTCGAAGACGGATATGGCTTTTCACTTCTATACTTTGTGTATATATAGTTAACATTCTGAACTTACTGCAAATGAGAATTAATGAATATTAAATCTCATTTTTACATGTAAATGTAATGTCTGTACGCGTCTGTACGTTCCGTTGATGGACGTGGCTTTTCAGCAATTTTTAATTATCCTAATTACCAGGAAGGTCGGAGTCGCGATGACGTGTGTTCTACATACTGGTACAAGCTTAGTTTGTCGGATTGTAGTTATTAACGCATCACATAAGACGACATTTACATGTAAAAATGAGATTTAATTTTCATTAATTCTCATTTGCAGTAAGCTCAGAATGTTAACTATATATACACAAAGTATAGAAGTGAAAAGCCATATCCGTCTTCGAGATACCGTGCATTGATAAGCTCCAATAGGAGCGAAACGCGTCTGTACGTTCCGTTGATGGACGTGGCTTTTCAGCAATTTTTAATTATCCTAATTACCAAGAAGGTCGGAGTCGCGACGAGGTGTGTTCTACATACTGGTACAAACTTAGTTTGTCGCATTGTAGTTATTAGCGCATCACATAAGGCGACATTTACATGTAAAAATGAGATTTAATATTCATTAATTCTCATTTGCAGTAAGTTCAGAATGAGTGTATTATATTTAAGCATTGACTAAAATCAAATAAAGAAATATTAATCAATTTAATTCTGCACCCTGTATAATTATACCGACTGTATGTTAAGGCAAAAATATATATATGTATATATATATATATATATATATATATATATATATATATATATATATGTATATATAACTCTATACAAAATCCATATCTAGATATCGCAAAAAAGGTTTATTCCCGCAGATTTTTTTCTAAAGGTACCATTAGAGATAAATTCACAATAATTTTATAAACAGAAATAGCGATAGTCAAAATATCCTACTCACAAATACAAATGATTTAAATTCTAAATTTAAAATTATAAAATTACAAAAATGCGTCGTCATTTATCGACACTTGCATGTATGCAAAAAAAGAACATCTGTGGTCACTTACGATACGGCAAAAACAATTGTAACCGCAGAAGAAATTACTATAAAATATATCGATATCGGAATATGCTACGAAATTTAGATTTTAATTTCCAAAATACGAAAGAATAATTTGGCCTTAAATGCAAATAAGAAAAATACTTTATTTCACAAGAATGAATTCTTTTAAGTTATACTATACAAGATATGTTAAATTTTTACATAGAACATCTGTGGTCACTTACGATACGGCAAAAACAATTGTAACCGCAGAAGAAATTACTATAAAATATATCGATATCGGAATATGCTACGAAATTTAGATTTTAATTTCCAAAATACGAAAGAATAATTTGGCCTTAAATGCAAATAAGAAAAATACTTTATTTCACAAGAATGAATTCTTTTAAGTTATACTATACAAGATATGTTAAATTTTAAATGAGTTGGGCTCTAAGCCGCCATGCAAATTGATTAATATGATTTAAATTCTAAATTTAAAATTATAAAATTACAAAAATGCGTCGTCACTTATCGACACCTGCATGTATGCAAAAAAAGGACATCTGTGGTCACTTACGACACGGCAAAAACAATTGTAATCGCAGAAGAAATTACTATAAAATATATCGATATCGGAATATGCTACGAAATTTAGATTTTAATTTCCAAAATACGAAAGAATAATTTGGGCTTAAATGCAAATAAGAAAAATACTTTATTTCACAAGAATGAATTCTTTTAAGTTATACTATACAAGATATGTTAAATTTTAAATGCGTTGAGCTCTAAGCCGCTATGCAAATTGATTAATTTGGCATTAAAAATGCTACCAACTATATTAATATTACAAAAATGAATTTAAGTTATGCTAAAGGTAGTTAAATTGATTACGGCAAAATATGAAAGCAATATATATAAAAAATTATAAGACAAAATTTAAATTACACGAAAAGTTTAATATGTAATACGAATTACTTGATATCATGTCCCTGTCCGTCGAAGTGGATAATTAATTCCTCAGGTCGTTCGCTGTTCGGGGATTTAGACGACCTTAAATTGTCCTTGAAGTATAGGCTGCAGTACTCGTGAACTCTTCAGCAAGAAGCTATTTTTTTTCGTTTACGAAGACGAAATTGAACGTCACGCAAAAACCAATGTTGAGTTATATTTTCCTCAAACTTACGTAAGTCGCAAACGGCAAATTAGCTGTTCCAAAAATTAGAATTCACCCTTTGACATGATCCGTTTATGAACGATGAATTAACTAAAGGTCAAAGATGCGTGAATTAACTTCCATTAAGAAGATGTACATTCGTAAATTTTTAAACGACTTTACACTACCAAGGTGTGTCTGCTAATCCTCTAATCTCACCCGCGTGTAAGCGGAAGGGGTGATACAGTTACCAAAGTTAAGCACAGACAGCGGAACAAGTATCCGAATAAACGTATTTAATATAAGATGTCGGGACTCGTCAATAAATAAGGAAGACTATTAATCGATATTAAAAAGGGAAATTAAGGCGTAACAACAATTATAATTACTATTGTGAAATTGATCTAAACCGCTTAATGTGTGATATCATTGTGACGCTTTTTTGACAAGCAATTTTGATGTACATCGCAACTCTTTAACACGCGTCTATAATTAGTTCTTAATTCTTAAGACATCGCCAGCTCCGATATGATTGGTTTACCCCCCTTAAAGGGTAAACTTGGGTCATAAAACTTTTTCCAAACCACGTGTTTTCTCTTACACAAAACTCACGCCTTCTTTCGTTACCGACTGCTGTAAGACACACAGCGCTCTTACTCGACATACTAACCAAGCATTCACCGTAAAGGACTGTTCGGCGTTTTCCGTTCTTTTCCACATGTTCGACCGCGACATGTTTTTAAGGTAAATATGTATTATTCGATGAATATATTACTCTTTTACTTACATACACATTAATTTAATTACTTAACTACTTTTCAGTGTGTATTTATTGTTTACTTTTTAATTACGTATTCGTTGTTCCTTGCATATACTTTTATTTAATCGCTTAAATGCATTTCAAATTGTAACTTACTTCTTATGAAAATATTAAATAAATATTTAAAGACAAGAAGTGCCAGAATAAATTTGTTGTTATTACTATTGTTAGAACTACACTTGCGAGCAACCAAATCGACACACCCACTAAACATCCATACAAATACGATTTTTATAATAAACCCTTGACCGGTTTATTCAAAACATACATCGTTTAAAAGACTGACTCTTCAGTTTTAAGATGACACCATTATCACTACAATTGATCTGATACCTTTTTGATTATACAATTTAAATGGGAGTAGGGACAAATGGTACAGTAAATGGTGCCCATGAATCGCGTATACACAATCCCTTCCCCTCCCTACCAAGCGATTTACGTTGACAGTGACTTAACAATTACATCGTCTATCATATAACACATCTTTTTTCATTCACTGATTTGACGAAGCTATGAATACTACGCCACGAAGAGACGATCAAGTAGTCGCTCTATTTCAACAGGGTCTCAGTCAGCGAATAGTCGCCGCTCAGCTGCATTTAAGTCAATCAGCTGTATCAAGAGTGTACAGAAGATTTCTATAGACTGGTGCCTTTAATCGTAGATCGAGACCCAATCGTCACCGGAAGACTTCTGAGAGAGATGATCGCTTCATTGTTTCGACCTCACTACGAAATCGTCACTTGACCGGTGTTGCTGTGCAGCAGGAGTTGAGACGCGTTCGAGGAGTAGCTGTCAGCAAGTGGACAGTTAGACAACGTTTGAAAGAAGCGAACCCCACTCCAAAATGGCCTGCTACACGCCCGAAATTGACAGCAAGACACAGGCAAGCGCGCCTTCAATTTGCTCGAGATCACCTGAATTGTGACATCGAGCAAAGGCGATCGGTCTTGTTCACCGATGAGTGCAGAATGTGTCTGCATGACAGTGACAGGAAACGTCGGGTCTACAAGCGTCCGAGCGAGCGATTTATGCGTTGTTGTTTAGCCGAATGAGTTGGGTACGACGGCAACTTCCAATAGATCGTTTACGGGACCAACTTAAACGGAGGGTCCGGGTCAGAAATTCAAGTTCTTGCGAATATTTACGAGCTCAAACCAGCGTTGTTAGAAGAGTGGGATGGAATTCCACAAGATTTCGTAGAAAGGCTGACAGCATCAATGACAATTCGATTGCAAGCTGTTATCAGAGCTAAAGAGGGTACACCATGTACTAATTAAATAATTTTTCTTATTTTAGCATTCCTTGCTTCATTTGAAAAATAAACAATCAATATTCCTTTTCATAAATTTTTATTTTTGCTATATTTTGACTTAAATTGCATTATTTTAAAAAGTACCGAGTTGACTGTTATGCTGAGGGTATCAAGTTAAAGCCAAAGTTTCAGGCTTGATAACGACATATGATTTTCATGAAATGTCCTTTTTGAAAGAAAGATGTCTGAACGCGCGCTTTATGGGTAAGTCAATTTGGTTGCTCACAATGTATAAAAGAAACGAAAAGTGTACATAGTTTCTAAAGAAAAATCAAGAAATGAAAATTTGTTGACAAGTGTAATTTACACATTTCCGAAATCACTTAATTTATTGGATTAGTTCTTATTTCTCTTAATACTCACTTGCCACGTTCCAAATCCTATTACAGGAATTTTCACATCTTTGTATAAATTAATACTCCTCACTTTTATCGATTTTTGGATTTTATCACTACTAAACCTTCGTTTTGAAAAACTTTGAATTTCCTTTTCCGCTAGTAAAATTTGCGATCTAAAAAAACATTTCGCTTCCGTAAAAGAACACATTCTAGAAACGCTGGTACCGCCAAACACCTTATTCAAAATGTGTCTGTGTGTCATTCTAAATAAAGAAACTCAAGATTCGAAATACTAGTGCAAGAAAGATGAAAATCGGCGTTATTATTAGAGGTTTTCGCTTTTAGAACAGTTATAAACGCCTGTAAGTGCGAATACGGTTGCAACGGGAAAACTAGTGTTTGTCTTGTCTCGAGTGGAGTTTGTATGCAGAGCCATAATTGGCTTTCACTGCTGGAGTGTCCTAGAACTTGTTCTCAAAGATAAAGTATACATTTCTTTTATGAAATACGCTTTACTGGCAATGAATAAAATCGGAAAATTATACAATAAAGTGTACACATTTTTCTTGCTATTAGATTTTTTCTATTTTCAAGTTATACGTTTTATTTTATTTATAAATAATTAAATTACAACTTTGTTGGTACACTTTATACAGGGTGTTTCTGAATTGATACGAAAGATTTCAAAGGGTGATTCTTTAGCAAAAATTAAGGGGGGTCTTTCATATAACTTTTTGTTCAACACCTGTTTCCCTCCAAGTTACAGTCCTTTAAAATTAAGTAAAAAAAATTGTTTTTATTTAATATATCCACTTTGGAAAAATTTAGAAGAATGAAATTTGGCAGATAACTGATGCTAATAAAATGACAGTTTTTGAGTGTTTTTGTTACCCTAAAATGTAATCACAAGGGGCTGAAAAATACAACCCTTATAATATTTTGCATTAGAACTTTTTAATGCGCCTATATTTTCCTATTTAAAAAATTGATTTAAAAAGACAGATTTAATCTGCAACTTTTTTATATCTTGACTTTTTATCATAAAATTGTTAGTTTGATCACAAAAAAATAAAATACTGCTCAGACTCTTTTCCCATAAATTCACAGAGAGGTTATTATTTATTAAAAAAAAATCAAGTAAGCTGCTGTCAAATGAAGTCATATGACAAAGAGTTTTATTGTCCTGATTTTCTCTGTGTTATTCTTTAATTTCTGAAGAACTAAAACTAATTAAGTAAATAAAATGGCAAATTACACAAATACCAAAATGGCAGATATGCATTTTTTATATGGTCGTGCTAATGGAAATGGATTAAGAGCTCGGAGGCTTTACGCTGAGTTATATCCAGAACGAACATTACCCCATCATAGCGTATTCGCCCGTATTCATCAACGTTTACGAGAAGTAGGAAATTTTTCAAGAACAACCGTCGATTGCGGACGTTCTCGAGAAGTACGAACTGTAGCACTAGAGGAGGCTGTTCTTAATTTAATTGAAGAATCTCCCGGAACAAGTACGAGACAAATTGCCCGAGAGTTAAATGTGAGCCATTGCACAGTATTTAGAATTTTAAAAGAACAAATGCTGTATCCCTACCATATCCAACGAGTCCAAGCGCTCTTACCTCGAGATTTTCTACCTCGTTTAATTTTTTGTCATTGGATAATTCAAATGATTACACTAGCTCCGCAGTTCTTATTTCGTATTTTGTTTACTGATGAGGCAAGCTTTTCTCGGGAATCTATCAGAAATTTCCATAATAATCACATATGGGCAGATGAAAACCCACACGAAATTGCTGAATCTAAATTTCAACATCAATTTTCATTGAATGTGTGGCTTGGTGTTATTGATGATTATTTAATTGGGCCATATTTTCTCCCAATAAGATGAAATGGAGACGCATACTGCCATTTCCTTGAAGAAGAATTACCCCAACTTTTTGATGATGTTCCTGTGCAAATTAGGCAACAACTATGGTTCATGCATGATGGCGCTCCAGCCCACTTTAGTAATAACGCTCGTCGCTACTTAGACGAAGTTTATGCAAATCGCTGGTTAGGACGAGGAGGCATCCAGAATTGGCCTGCCCGATCTCCAGATTTGAATCCATTGGACTTTTGCATTTGGGGTTTTCTATAAACACTGGTTTATTCCATTCCCGTTGAAAATATCGATGATTTAAGGGATCGTATCATCGTAGCACGTGAGACTATTAGAAATACACCAGGATTATTACAAAGAATACGGAATTCAATTAGACGAAGAGTAGAGTCCTGCATTTTGGTCGAGGGGCGCCATTTTCAACATTTATTATGATTTTTGTAATTGAAATTTTGTCCACGTTATTATTAGTTTTTTTGTAATTTGTTAATTGTTATTAGTAGTACAATTATTGTACAATCCGTTCTAATTTACAATATTCTTCAACTAAATAAAAAAATGCCATTCTTTCAATAAAGTTTTATTTAGCTGTGAAAAATGTTTGAAGTCCTTATAAAACTGTCTAGAAATTAGAGAAAATCAGGACAATAAAACTCTTTGTCATATGACTTCATTTGACAGCAGCTTACTTGATTTTTTTTGTAATAAATAATAACCTCTCTGTGAATTTATGGGAAAAGAGTCTGAGCAGTATTTTATTTTTTTGTGACCAAACTAACAATTTTATGATAAAAAGTCAAGACATAAAAAAGTTGCAGATTGAGTCTATCTTTTTAAATCAATTTTTTAAATAGGAAAATATAGGCTCATTAAAAAGTTCTAATGCAAAATATTATAAGGGTTGTATTTTTCAGCCCCTTGTGATTACATTTTAGGGTAACAAAAACACTCAAAACTGCCATTTTATTAGCATCAGTTATCTGCCAAATTTCATTCTTCTAAATTTTTCCAAAGTGGATATATTAAATAAAAACAAATTTTTTTTACCTAATTTTAAAGGACTGTAACTTGGAGAGAAAAGGGTGTTGAACAAAAAGTTATATGAAAGACCCCCTTTAATTTTTGCTAAAAAATCACCCTTTGAAATCTTTCGTATCAATTCAGAAACACCCTGTATAACTCAAGGCGACTGATTAGTTGCTGGTGAAACCGTGTAGGGATAATTGAGGATGTGGTGACTTTTAAGGAAACTTTTTGTTTTGAAAAACCTGTTTTACTGAAGTAAAACATGTGTCTTCTTACTTAATTTTATTCTGAACAGCGAACTGTTCGGTATGTAGAGGTACAATTAATTACTTTTTAAATTTCACAAAATACGCCTTTCTGTATTATGGGTTGCCGAAGTCCACATACCGATTCATACGAAAGTAAGAACCTTCACTACATTATTGAATTATTATTGTAATTAATTCCCGCAATTGAATAATAATAATATTCAACCTAAAGGAAAAAATAATTACTAATTATAGAAAATTACAAATGATATCATTTAAAAAAATTAGCCATATCTAGCATTTAATCTCTTGGCTGCATGTATGATAGAGGCGCTCAAAACCAATTTCTGAGCGTCACCTAAATTGGTTTTGAGCGTCTTGTAGCGGTAAATAACGAAGTATCGAGCGATCAAGATAATTTGTAATCGAGTCATTCATGAATCCGAAATTGTATGTCGTTACTTGAACTGCACTTACATTACAAACGTCAAGTAGAATGTCAGTCGAATAACAATACTTGACGTTTGTAATGTAAGTGCAGTTCAAGTAACGACATACAATTTCGGATTCATGAATGACTCGATTACAAATTATCTTGATCACTCGATATGTGTATACCGCCTCATTCTGAGCAAACGCAACGATCCGAATGTATGAATATTTCTCCCGCTCCAAATACAAATCCCCTGAACGCGTTTAGCCAATCACAACACAGTCTGTCTCATTCCGAGCAAACGCAACGATCCGAATGTGCAATTATCTTTCTGGCTCCTAATACAATTCCCCTGAATGCTGTAGGCGCGTTAGTATCGATGTCATATGTCATACATACTTACATATTATGGAGCCGCGTAAGAAAAATTATCTGATTACCAAATTACTATTAAAGGACTATAAATTGTTTAGTCCTGTGTTATGGTAATGAGTAAATTGCAATACGTTATACTGACGATGGTTACACAAAGCGTAATGATATTATTAATAAGCGATCAAGAAAATTGCAAATAAGACTCCGTATAGGGTGACAGTGGTGACACTAATTTGTGATATTAATTGTCAAATCGTTGCGCGACAGACTGTTTTGTGATTGGCTAAACGCATTCAGGGGATTTTTATTCGGAGCGGGAGAAATATTCATATATTCGGATCGTTGCGTTTGCTCAGAATGAGGCGGTATATATAAACGCTGTATTTGCATGTGAGTTAATTGTGATTATTTGAGTTTAAATATTTTTGGAATGTATCGCATAATATATTTCGGTTTTCGCGCAATTAAATATGAACATAAATCTTCAGGTAACGATAAGAAAGGCCTGAAATTGTATGAGTCAAAGCATGTTTCAAATTTACACGAAAAAATATTAGTGAATGAAACGTCGATATATGCAAATGTCATAAGTGACTCATAACTTATGACATTTGCATATATCGACTGCTTATGACTCATAAGCAGAGAGCGGACTGAAGCAATTACATGACCAATTGCTCCCATAAAACGTTGTGATGGTATCAGGTACAGTGTGGCCAAATTTCAAAAATTCTTGGCGCAGACGCTAACATCAAATATCGCCCAAAATCGCAGCCAACTTAAATTTTAAAATTTAAATTCGGCACTAAAATAATTTAATTTTAAATTTAAATAAAGGTTCGAGTTTCCATTCCTTTCTGTATTTTTTTTATAATTGGCGCATTTGCCCATTTTTATTTTCGATTTTATAATAGCAAACCGTAAATAAAATAAACTAATTAATAATATAAGAAAAATTGAAACTGATACTGATTATATACGTTCTCACTTCGATATTTATACCAATTTAAGAGATTTTAGCGGAATGTTTATTTAGCCAATAATGCCAGTATCAACGAAGTATTCAATGCCTATAAACTACAAAAAAACCTTAAAATATCTCATTGATAAAATATAATCAGAATCCTGAAGCAGTTACATACAAACTGGTGTAAGTGGTCACATTTCAAGTTTATACTGTGAATTGTGTGAACAAACATAAAAACTAAAACATTGATAAATTAATGCGAGTAGGAGTAATTAAAAAAAAAATATGTACAAAAGCGAGAAAAATATATTGATTTTACTCCTTAATTTTACCTATTGAAACCCAAATAAATGAATTCGAAAATTACAATTATATAAAATCGCCCAATTTGCGACTTGCGATTTTTTCAAAAATTCAGTCGCATTTATCTTTTAATAGTAGCCCAAATTGTGATAAATCACCCAATCTGGCCACACTGATCAGGTATAGTATGCATGTTTTATAACAGTCCCACTATTTGCTTGCTCGATTTCATTCGTCGGGCAGATATTATTTCCGTCGTTAATGGGCCTATTCATTCATACATTTTATTTTACAGAAGCATGGCAGACGAAATAGCCATTTTATATTATTCCGTTATATCCGCTAATTTCCAAAGTGTATTCTCCTGTTTACACACTGTCACATATGCATATATATATATATATATATATATATATATATATATATATATATATATATATATATATATATATATATATATATATATGTGTTTATTGATCTTGAGATAGTATATTTTCTATTCTATTCTATAAGAGATTGTTTCTGGTTTCGTTTCTTTCAGTGTTATTAAAAAATCCGTTTTATATTGTTATATTGTATATTTATCCTATAATTTTTTGTAAATATTAAGTTTAATTTGCTACCTTATTTTTGGAGTAGTTTTCGTTTCTTCTTTTTAGTCTTAATAATCCAGTCTTCAAGAGGTTTCTTACAAAATATACTGATCGTCATATACCAGATGAATCTACTTTACGTAAAAACCAATTACCAAAATGTTGATGAGTCAAAAAGTTGATGTCATATTTAGCAGAAATACAGATTAATATATTATATGAATTCTGCACAGAGCCGATTGAAAAATCTATACATTCGAAGTATGCAACATTTTAATCACGCACCCACCCATCACCAGTTGTGATGTGGAATGGACATTTTCTATTTCTAAAGACGTTTTAACATCTAAAAGAACTTATTTAACACAGGAACACCTTGAACAAATTTTAGTTGCTCATAGTAATGTTTTACATTTTCAATATTCCACAGAAAATACATAGTTTTAAGTTTTGTTCTTTGGAAATTATTTTTATTCAAAATTCGATACGCAATTCGCTTGTCAGC
Organism: Melolontha melolontha; assembly: GCA_935421215.2. Lineage (NCBI taxonomy): Eukaryota > Metazoa > Arthropoda > Insecta > Coleoptera > Scarabaeidae > Melolontha > Melolontha melolontha. Next base: position 49,708,473 of record OW285236.1, read on the forward strand.
ATTACTTTTGTTTCAGTAGTAGCTGCTTCCGGTTACCAAACCGTTTATTACATTCACTCTGTTGTGAATTGAAAGCTGCATATTAACTTGATATGTAGGTATGTGCCACTTATGCAGGTGGCCACACATATCAAATTGTTCGAAACGCACGGCTCGCTTACAGAAACAAACCTATTGCGAATATAAGGCAGACGCCTATGGGCTATGAATCATCAATCGCTCGAGTCCGCTCTCTGGTCATAAGACAAGCATGTGTCCTTACGCAGGTAACGTTTAAAATATTTTTGAAATACATATATCATTTTATAATATTACTAGCTAATCCCGACCACGCGTCGCTGTGACTTAATCTGAAATGAAATGAATGAGAAAAGAGATAAATGTATTATAGTAAATATAAATTCACTTGGAAAACAAATCATCCAATTGCGTTGCTGTGGCTATGTGAAGTTAAGGGAAAAAAAATGTTTTTGACAAAAAAATAATTTTTTTAATTGGAAAGCTGATGAATTGATTACATTTTTTGTTTAGTCCATTTAGTTATTTAACATAACTTATAAACAATGTAACCCGCTATTTTAATAATGTTCCTGTCACTTGGCTTTTGACACATTGTTGAAATTACTTCAAAAACGTCACCTTTCAAATATCTCAGTGTTATTTAAATTCTTTTAATAAAATTTGTATCGTATATGTTCTCTTTTCTTCGATCCTACCTTGAATAAATACAATAGTGAGTGTATTCTCTTAAATATTTGATCTTCCTTTCTTGTGATCCTTAATTTTTGTATTTTATATCACTTTATGTTTAACTTCTTTCTATAATAGCTTCTCTGTGCCTGTTTCCTATTACTTTTCATTCTCATTGAACTTGTTATTAAATTCCTTCTGCCAATACTATTCTTATTCCAGTTATAATTTTTCGATTGTCAATTTATTACAAACAAAATGAATATGGCCATCGCTATACCACTACATTATATTATAACATTATTTTCTTTAGATTGACATTTCTAAATTCGTTATATCTTTTGAATGGAATGTCCGATTTTAATAATTTAAAAAGTATTTTACTGGTATTGAAATGGTCTTCAATAAAATATCATTTAATAGGATAAGGAATAATACAGAGGTATGGATAATATGGTTTGATTATTGTCGGCACTTTTATTAACTTTTAAAATGTAAAAAAGTAGTTATAGTGGCATAACTACAGTAGTTGGACATATGGTTTCGCGGACTTTTTTGTAGATATTAATACGTTCTGTAATACTGTAGAACATTTTTTTGTTCTATCAACAATAGCAGCGTACGCGATGACAGATTTTTTGTGACTAATTTTTTCACACCTTGGGTTACATTAATGCATTTTTATTGGGGATCCCTTTTTTTTTGAAAATGTAATATAGCCTATGTCACTCAGTGAAAATGCAGCTTTCTAATAGTGAAAGAATTTTTGAAATCGGTCCAGTAGTTTTTGTGTGAAAACATTACAAACATACATACAAAAACACAAATATTTCCTCTTTATAATATTAGTTTAGATATATAACGGGTGTGTTTTTAACTTGAAACTTTCAAATATTTCGAAAAATAAACAATTTACGAAAAAACGTCCAGATTTCAAATGTAATAATTCAATGTAAGAAATACATTAATGTTAGAATTAGTCGCTCTCTCTCCCTCCATGTAGGTGGGGTAGGGGTAACTTTGAAATCTTAAATAGGAATCCGTATATTTTATTACAGATTCTAATTGTACTGGAAAAACTACGTAGGATTTGTCTGAAGCATTTTTTTAATTCATGATAAATGGCGCTGTAATCGATAAAATTCAATTTCTTTTCTATTTCTCACACTGAGAACCTAGCCATACGATTCTGCAATTCGTATGCAATAAAAAACACGTTTTCCTTGAAAATAAAAAAAATGTTTATTAGAAAAACTTTATACATTTTACAAATATCGAATAACTCCTGTAGAAATTTAAATTACCGGTGAATAAATTACTTTGTTGTTATTCGCTTTCGCTGAGATGGCGTCATGCATATCTAAGTAGCATTAGGAGATATTGCAGCTAAGGAAGAAACATTGTGTTCACAAATGAATCATGGTTGAATCCAGTGGCGGCTCTTGATGACGTACGATGTGCGCTGCTGCACGGATGAGACTACTTCGAACTATTTCGGAAGATCTCGGTACGGTTACTTGCTTCTCTGTATATATGAAAGCTTAAACGAAGCAGTCTCATCCGTGCAGCAGCGCACATCGTACGTCATCAAGAGCCGCCACTGGGTTGAATGTTGATCACTTTGTTTCCAAAACGTGGGCTGATACAACCGTAAGAACCTCTCGAAATGCATTTGTTAGTGTCTTGAGTACTGGTCTAACGCCACCAAAAGGTCAAAGGCAACGATATGCTCTTATTTATGCGGGTAACGAGAAAGGATTTGTTACTGGTATGGAGTAGAACTTTCTCTGCAAGAAAAACACCTTAGAGGTTTACGATAAAGCTCGTGCAGAATTATATGAGAGCTGGTTCCTAAATCGCTTATTATCTAATTTACCTACAAACTAAATGAAAACTTTTGGGAAAGGGTCATATTTTCTATGAAAAGGTGATTCAGTCCTTTAACAATGGGCGTGTACCTGTATACAGACCAAGGAAATAGTCGCTATGTCGAACAATATACGCAAAATATACAAAGTAGTGGACGTTTTTCTTAAAATATGTGGTCATGGATTAGTTACCGAGGAGTAGGTATTTGTTGGAATATTGATGAAAGATTAAATGGCCAAGTATATGTTAATATTTTGAAATATACAAGTGTCCCGTATCGTTATGTTCAAAATTTAGGAGTGTAAAATAGACTTCATTTCAAGTAACAAAAACGCAAAACTTGTATATCCATTTTTATTTGTTTCAAAGTTACAAATCTATAAATGTGATTGTCAAATCATGAAAAAAAATGTAATCCTAAAGTCAATACAAACTGATTTTATTTAAAAAAAAGTTACACGATTCAATAACAGGCCTGCGATTGTTAACGTCGCATAATAAAATGTTATCCTAAAATAAATAAACACGTGTCGTAGTGCATACAGTAATTTCTTGGACATCTACAAAAAAGAGTACTGGAATTTGATTTATGATAAAGGAGGTTCTTACTTATTTCGTAAGTGCTGAACCATGAATATCATACAATAAACAAATGTTCAGTTCATACAACAGCTTATTAGTGAGTGGACACGTTTTCTTTATTCAATTTCTTGTGTATGGCTACTGTAACGGCAGTGCACGTCAAGCAGTTATTGAATACCGACATCGGTTTCCCGATAGGCGCATTCCTCATTACAGAACATTTCTCGAAGTACACAGACAATTTCGGGAATGCGGACTGCGTTATTATCTTTTCGATCGAGGAGTAAATTTGCCAGCATACTTAGAGGAAGAAGCAGTAGCTATTGTTACAAGGGATCGAACTCGCAGTGTACGTCGAATCGCTAGACAACTAGGAGTGCCACGAACGACAGTTTGGCGAATTTAAAAATGTGAGAGTTTATATCCATATCACTATCGCAGGGGACACGGTTTGCTTGAAGCAGACCTCTATCCTCGTCTAGTTTATTCTACCTGGATATTAAGACAGTCACGGCTTCATTTTAATTTCTGCAGAACAGTCCTCTGGACAGATGAATCTACGTTCACGAGAACTGGTGTTACAAATCTGAGAAACCTGCACAGGTGGTCATCAGAAAATCCCAAAGCTATACGCCCATCTAAATTTCAACATGAATTTTCTATTAACGTTCGGGCGGCCCTAATCGATGACTTGTTGATTGGTCCTATCGTTCTTCCTGGGAGGTTAAATGCGGACAATTACCTTCAATTTCTTATTGACGAACTGCCAGGTCTTTTAGAGAATGTCCCACTGAATGTTCGACGAGACATGTGATTTCACATGGATGGGGCACCACCACATTTCGGAATTGCTGTCCGAAATTCGGTTAACGTCAATTATCCAAGATGGATTGGTCGAGGTGGTCCTGTTGCATGGCCACCCAGATCACCCGATCTTAATCCCCTTGACTATTATTTATGGGGGTTCATGAAAAATTTAATCTACGCGCAAGTTTCGAACGCAAGAGAAGAGTTGTTGGATCGTATTCACCTGGCTGCCGAGCAAATCCGACAAAACAAGTATGAAATTCGGATAAGTACTTCTTCTGTTGGCTTACGGACACAAGCCTGCATTCAACAAAGAGGTGAACATTTCGAAAATATTATTAATTGAACTTTTTTAAATAAAATCAGTTTTTATTGACTTTAGGATTACATTTTTTTTCATGATCTAACAATCACATTCATAGATCTGTAACTTTGAAGCAAATAAAAATGGATAAACAAGTTTTGCGTTTTTGTTACTTGAAATGAAGTCTACTTTACACTCCTAAAATTTGAACATAACGATACGGGACACCTTGTATAATGTAGAACATTTGTACCCTAACTGTAATGAATATATTTTCCAACATGATAATGCCTTATTCACAAATCATGAGTTGTTCAAGAATGGCTAAATCATAAAAACGTTAACGTGTTACCTTGGCTATCAAGAAGTCCCAATCTCAATCCAATGGAAAACGTTTGGGTAAATTAGTCAAAGGCAGATATAAAAATAATGTAAGACTAAGAAACAATGACGAATTAGTAATTCTTATTCACGCATGGGACAATATTGAGGAACGATTTGTACGAAATTTAATAAATTCAATATCGATGCTACAGGCTGCAGTTTTAACATCTAATGCTCAGATAATTAAATATTAAAGTATACATATATAATTTATCTATTACAAAATATATAATTCGTCATTAACTACGATCCTTAATATTAGTTAAATTACAACTACAGTCGAATGCAAAAAATGTAGACAAAAATACATGTTTTGTTATAGACTTTCTCAAAATGATTAGTGTAAGAGCGGCTTCAAAGTCACTTGTCAATATTTGATTATCTACCAAAATTGACAACCTTACAGTTGTTATTAAACTATTATAAAGACGGCTTCCATAAATGAATATATTAAAGTCAATGTTATTGTAGATTTGAGTAAAGGTTTCAAAATACGTCTAATTGCGGAAAGAAATAAAATAAATAAAAGCACAGCTTTTAAAATTATTAAAAAATGGCGAGATCACTACAAAATTTGTAGAATTTCTGGTTCTGACTGCAAAAGAATATCGACAGCTTAGCAAGACCGCCATCTCACAAATGTGCTTACTGGAAATCCGTTTTCTTCAGCAATGAATGCAGCTGATGTAAGTAATTTTCGGGGTTCTGTTTTTACCGCCCGACGAAGAATTAGAGAAGCTAATTTGCGGTGCCACAAAACTGCTGAAAATATTAATTTGAATGCGACCCACAAAGAAACTCGTGTAGGATATGCGCTTGAACATTTGGTAAATAACAGACAGTAATTTTTACAGATGAAAAATTATTTCAAAGCAAGCAAAATGGACCGATTCATGTATACCGACCAAGGGGTACTCGATTTAACGAAAGCTTTATTAATCATTTGTATCCAGAAAATTTCAAAGTAAATTTTTGGTGTTGGATTTCAATTCACGGGACTGGGGTTTTATGGGAAATAGAAGGAAACTTAAATTCAGAGTCTTATATCAACATTCTAAGTAATGTAATGTTGCCTTCAGTGGAGCCATTTTTTCCATATCGAAATTTTATAATTCAGCAAGATAACTGTCCCATCCATACATCGAACAGAGTGAAAACATGGTTCAGAGAAAATAATATCAATGTGTTGGATTTTCCGCCAAGAAGTCTTGATTTAAATATTGTCGAAAATGTGTGGGGGTTGATGATCAAAGAAATAAAGAAATTAAATCGAAGACCTCAAAATAGACAAGAACTGGTAGAAATAGTTCACACAGCATGGGAGAATGTACTACTATGCATTCCAAATAAGAACAAACCGTTGGGAAAGATAGGGCTTAAAATAAGAGCTTGTAATTGGCTAAAATAGAGGCCACTTTTATGCAGGAAAAATCAAGTTTATTTTGTTCCGTCAGATTTTCTTTTTGCTGTCAGTACTAATCAGTATTTCTGTCAATGCTAGTCAATTGCGTATTTTAGTTGTTGTTTATCGTGCTGTTTATTATTAATATTCGTTAAAAATAGTTCTTTATAGAGATTATAAAGTGAAAAACTCATTTTCCAAAGATATTTTATCACTTTCATTAATTTCTTTAATTTATATAATCGCAAACGTTTTAGAGCATGGATGACGCATATAAATTCATGGTATTATAAGTTGTTTCAAGTCCTCAGAAATTGTTCGACAATCTGGGTGTCAAGTAACTACCAGATATTGTGATACTCGCAGAATATTAATGAAATTCCTAAGTGTGAAATGACTATATAATATTTTTAATGTAATTATGTAAGTGTAGGTAAAAGATTTAATGTAGATTATGCTAATAAAAGAAGGTTTTACACTTATGGTGTCAGATATTTACGAAAAAGATTGCTTTTAGTGAACACACGGAGTTTCTTTTTATTTATTCTTGTTCTACATTTTTTTTTCTTATTAATAATAAAAAAATATATTATTTATTTAAAATATATTAAACACACGTTATACATAAAGTTTATTTGACACTAGAGCGATTACATTGAGAAAAATATAAATCTGAAACTTTAATCAAACTACATTTCTGCTAAAGGCAAACAAAAATTCATTGTATGATAGCAGCAATTTATCCCATACACGTTTAGCCAAATACTGAAACTGGAAAAATGCTTACGTTTTACCTATCTTTAGGCTATAAACTGCTGTTTTACCCTTTTTAATATGAACTTACTTATTTTTGAAAATTAAAATATTTTTAAATAAATACCTTTTTTAGATGTATAAACTTATTTAATAAAATTATGTGAAATGATGTGCAGCTAAATGAATTTCCTTATTGCTCTCTCATTATAGATACTATTCAAATAACTGTATTTTGTAAAATGCTATATTTGTTATTCACTAATGTTAAACGATACACAAATATCATAATTATAATACATTATCATCATCAAACCTTTAAATTTATTAGTTTCACATCTACACAATAGTTTTGTTCTGTAGTAAAATCAAAGTAAGATAAATATTTCTCCTATGGTAATTTTAACACATTCCCACTGTATTTACGCACAAATTTATTGTGGATGCAACACCTTCAAACAATAAATAACAGATTGTAAGATATCGATTGAAATATTTTATATAAGTCTAATACCTTGCATTGGTATATATTTGCCGCTTCTTGCTTAAATAAAATGATTAAAGTCTAAGCTTTCTTAATAATAAGTATGTTATCGATCGTCAAAAAATAATATTTTATATAGGTTAGTAGGTATATAACCAAACATACAAATTATCTACTTTTTTGAAATTCCTGTGTAAATTATACTCAGATTGCCGCGCCATCTGGTCCTTTCTTAATTGGAATGCATTATATATCAAAATATTTGTACCAACCTTTATAACTCTATTCCAAATAGATTGTAAGAAGTTTTAAGCAAAAGTTTTAACCAGATATGAATGCGTATATTTCTTCATGATGTTTTTTAATTAGTATTTTTGTTCGTATTAACCAGATAGAAGATGTTTTGATAATTATTTGATATTCCATAGAATAATGACTTGACACTAATGACAAGTAAATAAAGCCAGGTTTGTCTACTTTTTTTTTGCTTTCGACTGTAAGTACATATAACTAAATACACATTTTTACACGGCTTTTTGTCTTTTATTAGTATTTATTAGTATTATTGGATACGAAAATCCTTTTATATTAAAAACCTAGTTTACACTAATAAAACTGAACTGTCTCGCTTTATGATCTCGCAACTGTACATATATGTGAGCCAAAAAAAAGTTTTTCAAGTAGACTATGAACGAGAAAGATAACTATATCAGTCATGTCGGAGTATAACTCATACCTATATTGTGAAATGTCATCTGTCACTCAATGATTAAATTGACAATCAGCGAATATCTTCGATTATTCTTACAAATTTATCATTAAACAATGGCTTATGTATTTAATTAACAACAAAGGAGATCTATCGTTTATTTAAGAGATTTATTTAAGAAATGGCAAAAGAATCGATGATAAATGGACTTATTCTCTGAGAAATGCCTACGGAGATTTTTTAAACGAATTTGTAAATGAGGCTGTCTCATATGATCATCTCTGTGTTTCCATTCGTCGTTTTGGGAATTTATTTAGAAAACAGGAAGTGTAAATCGAAAATGGAATGTGGTAGACCAATGGTCAGAAATGAAATCACTGTGGAAGTGGTAAGGCAAGCAGTTGAAGAACGTCCACAAACTTTACAGCAAGAATTAAATATGTTTTATGGTATCTGCCGACGTATCCTTAAATATGGTCTACATATTGCTATGTATTGTGGAGTTGATAAATTATTTAAATTGGCCCACAATACACAATAGCTTTCCCAGTTTCACTCTAATCGGTACAGCCTTCCAGGAGCTCTTGTATCTTCAGGGTTACCCTCAAAGGGTATGTGTTAAATAAAACAAAGGGTATTAGCAACGAAATAAAACTCGCATTAACAATACAAACATATACTACAAAAATAAAAGAAAAAAAATTTCGACTTTATAGAGTATAAAGAAGTGCTGAAGCAATAATTGTGCAACAGCGTGAGGAAAACTTGTATAAACATTGACTTATACCCAAGATAAAAAACCTCACATGACCGCGAGCTAAATTACAACTAATTATAGTTGGAAAAACTTTCAAACTTTAAATTACGTTAACCCACAACTTCAAACGTCAAAACAGAAAATTATCTGTCAGCGCGCAACTCAAACAAAATGACAAAAATCATGCGCTCTAATAACATGATCATACTCCCACCAACTTCCCTGACCTTTAATACAACTACAGCCAGCCACAAGCAAAGTCTAGCAAAAAAAATAAAATGTTGAAAATTTTTCTTACTATAAAATATTATAAACTAAAAATTTACTGAATTTACGAGCTCAATCAATATACAGATAATATAACTAAATTAATATATCTAAAAATATACTTGCAAATATACACGTACATTAATTAATGTAGTCGTCACACTTCACAAGAAAAAATTATACTAAAAGAGAGATTTTCAGATAGGTTACACAAAATCAAAAATTACAAGTATCGGAAACTCGTAATTAATCGAGAATTACTTTTAACACATCAGAATAACTCAACTAAAAACATAAACCGAAATTAACTATAATATACTGAATAAAAAGGAAGTCTTTATTCAGACAAAATTAACACAACCTATCTGTTATACGAATGGAAAATCTCTAACGCTTCCCTACCGAAATGAACATCTCCCAACCTATAACATAAATCAAAAGACTGACTACGACGATACACTTCCGTCTTGGCCGGGACTGCGTACATCAAGACCACACTCGAACAACCTACAGACTTGGACTAAAATACACATTATAATCAAAATTTAAATAAAATATTAAATATCTCTAAATATTTTCCTGGAATAAAATGTACATAAATATATAGTCTTTTACTGTTTCTTTAATTTTTTTCTACGGGGAAAAATTCATGACAATATGCATCCTTACCGTATACAAGTAATACATGAGATACTTCCTGTTGATAGGCCATGAAGACAATTTTGCCAATGATTTATTGAACAATTCAATAAGAATGATGAAACATTGTCGAAAGTTATGTTTACAGAGGAATCATGGTTGCATCTCTCTAGGTATGTCAACTCTCAAAATATGAGAATATGGAGTACAGATTGTTCGGGAAAAATAGATTTAATTTTGTATTTTTAGTTTCATTTAAATATAAGCAAACAGATGTAGGTATATTTATGTTAATGTATTCAATCCTAGTTTTAAATTGTAAATATTGTAAAGTGTATATAAAAAGGCTCTTGGAGTTCGGATATATTTAATGTTGTCAATTACCTAGGCCTGGTCAGGTACTACATTTCTTTATTCATTATCTTGTTTTCTACGGTCATAAAAACTATTTATTTTATTACAGGCACAACCTTCTTGTTAACCCATCCATTTAGTAGTTGTAAATGTAATGTATAATAGAATAAGTTTTATTGACATATTTCCTGTTATAGATAAAGTGTTATATTATTATAATAGGTTAAATAGTTCGGTTCGTTGCGACTCTGCGAAATATTATGTTATCTATAACGCACTCTTGTGTAGTGTATATTTATTGTTTTAAGAGTTATTTTATTTTTCTATAATTAAGGGTTTCCAGCGTATATTGTTTATTTTAATACATTGATGACGTTGGAAACTACAGCATATACTTTTCTTGGAAGAAAGTTAAAAATAGTTTTATAGAAATTTCTGTATAATCAATTTCGTTGTTTTCTCCCTCTTTTGTATTTGGCGGGGATAAAACTTTCTTACCGAAAAATAAGTAAATGAAAAAATAGTTCCAAACAAGATCTCTTAGAGCTCACTACAGTTCCAAGTACGATATCTTCGAGTTAACTATAGTTCTAGCTTAGGTCTCAGTGATCTAAATAGGAGCAAATATTATTTATTAGCCAGTTTTCTCGGTATTTAGTATTAAGACCAGATACTGCATTTGTACTAAGTTAATGAAACTCCAAGACTAAATTTGTAAATATATTAGTGTTATTCAAAAACCATACTTCGGTCGATACATACCGAACTTCCTTCAAACCAGTAGGATGAAACACAGATAATCCAGACTTTTTTATAGAGACTTCATTACATTCACAAAAAATTTGTGTTTGGGCAACTATTAGCCAGAGAAAAATTATTGGACCTATATTTTTTAAGGTATGTCAAAATAGTGTTTAAAAACATTCGATTAGATTGCTAAAACATTATGTAATTTTTCTAACTTTTTAGAAACAGTAAATGCCGAACGGTACCAATTAGAAATTTTAACTCCATTTGTTAATATGTCGCACGATGATGAGTTACAGGAAGACTATTTCAGCAAGATGGAACTCGTGCACATACTATCAATGCAAATATTGCTTTCATGCAGGAATTTTTTTCGAGATCGCATCATTAACCTGAATACAGATACTATCTGGCCAACACAATCTTGTGACTAAACACCATGTGATTTCTTTTTATGGCCACATTTTTAGAATTTGATTTGTCACCCTTTGTTGATCTTAACGATTTAAAACAAAGGATCACCAACAAGATTAAAGAAATTAATAATACAACCTGGAATTCTTCAGAACGTTCTTAGTTCGTTTAAAAAAAGAAATTCTCTCTGCAGAGATGTGGGTGGTGACCATATAACACATCCTATTATAATCATTTTTCGTTTTATTTTGTCATTCTATAATTTTCAATTCGACATAACGGGTTGGCCATTTAATGTTGCGATTTTAAAAATCGCGCTATTCCCTTGTATATATAGAAATTAATATAATATATATTTTTTACACTAGAGGGCCAAGCGCGGTTTACAATAAATATATGAAAAATTTGCCTTGTCAGTTTTCAAGATGGCGTCGTAGCCAACGGAAGTGCGTGTGGAATTAATAAAATATTATTATAGAAATGGGGAATCTTTTGCAGCTACGGCAAGACACTTGCGTACTCTATTCGGGAGAAATAACGCACCAACGGAAAACACTATAAAAAGGTAAGGAAAAAAAGATAAATTTAGAAAAGTAACAAAGTATTCGCTATCGTGTTTCCATGTCTACTAATCCGACAATATCTTAGGATTGTAGTGAAATTTGAAGCAACAGCATCTGCGGCAGACGAAAGATCAACTGTTAGAGAACGTGAAAAGAACATCCGGGTACCGGAAGCCATAGAACGAGTACGGGAGCACTTTACAGCTCAACCTTCAACATCGACCTCAAGAGCATCTCAAGAACTTGAAATACCTCGTACAACACTAAGGCGGATCCTAAAGCAAGATCTAAAGATGAAAGCATACAAAATCCAGATCGATCAGTCGTTGAGACCGTTTGATATGGAGCGACGCTACAATTTTGCGAACGAAATCATCGAACGCATTGAAAATGGCAGCATGTCATTGGAACGAGTGTGGTGGTCGGATGAGTCACATTTCGATGTATCCGGTTATGTGAATACGCAAAATTGGAGACATTGGGGGACAGAAAATCCACATCTAGCAATTGTTCGTCCTCTTCACCCTCGACGGTTGACTGTATGGTGTGCTATCTCGTCGGCAGGAATTATCGGTCCCGTGATTGTCAATGGAACCGTTACTACGCAAAAATATTGTGAAATGCTTAATGAGTTTTATTCCCGTGGCGCACGGATTAAATATGGTGGAGAATGCATGGTTTATGCAAGACGGGGCTCATCCGCATCGCACGGAAGAAGTTTTCAACATTCTTGAAGAACATTTCGGTAACAGAATCATTGGTCTTGACGCTCAACTGTTTACAGGCGGAGGGATAACATGGCCACCATATAGTCCAGACCTCAATCCTTGCGATTTCTACCTGTGGGGATCATTAAAAGATACGGTATATCGCGATGGTATAGACACCCTGGATGACCTTGAAATGGCAATACGGCAGCGAATAGAAGCGATACCGTACGCCACACTTCAGGCAGTTTGTGGAGAATTTGAGAAGAGTCTGCGAAATGTTATCGTTGCTCGAGGCTCTCACTTCGAAAACCTGATTTATTAAGCCGCAGATCTTGTTGTTTAATTGCACAAATAAATCATTTTTTTAAATTAATGTTTTGTATGTTTAATATGACTTCAAAAACCGCAACCTTAAATGGCCAACCCTGTAATAATTCACGTTTAGCTTTAAAAATGTTTATTATTTATTCTGTTATGAGAAATATTACATCTGCTGATATTATAAAATTAAATTGAAAAATATATTTTTAAAATAGTTATTTAGTTTGAGCTATCATTAAATTAAACAGAGTGACAGGTATCTCTAAGGCGAATCAAATTAAGACACACGTGATTTTATTCATGGCATATTCTGACAAACCTTTTTTAGCTCACATTATAATTAATACACCACCAATAATTATATTCTTAATAATTCATACAATCCAACACCAAGATTATTCTAATTACGTCCTCGTGCAATATTTGCATATTTTATCTTCGAAAATGTCAATAGAATCCCGAACTGTTCTCTGTTACGTTGGTGTTTTTTTTTTTTGTAAATTAAAACACATAGTTTCAGAAGTTCCAAACTAGGATCTAGGTTTCAATATGTAATTATAAAATGAATAATGAAAATGTATTAATTATTGAAAAGTTTCTGTGTGAATTTCGTACTAATTTGCAAAATATCGTTGGGGAACTTCCAAATCTCATTAATATTATAAACTAATTTACATAAGTTGAAGGCTACAGTAATTTTGGAATTCACAATTGACAGCTGTACATATACGAGGCGCTACCAAGAAATTCCCGGAATTTAAATGCGTCGCGCGAAGGAATGATAGAACAGCTCTCTAGCGCTAGATGGCGTGAGCTTCGTCTATACTTACAGTGACTTGATACATATAACAGTGGCGACAAGTGGTGGTCTTATTTTCTATTGGTCAATTCAATATCCGCCATCTTATGTCGAAGTTTATTGAGATTTCAATAAACGAGCCACTGAATCAAGAATATTTCTTATTATAATCTTCACACAAGTTATATTTTAGTTAAGCGTACCACTCGATGAGGGGCGGTTGAACTTTGATGTTATAAACACATATATAGCAACTCGACTCATAACTAGAGACCGGTTGCATCAGGCGTAAATTACGATGGACCACATAAATAGTCTATAATATCGCTAAGTACAACACGCAGTTATTCTGTTCACTATTCATTCGGTTAACCGCACATCTGTTTTTTGTCATTGAATTGTGATGCAATTACCTCAATATAACAGTTAAATTCCTTTCTTCGTGGGCGTAGGTAGAAGCGTGAGGAGTTTTTATCATTTATTTAATTTATTAATTTATATTTTGTAAGATAAATAAAGTATGTTAGTTTCTTTTTTTCATTGTTGAAACTTTTAATTACATACTTCGTAATTTTCGTAATAGATCCTGTTTAAAGTGCCGACGAAACTGTCGATATATTAGGACACTGTGTGGTAAATGTTGTAGCTGGCGTACTACATCCAACTATTCCATATAACGCATATGTAATAGCAACAAAAGTTATAAATCCAGTTGATACGGAAACAGTAGCTAAAACCATTTACGAAAATATACTCCAAATGCTTCATTTGGACGACAGATAAAAAGAAAAAAATACTTTTATTTGTCAGTGACAGCTTTGCATATATGTTAAAAATAGGCAGACTATTAAAGGAAACATATCCTAATATGCTGCATATTACTTGTGTAGCACATGCTCTCCACAGAATCTCTGAATATATCAGTACAAGTCTATTAACTTCCGGAAAAGTGTCTGATATATTCACAGATTCTGTGGACAACATGGGCTACACAAGTAATATGCAGCATATTAGAATATGTTTCTTCAGAGACACCTTTCCAAAAGTTGATAGACTTGTATCCGCTTTTAAAAAAGTTTTCAGAAACGCACCATTGAGAGTAGCTCTTTACAGGGAAGAACTTCCATCTTTAAAACTTAGAAACTTCCTTCTCCAGTAATAACTAGATGGGGAACATGGTTGGAAGCTACTAGTTTTTATGCAGAGAATTTCGATAGTTTACAAAATTTCGTTTCATGTTTAAATGACGATGCTCGAAGTATATCTGAGTGCAAGGAACTAACACAAATTTCAAATTAAAAAAATTAGGAACACTTTGGAAATTTGCCAAAACTAATTACTTATTTTGAAAATCAAAATCTCAAATTAAATGATGGATTAACCACATTAGATGTGGCTATTAATAATTTTAAAAATATTCCAAGCGACTTCGGATGTCGCCTTCGGCAAAAGTTAGACGCAGTTTTTATTAGAAATCCAGATTTAATAACATTGCGGCAATTATGAATGGGGACAATGCCTCAAAATCGAACTGCTAAATACGTTGAAATAAAAGAATATTTCCCGTATGCACCTACAACCAGTTGCGATGTCGAAAGAACGTTTTCTATCTACAAGGATGTATTTCATTCAAAGAGAACAAATTTTACGGAAGAGAACCTTGATAAAGTATTGCTAGCTAATATTAATACTCCTTTACTCAACTTGAACTACAAAATGAACAAATAAAAATGTATTTCGTATTTATAGATCACCACCCGTTTGATTTCCAATTTTATAAATAAAATTAATAACTCAAATTTTCAATAGTATGGTCGTGGATGATGAGTCATCGGCCTCTTGTGTACGGTCCCTACTCATAACCAATGCCCAATGTCGCACGCGTAAATTCATATGATGTCCGTAGCATTACTGAAACAGCGGAAATGTTCTCCTTAGTAAACAGCAGTTCTTGGCCGGCCTTCACGAAATTTATCACTAAGAAAAAACCGATCCCTATCGAATCCATTTTAACAATTATAAATTATTGCCTTAAATGAGGCTTCTTCGCCAAATGCACTTCTAATGTGATCTTCACATTGTTTAGACGTTAATGGCGATTTGAAATCGTAAAAATGAAATATTCTTTAGTCAAATTCATTTTTGAGCGAACACAAGATCTTTATGAGAATATGTAATTATGACAATTAACAAACTATTAGAGCAAATCGAACAAACTACACGGCAATCAACTAGCAATACATTAAAAAGTAGCTGTCAAATAATCAATTTCATTTTTTGTAGAAAAGTGGCAATTCTAGATTTTCTGTGTACACCTTGTATAAATATACGAAACGCAAACATTTTGTTAACTTTAACCATTTAAAAAGAAATTAAAGAGATACTCGTTAAGGTTTAAATAATTTACACATGTCCCAAAACTTCATAATTTATTAGATTAGTTCTTATTTCTCTTAATACTCACTTGCCACGTTCCAAAACCTATTACAGGAATTTTCACATCTTTGTATAAATTAATACTCTTCACTTTTATCGGTTTCTGGATTTTATTACTACTAAACCTTCGTTTTGAAAAACTTTGAATTTCTTTTTCCGCTAGTAAAATTTGCGATCTAAAAAAACATTTCGCTTCCGTAAACGAGCACATTTTAGAAACGCCGGCACTAAACACCTTATTCAAAATGTGTCTGTGTGTCATTCTAAATAAAGAAATTTAAGATTCGGAATACTAGTGCAACGGAGATGAAAATCGGCGTTATTATTAGAGGGTTTCGCTTTTAGAACAGTTATAAATGCCTGTAAATGCGAATACGGACGCATCTAAAAAACTACTGTTTGTCTTGTCTCGAGTGGAGTTTGTGTACAGAGTCATAATTCGCTTTCACTGCTGGAGTGGCCTCGAACTTGTTCTCAAAGATAAAGTATACATTTCTTTTATGAAATACGTTTACTGGCAATGAATAAAATTCGGAAATTATACAATAAAGTGTGCAGTTTTTTTTTCTATATTACAATTGTACGTTTTAACAATAGTATATTTATAGATCAAACAGAGAAAGCTCTTATTATAGCCGTGCATACAGTTCACTGCCGAGGCGCTAGCCGAGACAGTAGTATGTGTGGCAGGCAATTAATATTCTTTCGCTGCCGTGTATTATACTATTTTTTTTCAAGCGTTTAATTAGAATATTTCTTTGAGATTTTGTAAATCATCTTTAGGTTAGGCTCAAATGACAAATTACATATTAATTCTCTTTATTAATGATAATATTGGCGTTTGACGTTTTAAGTTAGTTGCGTAAATATCTGTCAGAATGCATTTACGGTACATACCAGGGCGAATACGTAGAGGGAGATACTCTTCCCATGTTATTTAATGGTTGGTTCAGTCAGCTCTCCTTAGTCCTAACTTAGTCTTAGTCTCGGTATTAGTATTAGTCCCGAGAAAATAGGTATCGTTCATACAAAAATTAGTGTAAGTTTTACGCCTGCGCATTATATAATAATTCCGTACGCGTAGCCATGGCAACAAGAGATAAGCAACAAATACATGACCTACAGAAATGTTTATTTCGTTCGATGGCATTAGTTTAAAAAGCAAATAAAAACTATAAAAATAAACTAGCAGTGGAAAATGCGTGGAAAACCATAAGTGAATTTATGAATACTCTAGATCAGTGTTTTTCAACCCTTTTCATGACACGACCCCCTTAGTATCAAAAAATATTTCCCAACCCCCGACCCTTTTTTTCATGTATGTTAAAAATATTTAATCCATACAAAAATTTTAGGCGTTTGTGTTATTAGGATTCGGATATAAATATACAATTAAGTACGTAAAACATATAATTTTAAATCGAATACGTGGCCAATTGATAACTAACAAACAAATACAAACATATTGTTAGGGCCGAGACTCCCAGCGCCATCTGTTGGTAGTCCCCCGCGCGCTCTACGGCCCGCGCTAAAGGTCCACAAGTTTCGAGACGTTTCGTTACGCTTCGAGATGATTCTCGCTAGAATGCGCTGGCCTATAAATAGGGCGGTCGACCGCGGCCACGGCAGTTGAGTGCAAGACCGCAAAGCAACTGGTCGTGTCGTCTGCTGTTTAGTTGTTTGAAGAGCGCGAATCACTAGTTTTACGTATTTATTTGAGTTGTTTGTTATAATTGAAAATGGATAAATTCATGAAAAGATCATCAGAACCATCAACGTCTAAGTCTAGCGGCAGTAGTGGAATAAAGAAAAAACGTCTTTATGACGACAATTATTTGAAATTTGGGTTTACTGTGATTGAGAATAAACCGCAGTGCGTAATTTGCTTTGAAACTTTGTCAAGAGAAAGCATGAAGCCATCGAAGTTGGTACGCTACCTAAACAGAAAACATCCTAATGAAAAAAAATAAACCCGTGGAATTTTTTGAGCGAAAATTAAAAGCTCTTGAACATAAAAAAAACTGCTATAGGACAAATGTCCAACCTAAATGAGAAAGCGTTGCTCGCTAGTTATCGAGTAGCTTTTCGTGTGGCTAAAGCAGGAAAACCTCACAGTATTGCCGAAAATTTGATTTTACCAGCGGCTTTAGATATAGCAGAGATTATGTTTGGCAAGCAAGAGGTCGAAAAGCTCAAAAGTATACCTCTCTCTGACAATACCATTCAACGCAGGATAAGCAATATGGCGACTGACGTTCGTGATCAAGTCATAGAAAAAATTAAGAAAAGTTCTTTTGTGTCTTTGCAATTTGATGAATCAACGGATATTGCGGGTTGTGCGCAGTTTGTAGCTTTTGTGCGTTTTGAATCCAATGAAATATTAATGGAAGAAATACTATTTTGCAAGGCACTACCCAAAAATACTACAGGTCAGTGCTTGCATGAGACGTTCCTTGAAGCTACGCAAGATATGAATATCGATTGGGCACAAAAATGCATTGCTATTTGTAGTGACGGAGCAAAAGCCATGACTGGTGCGAAGAGTGGATTTATTGCTAGACTGAAAGAACAGATGCCAAACGCTTGTTGGATGCATTGCTTTCTCCATCGCCAAGCTCTTGCAGCCAAAACTTTGCCACAAGAATACAGTCAAGTTCTAAATATTATTATTAACATTGTAAATCCTATTAAAGGAAAAGCGTTGCAGACTCGATTGTTTCTAATCATTTGTGAAGATATGGGGGCACTATACCGCAATTTGCTTTACCATACAGAAGTTAGGTGGTTATCAAAAGGCAAGTACTGACCAGAGTTATGGAACTTCGCGCTGAACTATTAGTATATTTACAACAAGCCAAGTCACATTACTCTGAATTCATTTCTGACCCGGATTTCCTTTTGAAATTGGCTTTTCTTTCTGACTTAATTGAGCATTTAAATAACTTGAATAAAAGTCTTCAAGGGCGGGATGAAAATGTCATTACAGCAAAAGACAAACTCCATGGCTTTATAAAAAAAAATTGAATTGTGGTCATCATCTATAAATCAAAACAACTTTGATTCATTTTCATCGACACAGTCTTTCATTGAAGAAGTCGGAAGCGAGATAAACATCAACTCATATATATCTGGTATGAAAATGGTGTTAGATAATTTGAAGAAAGAATTGTGTCATTACTTCTCAGTGCAAGAGATATCGGATAACACTGGGCAAAGATGGATCTTAAATCCGTTTTTAAATGCAACTATAAATGAGGCAAATTTATCAACTAAGCTCAAAGAGAATCTGCTGGAATTATCTGCCGATGGGATGTTACACTTGGAATTCAAGTCTGAAAATTTGGATATCTTTTGGTTAAAAAGAAAAACAGAATACCCGAAATTAACAACCGAGGCTTTGAAGTGTTTGATTCCATTTTCTACCTCGTACTTGTGCGAGTTGGCATTTTCATCAATGGCCCAAATAAAAAGTAAACTAAGAAATCGCTTAAATTTGGAAAACGATTTAATACTTAAAGTTACAAAAACGGATCCACGATGGGAGAAATTGTTTGAACAAACTCAAGCGCAACCTTCACATTAAAATGAACGAGTACTCGAAGATTTTATTTTTTGTTAATGTGTTTGTATAAATAACATAACGAGTATCATTTTGTTAACTTTTTTTTAATATATCTACCTTTTTAAAATTTATTGTTTTTTTTACTGAACTCTCTCGACCTCTCGCGACCCCATTATTGAGGCTTCGCGACCCCCCAGGGGGTCGCGACCCACAGGTTGAAAAACACTGCTCTAGATAATATAAACTTCGCTTTGCTGTCTTAATTGTAGCAAGTGTTCATTTGAAAAGTTAATCTAGTAGCATGTGATTTACTGAGAACATTTTGAAGTATATCGTAAATTAAAATATACTACTTAACACACGAAGCCGTATATTTGACAGTTTCATACATACAAATAAATAACAAATAATAGGTATTTATTGAAAACTATAACAAATATTGAAAATGTTGTCCTTCAAGATCAATGCACTTTAAAATCCTCCGTTCAAAATTTCTGATGATATTCTGCAGCATTACTGGATTGCTATTAATTTCCATGCATTTCTGTTCGATTCTCTGTAGCATATCATTCAAATTCAATATAGGTGTTCGAAATATATTATTTTTTAGATAAGGCCACAAAAGAAGTCGCAAGGTGTTAAATCGCATGAACGTGTAGGCCCGGAAATTTCAGTATTTCTACTAATTATACGCTCATCAAAAAATTGTCTTAAATAATCCAAAGATTCTGCAGTACAGTGACAAGGTGCTCCGTCTTGTTGGAAATATGCATTTTGTAGTTCATCATCATGCAACTGATTGACAAATGGTTGTAAAATTTCCGTACGGTACCTTTGAGCAGTTAACGTTCCCTGAAAAAATATTGGTCCAATGATTCGCCTTTGGCTTATCGCTGCCCAAACACCAATTTTCTCTGGATGTAGCGATTCTTCATTAATTACATTTTCACTACTCCAAATTCTTGTATTTTGTGAATTTAGGTATCCGGTTTTATAAAACCATGCTTCATCAGTAAAGATGACTCTTTGCGAAAGTTCTCCATTATTGTTCATATTTACAAACCAATTACAAAACTGTAGTCTAGGTGGGTAATCATTTTCTAACAATTCTCGTACTGCTGTGACACGGTATGGATAAAGTTGCATATCTTTTTTTAATAACTTGTGAGTTGTACCAACAGAAAGGTTTATTTGTTGACTCAAATGTCGAACAGATGTTTGTGGTTCATTTTCCATTATTTCTTCAACACGATTGACAACTTGAGGTGTACGTTTCTTAACTGCTCCGCTGCCTGATTTTCTTAAGAGACTACCAGTTTCAGAAAAAAGTTTTAAAGTTCTATCGAAAGTATTCTTAAATTGTATATAATCTATTACAAAATGTGGAAACTCAACTTGAAATTCTACCATGCAATCTTGAACTGAATAAACCCATAAACCATCAATTTTATTATCACTTCGAAAATAAGCCTGGACTAAAAAAATTTTATGTTCTAAAGTGAAAGCCATTTTAAAACTGAGAAGCAATTTATTTAAACCAGAATCGACGCACGATTATTTTATGCACTAACTGATATTTGTGATTGACATTATCAAATGTCATTTGGATTTACGTTTACGGAACAACAAACACATACTAATATATTTGCGTCTTATTCTATTAAAATTTCAAAGTAACCTAGATTGACATTTCAAATGAACACTTGTTATGTCTTGTATCTCCATTTATTATTTTCACAATTTTTAATAGTTCTTCAAAATCATCCGGTGTCATTCTTGTGTATTTAAAAAATTATTTAAAATCTGGTTCAATGTTTTTCAAAACTTTTATAAGTATAGCAAGTATAGCTTTATTCAACGGGCGAACCTTAAAACATCTTCTTCTTTTTACGTCAGTTAGCACACAAGTGGAAGCACTTAATAAACTGGTGAAAGAATACAAAAGTAAGTCTTCTCGTGGTTTCACCATTTTGAGATTGTCAACTAATTTTATTCACTTGAAATCTTCAAAATAAACACTTATTACCTTGCGAAGTACAAAAACATAAATATTTTAGCTTACCTATCTACCAAACGCAAAAGATGACAAATGTAATTAAAATGATTAAAAACCAATAAAAAAAAGATAACAAAGCTGAAGTACGCCTCAAAATCTAATGCTAAATACGCAGAAATAAAAGAATATTTTCAGTATGCACCTATAACCAGTTGCAATCTAGAAAGGACGTTTTCTATCTACAAGGATGCATTTCATTCAAGGAGAACAAATTTTACAGAAAAAAACCTTGAGAAAGTATTGCTAGTTAATATTAATTACTCCTTTACTCAACTTGAACTACAAAATAAACAAATAAAAATTTATTTCGTATTTTGTAGATCACCACCCGTTTGTTTTCCAATTACATAAATAAAATTAAAAACTCTTTAAAAATACAAATGTTCAATAGTATGCCCATGGGCGATGGGTCATCGGCCTCTTGTGTCCGATTTCTAATAATAATATTGAACTATGTAGAAGCAAAAAAATAATAACTAATTATAAAAATACAAAAGATAAAGTTTAAAAAAATTAGCCGTGCAGTATTCAATCTTTAGCGCTATATGTATAACCGATATCGATCGTTGAAAGGTGGCCGTTAAAATACATAGGTTCTGTTGCAATATAGCCGCTATAGTTTCCATTATTCCGTTAAAAAAATAAGTAAATTACATATGTAATCATAAATGATGAAATAATAAACATAACCCCAAATTTGGAATACTTTAAAAATATAGAAATAAATTTTTTTTTTATTATTAAGTTTTATTTCAAATTAAAATTCTTTTATTTCTTTGCTTTTTCGTAAGTTATTTACCGTCCGAATTTATTATCAAAACTACATGACGCGACACTGGCCACCAATAATTGTATTCTTAAGAATTCAGCAACTCGAACACCAAGACTATACTAATTACGTCCTTGTACAATATTTGCATATTTTATAATTTGACTCGGAAAATTTCAATAGGGTTCTCAACTGTTGTCTTACTGCGGTGATTTTTTGTAAATTAAAACCCATGTTTGTAGTTTCAGATGTTCTAAACTCGGATTTCAATATGTAATTATGAAAATGTATTAATTATTGAAAAGTTTCTGTGTTAATTTCGTACTAATACGCAAAATATCTTTGGCGAACTTCTAAATCTCTTTGATATTATAAACTAATTTGCATAAGTTGAAGGCTACTGTAATTTTTCCGTTTTGCCATTACGAATTACAGTTGCACGTATGTAAAATTCAATTAATTATTAATTAAAATTTAATAACATAAATTTGGAATATTATTATGGAATTAAATGCAAACCTATATTTTAAAATAATCATATGCTATCAATGTACAAACACTTATAGATACACTTTATTGTTTACTAGTGTTCAAGAAGGGCTGTTCAAAAAATCGCGGGCAGCCTTGGACTGCAAAACGAATTTCTGTACTCAATCTATTCAATGCAACCTTAAATAATGCGCCATTCAAAGTCACACAGAAAATTGACATTTATTATGGTACAATGGTAATTAATCAATAAGTCTGAAATCTAAATAGTGCTATTAGGTTTGCAACTTTAGTTCATAAATTCAAAATTAACGCCTCCTTCAATTCCGCCTTCAATTTCACCTCCAATACCTCCATCAGCATCTCCTTCTATTACTCCGATAGCACCTCCAATTCCACTTCCAATTCCTCCTCCAATTCCTCCTACAACATCCTCCTCCAATGTCTCCTCTAATACCTCTTCCAATGCATCCTTCAATGTCTCCTTCAATTCCTCCTCCGAAATTACCTCCACTTCTAATTCCTCTCCTGTTACACTTCCAATACCTTCTCTAATTTCTCCTACAACACCTGCATCAAGTTCTCCGAAAGCACCTCCTCTAATTCCATCCCCGATACCTCCTATCCCTCCTCCAATTCCAGTTCCAATTCCTCCAACAGCACCTCTACCTAGTCCGTTCAGTGCACCTCCTTTAATTCCGCCTCCAGTACCTGCTACAATTGCTCCTCCTAATTCTCCTATTCCACCCCCATTTCCTTCTATAGCACCTCCTCTAATTCCTCCTATAGCACCTCCTCCAATCGCTCCGACTGCACCTCCATTAATTCCGTCTTCGTTTCCAATTCCGGCTCTAATTGCCCCTCCTCCTCCCCCTGCAATTCCTCCTCTAATTGCCTTTCCTCCTCCCCCTGCAATTCCCCCTCCAATTTCTCTTACAACACTTCCTCCAATTCCTCTACCAACACCTCCTCCAGCGCCTGTTTTAATTCCTCCTGTGACACTTCCTAAAATTCCTCCTCTTATTCCACTTCCGACACCTCCTCCAATTCCACCTCCAACACCACCTGCAATTCCTGCTACAGCACCTCCGCCAATTCCTCCTCTCACTGCACTTCCTTTAATTCCGCCTCCAATACCTCCCATAACTCCCACTCCAATTCCTCCTCCAACTCCTCCTTCAATTCCTTGTCCGGCACCTCCTGCAATTCCTATTCCAGCAGTACCTCCAATACCTGCGATGGCGCCTCCTCCACCTCTTATTTCAAGAGCTCCTTCAACACCTCCTCCAATAAATGGTACAAGGGCTGTCGCCGTCATAATAGAAAAAACGTAGATAATCTGGTAGAGAAAAATGACAAATTAGTGCGGCATATAATTAATTCTAGTAGCAATTTATAACGGGTGTTCAGAAACATTCGAAGTCAAGTGGACTCTGAACAAAAAATCGTATATCTTTAGTATCTTTACTTAAGTATCTGATTTGTAATAATTATTATATGTCAACTGTTGTCTGTCAAAAATCAATCTATCTCAGACATGACTTCATATTTTCACGGACTACTTTGACTTCGAATGTTTCTGAACACCCGTTATGTAAAAATGTGAACAAATTAGCATATCGATGTGAGAGCTCGCATCAAGTGTTGTTACTAATAATACAAATCTGTATAAAACAAATCTGTATCTGTACACATGGACATAACAGCACATATTTACTACTAGCGTTAACTTCAACCACAGACACATGCGTTTCTGTCTAACGAGTTTGTCAATGCGAATATGCTAATTTGTTTTTGGTATATGACGCCACCTGACGACGAGTTAATAGACAGTAATATCCGTATTTTTTCTTCTTTTGTAATAACTTAGCTATTCGAGAAGAAATCGCTTTTATCGGCGTAGTCTGTTTTGTCCGTCAAATGTCACGAAGTTATCTGGTGTCATTTGATAGGACAAAATTCATTACTAGACCAGAAAGCGAACTTTAGACGTTACTTCCTTTGTAAACCCGCATTGACAAAGTCGTTAGACAGAAACGCATACGTCTGTGGTTGAAGTTAACGCTAGTGGTAAATACGTGCTGTTATGTCCATGTGTACAGATACAGATTTGTTTTACACAGATTTGTATTAACTATAACAACACTTGATGAGCTCTCGCATCGATATGCTAATTTGTTTTTCGTATATCGAAGATTTAAGTAGAAATTTTGTTTTAGAAATGTAGTATTAGGTAGAAGAACTGGGAACTAAAAAATTTACTGTTGCAATACCCATGACACAATCAATAAAATTTCGGATCAGATAAAACCGGGTCCGTCTAAATTTAAAAGACAAAATTTTTGTAGTGATAAGAACTTTTTAGTATCTTTTGTTCTGAAAGCGCCTTATTGGAAAGTTAAATATGTAATTTTAAAATACTTCGTCTCGGCTCACAGGTTAGGCAACTTTTCTCACGTGAAAGCTTTAGTATACGCTGATGAAATCAAAACACGGCAAGTTGAACAAAAATTCAAGAAGCCACCATTGTTATTAGAAATTCTCAAAAGGTCTTTCCGGATGTGAGACGTCATTTGTTAAAAATCAGAAGAAAATGTATTGAAGTTAACGGTGGACACTTTCAACATTAATTAAAGTGGATTAAAACAATGTTTTAATATGAAATTAACTGCGTTGTGTTATCATAATTTTCTATTTCATCTTCTTAACTTGAAACATTTTACTTAGGCAAACTAGGCTTACAATTACTATTTTTATGTCTATTATCTCAAAATGGTGTATGGTCCATAAGTTATGGGACACCCGAACATATATATATATATATATATATATATATATATATATATATATATATATATATAGGATAAAATAAATTAAAAGCGGGCAAGCGATCGGTCAATTAAAAACTAATTTATTAATTATCTCTATATTTCCCAACAACTTTGTTGCTTCTTCCGGAGATACTACAAGATTAATGACAAATAACATTAAATAAATAAGTGTATAAAGCAGTAGTAAAATACTTACAAAATGTAGAGTTCAAAAAAATAATAAAAGTGACGTAAACGGACAATAAGATCGTGACCATACATTCAATTTTGTTGACGCTAAAATCTTAGACGTTGAAAATAACCATAAAAAAGAACCTTTTCAGAAATGGCCCACATTAACAGAGACACAAATAACGTGAATTATAGATCTGATACTAACGGATTAAGTATAATTTATTTTAATATATTCAAAAAAAGTCTTTGTTTGGAGACTGTGGTTAAGTAAAAACTTAAAAAGGTATATAACTCCTTACCACAATTATTAATCGTATCCTAAATACGTTTTTCGACAACTAAGTTGTCATCATCAGTAGGTAAAACACTAATCAAGGTGTCGCACATGGGACACAGTAAAGCTAGAACACCGCTTACGCAACAACTAATTTACACGGCGTCCACGTACTGTCTGTACGTGGACAGATTTGACTGGAATTTTTTTATAACTCATTCCAAAATCAAGACATTTATACAATTTTCATGCATCATGCAGAAATGCATCGTGAAACAATGGCGAGTTGGATTGAGGGCCATATTGATTTTGTATGTACATTGCCAGTGATTCCGAAATTTATTGTGAAGTAGGTGAAACGTTATTGAAAAATTGCAATAAATCAACCGTAAAACGTCACGTAGGATCGTTAAAGCACGAAAAAAAATTGAACCCGTTGGAATCTGACAATTTTAACGAAGAACTCTGTGAAACTTTTATGGCAGCTAATATTCCATTATTTAAATTGAACAATCCAATTTTGAAGACATTTCTGAAAAAATATACTGGTTGAAATGTTCCTGATGAATCAACTTTACGCAAATATTATATTTCTAGGTGCTATACGAGAACAGTAGAACGCATTAGAAGCCATCTTTTAAATCAATACATATGGATAAGCGCCGACGAAACGGTGGATATGTTAGGACACTGTGTGGTAAATGTTGTAGCTGGTGTACTACATCCAACTATTCCCTATAACTCATATGTAATAGCAACAAGTGTTATAAATAGAGTTGATGCGGAAACAGTGGCTGAAACCATTAAGGAGAATATGCAAAAAATGCTTCATTCGGACGCCACGTACAAAGAAAAAATACTTTTATTTGTCAGTGAAACAGGCAGACTATTGAAGAAAACATGTCCTAATATGCTGCATATTACTTGTGTAGCACATGCTCTCCACAGAATCTGTGAATATATCAGAGACACTTTTCCGGAAGTTGATAGACTTGTATCAGCTTTTAAAGAAGTTTTCAGAAAAGCATCATTGAGAGTAGCTCTTTTCAGGGAAAAATTTCCATCTCTGTCACTGCCTCCCACTCCAGTAATAACTAGATGGGGAACATGGCTGGAAGCTACTAGTTATTATGCTGAGAATTTCGATAGTCTAAAACATTTCGTAACACTGCTAAAGGAGGATGCTAGAAGTATTGGTGAGTGCAAGGAGATCACACAAATCCCAAATTTAAAAAATCAGTTGCACTTTCTTCACGAACACTTTGGAAAATTGCCAAAACTAATCACTTATTTTGAAAATCGAAATCTCAAATTAAATGACGGATTAACCACATTAGATGTGGCTGTTAATAATTTGAAAAGTATTCCAAGTGACTTCGGATGTGGCCTTCGGCAAAAGTTTGAAGCAATTCTTAATAGAAATCCAGATTTAATTACATTGCAGCAATTATGTATGGAGACAATTCCACAAAATCTAACGGCTAAATATGAAGAAATAAAAGAATATTTCCAGTATGCACCTATAACCAGTTGCGACGAAGAAAGGACGTTTTCTATTTATAAGGATGTACTTAATTCAAAGAGAACAAAATTGACAGAAGAAAACCTTGAGAAACTATTGCTAGTCAATATTAATACTCCTTTACTCAACTTGAACGACAAAATGAACAAATAAAAATGTTCCAATTATAGAAATAAAATTAAAAACTTTAAAAATACAACTTTTCAACAAATACATATGTATTTCGTAATTTTATAGATCACCACCCGTTTGTTTTCCAATTATATAAATAAAATTAATTAATAAATATGTATTTCGTAATTTTAGATAGATAGATCACCACCCGTATGTTTTCCAATTATATAAATAAAATTAAAAACTTTATAAATACAACTTTTCAACAAATAAATATGTATTTCGTAATTTTATAGATCACCACCCGTTCGTTTTCCAATTATATAAATAAAATTAAATATTTTAGAAATACAGCCTTTCGCCAGTACTGCACTGGGCTTTGCGTCATGTGGTAAGCGTGTCCGTTCTCTAATTATAACCTAGCAATTAACCCTGTAATTTTCTAACCTTACAAATTTCTAAAACAGTCTGTCATTTAGATGTAACTGTCATTTAAGAAATTCATATTAGTAAAGTTACGACATGCTTTTTGATGTCACCTAGAAATCATGGCTCACTAGATGCAGATTTTTTTGAACGCACGATATAAGATTGTTTGTAAGATATTACATTTAGCAAAATTACTACCTGGCGATGTCCAAGAAACCTGTCTTATAAACAAATACATAATATGCAGTTAAACGAGTTCGAGTTTCCTTAAAACTTGGTATCTTCAAACAGATGATGTACCTAATCCAGACATCAAGTGATTCAGAAATATGTAGATGCTACTCGTTATTGTGTTCTAGAATATTCGTGAACAAATTATGGCAAACTATTTATTTGAGTGAAAAACTATAGTGCTATTGCGACTGCTACAATTTCTTTTTTAGAGGTTAGACAATCTGTAAGAATTGAATAACGAGGGTTATTCTGTAACGGGATTATACTTCTTCAGGATAATATCACACCTTGCTGAATAAACTGCGATGAGAAATAAAGATGGCAGAAAAAAATTCAAGCCAAACGAGGGAGTGATGGAGGCTGCGCACGTGTGTTGTGCACATGTATATTTTTTTAGACGTAGAAATTAAAAGAAGACATTTCGTATTTACAAATCTACAATAAATTTATGTAAACTCGTAAATACATTTTACGAGGGGGTATTGATATCTAGTTAGCCTAATCCGTTTTCCTTGAACAAAACAAAATCTTGTTATGATTAAAAGAAATAATGACATTTTAAAAGTGTCACTGTAAAATCTTACGTCAAGAAGTTGAAGTCTTATTGAGTCAATTTTGAAAGAAAGTACGTGGAATGCAAATGTGAAAATCGATAAATTGGAGTATCGAGGCATCATTAAATACTTGTATTTGAAGAGGTTAAATGCTAAGGAAGTTTACGAAGATATGCTTAACACACTTGGCGATCAATGTTCATCATATGCGACTGTCAAAAATTGAATTTCGTCGATCAAAAGACGAAAACTTTCCGTTGAAGATTAGAAGCGTCCAGGAAGACCGATTTCGGTGTCCATCCACGAAAATATTGACGCAGTTCATGACATGGTATTTATCAGATCGCCGAATTGTGCTTATGAGGGCGACCTGAAATGTTTCCGGAATCGACAAGAAAAACATGGTGTGGTTGGTGTGGTTTTTTATTTTTATTTTTCGATGTAGTCTCCTCGAAGATCAATACACTTTTTCAAACGGTGCTCCAGTCTCTTCAAGCCGGCGGAAAAGTAGGATGTTTCGAGGTCTGCAAAATAGCCATCTGTAGCGGCGATGTCCTCCTCATTTGAGGCAAATCTCTTTCCTCCCAGCGATTTTTTCAGATTTGGGCATAAGAAAAAGTCGCTGGGGGCTAGCTCCGGTGAATGTGGAGGATGAGAGACTAATTCGTAGCGCAACTCATTCAATTTGGACACGACGATGCGGGATGAATGGGCCCCCCAAAAAAAAACAAAAAATGGTCGCCATGACCTTTCCCGCCGATGGAACGGTCTTTGCTTTCTTCGGAGCCGATTCGTCCGGAAAAGTTCACTGCTTCGACTGTTTCTTGGTCTCCGGTATGTAATAGTGGATTCAAGTCTCATCTACGGTTACGAAACGCATGAAGAAATCCCTTGAATTGCGTTGGATCCTGGCCAGACACTCCTCCGAAACGGTCACCCGATTTCATTTTTGCTCCGGTGTGAGCAAACGCGGTACCCATCGCGCCGAAATCTTTTTCATACCCAAAATTTCGTGTAGGATATGGCCAACGCGTTCTTCTGAGATGCCTGTTGTTTCTGCTATCTCTTTCAGCTTCAATCGGCGATTGGCGTGGTTCGTTACTTGTGCTTGTGCGGCCACGTTTGAATTCGCTCACCCAGAAGCTGATGGTCGAAAATGATGGAGTAGGTCCGCCATGAACCTCTAGCAAAATATTTAGAATTTCCGTGGCCGTTTTCCCAGTCATCTGGAAGTGTGTTATCACTGCACAAAATTCGATTTTATTCATTTTTGCGAAACCGCCTGACTTGCTACTCAAAACACACTCTTAAACAACTATTGACAGTAGACGTCTGAAATTTTGACAGTTGCCATAAAAAAAGATTGCCCTTGACGACCAATGAATCCACTTCAACCTTCGTGTGCCATCTCTTGCCGATTCCGGAAACATTTCAGGTCGCCGTCGTAAACAGCTGAAATAGCTAAGGCACCAAAGACTTCATATCAACGCGTCCATCATATAGTTCACGTCTATTTAGTTATGAAAAAAATTTCCGCAAAGTGAATTCCTAAACGCTTGAACGCCGACACAAACGAGCAAGGGTGATAGCATCACGGTCAATCTGTCCCGTTTTGAAGGTGATGGATATTTTGTGAACCATCTTGTGACTATGAATGAAACGTAGATCCATTTTACGACCCAGAAACAAAACAGTAATCAATGGAGGGGAAGCATCATGATTCTCCGAGGCTTAAGGAGTTCAAAAATCCGCTGGGAGGATCTTGCTTCAGTTTTTTGGGATATCCGTGGAATAATTATGATCAATTACCGAAAAAACGAGTCAGGCCATCGCTGGAGATTCTTATTCTAAATTACTATCCACTTTGAGGGAGAAAATTAAGGAAACAAGACGTGGTATGTTAGCAAAGGGTGAGTTATTTTTGAAAGACAAATCGCGCATTACCACCAATAGAATTCGGGACTATTATTTGTTCCCTACATTGAAAAAAAGTTTAAAAGGACGTTAATTTTTGTGTAACGAAGAGGTAATAGAAGCTGTGGAGGGCTGGTTTGCAGACCAAGAAAAAACTTTTTTTTAGAAGAGTGAAAGGCTTTGCAGGGTCGCTGTATTAAGTGTATTAATTTAAGAGGAAACTATGTTGAATAATAAAATATTCCCAACTTTAAATTTTTTCAATAGTAGGCTAAGAAAATATCAATACCCCCTCGTATATTCACGAACAAAAATAACAACATTTTTTAAAGTAGAAGTAGGTACATACCTTTAACATGGTGAATATGTGTCGATATTCCAGTTCTGATTCTCAAGCAGACTACAATTAATAATATTCGTCTTCAACTTATATACATATCTCTACATTTAAGAGTCAATTAACAATTAAGTGATAAAAGGAAATTTTCCCTTTGTTACACTGAAAACTAAGAAAACACTTAATTATGTTTATATCTAGCAGATAATATGTATCTAAAACTTCATAAAAACATCAATTTAAAAAGGTTTACAAAACAATTTTTAGAAATAATTTATCTATTTATGAAAGATTAATGTAACCATCCAACGCAACCGACCTGTAAAATATTAAGAATCGATAAGTAGTTCTAAAGAATTTTGTAAAAATAGGTAATTAAAGAACCTGAAATTCAGCAGGTTATTACGATTGGTGTCACTAATGATGCAGTCTCTTTCCGGATTTCGTCACGCAATTGATTTAACGTTTACATGTCGTAATAGGTATAATTACTAACCTTGAACTATCTACAGACACACCGAACTTAATTAAATTATTCCTGTCTATAACATATATGTTATGGGGTGGAAGATTATACGAGACGAATGGCTGCCCGTATCGTCAATAATAGTTATTTTTTTATGATCGCTATAATGATCAAACGGTAGTTACGATACGTTGAAGAGATATTTGTGATTTGACCACGTGGTAAACAAAAACTAGTTCCTCCAACACATTAGCAAACAAATTAATCAAATCTATCATGGAACGAACGGAAGACGATAGAAGTGCCATTCGTGGACCGCAAGAAACCAGAAAAATGATAATATCCAGTACATACAGAATACCAGCGATGGGATGTGGCATCTTCATGCCAGTGATATGGATATAAGCCCTCACGTTTTAAAATTCGCCAAAATGTCGTTCGTGGCACTCCTAGTTGTCCATGGATTCCTCGTACACTGAGAGTTGGATCCCTTGTAACAATAGCGACTGCTTCTTCATCTAAGTCTGCTGGCAAATTTACTCCTAGGTCGAAAAGATAATCACGCAGTCCGCATTCCCGAAATTGTCTGTGTACTTCCAGAAACGTTCTGTAATGAGGAATGCGCCTATCGGGAAACCGATGTCGGTATTCAATTAACTTCTTGACGTGCACTGCCATTACAGTAGCCATACACAAAATGCATGTCCGCATACTCTTGAGAAGAAAATCGGTAAGGCATTTTGAATAAAGAAAACGTGTCCACTCACTAATAAGCTGTTGTATGAACTGAAACGTAATGTAATCCTTTATTAAAAAATGCAACGTTAACAGTCATCTGAACATTTGTTTATTGTATGATATTCATGGTTCAGCACTTACGAAATAAGTAAGAATCTTCTTTATCATAAATCAATTTCCAGTACTCTTTTTTTTAGCTCTCCAAGAAATTACTGTATGGCCTGTATGCACTACGACACGTGTTTATTTATTTTAGGATAACATTTTATTATGCGACGTTAACAATCACAGGCCTGTTATTGAATCGTATAACTTTTTCTTTAAATAAAATCAGTTTGTATTGACTTTAGTATTACTTTTTCATCATCTGACAATCACATTGATAGATCTGTAACTTTGAAACAAATAAAAATGGATATACAAGTTCTTACAAGGTGCTTACTGGAAATATTTTTTTATTTCAGCGTATTTAGCAGTTAGATTTTGAGGCATCGTCCCCATACACAATTGCCGCAATGTTATTAAATTATTTTTATTAAAAACTTCGTCTAATTCTTACCGAAGGCCACATCCGAAGTCCGAAGTCACTTGATTCTTCAAATTATTAATAGCCTAATATATCGACAGTTTCGTCGGCACTTATCAATAGGTACTGATTTGAAAGATGACTTCTAATGCGTTCTACTGCTTTCGTGTAGCACTTAGAACCATAATATTTGCGTAAGGTGAATTCATCAGGAACATTTCGACCAGTATATTTTTGGAGAAATATTTTGAAGATGGGATTGTTAAGTTTATTTAATGGAATATTAGCCGCCATAAAAGTTTCACAGAGTTCTTCGTTAAAATTGATTCCAACGGGTCTAATTTCTGTGTATGTGTTTGCGATACTAAGTGACATTTTACGTGCGATTTCTTAAAATTTCTCAACGATATTTTACAGACTTTGCAATAAATTTCGAAATCACTGGCAATGGACATACAATCAGTTTGATCCTCAATCCAACTTGCCATTATTTCACGATGCCATTCTCGACGTTGTTCCATATCATATCTGAAAAAGTAACTTAAACAATGTTCTAGATCTAAATAAATGAAAATTAAAAATGTATGCGTAAAAAGTATGTAATTAATAGTCAAAACAATGAAAAAAGGAAACTAACACCGTACTTTATTTATCTTACGAAATATAAACTAATAAATAAAATAAATTATAAAAACTCCCCACACTTCTATCTACGCCCATGAAGAAAGGAATTTTACTGTAAAATTGGAGTAATCGCGGCACAATTCAACGAAAAAAAAACAGATGTGCTGTTAACCAAATGAATAGTGCTATTCAATAACTGCTTGTTGTACTTAGCGATGTTGTAGACTATTTATATGGTGATTACTACTACTACATTTTTCTTAATAAAGTACCTACGTTAGAGTGCATGATAAATTCGTAAGAAGTATTTGTATTTTCTATATGTCGGTCAAGTTGACAGACAATGTGACTTTGTTTGTATCATTAATTTTAATAGTTATTTACGAACCAAGTGCGTGAAATCATATTTCGCGAATGAGTGACTAGTTTAAAGCGCGAGCCGCAGGCGAGCGCTTTATGGACACGAATTCGCGAAATCTTTCACGCACGAAGTTTGTACAATACTTTTTGTACGAGAACAATAAACAATAATAATATTTATATAAAATATAAATATAATTTCAAACTTTTTATATTTATAAGTATTTTTAACAATATTACTAGTATCTGTCAGGATGGCCGAGAGGTCTAAGCCGCCAGACTCAAGGTTTACCTTGCCTTTTATACGGGTTCTCGAGCGTTCTGGTCATCTCTGAGGGCGTGGGTTCGAATCCCACTTCTGACAATTTTTTTTTAGTTTTCTATAAATTTAAAAAATAATATTTGTTGCTGTTCTGACATTGAATACATACCTTCCAAATATAACAATTTCTTATTTCATTTCCTTTTATTTTCAAAGAAAAACAACGAACTGGGTAGCATATTATTAAGGTTAGGGATTTATGATTTTAAAATGTCACTAAATTAATCAAGTTCCAGGAAGTACCAACTTTACTTTTACGCACTCGTGTTTAAAGTGACTTTTTACGCACGCAAATCGAATCGTGAAATGACAGGTTTTGATAAGCGAGTACAAAAAATATTTTGTATTAAAAAAATGTAAAGAAATTAACATTAGACATTAAAGTCTAATTTTGACAATAAAAAAATATCACATAAGGCCCGGTTTACTCACCTTCCTGTAAAGTACCGGTTAGTTACTTGGCAATTAAATTTACTTGGCACATTTATTATTTTTGTGTTTATTCACAAAATTTTAAAGGTCGGTTAGTTACTGGAATGAACTAATGTTTTTACTACAGTAGTATGTTTAGGAGAAAATAGGGAATGATGTAACGTACTACAAAAGTATGGGGCAGAAAAGTATGTAAAGCTTCCCGTAATCTGTAATTCTAGTTGCGGCATGACAAATGTGTGCGTGCATAACCTTAAATCTGAAACCATTCTTAAACTTTGTTACGTTTTATCACGTGTTGGTCATATTGACATAAACAGTATCAATTAGTATAGAAAAGATATCTTATATTATTACTTAAATTATGACCTAATCCCAGGCTATCGTTTGCATTTTATCGTCAAAGCTAATTTAATTTCAAAGAAAATGGAAAGTAAGAAACGTGATAGATCAGAAAATTTCTCTAGCGAGTAATAAAGAATTTCGTAAAATATATATAAGCAATCGGCCAATACAAATATATTGAAATTATATACCTATCTATCGAGATATTCATCATTAAATTTATTAAAATGATCTTCTGTTCGATATCGATTACGTGTTTGAGAAGGTGTTCTCTCTCTATTCACTAAATTAACAATATTGACAAAATCATTGTCTAAGACAAATTATAAAAAGTTAATATGTATATCATTGCAAGGTCAGTACAAATATTTATATTAGTAAAGCCTTACTTATATTTAAAAATTAGTAAAATTTAGATTCAAAATTGTTATGGAGATATTTTTATTATAAATTTTCTCTAAAAAAGTTCAGAGGTTTTTTAAATTACAAGAGCCTTAAAACTACCCCTGAGATAAATAAATCAGTCTCTCTCTTCGACTAGCTAAGTTTTGTTTACTTTCTTTGACATTAGCGAACTCGCGCGATAACATAGCAATAGTTTCTAAAGAAAAATTTAAAAAAATTAAAATTTGTTGACCAGTGTAATTTATTTTTTTTTTTCTGTATTTATGAAACTTATTGAAAACTTAAAATTATTCCTTATTTATGCAAAATCATCTTCTAATAGGTATAACAAATTCGGCGCCCAATATCTATTTGGGTCTGTAAATAGTAAATAAATATTACAAAAACGTTGAGTTAATTCCTAAAGAATAACATCAAAAATAAAATTTAAATTAAAATTTTAAAATTTCGTAAAACGAATAATCTCTACATATCCTTTCTTGTGAAAATAAAAGAAAATAACAGTAACAACGACCGCAACAAAACCAGTAGCAATTTGTTCAAAGCCTACATTTCTCAATAAAATATTCGATCAGATAACATAGAGCGGGAACATTCGGTTCACCAAACGTTTAGTAAATGCAGATGCTGTAACTGGATGGCCCCATACTCTCGAAATCGTCGCGTCAATCGCGGTTAGGATCTATGTGATCCTCGTTAAGAGCCACTTACGACCTGTTATTATTTGCAAACGATGTTGTTCCGCTGTCACTGTTGTCGTGCTCGACTTAGTTTCATCATAGATTGAATTAGTACTGTCTGTTTGTGTCTTTCTGTTTGTTTCGGTAATGGCACGAGGCAGATGGAATTGCACGACCGCCAGTTTTAGATCGAGATAAGACTCAATTAGGAGATAGGAAGGTCTTTTTTCTATTTTACTTTAATTTAGTCACACGGTCGTCGAATACAAGACCGGTTGTATAGTTTAAATGTGAATTCGAGTGATTCCTTTTTTTAAACTGAACCAACTACAAATTAAATGCAGAAGATTTAATATTTCCAACATATTTTATATATATTTACATAGTTTTGAAGTGTTATCCCACATTCATTGATATTTATTCAAAGTATTGCAACGTTCTAAAAGTTTCTGAAACAGTTAACAAATAATCTGTCAAGTCCTCCTGGTTTGAAGGACTATACCTATATATCTTATATCTTGTCAAAGTACGGTACATTGTGTTGTACTCGATTCTCGAAGTACCATGTATAATTTTGTGTTTGACCCACCGCTCACAGGGCGTAACTTCCATATAAGCTGGCTATTTCTTTTGGTTGGTGGCAGTTATATTGAAAGTTCGTGTGTTTTCTGAATATTTTATTTATTATACAAAAAACACTTAAACCTAATAAAAGATAATTCTCACAAGGTAGCACTTAATGTAAACTTAAACTTAATTCTTTACTGAATGATTGTTGTATATTGAATATCTATTGTATACCGAACGATTTATATTTTCTGTCTGTGTTTGTTGCAGTGGCGGCTCTTTAATGAGAGCAAGTGAGCAATTGCACCCCCTGGAATTATGAAACAAAACAAACCAAGCGGCGACTAACTGTGAAAGTATTCATTTATTATATATATTATGTATTCATAGTTATTGACGAGGAAAGTGGAACGCTAACAACATACATATACCGATCGTCGTCACAGATATACTGAGCAAAGCCCAACTCTTGCTCTGTTAAGGCATTAACGTTACATTGATGGTGGGGAGAACTGTATTTTGCCGCACTTCAATGTCGTATAATACATAGCGTTGGAGCAACTGAACCAGACTGCTCTCGGGCGTTGTTACAATGAATACGGTATCTTTTTTACAGAACAACGCGTTTTCGCGGTTAACGTATAATGAAAAAATCGCAGTAAAAAATCTTAAACGGCCGATGCCTCAATTATGTTTAGAAAATAAACAATCTGTTAAAGGTAAAGACGTTATAAGAAAATTCAAAATGAATATCTATCAGAAAAATGACTAGATTTGTGGGTGTGAAATTAAAAATACTTTGTTTTGTTTTCCATGTCTTTTGTTTGGTGGTGAACCGTCTTGGTCAAAGAACGGAATTAATTCATCTTAGTGCTAAAATTATTAAACATGAAAATTCCGAAGGGCATTTGAAAAATATATTTAGTCTAAGAATGTTAGGAAAAAATAACATTCAGAATGTTTTAGATTCATCATATAGAAAAGCAATTCAACAACACAATGAAAAGGTAACAAAAATAGGCATGTGTTAAATTTAATAATAAATTGCATTAGATTTTGTGGTGCGTTTGAACTGGCACTTCGGGGTCATGATGAACAGCAAACGTCGAATAACAAGGGTATTTTTCGGGAATTGATAAATTTTACAGCAGAATTGGATAAATCGCTCAGAGATCACATCGAAACAGCACCGGCTTTTAAGGGATTATCAAAAACGATACAGAATGAGCTGCTTAATGCAATTTTGAACGTGTATCATGAACAAGTTGCCAGTGAAATTAAAGCAACCGGCTTCATATCTGTGATAGCTGATGAAACCACAGATGTGTCCAATCAGCTTCAGTTGGTGGTTGTTTTAAGATATATTGTGAACCGAGACCGGTCGAAAGATTTTGGAAATTTCTTCTGCCTAGTGAACATGATGCTAATTCTATATCTGCCGCCATCCTTAACGAAATTAGTTTTCTTGTTGATGACCCAGAAAAACTGATTGCACAGAGCTATGATGGGGCAGCAGTCATGAGTGGTGCTATGAACGGCGTGCAAAGAAATGTCCAAGACCAGTATCCAAGGGCTAATTTTGTACACTGTTATGCACATCAGACAAATCTAATTATGTCACACGCTACATCGAGCAGTAGTAATTGCAGAATTTTTTTGCCAATCTGAAGGGATTATGTACATTTTTCTCCACTTCACCACAACGAGCTGCAAGATTGGAAGAATTCCTTCAGAGAAAAAGCTTACCTCGTTCTTGAAAAATAAGATGGAACTTCAATTCTAGGACAGTGAATACAATATATGAGCACTGAGAAGAAATAATTGAAGCTCTAGAACAAATCGAGGGAGAAGCTAGTTTACAAACTACCATTCATCAAGCTAGTGCCAATTTGCGAATATTAGAGGAGGAAAATTTTATCTATTGGTTAACTTTCTTTCATAAAATTATGCCACATGTGAACATAGTGTTTAATCAATTACAAAATGTCAATACAGATGCATTAAAAATCATGAATAATTTAGATAATTTTGAACGTGCTATTGGAAAAATTCGAACCGAAATCGCTGACACAGATAATCAGTTGGTTAAACAAAATGACCCAGAACTGACTCCTCGACCATCAAAGCGGCGAAGAGTAACTGATGGTAGCCAAAGAAGGAGGGAAACTATTGAAGTGTGCGATATTATTTTGCTAGAAATAAAAACTAGATTTCGGTATACAGGGCACTTAATATTAGCAAACTTAATTTCTTTTAAACAGTTCTCCTCTTTTCAAAAAAAATTTCCGGAAGATTGCCTTAAAGAAGCAGTAAAATTTTATCCATGCCTCAATGAAAGCAGACTACGAACTGAATTAAGCGTTCTATATTCTAGAGAAGAATTTAGGCAAAATATAGAAGTCGGTGCTGTAGGTCTGCTAGGTCTTCTGCTGGATGGATTAAGCGACACCTTTAATGAAGTTGTTACGCTTTTAAAAATTGTCATTACAATCCCAATGACAACGTCCGAAGCGGAACGCCAGTTTTCACGGTTGAAGAGAATAAAAACTTTCCTGAGAAATACAATGAAAGAAGAGAGATTAAATGCCCTTACTATGTTATCTTGTGAAAAAGAATGTATAAATGATTTCCCAACTTTAATGAAAAAGTGATAGAACTGTTCTGCAAGTCAAAGACACGTAAAATGGACTTCGTCTATCGTCAGATGTAATTAAACTGTGTAGTGTAATATTTACTATTCCCTCAAAACAAACTCTACAATGAACAGTACCTGTCTGGAACTGTACGTCGGTGAAATTTATAAGGATTGGGTAAGCGTTTGCGTATTACACTTTTTAATTTTGAAATTATGCACTCCCTATGTGAACCACCCCGAGCCGCCACTGACCGTGACTACAGCGAGACTTTAATTTCTCAACAAACAGCGTTTGTTGAGGTAGGGAAAAATTCTTTTTTTTGTTTCAATAAAAAGATATAATTTAATGTAAGTAATTTAAAGAAACTTTAAGTGCAGCTATCAATTAAGCTCTAGAAACCAACGTTTTATAAATACCGTAATTTTCTTAGTCGCTTATATTATTTTTTCAATAAATTTATTTATCAATTTTACATTCTACTCCGAAATTAGGATAAAAATCTCAGCAAAAATTTCATATAACAAAATAAGTACCTAAATATATGAAATTATAACATATTCATAACATATTTTATTTACGATGTATCTTTGCCGATAATCTCAACAGTTAATTTATACGAAAATACGGGAGCGGATATTGCTGACGGGACCCCCGTGGTTTCCTTTTTATATATATACAGATATTAATTACTGTGTTCAGACAATCGTATTTAATTCTATATTACGGCCGTATTAAATCCACTGCCGGTGGTCCCGTTCCTATGTAAAACTCTCTATCCAAACTCAGAACCAATAGCAACAGTCGCCATACGTACTTTTTTTCAGGAACTGTTGCGGACCTTTTATATATTGAACCACCCGTCGTTAGTGGTTGTTTAAATATGTTTACACATACTGAATAGGTTTACGCATGTTTGAGCATCAATATAGTTGGTATCTTAATCGTGATTGCGTGTGTAACTGATATCCCTGGTAAGAGCACTGGGTTTTCGGAACTGCTCTCGTATTGAAATCGTCTGATTTTTATTGCACATTAAAATTCGGGCAACTTTTTTGAATTACTTCCTTACTACCTTACAATTTAAATCAGATGAATACATAAATAATTTGATTAATGTAACGGGTTGACCATTTAATGTTGCGGTTTTAAAAATCGCGTTATTCCCTTGTATATATAGAAATTAATATAATATATATTTTTTACACTAGAGGGCCAAGCGCGGTTTACAATAAATATATGAAATATTTGCCTTGTCAGTATTCAAGATGGCGTCGTATCCAACGGAAGTGCGTGTGGAATTAATAAAATATTATTATAGAAATGGGGAATCTTTTGCAGCTACGGCAAGACACTTGCGTACTCTATTCGGGAGAAATATCGCACCAACGGAAAACACTATAAAAAGGTAAGGAAAAAAAGATAAATTTAGAAAAGTAACAAAGTATTCGTTATCGTGTTTCCATGTCTACTAATCCGACAATATCTTAGGATTGTAGTGAAATTTGAAGCAACAGCATCTGCGGCAGACGAAAGATCAACTGTTAGAGAACGTCAAAAGACCATCCGGGTACCGGAAACCATAGAACGAGTACGGGAGCACTTTACAGCTCAACCTTCAACATCGACCTCAAGAGCATCTCAAGAACTTGAAATACCCCGTACAACACTAAGGCGGATCTTAAAGCAAGATCTAAAGATGACAGCATACAAAATCCAGATCGATCAGCCGTTGAGACCGTTTGATATGGAGCGACGCTACAATTTTGCGAACGAAATCATCGAACGCATTGAAAATGGCAGCATGTCATTGGAACGAGTGTGGTGGTCGGATGAGTCACATTTCGATGTATCCGGTTATGTGAATAAACAAAATTGGAGATATTGGGGGACAGATAATCCACATCTAGCAATTGTTCGTCCTCTTCACCCTCGACGGTTGACTGTATGGTGTGCTATCTCGTCGGCAGGAATTATCGGTTCCGTGATTGTCAATGGAACCGTTACTTCGCAAAAATATTGTGAAATGCTTAATGAGTCTTTTATTCCCGTGGCGCATGGATTAAATATGGTGGAGAATGCATGTTTTATGCAAGACGGGGCTCGTTCTCTTCACCCTTGACGGTGGACTGTATGGTGTGCTATCTCGTCGGCAGGAATTATCGGTTCCGTGATTGTCAATGGAACCGTTACTTCGCAAAAATATTGTGAAATGCTTAATGAGTCTTTTATTCCCGTGGCGCATGGATTAAATATGGTGGAGAATGCCATGGTTTATGCAAGACGGGTCTCGTCCGCAGCGCACGGAAGAAGTTTTCAACAATCTTGAAGAACATTTCGTGTACAGAATCATTGGTCTTGACGCTCAACAGTTTACAGGTGGAGGGATAACATGGCCACCATATAGTCCAGACCTCAATCCTTGCCATTTCTACCTGTGGGGATCATTAAAAGATACGGTATATCGCGATGGTATAGACACCCTGGATGACCTTGAAATGGCAATACGGCAGCGAATAGAAGCGATACCGTACGCCACACTTCAGACAGTTTGTGGAGAATTTGAGAAGAGGCTGCGAAATGTTATCGTTGCTCGAGGCTCTCACTTCGAAAACCTGATTTATTAAACCGCAGATCTTGTTGTTTAATTGCACAAATAAATCATTTTTTTAAATTAATGTTTTGTATGTTTAATATGACTTCAAAAACCGCAACCTTAAATGTGTATACACTTCATTTCTTATTATGCAAACAAACTTTTACCGTTTTTAATTGGATGGTGTCACTATCACTATCCTTTAAAAAAATTCAATATAAGCCCTCTAAAATTCATAGCTAATGTCCATTCCAAATAAGAATGGACCAGACGGCGTTGCAAGCTGAGTATAATTTACACAGGAATTTCAAAAAAATATATCATATAGTTGATTTCGTATGTGAGATTACATACCTACTAACCTATATAAAAGATTATTTTTTGACGTTTCTTTATTAACATATTTATTATTAAGAAAGTTTAGACTTGAATAATTTTATTCAAGCAAGAAGCGGCAAATATATACCTACCAATGCGAGGTATTAGACTTTTTCAATCAATATGTTATAATCTGCTATTTATTGTTTGAAGGTGTTCATCTACAATAAATTTGTGCGTAAATACAGTGAGAATGTGTTAAAATTACCACAGGAGAAATATTTACATCTCACTTTGATTTTACGAGAGAACAAAACTATTGTGTAGATGTAAAACTAATAAATTTATAGGATTGATGGTGACAGTGTATTAAATTATCATAATATTTGTGTATCGTTTAACATTAGTGCTTAGAATTTTACAAAATACAGTTATTTTAATAGTATCTATAATGAGAGAGCAATAAGGAAATTCATTTAACTCCACATTATTTCACATAGTTCAGATAAAAAAGTTTATACATCTAAAAACGGTATTTATTCAAAAATATGTTCATTTTACAAAAATAAGTAAGTACATATTAAAAAGGGTAAAACAGCAGTTAAGGTCCAAAGATAGGTAAAGCGTAACCATTTTTCCAGTTTTACTATTTGGTTAAACATGTGATCGTTCAGTGACTCAGTATTTACAGTAAAAGTAAAATTTTCTAACACATTTTCAACAATATTATTTAAATCATACATCTTGTTTTCTTCTGTTATAACTAGAGCAGACCAATTTCCGTGCGCGCCATGTGCACCGATGTGAGGATGATTGTATTGCATCTATAAAAAGCATTCAGTATGTGTTTGGTACTTGCTTAGACTGCCTGTAAGTGTAAGCATACGTAATAAAATGTCGTCGACACATAAATCGAGAAAACGACCGTTGTCAGACGAAGTGAATAAGTTTATTATGGATTTCCCGCACTTAATATACGATGGCTCAAAAATTAAATGTGTACTCTGCCGTCTACCTTGTTAAGTAATGATTCATTTATTTCATTTTGGAATAAATACGCGAATCAAACATTACCGAGCACGACAACGTTACGAAGGAATTTACCATCGGTGCGTAAACAGGTTGAAAATAAAATCAAAGCCGAACTGAAAAATAAAAACTGTGGTTATGTGTGGACGAAACAACTGACAGCAAAAAACAATCTTGTAGTTAATGTGATGGCGCGTAATATGGAACCACATCAACCAACGTCTTCAAATTTATTAGCATCCTGACGACTAGAACAATGTAATGCCGAAAAAATTTCAGAGGTGCTAATAGATACTTTGGAAAAATTTAAACTTTTGAAAGACCAAGTATTAATGTTTATGACCGATGGTGCCGCAACCATGTGTTCTGTAGGCCGGTCTTTTAGAAAATATTGTCCTTACTTGTTACATATTACTTGTAAACTCCATGCTCTACACCTTGTGGCAGAACAGGTTCGTAGATGTTATCCAGAGGTAGATGCTTTAATATCGAGAACAAAGGCAGTATTCCTGAAATCTCTAAAACGTATTCGGAAATTTCACACATTGTGTCCCCATAGCCCTGAGCCACCACAGCCGATTCTGACACGTTGGGGTACATGGTTACGGGCGGGGTTTTACTATCATGAACATTTTGAAGAAATTAAGGACGTAGTTTTATCATTCGATCCGAAAGAAAGTGCAGGTATCAATACAAGCCAGAAAAAATTTCAAGATGCCCAGATTAAAATGGATTTACAAAGTATTCGTGAGAATTACTTGGGACTAGAAGAAGCAATAACAAAATTAGAAAATTCGTCGCTGTCGTTAGAGGAATCACTGCAAATCGTTAACACAACTATGCTCTAAAAAGTGTTCTAATTAAATTTGAAAGTG
The DNA here is from genome assembly GCA_935421215.2 of Melolontha melolontha. Taxonomy (NCBI): domain Eukaryota; kingdom Metazoa; phylum Arthropoda; class Insecta; order Coleoptera; family Scarabaeidae; genus Melolontha; species Melolontha melolontha. The sequence continues at coordinate 49,752,639 of OW285236.1, forward strand.
TTTTAGACAGAAATGCAGATTTTGACACCTTAACACGTATTTGTGAGGGCACATCTACAGATGGCTTAAGTTGCTTAAAAAAGTATTTTGATTATGCGAATATAACATCACTAGATGTAAAACGCTCGTTTTTAGAATATAAACATATTTTTTCCTCGCGGCGGACATGTTTTTCAGAAATAACCTTAGAAACGCACCTGATGATGAAAATATACAATCGAGTTTCTCCAGTTTGTCAATCCTTTGAAGACGCTTAAAACGGTAAGTGTTTTTTAAATCCTCTGTCGTGCACATAATCACTGATTTCGTGTGCTTATGCATATTACTTTAATAGCAGAAAACCAAATGTATATTTAATTATTTCTGATAGAATAAATGTCTCTACTTCTATACTTATATCGGTAACAAGCTCATGTTGCGTCCCTATTCAATCGCATATTCTAATATATTACGAATTACACTCTCATACCGGCGCTCATGGCGCGCACGGAAATTGGTCTGCTCTAGTTATAACGTGATGAATACTATTTTTCCATGTGTCAGCATCAATCATGTCCAATCCTTTTAATAATAAATTTCTTACTTCGTCCAATTTAAATGTCTTATTATTGACCCCAAGATGATGCTTAACTTGAGCGCATACAACTTCAATGGGATTTAGATTACAGTGATGTGGAGGTAAACGTAAAACTATACGACCACTTTCTATAGCTATTTCACCAGCTTAAATTCGTTTTGTTAAAGGCCATTCAATAAGTGCCTCCTTTTTCCATGATGAAGTAGGTAACTTTTCTGTTTTAGTAGAATGATAGGGCGCAGAAAATCCGTTTGCAAGTGCAAGAACAGCTATTATTGAAACAAATTTTCCGGGTTCTAAGCAAACGGCAACTCGGAGACTCAAACAAAGTGAATTAAGATCTCGTGTTGCAGCAAAAAAAAATTCAATTGACGGAAGAACTGAAACAGTCGCTGTTACTGTATGCACTAAAATCATTTACATAATGGTCCACAATTTTGAGAAAATGTCATCTTTTCTGATGAAAAAAAATTTCAATCATCAAGTAACGGTACGTTACGTACCCAAAACACCCGATTTGAAGACCGATAACTAAATAATAGTGATAGGCAAGGAAGGTTTTCAGTTAACATATGGGGTGGATCTGTTATCACAACACCGGAATGTGTTGCAGAATTGATGAAATATTTAATACAGTAAATTATATAAACATTTCAGAAAATGTGATGCTGCCGTCCGTACATCCACAAAGAAATTTTATTTTCCAACATGACAATTACCCTGTGCATTCGTCATATAATACTACTGAATGGTTTCAACGGAATAATACTGAAATTTTACAGTGGGTCCCGAAAAGTACAGACCTAAAATCTTTAGAAACTGAATAGGCCGAAATGGCAAAGCAAATTCATAGATCTCGTATAAGATTCACTAATAGGGAGCAACTATGGGAATCTATTGAAAACACCTGGAAAAACATTATTGAAAAACCTAATTTTTTAAGAAATCTCATTGATTCTGTACCTAGAAGATTAAGGACAGTAATTGATGAGAATGGTAGATCAATTAAGTATTAGTTTATTTGTGTTTTCTAAATTGTATTAAAAAATTATTTGACATTTGGTTTTTCTTTCAAAAAAAGATTAATAAACACTAAGCAATATTAAAAAATGTTCAAAATTTTGACAAGTTAGGTTATACTAGATTTATGTGAGCTTAACTGTACATTTTAGTCAGTTATTTTATCATTTATTATTGTTAATAAAGTAAACATTTGTACAAAATTTGTTTTAAAAATATATAATTTTATTGGGCGATTCGTTTTTTCTGACACAAAATATATACTATATGTTTGACTCACTGTATTTATAGAAACTACATATTCCATTACAAATACTTAGCAGATTTTATGGCGGTATCCCATCAATCGTCTCACCGTCAACCAGCGTAAAATCCCCGACAGTATAATCTTCCCAAAAAGAGCATCTAAACTCAAACGCATACTGGTTTAATGTTGAACCCATTGAATCGTGTAATAGTGTAATATATACGCCTGAATGTAACAATAACTACATGATCGCTTTAGCTAATACTGGGTAATGTGAAACCACCGAGGGGTGCTACTTTGCTTGTTCCTCTTTATTAAAGGAGAAACTGGAAGATAGACAGCAAACGAGATGTTTATGTGTTCGTGTGTTACAGTTACTGTATATTTACAGATGTTATTGTGACTGTTTGGGGTGAAAAGGCGCCGACGAAATGAAGCTCGTGCCCTTCTGCTTACACGAAAATAATCTTGTCACTTATTTTCTTCTCGTGTCTAAATATTTGGTGTTTCTTATATGACCGTAATTTGTACGTTTATTTGAAAACTATAATGAAAAAAGATTCTTTTGTGAATCCCTACAATGTATAATTCCACGCATAAATACTTAAAATATATACATATTAAAGTAACATAGACCTTAAATCGCCCACTAATTGTGTCTAATTATCTATCTATCTATATATATATATATATATATATATATATATATATATATATATATATATATATATATTTAGTGTTAATAAGAATTAAAATTTATTTCTTCAGAAAAATGGAACTCCATCACCAAATTCACAGACTTACCATTAATAGATTTCCTTGAAGCAATAGAATTAACTTTAACTTCCACATATTTTCAATTCGACAATAAATATTTTAAACAAATTGAAGGACTAGCAATGGGAGCACCTATATCGAGCGTAGTAGCCCAATTAGTATTGGAACACATCGAAGAAAATGTTATTAAAACCATGAAAATCAAACCAACTTTTTTCAAAAGATATGTCGATGACTGCATAATGATGTAACCAGAAAAGGAAATAAGCAATGTACAAAATAGTTTCAACAATTTCCATCCAAATTTAAACTTTACCATTGAAATAGAAAAAAACAACTCCATAAACTTCTTAGACTTAACACTAATAAAAGCAAACAATAACATACAAACAAAATGGTACACTAAACCTATCACATCCGGCAAATACGTAATTTTTTATTCAAACCAACCCCAATCCCACAAAAAAAATGTTGTAACAGCGTTAGTGGACAGGGCTTTAAATCTCACCAATCCAGTTTTCAGACCAACAGTGCTTAATAAAGTAAAACAATTTTAACAGAAAACAATTATCCACCACAATTTATACAAAACATTATAAAACACAGACTTAATAAAATATATAACAAAACTAAGTGCCAAAATAAAAATAAAACAACCAATGAACTAACGTATATCCCTACACCCTATATAACTGGATTATCCGAAAAACTAAACAATATATTTAAACCATTTAATTTTAAAATAGCACATCAAAGCAGAAAAACCCTAAAATTCCTACATACAAAACTAAAAGACTCAACACCAACACTTAAACAATCACATACAATATATAATATATCCTGCAAAGACTGTGACAAAGTATACATAGGCCAAACAAAACAGTTACTACAGGAAAGATTAAAAGGACATAAATACGCAAAAAATCAGACAGCTTTAAAAAAACGCCAGATAACATAAAAACATAATTTTGATTTTGAAAACACAAAAATAATTACATACTAAGCAAAAAAATACAAAGGCCAGGGAGATCTTAGAAATGATTCATATATTCAAAAATAACAAAACAATCAACGATCGAAACGAGATTGATGGACTTTCTAAACTTTATTATCCGCTCATTAAACATTAGAAGACAACCCCAACCACACAAAAAAAATTTTCCCATTGTAAATATACTGTATTTTTCCCAAACACATGTTCTGTCCAAACTATTTTTAAAAACGAAGCAAACAATTTTATTTCTGCACAAAGGCATTTAGTTACACTAAATATTCCAAGAAAAGCAGTCGACCTTATAAAAAACTCTGTGAAACTTTTATGGCGGCTAATATTCCATTAAATAAACTTAACGATCCCAATTTAAAAATATTTCTCCAAAAATATACTGTTCGAAATGTTCCTGATGAATCCACCTTACGCAAATATTATGTTTCTAAGTGCTACGCGAAAGCAGTAGAACGGATTAGAAGCCATCTTTCAAATCAGTATAAGTGCCGACGAAACTGTCGATACATTATAACGCTGTATGGTAAATGTTGTAGCTGGTGTACTACATCCAACTATTCCATATAACGCATATGTAATAGCAACAAAAGTTATAAATACAGTTGATGTGGAAACAGTTGCTAAAATCACCTTTCCAGAAGTTGATAGACTTATATCCGCTTTTAAAAATGTTTTCAGAAAAGCTCCATTGACAGTAGCTCTTTACAGGGAAAAACTGCCATCTTTGTCACTGCCTCCCTCTCAAATAATAACTAGAGGGGGAACATGGTTAGAAGCCACTAGTTTTTATGCAGAAAATTTCGATAGTTTACAAAATTTCGTTGCATGTTTAAATGACAATGCTCGGAGTATTTCTGAGTACAAGGAACTAACTCAAATTCGACATTTAAAAATTCAGTTGTACTTTCTTCAAGAATACTTTGGAAATTTGTCAAAACTAATCACTTATTTTTAAAATCGAAATCTCAAATTAAGTGATGGTTTAACAACATTAGATGTGGCTATTAATAATTTGAAAAGTATTCCAAGTGACTTCGGACGTGGCTTAATAAAATTAAAAACTTTAAAAATACAAATGTTCAATAGTACTTACGCTCGTAGGCGATGAGTCATTAACCTTTCGCCTCCGGTCTCTAGTTATAATTCACAGTACCAATGTGAAATTGTCGATTGATATGGTGCTTCATGTTCAAAAACAGGAACCAATTCAGCACGACATTGTTGTTGAGTTAATCCTCTCCAAAAGTTGTAAAAAATTATTGCACGAAAATTTTCTGGACTCAATTCCATTTTTCGCTATCACTAAAAAAATCACTATGACTAAATCACTTTCCTTGATGAAATTTCAGATTTAGGTTAACAAAAGATTGAGATTAATTTTGATACTTGACGTATTATTACTGGCGCCCTCTATGAGGCTATATGCAAAATAAAAATACATACCTTGTATGACAAGACACAATTTTCCATTGCTTAAAAGTCAATGAAATCATTTACAAATAATCCGTGTTCAACGCCATATTAAATAACTCGTTTTTATTTTGAAACATAATTGATTTAATTTTCTAATTATTTTTAATAATTAAATTTAAATATTTAACTCATGTTATTACTTCTACATATAACTTCCGAAAAAGTTAATTAGGTGCTTTAGAATTAAATATTAAAGCTGTAGGGAAAGAGAAATACCGATAAGCTTATCAAGTAACAAAGCCATTCATCCGTATTACATGTTGTGACGGATGTTCAAAGCTTGTATACAAAATAATCCCTTTATTTATGTCTTTTGTACGTTTACTTTACGCTGGTTATTGTCCACAAATAATTACATATTTTCTGATTTATAGAACTATTTTATTTAAAAAAAAAAATAGAAATAGATAAAAGAATTAATATGCTAATTTGTTAGTTTTATTTCCCTTCAAACAATTATGTCAGCTTTATTAATATAGGGGCAAGGGGGCAAGAGTAAACGGTTAAGGCATATATTGAAATATTTTTTTTTGTATTAGAGTTGAATGAAATTTAATAGAGAAGAACAATACTAAAGGTACTTCAAACAACAAATATAACATTTAGCAGAAATGGTGCTGCGCCTATAAACAAGATATACTAATTAAACTGAAATAATGTACGTTTTCTTTTGCCTCCCAGATCAGGGGCAAGAGTAAACATGGTAAAAAATATACATATATTAACGCCACAAATCGCATATGAATTTTGATGAAGTGGTATCCGCATCCGTACAAGCCTTATGAGACCACTTACGGCAGTTGTCACAGCAAATCCAGCATTCGCCATTGGAAGCACTGAATTTTTTCTCACAATACATACAAACACAATCTTCATTATTGTGCCCATTTAACTTATTTGGCTAACGTTTTTATTTGCAAGCTTTATTTCTGCTGTACCTTTCTTTTCCGCCTTTTTCTTGCCAGAAGTACCAGGTCCGGAAACTGGACCACCATAAATGTTCTTTTAGTTAAGCTAGATTTCTCTTTTCATAGGGCGAGCTTGTAATTATTTCTGCTTTTTTTGCTGTTACCGTGTTTTAGTAGATGGTTGATGTTTGGCTTTTGGAAGTGGCCAAAGTTTAGTTATTGAAACATTAACTTCTTTTCAATGACAAAATTGCCATGAGAACCTTGATTAGCATTATCCTGAATGCTGGAGAAAGAGCAAGGAATTTCTGCTGGTTCAAAGTCTACATTAGAGAATACATCTAGATCAAAAGGGAGTATTCCGCTCTTCTGAAATCCACTGGTGATGTTGCTCGGAGTTGCAGCTTTCATAAATGCAGCACCCTATCATGGGACCCATATCATAATCTGTGATGCGTAGTCTTGGATTGTTTGTCAACCATTTATCCATTTTCCGGTTCAAATACAATTTGAAGGGGCCAAAAATTGTCAAATCGAGAGGCTGCATCCGGTTGGTGGTATGGGGTGGTAGGGTTATTACATTTACACCATGTTCTCTACATAATCTTAAAGTTTGCAATGACTTATGGCTAGAATGGCCTTCTACAATTAATAATGAAGGTTCTTCTTTAGTTGCTCGAGTATACTGAATAAGTTGCTGTATTACTTTATAATAAATGTCAGTATCAATTCATCCAGTAACACTGGGTAACCTAATAGTGCTAAGAACGCTCCCATCTAATAATTGAGCATTCATGCGTACTCTCTTATTAATAATTCAAGCAAAAGCATTCACACATGCTGCAACCGTAGCAGTTTTGCCTCTATCTGCAGACGTAATCCCAACTTGCTTTTTCCCTTTTTTTTAAATATTTTTCCTTGCCGTTGAACAATTGAAAACCAGTTTCATCAAGATTAAAAATCTTGTCTGGTTTAAAATTATGCTTTTCTATTACCTCTTTAAGCAATTCGTACAACCTCTTAATTTTCTTTCTGGAAAATCCTGAAACTCGTTTTAGAAAGTTTTGTGCCCATTGTTTACCTGCAATTTTTTTCTCTTTATTGAAATTGTGTTGTGTTTTATTTACTTATGCATATTCAAATGCAATTTTTCGAAATTCTGTTAAGTTGATACCATAAAATAGTTTTGTCAATGAGAGCAAATGTTCTTTCAGTTCTTTCTCTTGAGCATAATTAAATGTTGGTTTGAATCGTCTAAGATTTACGACATCTTCTTGTCCTTTAATTATTCTTTTACGTAGGGTTGCTAAAGGAATCTCATACGTTTTGGTGGCGTTCCGAAGACATAATTTTTCAACTTTACATCTTCCATGGCTTGCAACATACTATCTTTTGACCAGGAAGCTCTATCACTCGTTCTTTTGTAATTACGAACCATTCTAATAACAAAAAAATTCAGTCGCAGAAAGTGAGGCAAGAGTGCACAAGGCGAGGTAAGAGTTAAACTATCGTATTTACTTTTGCCTCATGTTGCAGCGTCTGTTCAAAATTATTTACCCATTTAACAGACGCCACTGGTACTGGTCCTATATTTTGTTATTGGAGGTTATGTATCAGGTAACAATACCTCAATTATTAAATTTACCAATCCTCGCTTATTTATGAAAATTTTAGAACACAACAGGGTCTTAACCTTATAGTATATATGAAAAAAAGACAATCTTGCACAAATTCGGTTACTTTTCTCACTATACAGCTTTGTTAATGTTCTTCGAGAGCATCCTACTCAAAACTGACTTCACCAATGTAACAGGCGGGAAATACAAAGAAGATTTCTCTTACCTCTCTGTTTACTCTTGCCCTCCGTTCCCCTACGAGGGTGAATTTATATATAAGATCTCCCACGAGTGATAGTATGTAGGTTAGAAACAAGTTCTAACTTACAAACGGTAATTTCGAATATCTTGTCTTAGCATCGAAGACCGGACACATCGGGTTGAAATGACGTCGTCATTACGACGAACTATATAAATAGTCTACAACATCTGTAAGTACATCACGCAGTTATTGAATACACAAGTCATCTAGCTAGCGCGCACATCTGTTTTCATCGAGAATTGCGACGCTTTTTGTTGGATATTTACAGTTAAATTTCTGTTTTCATGGGCGTAAATAGAAGCGTGTGGAGTTTTAATAATTTAGTCTATTTAGATTATGTTTCGTAAGATAAATAAAGTGCTGTGAGTTAGTTTCTTGTTTTCATAGTTTGAACTGTTAATTACATCGTAATTTTTGTGATAGATCCTGTTTAATATCGTTTGATTGAATCTACTTCCCCCAATTATTTCGACGTAAGTGTGCATTGAATTTCGTTCAGTTTCAATAACTTACGCATACATTTTTAGTTTTCATTTATTTAGATGTAGAGCATTGCTTAAGTTACTTTTTCAGATATGATATGGAAGAACGTCGAGAACGGCATCGGATAACAATGGCGAGTTGGATTGACGGTCATACTGATTGTATGTCCATTGTCAGTGATTCCGAAATTTATTGCAAAATCTGTAATATATCGTTAAGAAAATTCCATGAAATCGCCTACAATCGCCGTACAACGTCACTTAGCATCGCAAACACATGCACATAAATTGGAACCGTTGGAATCTGACAATTTTAACGAAGAACTCCAAGAATATTCCATTAAATAAACTTAACAATCCCACCTTCAAAACATTTCTCCAAAAATATACTGGTCGAAATGTTCCTGATGAATCCACCTGACGCAAATATTATGTTTCTAAGTGCTACACCAAAGCAATAAAACGCATTAGAAGGCATCTTTCAAATCAGTACCTATATGTGTGGTAAATTTTGCAGCTGGTGTACTACATCCAACTATTCCATATAACGCATATGTAATAACAACAAAAGTTATAAATACAGTTGATGCGGAAACAGTTGCTAAAACCATTAACGAGAATATTCAAAAAATACTTCATTAGGACGACAGGTACAAAGAAAAAGTACTTTTATTTGCAAGTGACAGTGCTGCATATATGTTAAAAATAGGCAGACTATTAGAGGAAACATATCCTAATATGCTGCATATTACTTGTGTAGCACATGCTCTCCATAGAATCTGTGAATATATCAGAGACACCTTTCCAGAAGTTGATAGATTAGTATCCGCTTAAAAAAAGTTTTCAGAAAAGCTCCATTGAGAATAGCTCTTTACAGGGAAAAATTGCCATCTTTGTCTTGTTATAACACCCCCACTATTTGCTTGCTCGACTGCATTCGTCGAGCAGATGTTGTTATTTCCGTCGTTATTGTGTCTATTCATTCATAAATTCTATTTTACAGTGGCATGTTTCTGACTTGTTTCTGTAAGGTTTCTAGTTTGGAGTAGTTTTCGTTTCTTCTTGTGAGTCCATTTCTTTCTGTTCTTAGTATTTCTCTTTATTTTCATTAACTATGGGGAATTCTCGTAGAGCAACCATGGTAGGATGGATTAGAGGCCATACAGATTGGTTGCATCTTTGTAATGATACCGAGATATATTGCAGTGCCTGTTCATTAAGTTCATTAAGGCGTCCATGAAAGTGTAATATGCAGGTAATGGACGATATGTGTTAAATGTAGTTGTTGGTATTCTTCATCCGACAACTTCATACTAACCATACTTAACTGCAACTAAAATATTGCCAGTCGTAAATGGTGAAACAGTTGCAGAAGTAATTGATCAATGTATTCATAATATTCTATCATCGGATAACAACTATAAAGACAAGATGCTATTATTTTTGACTTATGCGGCAGCTTATATGTTAAAAATATGGAAGTTATTAAAGCAATCTTATCCCAATATGCTACACGTTACCTGTGCAGCACATGCACTATATTTCTCAAAGCCGAGACAAAAAGTTAGATTTGAATATATTATATCAATTCTGCACAGAGTCGATTGAAAAATCTATACATTCGAAGTATGGTGCACTTTTGCAACATTTTAATCACGCACCCATCACCAGTTGTGATGTGGAACGGACATTTTCTATTTTTAAAGACGTTTTAACGCCTAAAAGAACTAATTTAACACTGGAACACCTAGAACAAATTTTGGTTGTTCATAGTAATGTTTTATACTTTCATTGTTTCACATAAAGTACATAGTTTTGAGTTTTGTTCTTTGTAAATTATTTTTATACGCAATTCGCTTGTCAGCATTACTTTTCTTTCAGCAGTAGTTGCTGCCGGTTACCAAACCGTTTATTACATTCACTCTGTTGTGCGTTAACAGATACATATTAACTGTATATGTAGGTATGTGCCAGTTATGGAGGTCGCCACACGTATCAAATTGTTCGAAACTCACGGATCGCTTTCAGAAACAAACCTACTGTAATTACAAGGCAGACGCCTATGGGCTATGAATAAAGACGGCAGACTATGTGCCCACACTGTCAAATTTAATAATACACGGTTAAATTTTTTAAAAATAAATATATCGAATCCCTATACAAAACGTTAAGAAAAAACATAAATAACTTACCCAACATGTTTACATACTGAGAAGGATTGTTCGACGTTGAGAGATGTTATATTTGCATAGCTAAAGTGCTCTTTGTATCTGTACAATGGATCTTCAGTATTGGTAAAAAGTTGCCCTAATTTTGTAAAATCTACATTTTTATCTAATACACTGTTAAATTATATTATTAAATATTATTAAATTTGACAGTGTGGGCACATAGTCTGCCGTCTTTAGCTATGAATCATGAATCGCTCGAGTCCACTCTCTGTTAATAACAAACAACAACAATGAATTTACATTATTGATTTTTATCGAAATTATATTCTCAATGTTATAAATAGAGAACGGACGCAATTTCCATAAAACACAATAGGCAATTGGAATTGTGTATAACGTCGCACAGTACATCCCGGCGTAATTCAATGAAGTATTTGTTTGACTTACTCGGACACCTGGGCTTTCGGAGATAACAATGGACAAGCCAGCTATTGTACTAGGAGAATATAGTGCTTTTTAAAGTGTTTTCATGAGCGTAGATAGAAGCGGGGTTTTTATAATGGATTTTATTTATTAATTTATATTTCGTAAGTTAAATAAAGTGCTGTGAGTTAGTTTCTTGTTTTCGTAGTTCTAACTGTTATTTACATCGTAATTTTTGTGATAGATCCTGTTTAATATCGTTTGATTGAATCTATTTCTACCAATTATTTCGACGTAAGTGTGCATTGAATTTCGTTCAGTTTCAATAACTTATGCACACATTTTTAGTTTTCATTTATTTAGATCTAGAGCATTGTTTAAGTTACTTTTTCAGACATGATATGGAAGAATGTCGAGAACGGCATTGTAAAACAATGGCGAGTTGGATTGACGGTCATACTGATTGTATGTCCATTGTCAGTGATTACGAAATTTATTACAAAATCCGTAAAATATCGTCAAAAATTCGTCACTTAGGATCGCAAACACATCTGAACTCTGTAAAATTTTTATGGCGGCTAATATTCCATTAAATAAACTTAGCAATTCCACTTTAAAAATATTTCTTCAAAAATATACTGGTCGAAATGGTCCTGATGAATCAACTTTACGCAAATATTATGTTTCTACGTGCTATACGAGAACAGTAGAACGCATTAGAAGCCATCTTTTAAATCAATACATATGGATAAGCGCCGACGAAACGGTGGATATGTTAGGACGCTGTGTGGTAAATGTTGTAGCTGGTGTACTACATCCAACTATTCCCTATAACTCATATGTAATAGCAACAAGTGTTATAATTAGAGTTGATGCGGAAACAGTTGCTGAAACCATTAAGGAGAATATGCAAAAAATGCTTCATTCGGACGCCACGTACAAAGAAAAAATACTTTTATTTGTCAGTGATAGTGCTGCGTATATGTTAAAAACAGGCAGACTATTGAAGAAAACATATCCTAATATGCTGAATATTACTTGTGTAGCACATGCTCTCCACAGAATCTGTGAATATATCAGAGACACTTTTCCGGAAGTTGATAGACTTGTATCAGCTTTTAAAAAAGTTTTCAGAAAAGCACCATTGAGAGTAGCTCTTTTCAGGGAAAAATTTCCATCTCTGTCACTGCCTCCCACTCCAGTAATAACTAGATGGGGAACATGGCTGGAAGCTACTAGTTATTATGCTGAGAATTTCGATAGTCTAAAACATTTCGTAACACTGCTAAAGGAGGATGCTAGAAGTATTGGTGAGTGCAAGGAGCTCACACAAATCCTAAATTTAAAAAATCAGTTGTACTTTCTTCACGAACACTTTGGAAAATTTCCAAAACTAATCACTTATTTTGAAAATCGAAATCTCAAATTAAATGACGGATTAACCACATTAGATGTGGCTGTTAATAATTTGAAAAGTATTCCAAGTGACTTCGGATGTGGTCTTCGGCAAAGTTTGAAGCAATTCTTAATAGAAATCCAGATTTAATTACATTGCAGCAATTATGTATGGAGACAATTCCACAAAATCTAGCGGCTAAATATGAAGAAATACAAGAATATTTCCAGTATGCACCTATAACCAGTTGTGATGTAGAAAGGACGTTTTCTATTTATAAGGATGTACAGCAATCGCCAATTAAGTTGGCGCGAGGAGGGGGTGCGCAGAAGCCGTTTTTAAAAACGTCCTCCCCTACTACTCAACTAATTGTCAGAATACATTTGTCATTGACGTTTGACAGAACATAATGTCTTTGCTAGGGGATCATAAAGTGATACACGCTCAGAGGTTAGAATTATCTGACATTTGATGTAAAACCAAATATAAATCTCCCCACTACTTCTAATCCTGCGCGAACTTACCCCTCCTCGCGCCAACTTAATTGGCGTTTGCTATACTTAATTCAAAGAGAACAAAATTGACAGAAGAAAACCTTGAGAAACTATTGCTAGTCAATATTAATACTCCTTTACTCAACTTGAACGACAAAATGAACAAATAAAAATGTTCCAATTATAGAAATGAAAATAAAAACTTTAAAAATACAACTTTTCAACAAATACATATGTATTTCGTAATTTTATAGATCACCACCCGTTCGTTGTCCAATTATGTAAATAAAATTAAAAACTTTATAAATACAACTTTTCATCAAATAAATATGTATTTCGTAATTTTATAGATCACCACCCGTACGTTTTCCAATTATATAAATAAAATTAAATATTTTAGAAATACAGCCTTTCGCCAGTACTGCACTGAGTGGTAAGCGTGTCCGTTCTCTAGTTATAAACTAAAATTCAAAAATTCAGTAAAACATTCAGCATGTTTACGCAAAGTCAATATATAAGATGTTAAAAGTCGAGATTTCAAAAATAACCTATTCTTCCGTGAAATCAGACATAGGTAACAGAATTCATCAACCCTTTTCAAAAACTTAAACGCACACTTCGAGATTAAAACAGAAGGGAATTGTTCAAGTAGCAAACCAAAATCTTATGATCCCTGTAAGAGATAATCGAAAAATGCCTAACAAATGTGTGTATTGATGCAAATGTATTTTAAAACCACAGACTTCAACAAACATGTAGATTACGATTTTATGATTTTACCCAATCTAATCTATTTTAGATTGTTTCATGTAATAAATCCGCCCTTAAAATTAAATGCTATGCAAATTAAACTCAGAGAAGCATTTTATATTTTGTGATCATATACGAGAGGAGTTTCTTTTGTGTTATCTACTTAGCTATGAAAGAAACGAGTTAGAAAACAAACAAAATTTTATTTTTCAACGTACGAACCATTAACAACACATTTATTTTAACGTTTCTTTAATGACGCCATGACTTTATTTGACTGAATGACTGAAATTATTTTGCCAATTTCACAAAATACGACCGCACAAACAACATTTTTCACGTCGTCATTCAATCAAAAACGATGCTCTCACAAGTCTTTTTGGAGTTTTAGATAATAGTTACAGGAGACGAGATCGGGGCTGTAATTCCACAATGCCGCATTCATTGATTATTGCTTAAACAATTCGTGCGTTATGCACCCTGCAGTTGTCGTGCAGAAGCAGAGTTTTCTGAGCAAAATTGTATAATCTATTTTCGTTCTTAATTGTGTCTTGGTAGACATTTCCCGTTATTTTAGTCTCTTTTGGCATACACACAAGTAAGAAAATCCTCTCCGCGTCCCAGAAAACTGTCGTCATCACTTTTCTCGCAGAAAATTGCGTTTCTGCCTTCTTGAGCGGCGGAGAACCCTTATGAACTCTTGTTTCGTGGGAAGGTCCCAGTGGTGTACCCAAGAAGAAGTTTTCATCTTGAAATCATCTTCACAAATTTGTCAACTACACTATTTTTGTTCGGGACTGAGCAGCTTGCGAATCCATTGTGCCGACACTTTGCTCATTCCCAAATCTTCATGTAGAATTTTAAAAACATTCGTTTCTGATATTCCTATTTCTCTAGCAATAACTGAAACTCTTACTCGGCGGTCAGTCAACACCAAATCTTCAACTTTAAAAAAAAAATATATGTTGAGGATACATTTACTATCCTTTTGTAATATTTTAAATTTTAAATATTTTTCATTGTTAAATATAAGTAGAATTCAAACATAAACATTTCCAATTTTATAACATTCATTTTTAAGTTTAACCCACTGTATAAAATATTTTTATTAGCGCATACAAGTTGTAAAAACTTTCTTTAAGTTTTAAGAATTCTTTACATCTGCAAATTTTGACAAATTTATTTATTGCTTTATACATCCGACCGTTTGTTTGTTACTTAGGGTTATCAGTGAACGTATTTAAAGACCACCTTTAATATACCTCCCATTGATAATTAAATATGTATAATAGGCTCACGATTCCTAAATATGTATCTACCACACAAATCCAATAGTGAACAAAGGCTTTAAGTTGAATATTCATTATTAAAATCTCGTTTCTTAGATATGTATAATAAATTTTATTACTCTAAGAAGAGATGATACGAAACTACATACTTAGGTTTATGCCACCTACTAATACTGAATTAGTAATGATATTTTATTATGTATTTATTAGTTAAGATTAGATGGGTATTGTTGCTTGTAGGCACAATTCCCAGGAAATGAACACACAAAAATTCCCCGTTATGACGTCAAACAATACACTATTCAACCAATACGATTTTATTAAGTAATAGTTAGGGGTAGTGGTATATTTTTACTTGTAAAACAGAACAGAATAGATCAGTATCAATCAAAGCATCATACCAGCAACAAGAGACTCATAAGTAGGGAAACCCAAATATGCAAGTGGAAAACCCAAAAATATGCGCATAAATATGTAAATCATTTAGTCAAAATATGCACAAAAATGTTGAAAATATGCAAATAAAAAAATACTTATAATACATAAATTTATTGATTCACTTAAAAATAAACAGACATTTTAATTTTTCTACATACTGAATTAAACCTAAATAATGCATTTATTACTCAAGGCAGGTTGTCGTTGTTGTAAAAACAGTAAACCACTAAATATTTCTCGAAATTCTCAATTAAAAAATTTTGTCTCCCGTCTGAATTGAATATAAAAATGTATAAATGGAAAAACTCCTTTCCAACTCCCCGATGTAATAGGGGCGTTTTTAAAATTGCTTAATATTACAGGATACAAATCAATGGATTCAGTAAATTCTCCCTCTAAAATATTACCTACTTGGCTAAGAAACCGAAATCCACAATTTTTTTCCATCACATGTTTGAATTTTTGAAAAATTGTGTCCCCCATTTTGCCTGCGACATTTTGAAAAGCTGCCTCAGATTGTTTTACTAGTTTTACACTTCGAATTAATGGGAAATTAGATTCCTCCATTTGTGTTATTGTTTTAGAAACAAAGCTACAATTGGTTTTTATAAACCGAATAATTGCTTAACATCAGTGAGGGATTGGGAAGATTCGTCAGCCAATTCTGAAATTAGATCTTTTAGTTGACAGAAATCTCGCAATAAAAAAAGCGGCTTCTGACCAAGTGCCCCATCTTGTAATAACAGGTTGAAGTGGAAGAGGAATGTTTGGTAGTTTTTGTTTACAAAACGCAAACCCTTATAGGTACTTTAAGGAAGATTTTTTCATGTTGGAAATTAAACAAGAGGAAAATGTTTCCTAATCTCTTCATCAACCCTATTTAAAGCATGAGCAAGACATGTTACATGTATCAAATTCGGATAAAAGATTTTCAAATTTTGCCCGGCCTTTATCATTTACGGTGCCGCATCTAACAAAATGAGCAAAAAAATATCTCCAGGAACAGGTGTAGAAAGCAAAAATGTTGATAGTTCCTCTTGACTGTGAGTGCATTTGTTTTTTCTAACTCTTTAGAAGCAATGAGGTAAGATTTTGGCAGAGTCTCGTCACTAAGAACACCAATCAATAAATGAGCAACGTCCTCTTGAATCGGTGGTTTCATCAATACATATGTAAAAATGTTTATTCCGAATTTTAGCTTTAATTTTCTCAATTACCTCCGAATACAATGAACTTACGTCATTCCTTCGTAATGTTGTTTCACCTGAGACATTTAATTTGCAATATTTCTGAAAAAAAGAAGTGAAGTTTTGATTACGTAGCTTTGACAAGGGAATATTTAACGTCATCATTGCATTTGGACATTGGTTGGAAACATTGCGTTAATGTAGGTTGTGACACGACTCCAGATAAAAAATAATTGTTTTTACTGTCAATGTCTTAAATTTTGTTCCTTTTAACTAACCGAAAGAGAAATTTCTATTTAAGCCATCATAGACATAAGGTGTCAAATGTTGGCCACACTGAGAGCAGGTCATAGAACATAACATAAGTTTTTCAAATACAAATAATCAGAATAATTAATTAAAAATTAAAAAAATAACCAACTGCTGTGTCCTAGCCTCCATGTTTGTTTACTTCACTGGTCATGTGACATTGAGTTGCTATTTGATTGGTTTGCCGTTCGACGTCATCCAACAGCAACGACAAAAGATAATAGTTGGTTATGTACGAACGAAATCCAACGACAACTCAACGGTAACGAAGTTTATAAATAGCTCTATAGCTTCCCGTATATCTAACTTTGGAATGGGAACGGCAACGTCAAGTTTTTAAATCAACCTTTAATCTTTTATTTTTATTTACGTAGCATAGGTTAGAGGTTTAGATATGGATATTCACCAATCAATTGTAATTCTACCTATAATAATATCCAATGGATTATTTAATACACCGTAAAGTATTTTTTTTACAAATTATTTATTATATGTACAGTTGCGGCCCCTAAAAACTCAGACAGTTTGACAAGTAATAAATGTTGGCTTTGTAACATGGTCTTAATATTGAAGTTTATAAAATGTCACCTAACTGAAAGAAAGTTGGTGGCGTATAAAATAAGAAATTTGAAAAATAGAAAAATTCAAATACAAATATCGTTTTTGCAACAATATATGCGTTTTTAATTCCAGTTTGTTTTTCTTGATGAAATCTGTATTTTTCAATATGGAAGCTCTCAAAAATCACGGCAAGATCAGAATATTAAATCTGTAATAGCAAAATAAGTGGGTGGCAAAAGGTAACGAGCCATCGAAAAAATTCATAATTGGAGTAGACTGTGGAATTGGGTTGGTACTTTAACCACTTTCACATAATGACATTTATTATTTGACATTGAAACTATAAGTTTGTGTCAAATTTTTCAAAACTCTTACTAAGAAAATTGTTTGTGTTTAGATGTAAATGGACAACATTTTCAACAACTTTTGTAGCTATATGTAAATTTTGATTATGATTTCGATATTAAATAAATTATTTGTTTTCTTTTTTGTTGTAGTATCATTTCAATGCCATAACCTTTTTTTACAATGAAACCAAATGAAACTGTCAAGCATCAAGTAATGTATCAGAATAATTGAAACATACATGAGTAGGTAAACCCCATCAGTTTTGTATAATACAAAGGTATTTTTAATAATATAAAATATTACTAAAAATCTGGTGTGAAGAACACAAATGCAGGTTCACTATTAATATTTTCTGTGAACGTGTCCGAATATATCCTATCCCCAGAGACGTAGATACGTATTTCGCTTTTCTACAGGCTCATCGGTACGCCCCTGCTGGAGAAAGGATATTTCCAGACACATTCACAGAAAAGAACCACCTCGCCCATGTCACCGTAATTATCCAGACCGAGCGCAGAAGTAAATTTGGCGCTACCTGTTGTCAGACAGCCGAAGTACCTCGCATACCGTCCACATAATCAATGTGAAGTAACGACGCCCTTCCAAAGGTTAGCACAGCCAACTCTCTAGAAAACTGCGTTTTGTTTGTGCCTTCACTCATACTACGGCTGAACCGCATGTGTAATGTATCAGAATAATTGAAACATACATGAGTAGGTAAACCCCACCAGTTTTGTATAATACAAAGGTATTTTTAATAATATAAAATATTATTAAAAATCTGGTGTGAAGAATACAAATGCAGGTTCACTATTAATATTTTCTGTGAACGTGTCCGAATATATCCTATCCCCAGAGACGTAGATACGTATTTCGCTTTTCTACAAGCTCATCGGTACGCCCCTGCTGGAGAAAGGATATTTCCAGACACATTCACAGGAAAGAACCACCTCGCCCTATCACCGTAATTATCCAGACCGAGCGCAGAAGTAAATTCGGCGCTACCTGTTGTCAGACAGCCGAAGTACCTCGCATACCGTCCACATAATCAATGTGAAGTAACGACGCCCTTCCAAAGGTTAGCACAGCCAACTCTCTAGAAAACTGCATTTTGTTTGTTGAGTGAAGGCAGAAGATATCGCAGTCTAGTTTCTATATTAGAATTATAGAACACCAGCATTGGCAATTGGAATTTGTACCTATAATTTTTTAAGCAAGCGAAAATTTCAAAATTGTCGGTATCTGTTATTCGAACGCGAAAAACATTTTCTAAAACCGTATGAAGATAATTGAATATCAAAATATCTGCAAGAAGATATTTTATAAAGATTTTCGTATGTGTCGACATCCATGCACATAACCTATTTGCCTATTAACCGCTCTAAACTCTACTCAACAGGCCGGTTAGACAAACCAAATCTAACCGCGTTTAATGTGACGTCATTACTTTATCGCCAAAATAACTAACCAATTCAAACTAAGCCAAATCGTAGTCGCAAAAATACGCCTTGTGTAAGAATAAGTTGTCTTGCTTGCTGTATATTTCACTTATTTTTTGTAAAAATCGTAATAAACTGCAAAATGTATATTTTGTATGCATATCAAATATATCAATACATAGTGTATTTAACAAACTGATACAACTGCTAATTTTTTAAAGCTTGAAACCAATAGCTTTCCTTTTATAATTACAGGATAAAAAGTGCTTTAATATTAGGTAATACTTATTTACATATCTACTTTATCTATTCTAAAGACGGCAGACTATGTGCCCACACTGTCAAATTTAATAATAATATGTTTATATACTGAGAAGGATTGTTCAACGTTGAGAGATGTTATATTTGCATAGTTAAAGTGCTCTTTGTATATGTACAATGGATCTTCAGTATTGGTAAAAAGTTGCCCTAATTTTGTAAAATCTACATTTTTATCTAATACACCTTATGTGTATTATTAAATTTAACAGTGTGGGGCACATAGTCTGCCGTCTTTATAAGACTATTACTATAGCAGTTTGAAATTAAATATACAATTTCTCTTTAATGTTTGCTATTATTTCTAAAATTAAACTTCTAAATTTGTTGTATTAAAATATCTTTTTTTTTATTAAAAATAAAATATAGAATACTTTTAAGTAAATAAATAAATGTAACTATATGATCTGAAAAATTTGTATAATTGTTCTAGTATTTCTTCAATCTTCTAATTAAACACTACATGTATTCACTATGAATTTATTTCACTAATAATTTTTTCCACTGCTTCGACAAAACTAGATACCACAGTTGGTTTAGGTTGAATTTTGTCCTCATCACCATCTCGGTATTTCCCAGTTTTTACTAAAATACCTTTCATACCTAACGCCATTGCACCCTGAATATCATCCAATACATCATCACCTATCATGACGGCTTCGTCTGGCTTGATACTACCTAAAGCAGATTTGAAAAAGGATGGATTAGGTTTTCCAACTAACTCTGCTGTGCATTTTGCTGAATATTCAAGACCCTTCACAAAACAACCAGGCCCTAATGCAAGCCCATCGTCTTTTTTGTAATATCTGCCTGCGTGAATTGCTATTAAATGGGCACCATTTAACAAACATCTGAATGCTTCGTTCAATCTACTATAATGAAATTCTGATGGGGCAAGACCTATAACAACAGCATTCGGTTTATCATCACTGCAGGTTAGACCTTCAAAATCTTCTAATGCTTCTGGAGAAACAAGCAATAGAGGTTTCAGTTGCCGTTCCTCAATCAAACTTCTTGCTGCAGCTAAAGAACTGTGTATTTCATCTTTTTCTATCTGAAAACCTAACTTAGTTAAACGTTCATATAAAAATCTTTTACATTCTTTAGTAGTATTTGTTACAAATTTTACAAGAACATTGGTTTTTCGAAGGTTAGCTAAAGCTTCTATAGCACCAGGTATTACATAATTTTCAATGTGTAAAGTACCGCTAAGATCTATTAAAACAGTCTTGATCATTTTAAAATACTAAACAACAAATAAATAAATTTTATCTGAGATGTATAGGTTACATACAAATATACAAATTATCAACTTGTCAAACATGAAACACAATTGGTGTGTTCTCTTAGTATAAATTATATATCTTTTCGTTTAATGTATTAGCAAACTCAATCTTTCGTAATGGGCAATTTTCTTTATTTATTTAAATACAAATATACACAAAAATATATAATTTCAAATATTAAATAAAATAAGAAAGAAATTAAATATATATTTTCTCAAAATGATAAATTTTAAAAGCCTTTATTTAAAAATTGTCAAATGCA
The DNA here is from genome assembly GCA_935421215.2 of Melolontha melolontha. Taxonomy (NCBI): domain Eukaryota; kingdom Metazoa; phylum Arthropoda; class Insecta; order Coleoptera; family Scarabaeidae; genus Melolontha; species Melolontha melolontha. Next base: position 49,773,678 of record OW285236.1, read on the forward strand.
AATAATAGTATTTATACAAAAAATAAACCAATAAATGTATAATTGCCTTGTATTTAAGAACAAAACATTATAAACAGAAACTCTTTATTTTTGCCTCTGGCAAATTTCCACAAATTAAAATATGTATTTATTTTTAAATAAACTGATCATTCTTTCTTTTAAAAAATTGTCTTGAAAAAATTTAAGATAAAAAAATAAAGGATGGATCAATTTCGAAGCCACTACTCAAATTGCAAAATTGTTACTTACCTATCTACGTTTTTTTGAATATCTGTAACAATGGTTAGCCTACCAGTTTACGCATAATTTACCATTGTTGGGTTTTTTAAAACTAATCAGAGTGGGGATGTGTATATAACAGGGCACATCCCCGTATTATCGAAACAGTTTTTGAAAGGGCTAGTTTTGGCCTTTTAAATACTTAGTGAAACAATTTTGTGTATTTTTCGCTTCGAAGACATCCGAAATATGACTTCGTCGCAATTTAGTTCAACTGAAGACACAGATTCAAAGAAAACTTTAAATTTTAGTATAGAACATATTTTAAATCACGCGGGAAATCAAGAAAATTCTGAACAAGGACCAGAAAATTGTTTAGTTCCTCCAGGAAATTTAACTTGTGCGCCTTTTCCGTGGCTTCAATGCACTAGATATTGCCCGCCAAGAATTCCAAGTAAGTTTCATAAAACGCATGAAATATATTTTAATATAAACGTCAAAAATCGCTATATGACAGATACATTTTAAAAATTATAGGTCTCAGCAACATCTTAAAAACTTTATAATTCTTATGTATGGAAATAGAATATTTGAATAAAAAAATTGCAAAATATAAATTTTACAATTAAACTTATTTAGCTAAAGCTAATAATAATAGCTAATAATAAATATATAGTAATAGCTAAATATAACAGAAAAAACTTAGCAGGAGCATTACGAAAGAAAGAAATTACGAAAATGTTAAAAATTCCCTATATATTTATTTAAATAAGAAGTATCCGAAAAAGTTTTGAATTACAAATAAAATGTGGAGTGTGAAATAGCGGAATACTAATTAAATCGAGGCGAATATAAAGAAAAAGTAAAGAAATGATTAAAAATACATAATCTAAAAAAAATTAAGAAATAAATTAATTTTTGTCAGCTGTTTCCCTAATTTTTGATTTTCGGTTGCAATTTTATTAATAATTATTGAATTATTGAATAATTAACCTCACTTAAGAAATTTTTGCAATGATTCTGAGTACCTACCTATAAAACAAATTGAGAAATTGGAAGTTTCTGCTTCTTATTACGTTCTATACCTATATGGATACAATTACCAAACATTTTGTGTGTAGTCAAATTTCCACTTTATTTTAAAACCAATTCACGTGTAAATAATCAACGCTGCATGCTTTTGAACAAAACTTTTCTGATTTAATCAATCAGGTGGCTATTGTTATTATTTTATTTATGCTTATGTTATGTATTTGTCTAATATGTGTATGGAACTCCAAAATTTCGGTAAGTGTATCATCAAGAGAGATAATTTTGGAATAATTTAGTGTGACATGAAACACTTATCAAAATAGGCTAGAAACGCTAGGGCATATTTGACTAATATTAGAGCACTCAAATTGGTTCAGAGTACGTACTTGGAAGACACCAATGTTATATAATTACATAAATATTTCTTTTTGGTAGTAAACATGCAAAATCCAACTCCCATTTAAACTGACACAACTAACTCATTTACGCATGCGCATAACCAATCATATATTGAAATTTAGTAGCGTTACCAAATCGGATATTTATATAATAAATATTGATATAGTGGGATTTGTAGGTTAACAAATCGACATATAGAAAATTAATTTATTCTGTAAACACAATTCGTGCCTTGCATTTCAATGAATATTAAATTGGAATAAATATAAATCAAATAATATTCAAATACATAATAATATAATAATTGTCACTGATATAAGCCCAGAAGGAAGATACCAAAATTTGGTAACGTTGCGGATAATTTAGTGTTTGTAGCCGGAAATTCGGATGGGAGGTGGATTCGGCAGCTTTACCCCTTTTTCCTTACTTTTAAACTGATTGACGATTGTTAAATTTATATATTTTATGCAGTTTCAGTTACGCGATTCAAAATCAGTACCTATTAATGTATAGATTAACATTCAACATTCATCTGTTATAAAAGATAATCTAATTATTACAAATAATTCAAATTAGGTGTACTTTATCATCCACTATGTGCATAACTTGTTAAGTTAAAGTTGTGAATGTTTTGTTCTACAATTTCTTTTGATAAGATTTCATTTCATCAAGTAACTTAACTTTATTATTTTAAACAAAATATTTTAAAGAAAAGCAAATGCTTTCCTCTCGTTTTTTTTTTGAGCCTTTATACAAAGTGCTTTTTATTCTTAACCGTTTTAAATATTGTTTTTTTTAGGAAACGGTTTAATTTGTCATTTTGTAGTTTAAGAATAAACTCGATAATAATCAGACTAACGGCAATTGCTTTGAATTTGTATTACACTACTGTTCGTAATGAAAGTGTTCATTCTCAAATGGTTCTTCTATAATATTGGAATTACTTTACCTGTTTATAAATGAACGCGAATATATGACTTGCACCAAATTAAAAACAAATTCAATCATTATTTAAGTCACTTTACATCTATATGGCTTTTTATACAAAATATTTTTTAGTAAATAATTATTATTTGTTTGATAAATTAAGGCCAAAACGCTACACATTATTGAATAGTTTATGAATTGTGATAGAATATGGAGCTTATAGAAATAATATCAAGCGAAAAATCTATCAAATCATTAAAGGTGGAATAGTTTCATTTTCCTTAGAAATTTGAATAGTAGATGGATTTGCTAATTGATGCTACAGAAGAATGTGTATATATTTTGAAAATAGATTTTCTTGTATTAGAGGTGTTTGGACAAGCGAAATTGTTTTTTTTTCTTTGGTTTAATATTTTTATTTTGACACATTTTGAGTATACAGGGTGTCATTTTGAAAACGTACCACCCTCTATATTTCGGCCCCTATAGAAATTCCAAAAATATGCAAAAACACGTCAAACTTATTTTTAAGGGGGACATTTTGTAGGCTGGTTTTCAATTAAATTACATCAACCCTCTAGCGGGGGTGGACATAACCTCTAAAAATTTCAATGGAAATGGGGGTTGAATGATACCTCATTTTAAAGGTCGTTTAACCCGCTTTTCAAAAATGCTAAATTCTTGTCCTTTATTTTTAATACTTTTGAAGAAATCAAGTCAAACCATGAACATACAAGTATCAAGTGTTGTGCAATAAAACATTAAAAAACTAATAAAAAGTAACTTATTTTATAAAATTTTCGAAATGTTGTCCATTATTTTCTAAACAGTGATAAAGTCTACTCTCAAACTCCTCTCTAACATTTCGAAACACTTCTGCCTGAAGTTCTCTACATGTAGCTGTTATTCTTCTCTTTAAATCTTGCAAATCTCGAGGCGGTGTTTTATAAACAATCGATTTTAGATGCCCCCATAGGAAGAAATCTAGAAGCGATAAGTCGGGTGATCGTGGTGGCCATTCTATTGCTCCTCTTCGACCAATCCATCTGCCAGGAAATCTATCATTTAGCCACTGTCTAACTGGAAGATAGTAGTGTGGTGGAGCTCCATCTTGTTGGAAGTGTAGAAGATCTTCTTGCAAAACCATGTTACCAGCCGAGTCAATTTGATTTTCCAAACTAGTTGTTATTAAGGGGTCTATTATTTCTTCAAGCAAATTTAAGTAGAGCTCACCAGTTAGATTTCCTTCAATGAATGAAGGTCCAATAATAGTATTCCCAAGGATACCAGCCCAAACGTTCACTTTTTCTGGATACTGTGTGTGACCTTCCCTAAAAAGTCGCGGATTTTCATCGCTCCAGTAGCGACAATTTTGCTTGTTAACATGCCCATTAAGAAAAAAAGTACACTCATCAGTAAAGCAAATATTGTGCAAGATATTTTGGTTTTCATTTATAAAATCCGTCATTGTTTCACAAAATTCAATCCTTCTGTCGAAATCGTCGTCAAAAAGCTGTTGTAGAATTTGCATTTTATAGGGGTGAAACTTATTTAACTTTAGTGCTTTCCTTACTGTTTCGTGAGACATTCCTACTTGGCGTGCCACAATGCGAAGTGATGTGGAGGGTTCTGCAGTAAAGGTGCCTAATACTTCTATTTGTGCTGCTTCATCCAAGACACGGCTAATATTTCTTTTTTTGTTAGCAACGGAACCAGTTTCACTAAACTTAGCGACTAATTGTAGAACATACTTATGATTTAAATTACTATTCGGATACCTTTCATTAAACATTCTTGACGTTCTTCTTGCGCATCTTCCACATTCCCCATAAATAAGAATAATTTCAATTCTTTGTTGAAGTGTAAACACCATTTTTAAAAATAATGTAATAAAATCGCAACTTTTACCTCGCAAAACTAATTTTACAATAAAGTAATTTTGGCTAAAATAAATGGAGTGACAAATAAAGAAAAATTTGACAAGAATGTCAAGAATGCTTAAACCAGGGCTCTTTTTTTTTCTACGTTAAACTACCTGTACGACTATCACAAGTACTAGTTTATGTAAATCACATTCTTTCCGATAATAATGTTTAACTGAATAGTATGCGTCTTTATTATTTCGTTGGATATTAGAAGTAAAAATAGTTTAAAAATTTACCGTTATGTAATACCTCAATTTCATTTATTTTAATTCATTAAAGCAATATCACAAAGTGTTTTTGATACCTAAACTTCTTTACAGTTTTCACCAAATATCTCGCGAACTGCTTAAAAGAAAAGGCAAGAATTTAGCATTTTTGAAAAGCGGGTTAAACGACCTTTAAAATGAGGTATCACTCAACCCCCATTTCCATTGAAATTTTTAGAGGTTACGTCCACCCCCGCTAGAGGGTTGATGTAATTTAATTGAAAACCAGCCTACAAAATGTCCCCCTTAAAAATAAGTTTGACATGTTTTTGCATATTTTTGGAATTTCTATAGGGGCCGAAATATAGAGGGTGGTACGTTTTCAAAATGACACCCTGTATATACCTAAAGGATATATTCAACGAAATTAATAAATAACTATATTTATGTACAGTAATACAAACATGTTAAAAATATATCTGTATATGTATACGCAACACATATTTTACGTCCTAGTTACTTTTACGTATAGACACATATTTCAAACTAATCAGTCGTAGTTGTCAGTGCACGTGGGAAAGCACACCAATTCCATACGTTGCCGCTTAATATAACTCAATCTTGTATGTCAAATGTCATGAGAAACCATCTCAAGACATCTGACGATCAAGAGAGCCACGTCGGCAACGGTTTCCTGGAGTAGCTAAACTACCACTAAGAGGAAATTAGGATGAGTGGTCCACTACTAGTGGCCTAGGTGGCTTTAAAATACCATGTAAACGATAGCATATCGATGTTTAACTACCATCAAGTGCAAAATATAGTAATACAAACATTACAAATGAAACAGACATGCAATATACACATCTGTAATTGTACACATTGACAATACACCTCGTATTTTCCAGCATTTACTTCTGCTTAAGACACGTGTTTCTGCCATCTACTATTAGGCGTCATCAGTTAAGCTAGTGAAGTAAATAAAGCTTAAATCGCCTATAAGGTATACCTTATAGACGATATACCTTAGGTATACCTTATAGGCGATTTAAGCTTTATTTACTTCACTAGCTTAACTGATGACGCCTAATAGTAGATGGCAGAAACACGTGTCTTAAGCAGAAGTAAATGCTATATAAATGCTATATATGCTATATATATGCTATGTAAATGCTCTATACCTTATAGACGATATACCTTAGGTATACCTTATAGGCGATTTAAGCTTTATTTACTTCACTAGCTTAACTGATGACGCCTAATAGTAGATAGCAGAAACACGTGTCTTAAGCAGAAGTAAATGCTGGAAAAAACGAGGTGTATTGTCCATGTGTACAGTTACAGATGTGTATATTGCATGTCTGTTTCATTTGTAACAAATGCGTAATACGTGCTCAACGTATTGATATACTTAAACCTTTTTTGTATAATACAAACATGTTAAAAAACATATCTACGTTTACATGGATATACAGACACTGTGTATGTTCGTGTATACATATACAGATATATTTTTAACAAGTTTGTATTACTGTATTTTGCACTTGGTACTAGTTAAACATCGATGTGCTACCTTTAACAAGGTAAATATATTTTTGTGTTTATATTGTGATGAACTTGTCTTTCGGATTCTTTTAAATAAAACTATCGGTAAATACTGTAAACAAATACACTATATTAATAATAAAACAAATACACTAATAACTAGAGCAGACCAATTTCCGGCCGCGCCATGTGTGCCGATGTGAGGATGATTGTATTGCATCAGAACTAATAAAAAGCATTCAGTATGTGTTTGGTACTTGCTTAGACTGCATGTAAGTGTACGCATCGTAATAAAATGTTGTCGACACATAAACCGAGAAAACGACCGTTGTCAGACGAAGTGAATGTTTATTATGGATTTCCCGGACTTAATATACGATGGCTCAAAACTTAAATGTTTAGTGTGCAATACATATCTAATGTGTTGGTCAAAAACACATTGTAAAGAACACGTAAGCAGTTCGAAGCACAATAATAACAAAACTAATAGACAACAGTTTATACATGAACTATGTGTAACTATGATTGTGTAAACACTCCCGTTTACCTTGTTAAGTAATGATTCATTTATTTCATTTTGGAATAAATACGCGAATCAAACATTACCGAGCACGAGAACGTTACGAAGGAATTTACCATCGGTGCATAAACATGTTGAAAATAAAATCAAAACCGAACTTGTATACTTATATCGGTAACAAGCTCATGTTGCGTCCCTATTCTAACGCATATTCTAATACAGAGTGGCCCAAAATGATCGAAGGGGTTTTAATTCCTTATAACTTTTTTATTATAATTTTTTTTTTGTTTTCAGTATTTTGTAAAGAAGACTTGGGGAATTTAAAATGGAACAATACACAATTGAACAACGTGCCAAAATCGTTGAACTTTATTTCTCAAATCACGGATCCATTGTTTTGACTCAGCGTGCATATCGTCGTTATTGTAATGTGCGGGTTGGACCCTCAGAGTCAAAAATAAACCGTCTGGTTGCAAATTTTCGAGAACAAGGGGCAGTAAGGAACCTTCCTGGTGCCGGCAGACGACGAACGGTGCACACGGATGACAATATTGAACGGGTACAGGAGAGTATTCGGGAAGATGGAGAAACATCAACCAGGAGACGTTCGACACAACTTGGCCTCTCAAGAGAGTCTCTGCAGAGAATTTTGCATACAATAAGAATGTTTCCATACAAAATTTAGCTTGTCCAACAATTGAAACCGACAGATTACCAGCAACGACTTGATTATGCAATTTATTTTCGTCAAAAAGCAGAAGAAAATCATGATTTTATTCATAATTTAATTATGAGCGACGAAGCCCATTTCCAATTAAATGGGTTCGTTAATAGGCAAAACTGCAGGATATGGGCTACAGAAAATCCAAGAGTAGTTCAACAGCGAGAATTACACCCACTTAAGTGTACCGTTTGGTGCGGTGTTTCGTCGGAAAGGATAATTGGCCCATATTTTTTGGAAAATGAACACGGTGTCGCCGTTTCCATCACTGGTGTTAGATATCGGACAATGTTGGAAAATTTTTTAAGGCCAGCCGTGGAAAACCATCCGCAAGTATGGTTCCAACAGGATGGATCCACAGCGCACACTGCGAGGGACACAATGGCTCTTTTACGCGACATCTTTGGTGAACGAATTATTTCCCGTACAAGCGATTTTAATTGGCCTCCGCGTTCACCGGATTTAACCGCTTCAGACTGTTTCCTTTGGGGTTATTTGAAAGGAAAAGTCTATATTAATAAGCCTCGAACCATACAGCAATTAAAAAAAATATACGCGACGAAATCAACAACATAACACCTGAAGTTTTGCGAAAGGTTATGGAAAATGTTTTGGAAAGAGCACGAATATGCGAAGCAGAAAGTGACCACCACTTGCGAGATATAATTTTTCATAATTAAATTAAAAATATTCCCCATTAATATACTGTATTTAAAATTTAAAAAAATTAATAATTATGTCTTAAGTAAGAAGTTATAATGAACTCAAACCCCTTCGGTCATTTTGGGCCAGCCTGTATATTACGAATGACACTCCCATACCGGCGCTCAGGGCGCGCACGGAAATTGGTCTGCTCTACTAATAACACTTAACTAATTATAAACAATATTTATATAACAATATAAATGCGTAACGCGTGGTCGCTGGTTGAATGAATTCCCCCAGACGAGCGTTCTATATACAGTGCATTTGTAAAGTAGCGAATAAATTCAATAAAAATTAAAAGTTTTTCAAAAAAACCCTCGGACCCGTCGATTTTGATTTAAAGTGTAGAGTTTTCTTACGTGAAACTGAAATATACAGGGCCTCTAAAAACCGATATGATGTAATTTATATATATATATACAGACTGTCCCGTAAAAAACGCCAACATTCATAATTCCGTTATTTATTGTCCGGTTTTATTTAAACAAAAAGTTAATTTAATAGCATCAAAAACACTATAAGATAGCAGTGTTTTATTTGTTTTCAATTGTTTTTATTAATGTCAAACGACAGTCAAGTTTTTTATTTTAAATGGCAACATATATATTTTTGGCTATATTCGGATTGTATTTTTTTTTTCTGAATTCAACGATGTATAACATGTTTATTTTTGATAAACGTTTATTGCAAAAAAAAAACTTTATAAATTTCATCTTTGTCTTCCATTATTTATAAATATTCGAATGTGTCATGAAACATTTGAAATGTAAGTATTATAAATATTATTATAAGAAACAAAACACTTTACAATAAATGTTGAAATTGCCCGCCACCTTGTTTAACACATATCGCACATCTCCTAATAATAAAAAATAAAAAAAAAACTGTATAAATTTCATCTTTCATTATAGTAGACTTGGCCCAGTCCACTAGCATTATGTCAATGTGCCTTAAGTGTCAGTTTGACTTTATTAAGTTTTCTGTATTATCCTGTTTGAACGTTTTGCCGAAACAAAAAGCGTATTTTCGTTAAAAATAAATAACAATGAATTAACGGACATGTTACAAGTGTTCTTTGAATGTAATAAAAATCGCCTTCAAGCAGTTCGTCGGTACAGTGTTCGTTTTCCGGACAGAGAAGTTCCAGGTTCGAAAATATTTCAGAGAATTGAAAAGAATTTAAGAAATTATGGATCATTTACCAAACCAAAAACACAAAAACGGAAATTCTCCGAAGATAAGGAATTAGATGTTCTTCTTGCAGTACAGCAAAATTCACGAACTTCGATTCGCGAAATTGCACATAATATTGGGGTATCAAAAACTACAGTTCATGGTATTTTAAGAAAACACAAACTTAAACCGTACATAGCTCGAAAAGTTCATGCATTAGAACAAAATGATCCTGGCCGAAGAATCCAGTTTTGTCGTTTTTATTTAAATGCATTAGAACAAGACCCGAATTTTTACAGAAGGATAATTTGGTCTGATGAATGCACTTTTAGCAGTAACGGTATTTTTAATAGAAACATACATGGACAGTGGAGTGCAGACAATCCGAGATTTGTAATTGAAAATAATTTTCAAAGACGTTTCAACGTAAATGTTTGGTGTGGCATTTTAGGTGATCAATTAATTGGGCCATTTTTCATAAATGGTTGCTTAAATCAAGAAAAATACTACACTTTATTACACGAAAATCTCCAAAACTTTTTAGATGAATTACCTTTGGCAAATTTAAATAGAATATTTTTTCAACAAGATGGGGCTCCCGCGCACAACGCCAGAGTAAATACTGATTTGTTGAACACCCAATTTGGAAATAGGTGGATAGGAACATCCGGTCCTATCGAGTGGCCTGCGCGTTCACCGGATCTTACGCCCCTCGATTTTTGGTTGTGGGCTTATCTACAAGATCGAGTTTATTTAACAACTCCAGAAAATGTTGACATTTTAAGACAAAGAATTATTAACACTTGTCAAGAAGTACCTGCCGCTTGTCTTTTAAATGCGACCTTTGGAGTAATTAGGAGATGTGTGATATGTGTTGAACAAGGTGGCGGGCAATTTCAACATTTATTGTAAAGTGTTTTGTTTCTTATAATAATATTTATAATACTTACATTTCAAATGTTTCATGACACATTCGAATATTTATAAATAATGGAAGACAAAGATGAAATTTATAAAGTTTTTTTTTGCATAAACATTTATCAAAAATAAACATGTTATACATCGTTGAATTCAGAAAAAAAAATACAATCCGAATATAGCCAAAAATATATATGTTGCCATTTAAAATAAAAAACTTGACTGTCGTTTGACATTAATGAAAACAATTGAAAACAAATAAAACACTGCTATCTTATAGTGTTTTTGATGCTATTAAATTTACTTTTTGTTTAAATAAAACCGGACAATAAATAACGGAATTATGAATGTTGGCGGTTTTTTTTGTTTTTTTTTGGTTACAGAATTAGAAAGGGCAGATTTTTTACATACGAGAAACATACATCAGGAAATTTTGAAGTAATATTATCGTAAACATTAAAAATGAAAACATAATCATCCAAATTAAATGTTCGAACTGAGCACCGTTAACAATCAGACAATAGCCAAGGCGATTAAGAAATTATTTTTTAACGTTGTCGACGTTAACTAATTAGAATACGAATTGTCTCATCCATCATATTCACCAAATTTAGGTCCGGGTTTCTTACATTGTCTCAAATTTAAAAAATAAGGAAGTGATGGCTACAACGAATGCCTATTTTGGCAAATTTTTGAAAGATTACTTTTTAGACCTTCCGAGAAAGGTAAAAAACAGTTCCATAACATAGAAAAGCACTGACTGCTATTTTTTAGGATGCAAGGTAGTACTCGTCGATCTTGAAATAGGGAGAACTATCACAGTAGAGTATGCAGCGGTACTGGACAAGTTAGATACTCATATAAAAAACAAACGGCTATATTTGAAAAGAAAAATTTGTCATTTTATCAATGTACCAACTCATTGATCATATTTGGTAAGGGACTATGTAAAAAAATAAATACCTACTTTAAAATTAAAACCACGTTTTCATGATCGGGAATTCAACCTTCAGAAATATCTCATCTCGGGTGACATCATCGCCAGGTCTTCGCCTGACGTATAGACGCCTGACTCATATCACAATATAAATATATTCTAAAATTGTGATGTGTCTATTTCTTAATATTTGATAATTTTTATATTAAGAATTTTAAAGTTTGTATATTTAGAATCGATAATATTTCTAATATTAATGGTCAATGATTAACACATTTACAATATTATAACAATAATAATGAATAAAAAATCGGACCCAAGCTTTGCGAATGTGGAATCTGGAGGAATACGTATAAATATCTAACTGAAAATCAAAAAAGAAATTTCTTTGTAATTCATCATTAGGGCCAAAATGTACTTAAAGTTGGTCCATATATTTATTTACTCTATATTTATCGGAATACAGCTGAATTCAAGTTCATTGATCTCCAAAAAATCGATACATTGTTAGACGATAACTAGAGAACGGACACGCTTACCATCCAGTGCAGTACTGGCGAAAGGCTGTATTTCTAAAATACCTAATTTTATTTATATAATTGGAAAACGAACGGGTGGTGATCTATAAAATTACGAAATACATATTTATTTGTTGAAAAGTTGTATTTTTAAAGTTTTTAATTTTATTTCTATAATTGGAACATTTTTATTTGTTCATTTTGTCGTTCAAGTTGAGTAAAGGAGTATTAATATTGACTAGCAATAGTTTCTCAAGGTTTTCTTCTGTCAATTTTGTTCTCATTGAATTAAGTACATCCTTATAAATAGAAAACGTCCTTTCTACATCGCAACTGGTTATAGGTGCATACTGGAAATATTCTTTTATTTCTTCATATTTAGCCGTTAGATTTTGTGGAATTGTCTCCATACATAATTGCTGCAATGTAATTAAATCTGGATTTCTATTAAAAATTGCTTCAAACTTTTGCCGAAGGCCACATCCGAAGTCACTTGGAATACTTTTCAAATTATTAACAACCACATCTAATGTGGTTAATCCGTCATTTAATTTGAGATTTCGATTTTCAATATAAGTGATTAGTTTTGGCAATTTTCCAAAGTGTTCGTGAAGAAAGTACAACTGATTTTTTAAATTTGGGATTTGTGTGAGCTCCTTGCACTCACCAATACTTCTAGCATCCTCCTTTAGCAGTGTTACGAAATGTTTTAGACTATCGAAATTCTCAGCATAATAACTAGTAGCTTCCAGCCATGTTCCCCATCTAGTTATTACTGGAGTGGGAGGCAGTGACAGAGATGGAAATTTTTCCCTGAAAAGAGCTACCTACTCTCAATGGTGCTTTTCTGAAAACTTTTTTAAAAGCTGATACAAGTCTATCAACTTCCTGAAAAGTGTCTCTGATATATTCACAGATTCTGTGGAGAGCATGTGCTACACAAGTAATATGCAGCATATTAAGATATGTTTTCTTCAATAGTCTGCCTGTTTTTAACATATACGCAGCACTATCACTGACAAATAAAAGTATTTTTTCTTTGTACGTGGCGTCCGAATGAAGTATTTTTTGCATATTCTCCTTAATGGTTTCAGCAACTGTTTCCGCATCAACTCTATTTATAACACTTGTTGCTATTACATATGAGTTATAGGGAATAGTTGAATATAGTACACCAGCTACAACATTTACCACACAGCGTCCTAACATATCCACCGTTTCGTCGGCGCTTATCCATATGTATTGATTTAAAAGATGGCTTCTAATGCGTTCTACTGTTCTCGTATAGCACCTAGAAACATAATATTTGCGTAAAGTTGATTCATCAGGAACATTTCGACCAGTATATTTTTTCAGAAATATATTTAAAGTGGGATTGCTAAGTTTATTTAATGGAATATTAGCCGCCATAAAAGTTTTACAGAGTTCAGATGTGTTTGCGATCCTAAGTGACGAATTTTTGACGATATTTTACGGGTTTTGAAATAAATTTCGGAATCACTGACAATGGACATACAATCAGTATGACCGTCAATTCAACTCGCCATTGTTTTACAATGCCGTTCTCGACATTCTTCCATATCATGTCTGAAAAGGTAACTTAAACAATGCTCTAGATCTAAATAAATGAAAACTAAAAATGTGTGCGTAAGTTATTGAAACTGAACGAAATTCAATTCACACTTACTTCGAAATAATTGGTAGAAATAGATTCAATCAAACGATATTAAACAGAATCTATCACAAAAATTACGATGTAATTAACAGTTAAAACTATGATAACAAGAAACTTACTCACAGCACTTTATTTATCTTACGAAATATAAACTAATAAATAAAATACATTATAAAAGCCCCGCTTCTATCTACGCTCATGAAAACACTTTAAAAAACACTATATTCTCCGAATACAATAGCTGAGTTGTTCATTATTATCGCTGCGAGACCAGGTGGCCTAGTAAGTCAAACAAATACTTCATTGAATTACGCCGGGATGTACTGTGTGACGTTATACGCAATTCCAATTGCCGATTGCGTTTCATGGAAATTGCATCCGTTCTCTAATTATAACAATAATAATGAATAAAAAATCGGACCCAAGCTTTGCGAATCTGGAATCTGGAGGAATACGTATGAATATCTAACTGAAAATCAAAAAAGAAATTTCTTTGTAATTCATCATTAGGGCCAAAATGTACTTAAAGTTGGTCCATATATTTATTTATTCTATATTTATCGGAATACAGCTGAATTCAAGTTCATTGATCTTCAAAAAATCGATACATTGTTAGACGATAACAGTTCCTATTCATAAGAATAGTGAATGTTATTGTTTTCTTACCAAAACATACTTGGCCGCACATATGGCGATGTTTCTTTTTTTTTGTGGATATCAATAATAGAACATTTCAAGATAAAAAACATTTTCCTCTAACACTTTTTTGTATTTTTGATAATAAAGCTGATATGAGCTGGACAATGAAAAACCAACCATACTGTATAGCGTGTCCACGGTGCGGCGTGTCCAATGGGATAGATACCTGGTTTTTAATTATTTGTATGGAATTATTTACATATAATTTTTTTGTCTGACAAATACCAATAGAACAATATAATTAGTCGGTAAAGAAAATTACTGATGAAAGCCCGTATTGCCGCCCGTATATTTAACTGCGACAAAGCCGAACTCGAATAAAGAAAAAAATTTTGTACGAAGTCATTACCAGAGACCGGAGACATCGGGTTAAAATGACATCGTGATTTCGACGGACGATATAACATCTGTAAGTACATCACGCAGTTATTGAATGCACTATTGATCTGGCTAGCGCGCACATGTTTTCATCGAGAATTGCGACGTTTCTTGTTGGATATTTACAGTTAAATTTCTGTTTTCATGGGCGTAGATAGAAGCGTGTGGAGTTTTAATAATTTAGTCTATTTAGATTATATTTCGTAAGATAAATAAAGTGCTGTGAGTTAGTTTCTTGTTTTCATAGTTTTAACTGTTAACTACATCGTAATTTTTGTGATAGATCCTGTTTAATGTCGTTTGATTGAATCTACTTCTTCCAATTATTTCGACGTAAGTGTGCATTAAATTTCGTTCAGTTTCAGTAACTTACGCATACATTTTTAGTTTTCATTTATTTAGATCTAGAGCATTCTTTAAGTTACTTTTTCAGATATGATATGGAAGAACGTCGAGAACGACATCGTTAAACAGTTGGATCGACGGTCATACTGATTGCATGTCCATTGTCAGTGATTCCAAAACTTATTGCAAAATCTGTAAAATATCGCTAAAAAATTCCATGAAATCCCACGTCAACGTCACTTAGCATCGCAAACACATGCACATAAATTAGACTCGTTGGAATCTAACAATTTTAATGAAGAACTCTGTGAAACTTTTATGGCGGCTAATATTTCATTAAATAAACTTAACAATCCCACTTTAAAAATATTTCTCCAAAAATATATTGGTCGAATTGTTCTTGATGAATCCACCTTACGCAAATATGTTTCTATGTGCTACACGAATCCAGTAGAACGCATTAGAAGCCATCTTTCAAATAAGTACCTCTGGATAAGTGCCGACGAAACTGTCGATATATTAGGACGCTGTGTGGTAAATGTTGTAGCTGGTGTACTACATTCAACTATTCCATATAACGCATATGTAATAGCAACCAAAGTTATAAATACAGTTAATCCGGAAACAGTTGCTAAAACTATTAACGAGAATATTCAAAAAATATTTCATTTGAACGACAGGTACAAAGAAAAAGTACTTTTATTTGTAAGTGAGAGTGCTGCACATATGTTAAAAACAGGCAGACTATTAAAGGAAACATATCCTAATATGCTGCATATTACTTGTGTAGCACATGCTCTCCACAGAATCTGTGAATATATCAGAGACACCTTTCTAGAAGTTGATAGACTTGTATCCTATTTTAAGAAAGTTTTCAGAAAAGCACCATTGAGAGTAGCTATTTACAGGGAAAAATGCCATCTTTGTCACTGCCTCCCTCTCCAGTAATAACTAGATGGGGGACATGGTTGGAAGCTACTAGGTTTTATACACAGAATTTCGATAGTTTACAAAATTTCGTTGCATGTTTAAATGACGATGCTCGGAGTATTTCTGAGTGCAAGGAAC
Organism: Melolontha melolontha; assembly: GCA_935421215.2. Lineage (NCBI taxonomy): Eukaryota > Metazoa > Arthropoda > Insecta > Coleoptera > Scarabaeidae > Melolontha > Melolontha melolontha. Next base: position 49,789,588 of record OW285236.1, read on the forward strand.
TAACACAAATTCCACATTTAAAAAATCAGTTGTACTTTGTTTAGGAACACTTTGGAAATTTGTCAAAACTAATCACTTATTTTGAAAATCGAAATCTCAAATTAAATGATGGTTTAACGACATTAGATGTGGCCATTAATAATTTGAAAAGTATTCCAAGTGACTTCGGATAAGGCCTTCGGCAAAAGTTAGACGCAGTGTTTAATGGAAATCTAGATTTAATAACATTGCGGCAATTGTGTATGGGGGACTATGCCACAACATCTAACTGCAAAATACGCGGAAATAAAAGAATATTTCCAGTATGCGCCTTATAACCAGTTGCGATGTAGAAAGGACGTTTTCTATTTACAAGGATGTATTTCATTCAAGGAAATCCTTGAGAAAGTATTGCTAGTAAATATTAATACTCCTTTACTCAACTTGAACTACAAAATGAACAAATAAAAATGTATTTCGTATTTTGTAGCCGTATATATACCCGTTTTATTATTACAAGTATAATTATATAAATAAAATTAAAAATACAAATGTTCAATAGTACGCTCGTGGGCGATGAGTCATCAACCTCTCGTGTCCGGTCTCTAGTCATTACTCCACATATACCTTTCTCCCCTTGTTTTCTTTTGGCACTATACACAACTAGCGCTATACCTATATATGTAATTAATATGTACATATTAATTACACAAACACATAGTAACTGTAGGCATCTCATTTATTGCGGGGAAAATATAGATATTTTGCAAAACTGTAACAGTTTATTTAAGTACATTTGTAGTTAATAAATGAGATACCGATTAGTTGACAAGTGCCCACTAGCTAAATTAAAATCAGCATTTAATATATAAAGAAGAACGCAAATATAAGAATTAAAATTTTCCAAAGTAGAAATTTGTTTTGATATCTCTAAAGTCTGTACCATAATGAATTAATAATTGGGAAATTATGTTTACGTTGTGTGTTGGACGTAAACCATAACGTACAAGGTGGGTTGCCAATTTTATTTTATTTAAGCTTTCTGGTAATTTTGCCCCTATAAGTTAATAAGGAAATTTGTTGCGGAGAACCAAAGATATTGATATTCGTAATTATTTCCTACGTTAGCCAATTGAAGGCAGAAAAATGTTAATCACTCATGTTTCCACACAGGATATTACTGCGGATTCGCTAAAAATATCATTATTTAACAGAAGTTCGAAGCTTGTACAAAAAATATGAGTTTGCTGACTCGCATAAAAGGGGGAGTGTTAATATTAGTCTAAAATGTATCTTGTTTGTTTGCTTAATTTTCAACAGTTGGCAATGAAGAATATAGTATAGTGTAATAATGTTGTAAAAAATAAAAAGATATATTTTTAACAAGTTAGACGCTTAAGTATGTATTATCTATATAATAACAGTTACAGAGCTTGCATCACATATATTCAACAGTATTAACACATACATAACTTGCAGTAGCTTGTGCTGGTTAAGAATTTAAAAATAAAGTACTATGGAAGTAAATTCTTCCATTATTTTAATGAATAAAGCATTTTTTTTTTATTAGGAAATCAGAAAAAGGAAGTTCCACAAAAAAGACAGCTCGGGAGACACCCTCGAATACCGTTTACATCTCATCAACTAGCAGTATTGGAAGAAAAATTTAAACAAAGCACGTACCTAAGTAGCGCAGAAGTTAAAGAGGTTTCTAAGAAATTGGACTTGGCAGATATTAGAGTAAGTAGAAAAAGTCCAACCAAATTTCTCATTGCATATTAAAAAATATAACATACGAGGGTTGTTCTCTTCTGTTAAGCCTAGTATAGTAATACAGACTTGTTTGATAAAACGCATTTATTTATAATTTTTCGAAGTATTCGATGCTTATTTGCATACCTGAAACCTAATCTTTAAAACTTTTTCTTATACTTTACACGTGGAAGAAAAAAAATTAGGTGCTAACTCTGGACTATACTGCAGAACATTTCTAAAGAAAAACGTCAAATAATAAGCAATTAGTTTTGTACACTAATTCTCTTTTTACATGATAGATACGTTCTCAAAAAAAATTCGTGTAAAAAAAGATATTGGCTAAACGGAAAAATAGTAGATGGGTTCCAGACCTAAAAAAGCAACTGAAAAATACAATAACAATATTAAAAAATTCTTGTTAGAGTTCACTTAAGAATTTATTTTCCGCGCTTACACATTTTAATTCATTAAATATGTATAGCAAGGGGCAATTAAGTTGGCGCGAGGAGGGGGTGCGCAGAAGCCGTTTTTAAAAACGCCCACCCCCACTACTCAAGTAATTGTCAGAATACATTAGTCATTGACATTTGACGGAAGATAATGTCTTTACTAGGAGATCATAAAGTGAAACACGCAAGTTTGGAATGCAGATGAAGCATTCCAAACTTGATCTGAGGTGTATTCTCCATCTTCAATAATTTTAAGTTTTTGAGGAAATTCGTTGGCAGCCAATTTATCTGCAGACGCAGTTTCTCCCTTATTTCTTATATTATGAAGAGCATGTCGTTTAAGAAAACTAGTCGTCCAACCTATACTTGCAGAAAATTCAGGTTGTTTTGACTGAGAAGAAGTGCCTGGGTCAACTTCTTTAATACGTTTGTAGATTTTTAATGCTGTTTGCTTGATAGTAATTCCGTCCATTGGTATTCTTTTTTGTGATTTATCTTCAATCCGCATTACTTAAGCTTTTTCCATCTTCTCTTTGACATCTCTTGTGTATGACGACGATTTAGCACTTATTTTTATTGCAGAACAGATTTTCATTTTTCTTAATTGTTCTTATAGTAGCTTCATGAATTCTAAAATTTTAATTTTAGTATCTAAATTGATCGCCTTCCTCTTCGTTTTTATTACAGGTGAATTATGTGACATTGTGTTAAGGCTACCAAAATATATCTCACATTAATAATGCAGATTTGAAAATTATTTAAAACTTACCTGTTATTGAATTAATAAATCTATATGAGCACTAACTTTATTTTATTTATAACTTTTTAAATATCCACAACTAAACGTCTTTTCTTTTCAACTCTCAAAACCAAACTAAACTGTGTAAAAAATACATTACGTCTTTACTTTATGCATAATTCGGGGAATACCACTCATATACATACGCATATAATCAACATTATCTAACTGAATTGTGAAAAATATAACGTGAAAAAAAATTCATAGAATATTGAAAATCGTGTATCGTGTTAAAACAAATAATTCGTGTAAAGAGATATTTTTTTTCTTTTTAAGTCTTGTTAAATCAAATTCGTGTAAAAAGAGAATTAGGGTATTTCATTTTCGACATCTGTGAATGGTGACAAATACGACATTTAACTAAGCGCTTCGAAATAGATACTAATGTTTTTCTAAATTTAATATTTTTGGAAACAGGTATGAGAAAGGGTAAAAAAAAAACGTTGAAATGTGTAACGAGCAAAATTTATTTATTGTAAAAAATACAAAATACACTGTCGAGCAAAATATTTATGTCACTTAAAGTAACTTAAGAAATTGCAAATAATTTTAAAAATAAAACTAATCAGGGAGTCATAGGTCTAGTAAGCGGTGAAGGTTATATTGTAGGATGGATACTATCTGTCATATTTGGCGTCTGTCACATTCCGTCACTGTATTCGCAACGTTTGTTGAACAACAAAAATTAGTCCTAATTAAACATTCATATTTCGTTGCTTATTTTTCAGTTATGTGTTAATTTTTTTTCTCTAAAACCTATTCGTTATGTGGTTTATTGTGGATAGTGACGGTTTACTGTTCTTAGTGTTTATTTACCAGGCCGAAATGCCTCTAGATCCTATTGTTGTGGCAAACATTGTTGCGTCATTTGCTACTGAGTTTAAAAACATTAAGTTTTGTGTATAATTTGAGTAGTTTTATCAATGGAAAGGCGTCATTTACCGCGCGAAGAGGTGTTACGTGCTATTGGCATGTTGCAAGCTGGGCGGCGTCAAGCTGAAGTTGCAGCCGAATTTCAAGTTACACAAGGCGTCATAGTTTGCTTATGGCACCGCTATAGGGATACCGGTGAAGTACGTAATCAACATCGTGGTAACGGTCGGATTACAACGGCAGCACAAGACCGTTACGTCCAAATTATTGCCCGACGGCTCGGCAGATACAAAATCAGTTTAACCAAACATATGGCGTACTGATTAGCGACCACACTATTCGCCAATAGGTTACATGAGGTACATTTAAGATTTAGACGACCCTTCAGGGTTCCACCTCTAACAGGAGGTAATCGCGGAGAACGTCTTTTATGGGCACGGTTTTTGAATACATTCTCGGCAAATGCTTCTTTTCGGATGAGGCTTGGTTCCATCTTTCAGGATATTTAAACAAGCAAAGTATGATGAATTTGTGGAAACTACGCTACATCTACAAAAAATAGGCGTCTGGCTAGCAATTTCAAGAAGGCGAATTATCGGACCTATATTTCTTAATCAAACCATAACTGCTGAAAGATATCGCAATGAATTATTAGAGCCGTTTATTAATTAACTTCACGATGATGAACTTACGGAAGGATATTTCCAGCAAGATAATGTACCAGCGCACAAATCTCGAGAATCAATACCTTTTTGCAGCGATTTTTCGATATTCAAAGAATACCATTTTCAAGACCAGACAACACACAATCCAAGAGCTTTGCAATGCTATTGTGAATTCTCGTGCCGACATAACCCAAGAAATCCCAATAAATGTCTTTGAAAGCATGAAGTGTAGAGTTCAACTTTGTGTTCAAAACAATGGTCAACATTTCCAACATCTGCTTTAGCATTATTTTCTTTTAATTTTGACTATTGTAATAAATATTTTTTCAAAAACTAAATTACTAATTATTACACACATTTACATGACATAACCAAACTATCAAAATTATACGTTTGTGACAGATTACGCGCACTGTCACCAACTATTAAAAATAAGTATGGCCGTCTCTAATGAGGAAGGTTTTTGAAGGCACGTTACTTATCAGTATTCTTTTTATAATAACCTATTACATTATCATTTTCTAAATTCTATAAGAATGGACGTAGTGCAATATAAACCAAAAATTTGTGTAAATACCTAAACTTATTTTGCAATTATAGGTCAAAATTTGGTTCCAAAATAGAAGGGCCCGGGAAAGGAGAGAAAAATCATTTACAAGAGATTTAGCAAATGATATATGTGAACAAACAATTCCCAGCCATACCACGAGTTCTACATCAAATACCGCATTTCAAATCGGCGATATACAAACGCAAGAAAATGGTTTTCCGGCCAATAATTTTAACTATCAAACGAGAACACATAATTTGACGGATACCTATGGGTTACAAGAAAATAGTTAATATTTAATTGTGATATTATGTAAATAGTGTAAATATATATTATGTTACCAAATAAAAATTTGTATTTATAAAAAAATTTAAAATAAATTAATTTTATATCTTCATGCCTTAAGGCCGTTTGACACGGCATAAATTTTGTTATATTAAGTATATACTATAACTTAATTATGTAACGATCTGCATTTTACCATCATAATAGTTGTTGCTGTTATATAATTATATATCTTATGTTATTTAAATATCTATACATTTGCTTATCATGCTGACAGTTCCGTGTTTTGATTCCTATCTGGCTGTCCGAGTAGGTTTTCGTGGTTTTCCTTCTCGTTTAAGGCGAAAGCCGACAGCTTAACATCTTTAGTCGCTCCACGGGCGTATACCCAATAATAACTCATGTCTTGTGTCCCTGTTTTTGTTGTCTATCTATTTTGGAATACTAAGGCATGATTTATTATTATTAAATTGGAATGTATCTTTGAATAATTTTATCCATATCAACTACAAATGTCTGACATTAATATACTGTCATTTATATTTTATATTCCTTGGAAAAGGCATCATTTGCCGAAACATGTAGGATTGTTTTAAATATATTCATTTTGAAGTAAAACCAGACCTTAAATCGCCAACAAATTGAATTTACTATATATATTAGGGCTGGGCGATATCGACGTTTTCGGTATCGGGTACCGATACCAATCGAGGTATCGATACTTAGCGATGTATCGCGGCTGTGCACGGTACCGATTCATAATATAAAATTCAACAACATCCTTTGAAATATATACTATATAATATATATAATGCCATATATACTTAAAAATTCTTTACTTAAAAAAAAAATGCAGAAAGGTAAGCTACCCGATACATCGATACTTAGCGAGTACTGGAATCGGTAAAGTATCGATAGGTATCGATGCTTTGGAATCGATACCTCGCTATCCGATACATCGCTACCCGATACATCGATACTTAGCGAGTACTGGAATCGGTAAAGTATCGATAGGTATCGATGCTTTGGAATCGATATCTTGGAATCGATACCTTGGAATCGATACTTTGGAATCGATACCTAGAAATCAATATTCATAACCCGTTTTCTAAGTGTCGATAGTTTGATATCGGTTTCAAGAGATATAAAATTAATTTACCGATTCTACCATAACTACGGTATGAAATTTGCAATATTGTGAGATTTTTTTTTTGTAATAATTATAGTCGTCATAATAAGGATATTTGCTACACACAATAATAACATCCTTTTAAATATATATTATATAATATATATATATAATGCATATATACTTAAAAATTCTTTACTTAAAAAGTTATTGCATCCTTTATGTACATTTAAAAAAATGCACAAAGGTAAGCTACCCGATACATGGCTACCCGATACATCGCTAATCCGATACATCGATACTTAGTGAGTACTGGATCGGTAAAGTATCGATAGGTATCGATGCTTTGGAATCCATACCTTGAATCGATGCTTTGGAATCGATACCTTGGAATCGATACTTTGGAATCGATACCTTGGAATAGATATACCTTGATTCGATACCTAGGAATCGGTATTCATAACCCGTTTTCTAGGTATCATTTGTTTGATATCGGTCTACCATATTTACGGTATGAAATTTACAATATTGTGAGAAACATTGAAACCAATTGACAAATATTGTGCACTGATATTTGATGAAATGAGTAAACGCCACATCTTACCTACAATAAATTTAAGGACGAAATAGAGGGATTTGAAATCTATAATTCCGACGATCGAACGGAAAAAGTTGCCGACATGTTCAGGTATTTATGACAAGAATTAAATATATATGTTGTGATGTAAGTACATGAGTAATACATTAAAGTGTACCTATGTTTTTAAGGTTTTCATGCTTCGCGGTTTAAATCGTAAATTGAAACCTGTTCTGTACCATTTTGTGAAGGGTGCTGCAAAAGCACAAAAAATAGTAGAAACGTTAAATATCTTAATTGCTGCTATACATTGAACTGGATTTACAGTTTTATCCACTGTATGTGATCAAGGCAGCAATAATGTGAGTACAATTAAATCACTAATTAATAGCACTAAAGCTATGAATTTAAGAAGAGGACAAGAATTATATGATAATATATTTGAAATAGGAGATAATAGAATTATTCCTATTTTTGATCCCCCTCACCTACTAAAAGGTGTTAGGAACAATTTATTATCAAAAAATATCCACTTTCACATAAATGGCAAGGCAAAGGTCGCTAAGTGGAATGATATATATACTGCTTGGCAGCTCGATAGTTATAGTGGCGAGTTACGTGTTATGCCTAAAATTACAGACTGTCATGTCTGTATAAACAAAATGAAAAAAATGAAGGTTTCTACATGCACTCAAATATGTATTTAGCCATACTGTTTCTTCGCCTATTAATTTAATGGCCAAGAGTGGTAAGTTATATTTTAATATAGTTAAGTTTTGAATAAATATTTACATAATTTTTAGAACACTGCGAAGGTAATATTAGAATGGGCAAACGTGCCACCGAAAGAGCCGAATTTTTAAACATTTTCGATTCACTCTTTGACAGTGTAAATGGCAGTTCATTGTTCCACCCTGGAGGGAAAATTTTGAAAACAAGGGTAAACCTGGAGTCAGACAATGCCCGTATTGAGTTCTGGAAATCAGCTGTAAAAACTGTATCAACTATGTACGCCGTTGATGAACGAGGTAGAAAAAGTGTTCCACCAAGTTTTTCAAACTGGGTATTTACTTTGAAAAACTTTGTATTGTTGTTCAATACATTGAAATTGTTAAATTTCAAATATTTAATACCCAGATATATAAATCAGGATCCCCTACAAAACTTTTTTGGCAAAATTAGACAGAGGGGAATTCGTTGCACAAATCCCACTTCCACGTCATTTATGGGATTTTATAAATCACTATTAGTGAATAACTTGATGTCCAAACAATCTGTGGGTGCCAACTGTGAGGAAGATGGTTGTAATACTTTAATACTTTGAAGAAATTTATTAAAAATATGGAAGTAAGCATTTATTTTATTTATTTAATGTAATGTACATAGTATTCCTTTTATCGATTGCAGACAATAAATCAGTACAGAGTCATATTAGAAGATTTATGCTTTCAGAAAATTTTAATAAATTAAAACCAGTGGAGGAAAATGCAGTAGCATATGTGGCAGGTTATATTTTAAAATGTTACCCAAAATTGAGTAAATGCCACATATGTAAAACAAATATTTTCAATAAAGAAGAACCTTCCTCGTTCCACCAATTTATAGTTGAGAAAGAAAATGGTGGAGCAGTCTCATCGAGACTTAAATATTGTAATACACAATTATTTAAAAATTTTGTTATAGTTTATAATATTGTAAAATTTATCTTAAGAAATAATATTTATCAAAAAGATTTATTAAAATGTATTATATATATACTTTATATGTATACTTTAACAGAGACTGTCTTTTAATTTTGTTAAATGTTTACATTATGCGAATTTAGAGAAAACTCTTATAAGAGATTTTACATTACTTTTAGTTTTTAATTATGTTAAAGGAGCAAACAATTTAATTATTGGAAAAGATTCAAGACCTCTGCCAAATGATGCATCTAATTGTATAAAGAATGTGTTAATATTTATAATAAATATAAAAAATAAAAATTTTTTTTTAGAAAAATTTTCTTTCATTGAATTTTGAATATTTTCTTTGAAATTAAATTAAATAAAATGATCGGTTTTACTGCTTGTTTGAGTTTATCTTGAAATTTGTTGCCAACCATAGCAACTAACTGCAAGGTGAAGTCAAACAAGCAATAACAAACCGAACTTGAAGTGTATATATAACATATGATCAAAAAGTCTTTGGATCGCGATAGCCATGAAGTGTAAAAACCATCTATAGAATTATTTACTTCTGTAGTTTGAAGTACACATAAGTCACAACTAAAATAGATTTTAGGTTATGGTAATTAGTTGCATTTTATGTATATTTTATAGCCAGCTGACTTAAAAGTTGTCAAGTCAATGTCAAAACTAATTGAAATAAATAATTATAGATATCTCGTAAATTCCACGGCAATAGCGATCCAAAGACTTTTTGATCATACGATATATATATACCGATAGGTCCAACCCCGCTACGGGCCATACGAAACAATATACGTATGGAACGTAATGCGATGTGGCAACGTATGTACGAAGCCACTCCGCGTGCGCATACATAAGTCCGATGATCGAGAGCAATAGATAGCCCGTCATTCGTATCTAGCTGTGCAAACGTAAAGGTTGCAACAGTTGCAAGTTCAACTGTTTAGAATTTTCGAGACAATAACCCCTAGAAATCTCGAGGGAGTGAGGCGGGAGTTTTACAATAGGCTCGGCTATTGTTTGGGGAGAGAGGGCGGTATTTTCGAATCCTATATTTAGTGACTTTCTTAGAATTTAAATTTATTTTGCAGAATTATTGATTTCTTTACTTTTATCTTTTAGAAAACGTTATTGTTTTTTTATTACTTAAAATTACTTTTCCGTAGCAGCTAAGAATACAATAATAATAACTTGGAGATATTATATCTGAAACAAATGGGCAAATTACGTATACAGAACGAATATGCAAACGACTATATCCTTGCGCGGTTTAAGTCTTACTAAATTCATAACTTTGCAATGTATGGTAATGTAAGCTACTGCGCGTAGAGGGGATTAGCTGTTGCCACTTATTGCATGGTATGGCCCGTTGAGAGCTGGACCTATGTATATATATATATATATATATATATATATATATATATATATATATATATATCGTAGTGAGGCATACCCATAAACATAAGAGGCCTAGAATAAAAATACATAATTTAGATTTAAATGTTAATTAATATATAAGATGCTGTTGGAACTGCATTTTTCACGTGCCATATCAATAAAGTTAATTCGGCGTTTTTAATTACTCAAATTTGAATCACATATTTATTTATTTTCTTGTAGTCATTTACTTAAGTCATTTTCATTTACATTATTATTTTACCGAAGATATTTAACTTAATTGATTGGAAATATTAGTGACACATATTATGGTCATAGCTGTACCTAATTTGAATTATATAAGGCGGGAATTATCCCAATTGTAAACAGGTATTTAGCGGAAAATTGAACATTTAAAATACACTTTTGTCTATTATAAAATTAAAACAATAATTTATGTGAAATATCTAAACGATTGGTAATAGTAATTTATTTCATTTTTATAAATTTATTAACGAGATTAAATAAATACAAACAAGTATTACAAATAAGACGCCTGGATATGGAAGAAAAACAAGAGAGAGTTGGCTTGGGTAATTAAGAATTTTTCAACGCGTCGAGTTTTTAAAAAAGTGTGTTCCTGAAATTAAGTGATAAAATAGAAAATAAATTAGTTAAATCTTACCATAAAACATATCCTACGAATCTCCTACCTACCAGGCATCGTTTTACGAAGTTTACACAACCTTAGACCTGCCTGATCGTTTTTAAAACGAAATTCCATCTTCCAAAGGACGCCAACCCACGCTTAGAACGATACCAGTATATTTCCTCAACCAGAGCCTATTATCCTGTGTATAGAGATCCTAACATCCTTCGAACATCCAGAATTCACAGCAATATCAAATTGAGTACATATTTATTTACATCTTCTAAAATATAAAAATTTTTATTTAAATTTTAAAATAATCGTTGATATTTTTATATGAATACCTAAAATGTTAGTATTTAAGTTATATACCTTTTAAACGGAAGAATACAGTTCCCTTGGGTTAGAATTATAGTTACATAGATCAAATTTTTAAGCATTTATCATTTTATAAACAATTAACCTAACATTCATATCAGATCTAATCATGTGACTACACACATGTTTATGTATTTCATTATCATGTTTAAAAACTTACCTTTTGAATTGATTTTCGTATTAAACCAGTAATTTTTGCCTTTCACTCCCTTGTTTTATTTATTATAATACATTTGGAAGCATCATACTTTGAATAACTTGTTTTAAAAACATACCTATCATCTATTAGCACCGAACTCGCAGTTAGACATTATCGTAAAGTGTAAAATCACCATAAAAACTCAGCTAGCCGGTACTTAGATTAAGATACACATAAAGTATTTAGCAATAAATTTAGCACTTGAAGGAGGCCTAATTTTAAGTATTAATTGTTTATATACATTTATTTATGTTTCGAATATTTTACATGTTGACAACTGTAATATTTAAACTTAACTCCATCTATAGGTCATATTTATAACTACACTTGTACATTTTCAAATTATTTTATATATATATATGTTGATACGTGGAATAAAATGGAAAAGTACATTTTATTCCACGTATCAACATTAGGCTCCTTCGCTATATATTAATTTGTCGGCCCAGCTTCACTATATTTTATCATTTGGCTTGGTATATATTATACGACCTTTCGACATATATTAATATATATATATATATATATGTATATATATATATATATATATATATATATATATATATATGTGTAGAAATATTGGTTCATTAAGTGCAGGCAAAATATAAACATGCAGTTACTTGTATTTAAAAACCTGTTGAAATAATTTCCTTTCTTCTTTTATTTGAGTGCGACAATTTTTTCTGTACTGTGTCCGATCTTTGTACACTAACACGTGTCCCCACAGTCAATTCAATTTTACGTTAACGCTTGGCTTCTCGCTTGCACACGTATATCGCGTACCGAACGAAGGCAGAGAGTACGCCTTCTGAAACCGTTGCACTATCTCGGACGAGTCTCCAAATATGTAGGAATATTGGTTCATTAAGTGCAGGCAAAACACATACACTGGGTTTTTCACTGTTTTATTATTATTTTAATGTAGTTTAACAATATAAAAATGAATATATTAATTAATGTTCGTCTCGGCTCTTGTCTAGGGCGATCGTTTCTAAAAAAAATAACGTCTTAATATTTATTGTTTTAAATACGTCGTACGTCTTTTAGCGTCTTACTTACTTCGACTCTCGCGTGAGACTCTTCTTTCGGGCGACGATACCTCGCCGAGTATTGCCGATCCTACATATATATATATATATATATATATATATATATATAATAAACTTCACGTTATTTCGTATTTTACCGCCAATAATTCTCCATATCCACCAGATAGCTCTTATGTCACGGTACCACTTGTTATTTAGGGAGATTACGTTCTATCCTAGGTAAGGTTGTCTATGAACATTATGCATGTCATCTAATATCAGATTTGTTGGTTTATAGACAGCAGACACGTCAACTGATTCTAAATTACTGAAAACAGCATATATTAATAGATCAGTTAAATATGTTGCAAAGGATTACCTACCTAGTAAATAAAGTGTTGGTATGGCCTTTGATATTAGTTCTTCCTTGTTAAATATTCTGCCTCAAAATACTTTCTACAAATAGTAAGTGAATATCGTCTATTCTAAATGAACATATTCTTGTGGCATGAAACCTGCATGATGTTACTTTTGGAAATTCATGAAGTATAGACCCTTCTTGTATAGAATTTGCTACGTAACACCATGTCACATTGAATAATTCTAAAAATATTAAATTTATATATTAGATACGTGTATATAACTATTTGTTTACTATTTAATAATATTTACAAAGACTGCGCGTTAAGTAATATAAAAAAATAGTAATAATCATTTGGTTACCTTAATTGGATCAAATCTTCAACTTTTGCCAAATTCAACCACGTTTTCACTTTATCTACGAAGTTTACTTTTCTAACTAGGTTAGAAGTTAACTGCTTCGTGTATAAAATCAAACTAAAAAAAACGCCCAGTTATGGCCAAGACGGGTAATTTACCGGAAAGTTTCTGTATCTAGTGCCATCTTGAAGCCATATCCTAACATTAAACACTATCTCAAACATTATACCCCCTGCTATATAACTATAAGTACAAGCAAGTTCACTCTTCATATGTGTTGACCCCACTATCGTCAACTCACTAGGTAGGGTAGAGCCATCTATATTCAATATAGAACATTAATAATCATTTTCTTCAAGATGTTTTGCTTTTATGTGTGCTTCTAAAATGCCTTGTAGTTTGTCTTGAATTCAGACTCTACACATTTATAATCATTCTGTTTCAGATGTTTTGCTTTTATGTGAGTTTCTAAACTTGCCTTGTATTCACACTGTGCATTTATAATAATTTTCTTTAAGAAGTTTTGCTTTTATATGTGCTTTTAAATTTGAGTTGTTGTTTGTCTAGAATTCGTTACTTTGTGCATTTGTAATCATATTGTCCCAAATGCTGTGTTTTTATGTGCTGTTTTAAACTTGACTTGTAGTATGTCATGTATTCACACCCTACGCATTTATAATTTTTCTGTTTCAGATGTTGCGCTTTTATGTGTGTTTCTAAATTTGCCTTGTAGTTCGTTTGGTATTCACACTCTACGCATTTATAATCATTCTGTTTCAGATGTTTTGCTTTTACATGTGCTTCTAAACTTGCCTTGTAGTTGGTCTCGTATTCACACTCTACGCATTTATAATTTTTCTGTTTCAGATGTTTTACTTTAATGTGTGTTTCTAAATTTGTCTTGTAGCTTGTCTTGTATTCACACTCTGAGCATTTGTAATCATTCTGTTTCAGATGTTTTGCTTTTATGTGTGTTTCTAAACTTACCTTGTAGCTTGTCTTGAATTCACACTCTGCGCATTCATAATGATTCTGTTTTAGATGTTTTGCTTTTATGTGTGTTTTTAAACGTGAGTGCTTGGTTGTCTTGTATTCACACTCTGGGCATTTATAATCATATTGTTTCAGATGTAGTGCTTTTCTGTGTGTTTCTAAACTTCCCTTGTAGTTTGTCTTGAATTCACACTCTGTGCATTTATAGTCATTCTGTTTCAGATGTTTCGCTTTTATGTGTGTTGTTAAATTTCCCTTGTAGTTTGCCTTGTATTCACACTCTACGCATTTATAATCATTCTGTTTCAGATGTATTGCATTTATGTGTTTTTTTAAACGTGTGTGGATGTTTGTCTTGAATTCACACTCTGTGCATTTGTAATCATTCTGTTCCAGATGTTTTGCTTTTATGTGTGCTTCTAATCTTGCCTTGCAGTTTGTCTCGTATTCACACTCTGCGCATTTATAATCATTCTGTTTCAGATGTTTTGCTTTTACGTGTGCTTCTAAATTTGCCTTGTAGCTTGTCTTGAATTCACACTCTGCGCATTTATAGTCATTTTGCTTCAGATGTTTTGCTTTTATGTGTGTTTCTAAATGTGCCTTGCAGTTTGTCTTGAACTCACACTCTGCGCATTTATAGTCAGTCTGTTTCAGATGTTTTGTGTTTATGTGTTTTTTTAAATTTCCCTTGTAGTTTGTCTTGAACTCACACTCTGTGCATTTATAGTCATTATGTTTCAGATGTTTTGCTTTTGTGTGTTTTTTTAAATTTGCCTTGTAGTTTGTCTTGTATTCACACTCCACGCATTTATAATAATTCAGTTTCAGATGTATTGCATTTATGTGTGTTTTTAAATGTGAATGGATGTTTGTCTTGAATTCACACTCTGAACATTTGTAATCATTCTGTTCCAAATGTTTTGCTTTTATGTGTGTTTTTAATCTTGCCTTGCAGTTTGTCTCGTATTCACACTCTGCGCATTTATAACCACTCTGTTTCAGATGTTTTGCTTTTATGTGTGTTTCTAAATTTGCCTTGTAGCTTGTCTCGTATCCACACTCTGCGCATTTATAATCATTTCGTTTCAGATGTCTTCCTTTTATGTGTCGACGTAAATTTGACGTGTACTTTGTTTCGTATTCACACTCTGCGCATTTATAATTACTTTTCACGAAATGGCTTACTTTCATGTGCCTTTCTAAGTAAGTCCTATAATAAGTCTTATACTCGCAATTTGTGCACTTATATTTGCCTCTGTTGTGATGTTTTATTTGTGATTTTGAGCGACATTTGTTCCTTGTTTCAAATTTCCATTTCGAAGATCGACATAGTTTTTCATCATCATGTGAGTGTGAAGATCTCCCTTTTACATTTCTAATATTCGCTTTGAAATCTTTTCCATCATTATCAGCATGAATTTTTTCCAAGTGCACCTTGAGAGATTCCTTCGCCTTGAATCTTCTGTGACAAATTCCACATTCGTACATTTTCACCTTGTAATGCTCGCGAGTATGGTGCCTGAAGTCGGCGTTGTACAATGTTTTGAACTTGCATTGCGTACATTTGTATATTCGACGCTTCCATCTTTTGACCTTGCTTCTTAGTGATGGACGCTTTTCTACTTCGAACTCGTAAATCTCCGACGCAGGAAGTACGCACTGTCTGGAAGCAAATTAATCTTAATTAAATTTAAAAGCCTCTTAAATACAATAATATGGTCAAATGTCAGTCATTTATAATCTCCATATTCCGACTTAGGTATTAGGGAACCTATGGTTAGCAAATGCAGACCAGTATAGGTACACTGCCACTTTGCGATGCTATAGAATTACCTCACTTTGACGTCAGAGAATAGGTGTGGGTACACTGCCGCACAAACCTATGGTAAACATGGGAGACAACCATCGCAGAAAAATGCGATCGCTTTTAGGATATAGCAATCTTGTATCTTTTTTCTGGAGATGCGTAAAGCTCAAGTAGTGTAAGTGAGACGCGAGAAAATGTGGGCGTTACATGTTTATAATATTGAAAAATAGGTAGACAAATTTAAATGCATTTCACATGGTTTTTTGTTTTGACTAATTGACAGAGGGCGGGCTGAAGCGATTGAATAGCCGATTGCCCCGATAGAACGTTGAAGCGGTCTCACGTATAGTACGCATATTATAACACCCCACTATTTGCTTGCTCGATTGCATTCTTCGAGCAGGTGTTGTTATTTCCGTCGTTATTGTCTATTCATTCATAAATTCTATTTAACAGTGGCGTATAAGATGGAATATACATTTATATATAATTTCGTTAGACTTCGTTCTAATAATCGCTTAAAAAATTATATCTGCTAATTTTCAAAGTGTATTCTCGTGTTTACATGCTGTTATACATGCATATACATATACCGTGAGTTTTTCTTATTTCTACACATAGCCTATGTATATAACAAGAATTCAAATAAATTTTACCTCAAAGTAGCCCTTGGAAATTATGATTATGTCTTAGCTTGTTACTAATTTTAATAGGAATTTTGTTGGTTATGAGATGAGATATTTGATTGAAATGACAAATGTCAAAATAATAAAACGAACATTTTTAAGTGAATGAAATATGTTTATTTCCAACAAACAAGCAAAATTTTATAAAAATTGTTCAAAGTGTCCACCACCTTGTTCGAAACATTTCTCACATCTTCTTCTAATGGAGGAAAAAGTGTTTTGTAGTATCGCATTGTCAATTCCATTAATTCTTTCAGCAATTCTGATTTGAAGGCCTGCAAGATCAGGTATCTGTACTTGATAAATTGAGTTCTTTAAGAATGGCCATAAAAAGAAATCACATGGGGTAATGTCACAAGATCTTGGTGGAAATTCATGTTCAGTGTTTAAACTTATCAACCGATTTTGAAAAAATTGCTGCAGAATATTAATTGTTTCACCTGCTGTGTGTGCTCTAGCTCCGTCTTGTTGAAAGTAACCCTGTGTTATTTCTTCGTCGTCAAGCTGTTCGATAAATGGCATAATAATTTCTTGTCGATACCTTTCTCCTGTAAAGGTTCCGTTAAAAAAAATAGGCCCAATAATTCTCCTTCGACTAATCGCACACCATACACCAATTTTCTGCGGATGAAGTGCGGTTTCAACAAAAAAATTATGTGGTTTCTCATTAGTCCACATCCTCATATTTTGTGAGTTCACATATCCATTCAGATAAAACCATGACTCATCAGAAAAAAAGGTTTTGTCAAGGTCATTATCAAAATTATTTAAGAACCACTGACTAAACGTTATTCTTCTGGGATAGTCGATTTCCTTGATTTCTTGATAACAGGTCATGTGATATGGAAATAAATGTAAGTCCTTTTTCAAAATTGTATGACATGTGCCAATTGACACACCCACTTGTTGTGATAATGCTCGTACGGAAGTTCTTGGTGCATTATTTATAATTTCTCTTACATTATTAACTGGCTCTTCTGTACGCTTTTTCGCCCGACCTGCGCCTTCTTTCTGTTTAACACTCCCTGTTTCTCTGAAAACCATAACGGAATGTGTCACTGTGTGCCGAAAACTGTCATAATCAAAGATGACGTTAGGGAACTCATTTCTAAATTCTTCTAAACAATCTTGAAGAGAATACTGCCATTGTTCGTCAATCTTACGTCCGTTTTGAAAATAAGATTCTAGCATGAATGATTTGTTGTATAGTAAAAACCATGTTAAATCAATTTTAAATTACAAAGCAATTTTTGTCAACTATGCATCTGTCTAATTGACAACTAATGCAAATTTAAATTATAATAATAATCATACGTTTTTAAAGGAATGGCCTACTAGAGGCAAAGCTTATTTGAACGCTTTTTATAACGTGCCTTCATTTAATCCCGAGTGCCACGTGACCACTTTAGTGCTGCCCACTAGTTTTTTTAGTTTTCTGATATTTGTCAGCATGATCTAACCAAATCGAAATCACTAAGAATATAAAAATGTCAAATGTATGTGTGTCAAATGTATATCATTTTGTTCATTGTCGTCCCGTGTTAGTTTTCGGTGGTGTTTGCAGTAAAATTTATCAAATCTTAAATCGTTATTGATTAATACCAGTGCTTTTCAGAGCTTTTTATTTCCATTTTGTCATTATTTAGGTAAGTAATCATATTTACATTTCCAACCGACGTAAATTGCATTACAATAATATTCAGTTTCAGCACTCTGTCAAGATGGTTTTTACGCCAGAACAAGACGCTTTCATTTTGATGGCACATTTTCGAAGTGGAAATCGCAACCTGGAACCTGGAACATGGTCATATTCTCTACAGTCGTGTATCGACCAGTTTAGTGAAGTATTCCCAGACGTAGAAATACCATATTCTGTTTTTGTTAATCACAAAAACGTACTAGTGAAACGTTTTACTGATAAACATTGCATATGTAAAGGGAAACCTACTGGCAGGCCAACTGTTCTAACACAAGATGTTATGGATGATATCCAACACCGCATGGAAGTTAGTCCTAAGAAATCAATTGCAAAATTGTCGGCACAAACAGGTAATGGCAATATTTCATAATTTTTAATAATTATGTATCTTCTACATACTTTGTAGGTTTATCAGTTGGAACTTGTCATAAAGCATTGAAGAAAAAACTTCATATGTATCCGTACAAAACAACTGTCATTCATCAACTCTATCCACCTGACTTTCAACAAAGAATAAACTACTGTAACTGGTTTAACAATTATTTACAAGACGATAATATATTGGACAGGGTATTTTTCTCAGATGAAGCTTGGTTTCACCTGTCTGGCTACGTGAACAGTCAAAACTACAGTACATGGGCATCCGAAAATCCTCATAATTACATTGAAACAAGTTTACATCCAATTAAAATTGGTATTTGGGTAGTCATTTCCAGACGAAGAATAGTAGGACCAATATTTTTTCAGGACACCATTACTGCTGAGATATCGAACCAATATTTTGGAACCATTTTTTGCAAATTTGCTTGATGATGAATTGCAGCTAGGTTACTTTCAGCAAGATGGTGCTACTGCCCACACAGCGAGTGAAACTATAAGATATATCCAAGAGTTTTATGACGATAGGATTATTAGTAGAGGGGTGTGGCCTTCTCGATCACCAGATCTTACACCATTAGATTTTTACCTTTTTGGAAAAATAAAAAACTGTATCTAAAGAAACCGCTTGCATAATCTTGATGAATTACAACAAGCCATTGAACAAGAAATACACAACATAACTGTCAATGAACTTCGCTGTGTATTTGATAACATGAAGAGGCGAATTAATTTATGTTTGCAAGCTGAGGGGAACCATTTTCAACATTTGTTGTAATATTTTATAAAATCTGAAAATTTTCTGTTTTCGTAAATGTTTGAATTACAATAAAAAATTAATTTGCATTTCTTTGGTTATTTTAAAATTGTCGGAGGTTGTATTCCTTTAGGTTAAATTTAGCATTAAAAAAATTATAGGTTTCTTTTAAAACTGATTGGAAAATTTAGTGGTACGCCACTGATGTACATGTAGTAGGCATTTAGTTACTTTCAAGAAACAGGTCTGCCAACTGTGTAGGTTGGGTTGCATACGTTTAGTAGTCACGTGGTACTCGGGATTAAATGAAGGCACAGTATATATATACGTATATAATCCAAAAACCTCTTTACCCTAGGGTGTGAGGTGATTAAAATAACATTTTATTTGACAATTATAAATTAAACTACGAATCATCATATACAAATTTTGCCCACTCTTTTCTATCTCTTGCCATTCGTTTAGCCTCCATCCAATTCTTGCATTTCTTCTTTAGAATCGCTGTAACTTCATCATTCTACGATTTTCTTGGTCTTCCACATCTTCTCTTCCTGTGTACTTTCGTTTCCCATATTGTTTTGACTTGTCGTTTGTCACTCATACGGCACACGTGTCCAAACCATTTGAGTTAGTTTCTCTCTAATACCTTTAGGACTGGCTCGATACCAAGTTCTTCTCTTATTGCTTCGTTTCTTATTTTATGTTTGCGTGTAATTCCTTTAACTGCTCTTAAATATTTCATATCCATCGCCTGCATTCTGCTTTTCGTTGCATTATTTAGTATCCAGCTTTCACTTCCATACGTCAGAATGGGTCTATAGATGGTTTTGTACACTGTAAGTTTCGTTTTCCTACTGATTTCTTTTTTCTGCATCAACGTCTTTCTCAGGCTATGATAGACTTTCTTTGCCTTATTAATTCTGTCGTTCACTTCGTATTCCATGTTTCGTTCTCTGTCCAGTTTTATTCCTAGGTATTTATATGTGTTGACTTGTTCTATCTTTTGATCATTTAGCTCGATATTAATTGTCGTATTTTCTTTGCCCACCACCATTACCTTTGTCTTACTTAGATTTATTTTAAGCTTTCTTCTTGTTAGCTCTTCTTCGCATATTTCCAAATTTTTTTGTAGATCTCTTTGTTTTTCCGCGCACACCATTAGATCATCGGCGAAAGCACAGTTTGACAAGTACACCGGCTGTAATTTATAGTGTCGCAACATGTACTGGACGTACTCTATTGCTAGCAGCTTTTATAACGTCATCCATAAATTAATGTAAATAGTGTTGGGCTCATTATACCACCTTGTCTTAATCCATCATTAATATTAAACATTTGAGATAGCAAGTTAGCTTTTCTTATGTAGTTCTTATTATTGTGGTATAGGCTTTGTATTATACTCTTTCTCAATTTTTGCTTAACATTTCTATCTTGTAGCACCTTCCATACCTGTTTCTGTGATACTCGATCAAATGCCTTTTCCAGATCTAGGAATACTAGATACAGTTCTGCATTTTTTTATCTGTTTTTTTCAATCATTTGTTTGATCGTAAATATGTGATCTTGCGTACTTCTGCCTTTCCTAAACCCACTCTGCGACTCTGCCAGTTGTGCTTCTATTACATTTCGTAGTCTTTTCTCCAAAATATGCTCGTACGCTTTGGATACAACACTGAGAAATGTGATACCTCTGTAATTAGCGCAGTCCCTGTTATCTCCATTTTTAAATATTGGTACAATTATTCCAATTCTCCAATCTTCTGGTATTTGCCCTTCGTTCCATGCCTTATTAAATATGTACGTGATCATTTCTATTCCGCTTTTATGTTGTCATGCCCTGCTGCTCTGCCTCTTTTTATGTGCTTGATCGCTTCTATTACTTCGTTCTCGTGTATATTATCTTCTGCGTCATCCTCAGTTTGTGTAGAGGTCGCGGTTTCTATTCCCGAGGTATGTTCGCTATCCACATTCAGGAGATCGTGAAAATACTCTCTCCATCTATCCATTATAGCTTCTTTTATTATTATACTGTTGTCATTTGCTTTCATGTGCCTTGTTGTATATTCTTTCCCTTTCCTCGAGTTCTTCAGTATCTTGTAAAATAATTTTTGATTGGTTCGGCTATCTACTTCCATTTTCCTAGAATTCTTCCCATGATTTTGCTTTTGCTTTGAGTATCATTTCCCTTCACTAGTATTCTTTGTTGTTTATATTTCGAGTAACTATCTTCTGATCCATTTTGGAGGTGTTGATGCCACAATTTCTTTTTGTTTTTCACTTCTTCCTTAATACTGTCATTCCACCAACTTGTTTGCTTTTTGCCTTTATTTGTGGTTGTTATGCTGCATGTTTCCTTGGCTGTAGCTAAGATTATATTTTTAAAACTGATTAATATTTGTTCTAAATCCATTGTTTTCCATGTATTTCTTATTTCTTCTATTCTTCTATCGGTTAATTCCCTATATGTGGTTGCTATTTCTTCTTCCTGTAACTTATATGTTTTAATTACCTCTTTACTCTTTGTTTGTACTTTCCGCGCTTTGGATGTTGTTCCTTCTGCATGTATTCTAATTTTTGCCTCTACCAGGTAATGGTCGCTGTAAATTTCTGGTCCTTTCTTAACTCTGACATCCAGTACTTCTGTTCTAAATGGTTTATTTTTAAGTACATAATCAATAATGGATTTTTCATTTCTTGTTTTGATTTCTCTTATATACTTGTGTCTATCTTTGTGTGTGAAGAATGTATTTGTTATAATTAAATTATTTTCCATACAGAAATATATCATTCTTCTTCCGTTATTATTCTTATGTTCCTCTCCTTGTAGGCCCATAACGTATTCTGTATCATCAGTTCTCTTTCCAACTCGACTATTGAAATCTCCCATTATTATTATTCTGCCATTATCGTTTTCTATTACTTCTGTCAGTTCTTCCCAGAATTCGTCCTTCCTTTCTCGTGTTTCAACTTCACTTGGGCCATAAACTATTACTATTGTTGTGATGGTCTGCTCTTCCAGTTGCATTTCGATTTTTAGGAATCTCTGTGACACAAATATCCATCTCTTTATGTTTCCTATATGCTTTTGGTTTATTATACAGCGTACTCCTTCTGCTGCTCTGGCTTCTATGCCTACTCCGCTATATATCATGATGTGTTTATCCATTTGCAATACACCTTGTCCTTTCTTTTTAGTTTCTATGATAGCCAGTATGTCCAGTTCCGTATTTTCAAATTCTTTTATTAATTCTTGTTCCTTCCCATTCAGACTTCTTATATTCCAAGTTCCGATCTTTATTATATCCTCTTTTTGCCGTTTATTTTCTTCTTTCCTAGATACCCATTTCTTACCCATTTCTTTCTTCGTCGTTTTACCGTGTCGTGTATTATTTATGCATATTGTCAGTGACTTTTCTTCTCTGCTATTGTTCATTTTATGCCTATTTACCATTTTGTTATCTTCCATTCTCTAACTGTTCTCTTTACCGTGTCCGTTGCCATGTCCGTTGTCTCCATTGCTCCATCGTCATTCATTGTTAATTTTTTGGTGTCACTATTTCAAGCTTTTCTAAATTATTATTCCATCTCCATTCCTTTCCTTCTATGACCAATTTGTTGTACCCAATTTTAACTGTTCTGCTTTCACTTCTCTCCTTTTTCGCCATATTTCTTATTTGCTTTCCTTTATCTCTTTCTCTTTATCCTCTTCTTTCTCCAGTTCTACTAAGCAAGTTATTCTACCTAGTTTATGGGCTCCTCTGATCTCCACCTACACTTCCAATTCTTCCTGAATCACTCTCTTCATCTGGTCTTTCAGTAATGTTGGGTCCTCTCTCTCTATTTTTAATCTAGTCACCACTATATTATTTCTCCGTTTCTCTCTTTCTAGCCATTCTACTTTATCGCATACTTCTTTAAACTTTCGTTTAATTCCTTTAAACGAAAGTACCTTGTTTTCCTCTCGTATTTTTCTTATTTCTTCTTTAATTTTTCCTTGATCATCTTTTATTTGGGTTTGTTCTGTTTTCATTTCCTTAACCATTTCTATTAGAAGATCTAATTTTTCTTCGTTTCTTTTACTTGTTTTCATTGGTGATTTGGTGTTTTTCTGGCTTTCATAACTGCTTTTCCCTTCTCTGAGCCTTTTCCTGCTTCCCTCGTCCGTCAAATAATCATCACTGTCCGTTTTCCTCATCCTAGTAATTATTTCTTATCAGCGACTCCTCTATTGACGTACCGCCACTGATAACTGTCTTGCTCGAGTGATGTAATTTGGGTTGCCGGACGGCGTCAGATATCGCCCGCAAGTCAACCTTTCGGACGAGCTCAATCTACCAACCGCTGTCAAATCGTCTTTAAACTATTAAATTCTTTATCTCACCCTACGTTTCTGCTTTCACATACAATTTCACTGTTTCCTCTCGCTTCACTTTCCACTTTAATACGTTTTCTGTATTCTTATACGCCAGTTATGGCCCGTAATTCGAACTTAATACCGTGTCGCTCAGAACACCGTGTTTACCAGCCTCGAATATTTGCTAATTGTCTCATATTCACACTCTGCGCATTATAATCATTCTGTTTCAGATGTTTTGCTTTTACGTGTGTTTCTAAATTTGCCTTGTAGTTTGTCTTGAGTTCACACTGCGCATTTATAGTCATTATGTTTCAGATGTTTTGCTTTTATGTGTTTCTAAATTTGCCTTGTCCCAAGTTGCATACCAAGGAAGAGCTCTGACTGTAGACATACATGATGCATATTCCTTACGAGTAGCTGGATCACCCCATAGACGAGATTCCCAATGTTTATGGGCATTGCATGCTTCGAAAGTAGTGGGTTTCATAACTTTGGTAGCATCCCTGGCGGTAATTTTAGTATTTGTGGAATATCTAGTCATCTGGTCATGTGGAATATCTAGTCATCTGTTTTATTTAATCCAAAGGCGGACATACCAAATATTGTTTGCGTTGAATTTGTCCATTTTGCATTTTGTTCATTGGTAGAAAAACAAACCTTACTTCCAACAGGTGTCACACTCACGTTAACTTCTTGGACACGACTACCTAATGGTAATAAATCATATTCCGCAGGTGATATATAAAACATCAATAATTCGACCGGTATTGCTGCTAAGGGTAAAGCCATGCTAGCGTGTGTTTTATTTTCATCAATTTTAGATACATATTCGTTAGCCCAGGACGTAAACAAACGGGAACGTGTAAATTTTATAGTTTGAGAATCAGGTAAAACATTACTAATCACTACAGGTGCTCCCGCTGATATAGAATTAGATTGATAATTTTTATTAGATGTACCGGCCGGGGGAGCATCGGCTTGCATTGCTTCTTCAGGGACGTTCTCTGTTGGTAAATCTAATTCGTCTTCGGAAACGGCTTGAGGTAGTGGTGATAATCTAGTTGTGGACGGTCCAGCTTCGGCTGATCTACTACGTCTTCTTTTAGCGTCTTGATTAGACGGACTTCCTGAATAATAAACAGGGCGGGGGTTAGGTTGGTCTATTTGATGATTAATAGTTTGGTCTTGTACGATAACTAAAAGGTGATATTGTGTTTGTCATACTGACCTTTTCTTTTATTTTTTCTCTCACTAACACGATCAGCGTATACTCGGTTACCGTAGTTATAGTACGGATTTCCTCGACGATTGTAACCCCATGGAACGTCGTTCGGAGCCCGTTTACCACCTGGCATACCGTATAACACTACTCCTAAAGGCGCTTCAATGACATCTTTTATAGCTAACCCTACCGCTCCGATTGCGTCACCAATATCACCTGTTTTAATGTAATCGTAACTAAATTTTTTAATGGCATTTCGATCTGCTGTGTAAATATCTTCCTTTGTTATTGCATTGGAATATGCATAATCATGTTCACGTGCAATATAATCGGCACTATTAGTAGGTGGTCCTTTATTTAAAGGGTTTCCGGGACCTAAGTAATTATAACCAGGTAACGTAAGGTCTGGCATGTTGAACGAATAAAAACGAACTGAATCATTCGTATGTTAAATTATACGCGTGTTAGATTATGTTAAATTATACGTGTGACCTATCGATCAGAGGAAAAAGCCTCGCGTCAACAACGATACGCGACTACTAGTATTTTATTTAATATCTGGCGACGACCCGACCTCCTTTCACTTTCATACGCACTTGCCCCGATCCGGTAACCATGGCGCTGCCGGTAACCATGGATCGGGGCAAGTGCGCGAGGCTTTTTCCTCTGATCGATTCATATATACGGAGCTAGTTTGCCGGAGAGAATCATTCGCACGCTATCGATTGCTTTGAGCACATCGGTAGTAATAGAATACATCAACCGGTATATTATATTATAATATAATATATTTTCCACAACACAGCGAAACCAGAAGAAATGGCTGGCACCAACGACAACGGCCAACGTATAGCACTAGACATGCAGAACATTAACACCTACGAAGAACTTCAAAATACAATGGAAAACTTTGTCAAGATGATGCACAACGCCTTCGAAAACAAGATGAACGAGCTCAAGAAGAACGAAAAACCACCACGAAAATCCAACAAACGACAGAAGACAGAATCACCGGATATAGAAACGAGCAACATGTACGAAGCACTCCGCACGATCGACGAAGATACGAAGAAAGAAGAAACGACGCCAATGGACAGCAGCGAAGAAGAACCGACAGCCTCCGCCTCCGCAGAGAAACCCGGGGTAAGTACCAATATCACAAAACACACAAACACACACAAACATCAAAGAAGACATCAAAGTCGATCTAGATTCTAGAAACTATCCGATCGCAAAAATCACTAGGATGAACGGTAAAGACCGCCTTCCAGCCCCCCTTATTTTAATAGAAATAGACAAAGAATACAAGTCAATTTTCGACATCCACACAGTTTGTGGATTAGAAGTAAAAGTAGAGTCCCTCAGACTTAGAACAGACATCGTACACAGTGTCACAGATGTCAGAAATTCGGTCATCAACAGCGTACTTGCAACGTGAATTTCGCGTGCATGAAGTGCGGAGAGTCACACTCGACGCATGAATGCACAAAGCCGTCAACCACCCCCCCTAAATGCGCAAACTGTGGCGGAGCTCACCTCTCGTTCAGCTTATCATGCAAAAAGAATCCAAATAACCCAATAAACACACCAATACACAAACTCATAGAAGCACCACTACCAAAACACAACGCGTGGACTCAAAGACAACAGACAAATAACATCACCGCAACCACACCCACAACCCGGGAAAATACACCAAAACCAACACTTAACTCACACGAAAAAGCTGACGACACAATTGCACTCATGATTGGGAAACTATTCCTAACATTTAGCTCGACAAACCCTACACCCCAACAAACACAAAGCTTTTTCGAACAAACAAACGAACTCACAAAACTTTTCCACGCACGCAGACAATGAATCACAAACACAACATTAAAATAGCCTATTGGAATGCACAAAGCATAACACACAAAAAACATGAATTACACGTATTTCTAGACGAACACCAAATAGACGTAATGCTGCTAAATGAAACACATCTAAAACCAAGTCACTCATTAAAAATACAAAAATACAAAACATACAGACACGATAGGCCGGTACAAAAAGGCGGCGGAACCGCTATACTCGTACACGAAACAATAAAACACAGCGAACTTGAATACAAAACACTCGATATCATCGAAAACACAGGCATACAAATAAACACAAAAAGGGGACCGATAAACCTTTACGCAAGTTATCTTCCCTCCGGATTAGACATAGTAGAATCAGACATACAAACGATCTTCAATCAAAACACACCTACAATATTTGCGGGAGATTTTAACGCGAAACACCAAAACTGTAACTCGAAAGTAGCCAATAAAAACGGTAAAAAACTAAAGAAAATAGCACAAGACAACAACCTCAATGTAATCGGGCCTGTGGAACCCACACACATACACATACCAACGGGTACTACTGACGTTTTAGACATAGCAATACTTAAAAACATAACCACAACACATACAATAGAAACTATAAACGACCTCTCCTCAGATCATTTTCCAGTTATATTAACGCTTGACATGGACACAAGTAGAACGAAAAAAACATTTAATAAGACAGACTGGGGAAAATTTAAAGAATCCCTAGTACTCAGAACAATCAAAATTCACAACGCGAAAGACATCGATCAAGCAGTGATCACACTGGAAGATGACATAAAAAACGCTATCGCACAAACGACAAAAACTAAAACCATCGACACAAAACTTAACATCCCGACTGAACTAAAAATAAAATTACGACTCAAAAAAAACATACTTAAAGAATATAAAAGAACACTAAATCCGGTAATAAAAACAAAATTAAACGCGATAACTAATGAAATAAAATCTGACATGATCGAACACTTTAACAAAAACTGGAATAACAAAATTGAATCCCTTAATACGCAAGATCAAACACTCTGGCAGATGACAAAAGCCCTAACAAACAAAAAAAACAAAATTCCACCGCTAAAAACCGCAAACGGACCGGCAATAACTGATAAAGAAGAAGCAGACGAATTCGCGAACGCGTTAAAGAAACAATTCGAAACGAACCCAACAATACCGAAGCATAACACATTTACAAACCAAATTGAACGGCAACGAAATACAAAAATCGATATAACAGATGGAGAAATCGACGCCACAAATACCGACGAAGTGGAAAAAATAATTAAAAACCTTAAAAACCGAAAAGCCCCGGGAGCGGACGGGATAACTAACATTGCAATAAAAAACCTACCAAAAACCGGTATACAAATTATAACCGACATAATAAATGGAATAATAAAACACGGACACTATCCCGCGATTTGGAAACACGCGCAGATAATAATGATCCACAAACCTGGAAAAACAACAAAAACAACCGCAGATTACCGGCCAATAAGCTTACTTCCGTCAATAAGTAAGCTGGCAGAACGGGTAATACAGACAAGACTTGAAAACGAAGTCGAAAACAAAAACATAATCCCAAATTTTCAATACGGTTTCCGGAAAAACCACTCTACCACACAACAGGCACTAAGACTAACAGAACACATAACCGAAAAAATGAACATATCGACATCAACGGGCGCAATCTTTCTCGACATTGAAAAGGCCTTCGACCGGGTTTGGCACGCCGGCCTCATACACAAAATGAAACGTCACAAAATATCAAACACATTAATAAAAATAACCGACAATTACCTAAAGAACCGTACATTTAATGTCACAATCGGAAACGAAAAATCGACAATCGAACACATAGCAGCAGGAGTACCACAAGGATCCGTTCTCGGACCGCTCCTGTATAACATATACACTTCGGATATTCCCACAATAGAAAAATGTAATATCGCACAATACGCAGACGACACCGCTATATACATAAGCAGCAGACGAACATCGTACATACACAAGCAGTTACAAAACAATCTAGTCCTCCTAAAGGACTGGTACGACAAATGGAAAATTAAAATTAACCCACTAAAAACCGCGGCAATTTACTTCCAACACAGAAAACGACACAAAAGGCCGGACGAAGTCAAACTCGAAGGCCACACAATACACTGGCAGGAAAAAGTTAAATACCTCGGGGTCACAATGGACTCAAACTAACATACACGGCACATATTAAAGAATTAAAACGAAAAATAGGGTTCACAACACACGCACTGTACCCGATACTAAACGGCAAAAGCAAACTAACACTGGAAAATAAAATATTAATAATAAAAACGATAATACTCGCGGGCGCAACATATGCCGGAGAAATATGGCATCAAGCCAGCGAAAAGCAAAGACAATCGGTACAAGGGAAAATAAACAAGGTAATTAGACTCGCGATAAATGCACCGCGATACATGACAAACGCGCAGATACATAAAGAGACGAAACTCGAAACACTGGAAACAATAATATGCAAACGAACACTAAAAACAATAGAAACAATACAGTCACACGAAAACCCCACAATAAGAAAAATAATAAATCCAAAACGGAGACTAATTAAAAAAGACGGACTTAAGCAAATTAAAAGACGCGCAGAGGATAACGATATCCAAATAGCCGCGAAAAAAATCAAAAATTAACAGATAAACAGAGGTCAACACAAACACACAAAAATGTAGCAATACACACAGCATTCCATACAGGATAAACAAACGTAACACACAAACACACAACTACACACAATAACACAAAACATACACAACCCCGGGTAATGAAATTGGAGTGGAAATGGAGGCAACTCCGACCACCGAACAAAATCAAGAGGACTCATATAAAACGGAGAGAATCATTCAAGTTTAGTAATTGTCAAATGTATCAAAGGTAAGTTAGTATGGATATACAATTTTTAACTAATCCTGTATGGGAAAAAGAATTAACGGAAGCTGTGGAATTATTGAAAGATCTAGAAAAAATGTTAGGCATCGATGACATAACGGAAGATACGTTAACAGAATTCTGTTGGTTAAATCATAATGATATATGGGGTTATTGTTGTCACGAAGATGTTTCGAACGCTGACTGTGAAAATTATATATACTTCCATCCTAAATGTTTAAAAGAAGTCCCTTTCAAGTATAATTATAATAACAAAGAATATCGTTTATCCGCATTAATATTTGTAAACGCCCCAATGGAGACACATATTGCTATGGACTTTCCTTGGACAAGTAAGGAAAAAGTATGAACAATTAGTGAACTCAGTAATAGGGACATTCTAATGAAAATTAGCTATTTCAGTTGTATATTTATTTATTTCAGACGGGGTTCGATATATATATATATTATTTTATAAATAAAATAAATTGTATGATGTATGAAATTATGATTAGCCCTTGTATATTTAGGTTGACCAAGGAATTGAACTTGCCGCTTCTTCGGATGTTGTATTTGATGAAATGTATTGTCTGTATAAATTTTGATTTTGTAGTGGTAGGGATGGCCAGGCGGATATGAATTTTTCATTTTTGTTTCAGAGGTATCTTGTCTGTTAAAGTGTTTAGTTCGGTAAAGAATAAAATAATCAATTTTATTCTTTGTTGTATAAATTCGGTCTGTATATTGTTTTGCATTTAGTGTAAGGTGCAAGTAAATCTTAATTCGATTTTTGCGTAGTTTTTATGTTTATTTGAAACTTTGTGAAAAAAGATGCCTCTCGTGTATTTTATAAAATCGCACAAAAATTAATGTAAGTTGATAAAATTTATTTTGTTTATATATTTGATATCAGGATTATTTTCATTGTTATAAATTTATGTATTTATTGTAATATTTATATGTTTGAAAGTAGTATATGGATATTAGTGAAAATTGACATGTTTTTTTTAAGGGAAGTTGTTTTTTCTTAAAATAATTTTCGAGAACATTTTTAAATTTAAGGTTGGAGGTATTGTAGTGGGGGATTGACCTTGTCATGTTATTTGGTGCATGAAAATTTCAACTAGCGTGAGTTTTGAAAACTAATTTGTTTTTAATATTTGTTTGTGGGGGTCACAGTAGAGGTTAAACTTGACAGATTTCACTAATATTTATTAATTTTATATTTTAATCGTGATTTAAAAAGAGGTTTTTCTCTTTGTGCGAGTCAATATTCACAAAGTGTGTTTCCTCATTGCTACTGTTTGATGATGCTTTAGCACCCTATACACTTTGTAGAGGGATAATTTTTTTATTTTTTTTTAATATATTAATGTGAAGGGAAAATGTGTGTATAATTTATCTGACACCTCGTGTTTTATTTTATGACATAACCGGTATCCGAGAGGATCGACCCAGAGACGTAAGCTCAAGGATTCTACCACTGAATAGCCGGCGATATAAGCTGTAGTGTGAATTAAAATTAAATAAGCAATTTCAAAGCAAATTCCACTGCACAATTTTGGCAGCCCAACGTGTCGGCGAATGAAGATAAGCAAATAATTTGGAAATATAAGATAATTTATAAATTTGGAGAGTATAAAGTGTCACGTGAATACAATTAAATTAAAAGAGTTATATTGAAGAAATAGTAAACAATAACAAGCAGAATGGAGGATATTCCGAATGTAAATGAATGGAGACAACCACCATTAATTGGCAGTCAAGAATCATTAGAAGGTGCGAGGACAGGTATAAGCAATCTCAATATAAATCCCATGCATGAAGCAGGACAGGAAGGTGATAACAGTAGAGGGATAATGGAAATGATACATGCCATAATGAATATGATGCAACAAAATCATAAGGAGATGGAAATGAGGATGAATAGGATGGAACAACAACAAACGAATATGATACAACAAAATCATAATGAAATAAAACAACAAATGAATAGGATGCAACAACGACAAGTAGATATGGAGAGAAAATTGGAAGAGATAGTAGATCAAATGGTACCTATAAATAGCAGCAAACAAACAGATAAAGACATAATAGATGAATCACTTCCGTTAACAAACGAACCCAACATACCACAAAACACGGTTAGCGTGGATCAATTTTTAGAAGAAAAGGAAAAAAGAGAATGGCAGGAACGGAAACTAACGTACATGCAGAAACAAATTGAACAAGTGAGAAAAGAGAAGAGTGAAGAAAGTGTACCTGTGTTCATCCCTGTACCAGTACAAAATGAACCATTGCCGAAGTTTTATGGTATGGCAAACACAAATCCCATGGGTTTTCTAAAAAAATTAAAGGAAAGTCTAGAGGATGTGCCAGGGGACCAAAAGAAGCTCCAGAAAATAGGGAACTGTCTCAAGGACGATGCAATGACCTGGTGGGACATGATCTCGGATGAGGTGAAGACGATGGAGGAGTTCGAGGTCAGATTTACCAGTCAATTCTGGGGAACAACAAGACAAACGAGGGTAAGAAATGATTTATTAGTTGGTAGATATAATAATAATAGTAATGAGTCACGAGCGTCGTATGTTATGAGAAGACACTCAATTTTAAAATATTTGCAACCAAAAATCACTGATAGAGATTTAATATGCCAATTAAGTACTCATTTCGATGCACAAATTAGTCAGGCAGTAGCCATTCAAAATATAAGTGACATGCAACAATTTATTGAACTTTTGAAAAGATTAGATGACGTGGAATATGGTAAAAGATATCAGAATAATTATATAGATCGCAGTGTTAATAGATCGTCATATGCAAGAGTAGAAAATAATAATAATAAATATTCAAGTCCTCAGCGAGTAAGTAACTATAGTAATAGAAATAATCGAATGGCTTCACCAGGTCGAATAGATGATAATCATAGTAAAGAAATAAGAAAGGAAAATTTAACAGAAGTTAAAAACTATACAGGGACACGTCCTAAAGATAGTCGATGTAATTTTAATTTAGAAACAAAAGATAAACAGGGGAAAGTAGAATTAGCATGTAGCAAGGATTTTTGATAAAACCAACCAAAAAGAATGAATGTAATGCATTGTATGAACAGTCGAAATACGCAATAAACACGGTTTTACCTCATATAAAAATAAAAATAAATGATAAAGAGTTAAGTTGTTTAATTGATTCAGGAAGTGAAACGTCATTTTTAGATGAGAATGTGATTGAATGTTTGATTAAAAGTAATGTGGGGAAATATATGCCCACGAGTAAAATTACAATAGTAACAGCTACAAAGAAAATTTTAACAGTAGTGAATAAAATTTTTATTGTTGAATTTATGATAGATAATAACAAGTTCTTGGGAGAATTTATAGTATGAGGTAAAGAGTATAATTACTCATGAAAAATTAGAATTGGTAGCTATAGATTATTTAGGGAATCTCATTCCAGGAGAATTTGAATATAAAAATATTTTAGTAATGGTTGATGTATTTTCAAAGTTTGTTAAATTATTTCCCACTTCGCAATATAATACAGATACTTCTATACAATGTATTGACTCATGGATTATGCGTCAAGGGAAAATGAATAGAATATTAGCTGATAATGCTTCGTATTTTAATAATGATAGATTTAAGACTGCTTTACATGATCGTAATATTGAAATTTCTTTCTCTTCCATACGTCATCCATGCGGGAATCCATGTGAGAGATACATTCAGGAAATAATAAAGTTTCTAAGGATTAAAACCTACGAAAATCATGCAGGATGGGTTGCTCATGTCCAAGATGTCGAAGATAACATCAACAACACACCCAATACTGTCACACTGGAATGTCCTGCGACTGTGATGTATGGGACGAAACCTGTCAGACCCTGGAACACACAAAATGAAAGGGTTGACAACCTGGTACAGTTAAAAAACCAAGTTGCTCAAAGAATTACTATAAACGCACAGAAATATTTAAATAAACAAAATGAACAGATTACGACGAGAACGAGATTTGATATTGGAGATGTGGTGATTGTAAAAAGTTATCGTTTGGGCAGAAGAGATCAAGGTAAATGTCAGAAGCTTGATCTGCCATATACAGGACCTTATCGAATATCGAGATGCTTCAATAATGTGACGTATGAGCTGTATTCGATGGATGGACGTAAGAAAAAAGGACGATATCACATCAGTGCATTGCATCCGTTTATCACACTACAGCATCAGAACGACGAGAATCCTGTTCAACACTAATACAACAAGTTAGTGCCGGGAACCAAGACAGGGTGCGGTACTGTCTCGAGTGCTGTGCTGAAGTTTATCCTTGAATAAAGCTCAGTGATGTTCTGACTTTATTCTCGGATAACTTCGGGGAATCATGCTATGGACTTTCCTTGGACAAGTAAGGAAAAAGTATGAACAATTAGTGAACTCAGTAATAGGGACATTCTAATGAAAATTAGCTATTTCAGTTGTATATTTATTTATTTCAGACGGGGTTCGATATATATATATATTATTTTATAAATAAAATAAATTGTATGATGTATGAAATTATGATTAGCCCTTGTACATTTAGGTTGACCAAGGAATTGAACTTGCCGCTTCTTCGGATGTTGTATTTGATGAAATGTATTGTCTGTATAAATTTTGATTTTGTAGTGGTAGGGATGGCCAGGCGGATATGAATTTTTCATTTTTGTTTCAGAGGTGTCTTGTCTGTTAAAGTGTTTAGTTCGGTAAAGAATAAAATAATCAATTTTATTCTTTGTTGTATAAATTCGGTCTGTATATTGTTTTGCATTTAGTGTAAGGTGCAAGTAAATCTTAATTCGATTTTTGCGTAGTTTTTATGTTTATTTGAAACTTTGTGAAAAAAGATGCCTCTCGTGTATTTTATAAAATCGCACAAAAATTAATGTAAGTTGATAAAATTTATTTTGTTTATATATTTGATATCAGGATTATTTTCATTGTTATAAATTTATGTATTTATTGTAATATTTATATGTTTGAAAGTAGTATATGGATATTAGTGAAAATTGACATGTTTTTTTTAAGGGAAGTTGTTTTTTCTTAAAATAATTTTCGAGAACATTTTTAAATTTAAGGTTGGAGGTATTGTAGTGGGGGATTGACCTTGTCATGTTATTTGGTGCATGAAAATTTCAACTAGCGTGAGTTTTGAAAACTAATTTGTTTTTAATATTTGTTTGTGGGGGTCACAGTAGAGGTTAAACTTGACAGATTTCACTAATATTTATTAATTTTATATTTTAATCGTGATTTAAAAAGAGGTTTTTCTCTTTGTGCGAGTCAATATTCACAAAGTGTGTTTCCTCATTGCTACTGTTTGATGATGCTTTAGCACCCTATACACTTTGTAGAGGGATAAATTTTTTATTTTTTTTTAATATATTAATGTGAAGGGAAAATGTGTGTATAATTTATCTGACACCTCGTGTTTTATTTTATGACATAACCGGTATCCGAGAGGATCGACCCAGAGACGTAAGCTCAAGGATTCTACCAGACTGAATAGCCGGCGATATAAGCTGTAGTGTGAATTAAAATTAAATAAGCAATTTCAAAGCAAATTCCACTGCAATATGTCTAACATTGACAGATAACGGGAAGAATATCTTTGTCCTGTTTGTTGGAAAGATGTTCGAAAAGTTATTCTGTCTCAATCTTGTGAGGAATGTTCAATGAGTGACCCCGATATGAATCCCGATTTTCAAGAAGCATTTCTGCATTTCTTGAATTCACACTCTGCGCATTTATAGTAATTCTGTTTCAGATGTTTTGCTTTACGTGTGTTTCTAAATTTGCCATGTAGTTTGTCTTGCATTCACACTGCGCATTTATAGTCATTATGTTTTGCTTTTATGTGTGTTTCTAAATTTGCCTTGTAGTTGGTCTTGAATTCACACTCTGCGCATTTATAGTCATTCTGTTTCTGATGTCTTGTTTTTATGTGTTTTTTAAATTTCCCTTGTAGTTTGCCTTGTATTCACACTCTGCGCATTTATAGTCATTCCGTTTCAGATGTCTTGTTTTTGTTTTTTTAAACGTGTGCGGATGTTTGTCTTGAATTCACACTCTGTGCATTTGTAATCATTATGTTCCAGATGTTTTGCTTTTACGTGTGCTTCTAAATTTGCCTTGTAGTTTGTCTTGAATTCACACTCTACGCATTTATAGTCATTCTGTTTCAGATGTTTTGCTTTTATGTGTGTTTCTAAACGTGCCTTGTAGTTTGTCTTGAATTCACACTCTGCGCATTTATAGTCATTCTGTTTCAGATGTATTGCTTTCACGTGTGCTTCTAAATTTGCCTTGTAGTTTGTCTTGAATTCACACTCTGCGCATTTATAGTCATTCTGTTTCAGATGTTTTGTTTTTATGTGTTTTTTTAAATTTCGCTTGTAGTTTGTCTTGAATTCACACTCTGCGCATTTATAGTCATTATGTTTCAGATGTTTTGCTTTCATGTGTGTTTCTAAATTTGCCTTGTAGTTGGTCTTGAATTCACACTCTGCGCATTTATAGTAATTCTGTTTCAGATGTTTTGCTTTTATGTGTGTTTCTAAACTTACCTTGTAGCTTGTCTTGAATTCACACTCTGCGCATTTATAGTCATTCTGTTTCAGATGTCTTGTTTTTATGTGTTTTTTTAAATTTCCCTTGTAGTTTGTCTTGAATTCACACTCTGCGCATTTATAGTCATTATGTTTCATATGTTTTGCTTTTATGTGTGTTTCTAAATTTGCCTTGTAGTTTGTCTTGAATTCACACTCTGAGCATTTGTAATCATTCTGTTCCAGATGTTTTGCTTTTATGTGTGCTTCTAAACTTGCCTTGTAGTTTGTCTCGTATTCACATTCTGCGCATTTATAATCATTCTGTTTCAGATGTTTTACTTTTATGTGTGTTTTTAAAGTTGACCTGTAGTTTGTCTCGTATTCACACTCTAGGCATTTATAATCATTCTGTTTCAGATGTTTTGCTTTTATGTGTGTTTTTAAATTTGCCTTGTAGTTTGTCTTGAATTCACACTCTACGCATTTATAGTCATTCTGTTTCAGATGTATTGCTTTTATGTGTGTTTCTAAATGTGCCTTGTAGTTTGTCTTGAATTCACACTCTGCGCATTTATAGTCATTCTGTTTCAGATGTATTGCTTTTACGTGTGCTTCTAAATTTGCCTTGTAGTTTGTCTTGAATTCACACTCTGCGCATTTATAGTCATTATGTTTCAGATGTTTTGCTTTTGTGTGTTTTTTTAAATTTGCGTTGTAGTTTGTCTTGTATTCACACTCCACGCATTTATAATAATTCAGTTTCAGATGTATTGCATTTATGTGTGTTTTTAAATGTGAATGGATGTTTGTCTTAAATTCACACTCTGAACATTTGTAATCATTCTGTTCCAGATGTTTTGCTTTTATGTGTGTTTTTAATATTGCCTTGCAGTTTGTCTCGTATTCACACTCTGCGCATTTATAACCATTCTGTTTCAGATGTTTTGCTTTTATGTGTGTTTCTAAATTTGCCTTGTAGCTTGTCTCGTATCCACACTCTGCGCATTTATAATCATTTCGTTTCAGGTGTCTTCCTTTTATGTGTCGACGTAAATTTGACGTGTACTTTGTTTCGTATTCACACTCTGCGCATTTATAATTACTTTTCACGAAATGGCTTACTTTCATGTGCCTTTCTAAGTAAGTCCTATAATAAGTCCTATACTCGCAATTTGTGCACTTATATTTGCCTCTGTTGTGATGTTTTATTTGTGATTTTGAGCGACATTTGTTCCTTGTTTCAAATTTCCATTTCGAAGATCGACATACTTTTTCATCATCATGTGAGTGTTTTACATTTTTTTTTACATTTTTAATATTCGCTTTGAAATAGCTACACGTGAGGTATTTTTGGACATCTTTTCCTTCATTATCAGCATGAATTTTTTCCACGTGCACCTTGAGAGATTCCTTCGCCTTGAATCTTCTGTGACAAATTCCACATTCGTACATTTTCACCTTGTAATGCTCGTGAGTGTGGTGCCTGAAGTCGGCGTTGTACAATGTTTTGAACTTGCATTGCGTACATTTGTATATTCGACGCTTCAATCTTTTGACCTTGCTTCTTAGTGATGGACGCTTTTCTACTTCGAGCTCGTAAACCTCCGACGCAGGAAGTACGCACTGTCTGGAAGCAAATTAAACTTAATTAAATTTAAAAGCCTCTTAAATACAATAATATGGTCAAATGTCAGTCATTTATAATCTCCATATTCCGACTTAGGTGTTAAGGTACCTATGGTTAGCAAATGCAGACCAGTATAGGTACACTGCCACTTTGCGACGCGATAGAATTACCTCACTTTGACGTCAGAGAATAGGTATGGGTACACTGCCGCACAAACCTATGGTAAACATGGTAGACAACCCTCGCAGAAAAATGCGATCGCTTTTAGGATATAGCAATCTTGTATCTTTTTTCTGGAGATGCGTAAAGCTCAAGTAGTGTAAGTGAGATGCGAGAAAATGTGGGCGTTACATGTTTATAATATTGAAAAATAGGTAGACAAATTTAAATGCATTTGACATGGTTTTTTGTTTTGACTAATTGACAGAGGGCGGGCTGAAGCGATTGAATAGCCAATTGCCCCGATAG
Source organism: Melolontha melolontha (assembly GCA_935421215.2). Classification (NCBI taxonomy): domain Eukaryota; kingdom Metazoa; phylum Arthropoda; class Insecta; order Coleoptera; family Scarabaeidae; genus Melolontha; species Melolontha melolontha. The sequence goes on from OW285236.1 coordinate 49,828,064, forward strand.
AACGTTGAAGCGGTCTCACGTATAGTACGCATATTATAACAGCCCCACTATTTGCTTGCTCGATTGCATTCTTCGAACAGGTGTTGTTACTTCCGTCGTTATTGTCTATTCATTCATAAATTCTATTTAACAGTGGCGTATAAGATGGAATATACATTTATATATAATTTCGTTAGACTTCGTTCTAATAATCGCTTAAAAAATTATATCTGTTAATTTGCAAAGTGTACTCTCGTGTTTACATGCTGTTATACATGCATATACATATACCGTGAGTTTTTCTTATTTCTACACATAGCCTATGTATATATATATATTAAAATAATAGATTTTTTCTTGGTTTAGCGACCTTTAATGAGTTTCAATTTTTTTTACTACGACGTTTCGACTTTTATTATAATGAAGTCTTTTTCAAGTGATTAGAACTAAAAAATTAATACAACGAAAGGTAAGAAATATATTTACATTTGTATGAATGAATTAAAATTAAAATAATTAAAGTAAAAAAAATTAAAGGATACAAAACTCACCAATTTATTTCGTGTTAAAACACATATTTTGTGTAATATGTATGGTCAGACATGTCGACCCTTATTATAGGGTCGACTGCGTTTCTCGAAAAACCGGAATTCCGAGAAACGCAGTCGACCCTATAATAAGAACGACATGGAAATGTTATGCAACCAAGATCGCTCAATTATGTGTTTCAACAAATGTCAAAATCAATGTCAGTAATGTGCGTAACCGAAATAACATTTTAAATATTTTAGTATTTGACATTTGTATTCACCTAATTTAAAATATATATATATAAAAGATGAAAAAATAGAAATTTTGAACTAGTATAAAGTTGGAAACAGTTTAAGGAAAGTGCGGGATCTGTTTTCTACCAAATATCTTGACAGGCCCTACCATCTATCGGAAAAATTCAGGCGATTACTAGCATATACCACTTACATATATAGACGTTTGAGTTAAATGCAACCCAAGCTGTACCGTTTTGCATAATTGATAGGTTGCTCCTTCAAACTATAAATGGAACATGTAGAGTTTTGTTATGTCATCTTTCATTCATTAGAGCGTATATTTTCAGTTTACAGTTAATTGAGTTAAAGATATTGTTAGTTGTAATTACGTTAGTAATGGGATACATCAAGTGCTGGGTTCCTTTTTGCCCTATCGATAAAACTGTGCTGCATCGATTACCAAATCCCAGGAAAGATTTGAAGAAATACAGCGAATGGATAGACAATAAATAATGCCAGTTTGAAAAATTGGTTCTTCACCATTATTAACATAAAAAATATCTGAAATGTGCTGGAAAATGAAATTGACTATTTAATGGGAAGGCATCTCAAACAAGACCCAAACGAAAATGTATTTGACCAAATTAGAAGTCACAACGTCCAATCGGTTGACACAATTGGCCAACAATTATGTGACTGGATTTTTATTGAAAAAATCAAGAAAAGAGTGGTGATGTGTACATATGCAAGCAATCATTGTTTGCAGAGGCGGATGGAAATCTCGATAATAAATTAATTATAGCTCGTGAATATGGAGATGCATGGGCTAAGCGTTTGTACTGGGGAAATACGGAAAGTTCTTAAAATTGTTCCGCATAATGATAGACTTGTGCAGTTGTTAGTCAAAAAGATACATAATGTGGTAGATTTCGAGTTTATTGCATGCAATGACCACAAATAAGTGATTATATAATCAAGCAATCCATCAGGACTTCAACACATGCTTATTGCCAGGATATAAATAAAATTATAATTGGGAAGGACTCTAGAACACAGGACAGTCATGATCCTGAAAACAAAATGCTTTAAAAAAAATGAGGCACCGGTATAAATATAATAAAAAGTAGAAGAATGCCTCATAACTAAAGACGGCAGACTATGTGCCCGGTGCATGGTGACAAGAATCATTTCACCATCTGTACTAAATATTATTTTTCATTCCTCTCGCTTTGTTTACATATCGGAGCAGAAAAACATATATTTAGTAGTTATAGTTATAGTTTATATTTAGTTTCCTAAATATTTCCATACATGCATTTATCAAAGAGATAACAGAATTTGAACATATATTTTACAGTTCTAAATAAAAATAAAAAAAAAACATTATTTTGTATTTCTAACAATGAACGAAACATTTATTCTAAAGAAAAAGTGGTACATATTATTGGCAATAACAGATGCAACTTCAAAACATATTTATATTATAGTATCCAAAACAATATTTAGTACACATGGTGAAATGATTCTTGTCTGTCTGGCACATAGTCTGCCGTCTTTACTCATAACTCATAACACCATTAAGTAAAATAGCACAATTTAATATTTCTAAGACATCTGTATTTAAAATTCTCAAACAGTACAAATACAAAGTTTTTACAAGTTTTCTAATTACCGACAATTATTTCATGGAGATAGAATAAGAAGTGTTAATTTTTGCGCCACACTATTTAATTTATTAAATAAAAATTATAATATATTGAAGAAAATACTTTTCACTAATAAAGCGTCTTTTTCTTGGAACACGTATTGTTCCTCGATTTGAAAATTTAGTCATTGAAGGTTCCTGGTTTCAAATAGATTGAGCCCCAATTCATTCAACTGCAGCAATTACAAATTTTCTAAATTCAAATCTTCCTGATCGATAGATAGGGAGGTTTATCGACGAATTATGAACCAAACCGGATTTCTTAACACACTCTTTGCAGGAATTTCATAATCGACTCGCATATTGCATGGAATGTGAAGGTGGATAAATAAAAAGAAACTTCTTTTCAATTTACCATAAAATTCATTTTAATATTGTTTGTGTAAGTTAAATGTTAAATAAATTATTTTCACTTTGTTGACACTGACAACTAAAATGCCTTATTACGACAAGTGATGACACTCGCATTGTTGGTTGCATAACGTTCCAATGCATTGAAACGTTTATTTTAAAACTAAGGTGTATTCATGATCATGTGTTATGTTCAGTGATATAAAAAACTCGCGGTATGTATTTATTATTCTTGAGATAGTATATTTTCTATTCTCTTCTACAAGGGATTGTTTCTGGTATCGTTTCTTTCGGTGTTATTTAGTTACAACTTTTAGTATTTTAAAGAATCCGTTTTATATTATTATATAGTATATTTATCCTATAATTTTTTTAATAAATATTAAGTTTAATTTACTACCTTATTTTTGGAGTAGTTTCCGTTTCTTCTTTTTAGTCCATTTCTTTCTGTTCTTAGTATTTCTCTTTATTTTCATTAGCTAGAAGCAGCATTTTTCTATTCGCAACACTTGGATGAATTACAAAACTTTGGTTTTCGTCTTCAAGATAATAATACATACGCAAAGCATTTCAAATTGTAAACGCCTGGTACAAATTGAAAATTTACGAAACCAGCTACACTTTATGAAAGCTAATTTCCAGTGTCTTACAGATACGATTACTTACATGCAAAATCAAGATATTAACCTATAAGAGGCGATAATTAGCTTAGAAACCGTTATCGATCGAATGAAAAGTTTGCCTTATGAACTTGGAAACAAGCTGGAGACAAAAAGTTGGTGCCATATTTAGCATGATTATGATGAAGACTGGTGGTTTGATTGTGCCTTTTTGGCTGACATAACAGAACACCTAAACATGTTAAATGTGAAATTGCAAGGCAAGCGTTTAATTGTCATACAAACGTACAACCATGTTCAAGCTTTTGAAATATTTAAAATATGGGAAACCCAACTCCGCGAAGATAAACTTGACCACTTTCCTAATCTCCATTCAAGTGGTATGTGCAGCAACTGGCAGTATATTCAGACATTTTGGTGGATATTAGATCTGAATTCTATCGCCGCTCCTCGAATTTTTGTGAGCTAAGTACATATGATCTTACAATTTGACAGAACCCCTTCACGTTTGATGTGACAAAAGCACCTGCTAGCTAGCAAATGGAGCTGATAGATCTCCAGTGCGATTCTGCCTTAAAAGACAAATTTAACGAAGTTGACTTATTGTGTTTTTACTCACAGTGTTTTGTAAGTTATGGTAACCTTCCCAACATTAAAAAGCATGTCGGACGTGTATTATGCATGTTTGGAAGCTCATACAAATTCGAGCAAATGTTTTCACTAATGCAAATTAATAAATCGCACAATCGCTTCAGTCTCACAGACTAGCACCTCCAGTTAATACTGAAAATCAAAACAACAGATTTTAAGCCGAATATCAATGCAATTATGAAAGAAAAATAAGCCATGCCTCCAGATCTTCAAAAACGCCAACATAGATTTTGTACCCCTATCTTATGAATAAATATATATTTTTGGTCTTACTTTGTCTTTTTTGCTCATTATTTTGCTGTTTTAAAAAGTTGGTACAACTAGTTAGGTTAGTTAGAAAGGACAACTGATCGAAGTACTTTTCCAGCCCCTTGGCATACTTTCTGTAAAACTAGTGGCACTTCTGGTGAACGAGTTTGACAACCCTGATTTTAGACCATTTTAAATTCCATCTGCTAACAATATTTTCATAAACTGTGTATATGTCCAATTATTATGTACGGTACTGTCATGAGTTTTATTTGATTCTTACATCAACATACATCACACATTACAATCATATAATGCAACTGTAAATAAAATATCACGATTTACCTTATGACGTACTGTTGCTGCTGAGGAAATAATGACGAAAGTGGACTGATTTGTGCGTTTTGCTATATGTACTCGTATTAGCTATTGTACTTTAATGTACTTTAATAAAATATTATTTTTATAAAATAATTTAATAATGATAAAATTTTAAAGTTTAGGCAGCCTTAAGTTACATAAATTCCTAAAAAAAAACAATCTTACCTGCCATTTGACTCAGAACAGTAATCTATGTGGTGCTCAATATATTCCTTTGTTTCTACATATATTTTGCAAAATGGGCACTGGGCTAGTTCTGAAATGAGACACATTATTCCACGATTAGAAATTATAAGATAGAAAAATAATAAAATGCAACATTAGTTCTGAACAGTAAAAAGTAGTCGGAAAATAACTTGGGTAAGGATTGAAAACCTAATAAAAGGAATTTTTCTTATAAAGTATATATGAGAGGCAATATTGCCTTTTCAGGAAATTGTCCTCAGAGCAAATAATTGATTAATAAATGCACTTATAACTCCAGTAGTATTTAGACTATAACTTGAACTCAACACGAAACTGATATATAAAGTTGAGGCAAGATAAATATCGATGCACGTATTTTATGACCTACACACTACCAACTCTAAAATACGTATTTGCCATTGTCCATAATATATGTAACTTGTGTTTTATAATTGATAGATTAAGGCGTAAATAATTGAGATTGCTACACTTTGGCGCATATGATCACTTTCAATAATTAATTAAATTATTTTAAAACACTATTATCAATAAACGCAAACCGAGTTATTCTCATATATTGGTATGAAAGTATAGCAAGCGCCAATTAAGTTGGCGCGAGGAGGGGGTGCACAGAAGCCGTTTTTAAAAATATCCACCCCCACTACTCAAATAATGGTCAGAATACATTTGTCATTGACGTTTGACGGAACATAATGTCTTCGCTAGAGGATCATAAAGCGATACACGCTCAGAGGGTAGAATTATCTGACATTTGATGTAAAACCAATTACAAATCTCCCCACTACTTCTAATCCTGCTCGGACTTACCCCTCCTCGCGCCAATTTAATTAGCGTTTGCTATACACCGCTGTCGTTTTGTATCTGTCGGATATTTCTGACATTTGCGCTGTGCTTGTGCCGTTAGTTTAGGTTGTAATAGTTTATTCAACGCCTATTTTGTCTAAGATATAATATATTTTAGCAAAATTAGTTCTTATTAGAACTTCTAGTAAATATTCACGATATTTGGTGACTGTATTGTGCTCAAATGCCGAAGTATATGCGTAAACAAACTAAAGAAATGGTTGCATCATTAATAGCGTACTTTGAACAAAAGCGGGACAGTATTCGCATTCACGGATTCGGACTCGGACAACCTTTGATACCTTTTGAAGCAGTAAGGGAAGTAAGTGTTTTCGTAAATATAGTGTTCAAGGAATGAAAACTTTTGTAATTTTAGCGTGTTGCCGCCGCTTTGAATATCAGCATATCTTCTGTTAGTACAATTTCACAAGTAGTGAAAAATAATTAACTACTCACTGATCCAAAAGCAAATCGACAAAAGCCTAAATCTGTGTTAGGTATAGATGATGCTACAAAAACATCTATAAGAAATGTGATATATGAAATGTATCGTACTAGTAAGTACATTATATACCATTTTTAATTTACTTTTAAATATTTGGTATATTTGAGAACAACACATTACACGGCATAGTATGCTACAAATTTTGAGAGATAGGGACATATTTCATGGAAGTGTCTCTTCTCTAGGGACTATTTTAAAAGAAATAGGTTTTCTTCGGAGCAAAGATAATCCTCGACAAGGATTGATGGAATTGCCTCACATAGCAAATCTTAAGAGTTACTTTTCTGCAATCATGTTAAAAATTCAAAACTGGCTACGAAATTATATTTCATTCGAAGCTGATATGTTAAAAACACAATTGCTTCATTTAGTTTCAGTGTAAGTGTATTTATTTTATTTCATTTGTACGTATAATTAATTAATACATTGTAGGGATGAGCGATATTTCGCTACCGGTGATTTAATCGCCGTTATTGAAAAATTGCTGATAGCAACAGTTGACTAAAATCGCAAATAACGGCGATTGACAGAAACAGCGATTTTTTAGAATATGCGAAATGGCGTCAACTAACATGCAACACAGTTACTCGCTCTCCATCGCGTTCAGTAAAATAGAGCGAAATAGCGAAATGCAACGTATTTTATTTCAAGCGTTCTCGACGCTATTTGCACGCCCCTCACCCAATGAAGCAGAATTACAGTTTTCCATAATATTTTACAGGTTCCAATACTTCCAATGCAAAGAAAGGTATAGTAGAAATCTTTTTTTGCATTGTGGAATTTGGTGCAATTTTAAAAAGTACTTTTGCCCAACTAGGGGATTCACTTATTATACCCATATATAAAAGCGCTGCAGGCAATATTTTTGTTATTTTCAATCGTGATTCAAGTGATAGTTTCGGTGCCAATTTTAGAAAAATGTCGCAATTAAAAAAGCGGAAAACAAGTGAAATGTGGCAGTTTTTCGAGCCTATTGATGAAATTTATGCAAAGTGCAATATTTGTAAAGCAAAAATTTCATACAGAACGTCAATTTCAAATTTAAAGTCGCATATGCGAAATAAACATTCAACAGTATCTCTTCCAACAAGTGCAACTAAACTGGTAAGTTTTATGAAATAAATAATTTCCAATAAGTTTAAAGTTTTTTTTTTATTGTGCCTATTTGTTTTGTCAGCAAAGTGTGTATTTGCACTATTTGCATATATTTAATTTTTATTTTTGTCATTTACAGCCTGCAAGCGAACGAAAAATTTCAACCGAAATTGAAGTCGGAGAGAGTTCGCAAGCGCACGAAGATGCTAATCAACAAGACGATGCTATTCCGGGTACTTCCCAAAGTCCTCAGATGTCCCAGCAGCCATCCACATCTCGAAGGGTTGGTGAAAGTCATCAACAAAAAATTACAGGTTTTCTCCCAAAAAAAATTACGCAAAAAGCAAAGCAGGGTATTGATAATAAATTAAATTTTCTGTTTATTTTGGATTTTCAACCCTTTCGAATAGTAGAAGATACTGGCTTTAAACAATTTGTTTCTGCTTTAAATCCTTCATACGAGTTACCCAGTAGGCACACTGTGCCTAAAACTGCTATTCCCGCGATGTATGAAGAATGTCTTAATAAAATGAAAGAAATTGTTGAAACAGGTAGAAAGTTTTGTATTACGACAGACTGTTGGACATCGGTCAACACGATTAGTTATATTGGTGTTACGGCACATTTTTTAAATAATAACTTTGAGTTATATTCTATTTTATTGGAGTGTTCTGCAATAAATGTCTCCCATACCTCAGAAAATTTAGCGAAAGAACTGCGTAGAATTGCAGAGGATTGGGGAATAGAAAAAAAGATCTTGCTCGCTGTATTTGATAATGCATATAACATTCAAAATGCCATCTCCACACAATTAAATTGGAAACATTTCGGCTGTTTTGCTCATACCATAAATTTAATTGTTAAAGACAGTTTAAAAAATAATAATGTGCAGGAGTTAATCGGTAAAATCAAAGTTATTGTCACCTTTTTCGCAGAAGTTATACTGCTAATGAAAAATTCATAACATTTCAACGTCAAAACAATTTAAATGGAACACCTTTAAAATTAATTAACGATGTCCCAACTCGATGGAACTCAACTTACTATATGCTGCAGAGATTTACAAAATTAGAAACTGCAGTTAAGAGTTCAATTGCTTTAATTGATAAGGATCTCCCTATTTTAAGTTCATCCGAATGGCAATTAGCTAAAGACTTATGTAGTATATTAAAACCGTTTGAAAACGCTACAAAAACCATCAGCGGTGAATTCTATTGCACAGCATCTTTAGTTATTCCAATTACTAATGGTCTAGTTGATGTTTACACTAATTTACTGCAAAAAGATTTCCTACCGCTTATAAAAGAAATTATTGCAGCTTGTCGCAACGGTATAAATGAGCGCTTGGGAAATGTAGAAAGAAGTAATACGTTAAGCGTATCGACATTTTTAGATCCAAGATTTAAAAATTTAGCGTTTTCTAATCCCTCTTTTGCCGACAATGCGAGGAAAAATGTCCAAGAAGCACTTGGACAAAAACTTTCGCCACAGTTACATAAGGTTAATGTTGATAGAGCAGATGATAATGCTAAGGATGATGAATGTTCAATATGGGGTTCCTTTGATCGAAGTGTTGCAGTTGCTCGACCTCGTGGAACCGTCACAAGCCGCGCAATTATTGAAATTCAAAGATACATGGAGGAAGATATTATTCCACGAAGTTCTGATCCTCTAAAGTGGTGGCAGGAACATAAATTTCATTTTTCTAATCTATCTACAATTGCACAAGAAAAACTATGTGCTCTAGCTTCTTCAGTTCCTTGTGAAAGGTTGTTTTCTAAAGCTGGTCAAGTCCTGAATGAACATAGAACACGATTAAGTGACAGGAAAACTCAAATGTTATTATTTTTAAATGCTAATTACAAATATAGCAAATAAATGTCTTTTATAGGTGGCAACTATTTTTTAAATGCCAAAAATTTCTTTGTTTCTTTAATATATTATATTTAATTTTTTTGTTTTTATAAAATGTATTTTATTTTGTTTTTATTTCATTTTATATTTTGTTAAAATAAAACATTAATTGATTGAAAAACATGTTATTATTTCTTCGTGCCAAAAAAATGGACTCCAATCCATATAGTTAACAAAGAGAAGGTGTATTTAAAGAAGTAAGTGTTTTACTTTATTTTTTCAAAATAAAATCAAGTTTCCTAGTCAGCAGCTCCAGTTTTACAGTTTATGATGTATAGCAAACGCCAATTAAGTTGGCGCGAGGAGGGGTAAGTTCGCGCAGAATTAAAAGTAGTGGGGAGATTTGTATTTGGTTTTACATCAAATGTCATAATTCTAACCTCTGAGCGTGTATCACTATATGATCCCCTAGTAAAGACATTATGTACCGTCAAACGTCAATGACAAATGTATTCTGAGAATTACTTGAGTAGTGGGGGTGGATGTTTTTAAAAACGGCTTCTGCGCACCCCCTCCTCGCGCCAACTTAATTGGCGCTTGCTATACAATAGGAGGCAGGCAAGTGTTGTGAAATTAATATGCAGCAGCAAAATGAATCACGCGAGAGCATAGCCGCGAAATGATGAAAACGTATTGACCTAGTGCGAAAAGTCGCGATCGCGATAACGCTTTTAAATCGCCGTTATTTAAAAATCGCGATCGCCGATAACGGCGTTATGCAAATATCGCTGTTTGGCTCGACCCTAATACATTGTAGAAATAAGCCTCAAGAATCATATACAGTTGATAACCTTGCAGAATACTATGGTCACAAAGTTCTGCGAATAATTATAATTGCATATTTAACCCTCATAAAATATTAGGGGAATCACGAAGATGTATTATAATAAACACACTGGTTGAGATGGGTTTGGTGCTGACAAATGTATTAAGATGTGGGAAGAAGCCTAAGCACAATCACAAAGACAACGTGAGAAAAGTCAATTCATCACACTGACAAAGAAATTTTAAAATGGTGGGATAGAGAAGTAGGATTTGATAAAGATATCAGCCCAATAATCAATCATACACCTCAGAGAAAGTGACTCAAGTGACAGTGATACAAGTGAATAAACAATTATCAATGAAATAGGAAAGTCAGTGTCTTTAGTATAAAATAAAAATTAATATTTCGTTAGAAAAACATGTTCGGTATTACAGAAAATTTAAATTTTGTTTAAAAGATAGATACGTGGATATGTTTATTCCATAATGTCATAGCATATATATGTACCTACATATAACTTATATTATATTGAGGATATTTTACAATATACATATATCATATTTTATTTATTTATTTTGTAAATCCATATAAACCAATTAAATTCCTTTTGTTTATTTTACTTCTTATTACGTTATAAATAAACAATATTTATATCGGTTTATATTATCTAATATCGTATTCGTATCAAGAATTTTGCTAAACATAACCTAATGTTCATCAATTCACTGACATTGTCAAATCATATGTAATAGTCAAATTATTGAGAACATTGCTAAACATAACCAAATGTTTATTTATTCACTGAAAAGGACAAACCATAGCTGATTGTCAAATTACCTTGGCAAATGTGCAATATACTACGTCATCAACGATCAATTACGTGCATTGATACCACTATATCATGTTGTTATTGCATCATATCATCTAAACATACATGTAAGAAATAAGGTATTAAAGTGAAAACTGGAGGAACTTTTGGATACAAAACTATTAATTTTGAAAATTATAATGAATATAATGATTCATCCTACCTTCAACAGAAGACATTTCATTACTTTCACTATGACACACAGTTTTATGTTCAGCTAAATATTCCTTTGAACTGAATCCCAAGCAACAGAAAATGCAGGCAAATACATGTGCAATTTCCTTTTTTGTGATGGGAACAAAAACCATTTCCACATTTTTAAGTAAATTATCTTCATATTCTTCACCAAAATACACCAATAACTCTTCCTCCTCCTGGATTAGACGAGTGCTACAGTAATATAGCTTGTCTTCATATTGAAATGGGAATAAATTTTGTTCAGAAATATTTCTGGCAGGGTTGATGAACTGCATCCAATTCAGATGCTCCAATTTATCGTCGCTAATAACAAACCTTCCTCCTTTTATTCTCAAAGGTAGTCCTGCAGAATTCATTCCAGTGAAAGGACCAAATATTACATCTTCAGGTATAACTTTTAAAGAGAAAATTCCCAAATGTCCAATTGATTCTCTAGCCTCTAGTATATATTTTGGTAATTCTCTTATTCTGTCAGATGTATTGTAACAGGGTCTTTTGTTCAGAATAAGCACAAGTACTCTGCATTTGGTGCAATAATCCTGATATACTTCATGGCAATGGTTACAAACTGGTAAACAAATTGATACAATCTTACAAAATTACATTCAAATTAAGACAAAAATGATAAAAAAAGAATTGGAAGTTTTATTTTAAATTTAGATTTAATAAAACAAGTTTAATGAGTGTGGTTAGAAATAAAAATTCAATTATGGTGATAACACAAATATACTTACACAGCAGTTCATTACAGAATTTAATCTGTATATCAGCAGGACAAATTTCATCTTCTTTTTTAACATTATTGCTTACTGTATTGTCTATATTGATATCTGTAATAACAGTTTCAGAGACGCATACTTTGTTATCTCGATAATATTCATATTGGAATTCTTCTTTTACATCACACGAATATTCCAAAGATGCTCCGTTATTCACATCAAATTTAACAATTCCTTGAGACATTTTTAAGTCCGAAGATATGTTATATTAAAGAACATACATACAATCTCCTTACTTAAATTATTTGGAGCGGTTGCACAGGTTGTATATACGGTATACACAAAGATAAGGAGAAGAAGAGGGGAAACTTAATAAAAAGTGATTTATAGTTCCTGCTAAAACTGTAGTTAGAGCCACAGTCAATTGAAAAAAAAGCGCGGTTTTTAAATTTAGTAATATATTAATTATAGTATTTTAAAAGCTTGTAGGCTTGTTCGTAGCCTCTACAGTCTACACTATTCTACACCGTTGTAATATCTATAGCATAAGTTTGACGGTACACATACTACACTGGTGTGGAATAATGTAGAAGCTGTACACATCTCGAACAAACCTTTAAAGAAGTTTTTATCACTTTTATTTCATGTATACCTTAAAGAAAGAACAAAAAAGCAAAGCTCGGAAATAGAGACACATATATTTTTATACTTTGCAAATTACATCAGCTGTATGATAATTTAGAAAATAAGTTTAATGGAAAGTATATAGCACTTTTGTCTTTCCATCACTGAATTGATAACTTTTTTTTAAGAAAAACGAAATACCTACTGATGATCATTAAATTTACTAACTTGATATACCTAGATAGATAGATAGATAAATACTAACCATACAATTGAGAAAATTAGAAATTGCAAATAAGTATAAGAAATTTATTTTTATAAGTTTTTCACAAAGAAGAAAAAGCAGTACAATAAAGTCGCAATACATTAAAAAAATAAAATTCTACAATTGTAACAAGCAAAAAACTTAAGGGGACATATGGTTAAAATAAATTACCAATCATCTCCTAGAGTTTCATTAAACCAGCGACAGAAATTTTGTCGTTGTTCAAAATCTTGCACACGTAAATGTTGCATAACTAGAATTTTGTAGGGATGCATATGCAATTTCTTCCTTACGGCCATATGTGCACTTCCACGAAAAATACCTACAATTTGAAAAATATGAAAAAGGAATATTCTCTGAATCACACGGGTACCTTTTTGCAGTGCAAATTTTCTAACAGATTTGTAAGGACTAACATCCATTCTTTGCCTGATATCATCCACTGTATCTTCTGTCAGCACAGATGGTGCTTGATCAGCCTTCCGTTTTGTAACGCTACCAGTTTCCATAAACCTCTTTATCAGTCTATTACGATGACACTTAAATGTTTCATAAGCTATCATCACATCAGGATACTCATTATGGAACTGTTGAAAGCATGAGGGTAGTGAATATTCCCAGTTTCCATTTTCGGTTAATGTCGCACTTCGAAAATGCGCCATCACAATTTGGGTCGTTGAATTTTGTTTCGTGGTCGCAGATTGCCTCCATTTCCACTCCATTGTTTCGTATCTCCAAGGGTTGTGATGTGTTTGAGTCAGATTGATAATCGTGCGTTGTTGTGTTTATTGTGCGGTCCTGTGTTTTGTATGTGCAGTCTGTGTGTCAGTCGCGTTTTTGCGTTTAAGTCATGTATGTTCGTTTGTTGGTCATCATCACATTTTTTTTTTGCGTTTCAGTTGTGTGTGTGTTTAATGTGTTTTATTGTAAAGTGTTATTATTGTCTGTGTTTGTGTTACGAAGTATTGTATTTGTTCGTTTGTTGCGTTTGTCGAGTGTAATGTTATTAGCATATTGCCTAAGGCAAGTGCTAATTCGTCAACTGTGTTAAGTGTTGTTTTGTTTTGTCTTTGAGTCCAGGAATTAGTTGTTGGGGGTGGTGCTGGTATGTATTTAGGTTTGGGTGTGGTTTTGTTTGTTGGGTTGTTTGGATTGTTTGGACAGTTGATGAATGTGGATAAGTGTGGACCACCGCGGTTTGCACACTTTGGTGGGGTTGTTTTAGTCTTGGTACATAGATGTGTTGAATGTCCGTCTTCGCATTTCATGCATTTGTAGTTAACGTTGCAGTTTCTTTGGTGATGTCCGATGGCATTTGTGGCATTGTATAATGTCTGTCCGTTTGTTTAATTGTTCGATTTTTATTGCGAGTCCGCAGCAGTCGTGTATGTTGTATATAGATTTGTACTGTCTCGTTAGTTTGATTAATACTAGTGGTGCCGGAATGCCATGTTTGCCGTTCATCCTTTTAATTTTTATTGTCGGGTAGCCTTTGTCAGTTAAGTCGTCTGTAATGTCAGTTTCGGTAATAAAGGTAGGAATGCCACGCATAACTACCTTTAGTGTCTTTTCACTTCTCAATTGAAAAGTGTAAAATTGTATTTGTTCATTGTCGAGTATGTGTTTAAGTTTTTGGTAGTCTTCGTCAGTTGTCGGTTCGATGTGTATGCCAGGTTTCACGAGTTTGCTTTGTACTGTGTTAATGCTGTGTGTTTTGAGTATGTGTCGTATGTGTGACCATTTGTCTTTTTCGGTTATAATAATTGGTGCGATTTTGTGTGCTTTTTTTGTTTCAGTTTTTGTGTTTTGTGTAGTGTATGTCTTATCACTTACCCTGGGAGTGCTGTTGTATGAAGTTGACGGTTGTGGAGTAATTTCGGTTTCTTCTTCCATCTTTTCCTCGGCGTTTGTTTTTTCGAGTGCGCTGAATGAGTTTTTTGTTTCAATTGGTGTATTTTCGTGCTCGGTTTTTTGTTTTTTTGACGTTTTCTTCGGATTTTTGAGACTGTCTAAGATTGAGATGGTGAATTTGTCAAACTCTTCCATGTTGATGTTGGGCGGGTTTACCGGGCTTGCTTCTTCTTTTGGCGATTCTAATAGTTCAATTTTTACCGTCGGGATCTACGATAAATATCTGTGCTTGTTTTTGTAGAAGGTTCTGAATGTCTTCTTCCTCCGTTGTTTGGTTTATTATGGTTTCTACGTCTTGTCGTTGTTGCGGAGTGCATCTTCTCTTGAAGCTGGGTCTCAGAGCTAAGTTCGTAATAGTTTTGGTGATATATCGTCCGGCCATTTCTTCCGGGTTCGTATGACGCTGTATCGTCGTCGGTGTTCTCAACTGCGATGCTACTGTATCAGAGATCGCAGTGAGAATGATGCCATCACAATAAATGTATCTTGCTGTAATGTAAACGGCATTGGCTTGAAAAAGATAGTTTGTTTAATGATTACAGACAACAGATTAAAGGGTACCGATTAAAGAAATAAATGCAAAAGCTGATAGAATCACTAACAAAAACATAAATACAATAATGACTGAAAACTGACAGCATAGATATAAAACCAGGGTTGCCAGGTGGTCAGCGCGTTTTTCGGTAGAAAGGTTCGGAATTTTTCCGTAGATTGCGGAAAAATTCGGTATTAATTAATTAATTAATTAAATAAAAAACAGTAAGCTTTATAACAAAAAAAAATGTATTTAAGCGTACTAAATAAAATATAATTTATTAAAATTAGTTAACTTTCTGTCGTCGGATATAAAATACTGTTCGTCATACTGTTGACTAGTTTCTTTTCAAATAAAAAGTCGAAACAGTTATTATGTACATTGCCACTATCTGATACCAATCTTTTTGTAAGAAGCAAAGCAGATATCGTGTCGCTACCTAATTTGTTTCTCTCTTTCGTTTTCATGATATTTATGGTCGAAAACACCCTTTCGACAGCTGCCGAAGAATGTGGAAGACATAACATTTGAAAAACAAAACTGGTTAATGTGTGAAACATTTTTCGATCCGTTTCCGAATTTCATTTCGTTTATTTCTTTCCAAAAAATGCACACATCTTCACTTAACGATCGTACATTCGTGTTTCTCAGTAAACGCCATTCGTTATCCAACAACTGTAATTGTGACGTGTCAATATTATGAGAAAATTTAGCAGCTATTGTTGATATAGACGATATAGATCCTGATTTAACAACCTCAGAATCCAAAAACTGTAAAGATTCAAGAGGATTGTCTTTTAATGGAAATCTCTGAACTATCTGAGAGCAAGCCTCAACATAAAAATCCAAAGATCGAATTCTAAACAAATGTAATTGTTCAGAAGTTAGTTTAGCGCTTATAATAGTTTTATTAACATTAGCTCCAAAGTACACGTTCTCAATAGGAAGATAATTATAAGGATTTTTGAAATCGATTTCTTCCAGTGAAGTGTTTATTAAATAATCCCGTTTGATAAAACAGTCAAATATAGTACGTACAATATTAGTAACGTCTCTGTATATTGTATGAAGTTTAACTGATTGTGATTGCATGTTTCTGTTCAGATTATTAAAATAAGGCAATACAAAATTCAAAAATTGCAAAAATAACATAGAAGTCGGATCGTTTAATTTTGTTAAGATATTTTCTGCTGCTAAAACATCATTTCTAGCAACTGCATCAGTAAAATACAATTGTAAAGGGCGGTACTGCTCCAAAATTCTTACAACAACAGAATGAACAGACAGCCAGCGTGTTTGTGATGGATGTAAAATTTTGTGAATCCTCACATTACAAAAATGTTGAAATTCTGAAAATTCTTCTATTCTCTTTGGACTAGAACTGAAATAGTTATATATATCGCGAGTTAAATCTTCGACAAATCTAGGTAGTTTGCGACTAGCGTAGCAAGCACATAAATGAAAAGAATGACAGATGCATTTAAAAATAAATAAGTTTGAAACATCGTTTTTTAAAAAAGTCATTAAAGATTGATGATTTCCCATCATTACGTTAGCACCATCAGCGGCGAAGCCTAGTAAATTATCCTTATATGGAATTTTATTATTTTCCAAAAAATTTTTAATATGATTATATAGAGTACTAGAATCCGCTCCTGAAAGTTTAATAAGCCCGAGAAAATCATCTTTTATTTTATAACTATCATCTAAATATCTAACTACTAAACACAGATGTTTTTCGGTATTTCTATCGGTAGATTCGTCTACCATTAACGCGAATTTTCTTGTTCGTAGTATAGTACATAGAGAGTCGAAACTGTGTTGTCCGAGGATATTCTTTACAATGGCTGTGGATTTTGTTCTTCCACAAGTTAAACCTTTGGCAATGTTGGAATCATGGCAAATTCTTGCTACAGTTTTAACCAAATGGTCCATGACAGAAAATGGCAGATTGTGTTCTGCTGCAAACGCACTCAGTCGTATTTCACCTGAAAATTATTAAAACATAAATAAAAAAATATAAGACTATTCCCGAAAAAGAGAAAATATATAATACAAGATCTGCACTATACTGCTCATTCTGCACTTTTCCGTTCGCATCGACGAGCCAGCTTTGGAAACGACAAATAAAGATATTGGTTCACCGGCGCGAACAAGAAAGTACAGGAAGCCTAAACGATCAGATACTTTATGTTCGTACAACGATTGTAAAATACGCAAAAATTTGCTTACCCTCTTTAATATCATCATCTAATTTTCTTGTGGATGCTGCGGCAGTGACAAAACTGGTTAATGTTATTTGTTTTGCGACAGTTCGAGCTTTTTTTTGATAGTATTGTCCGTTGGCATGCTTAATTAATGCATCTTTGCCTGAAGTTATGTTAATGTCCTTCTCGCAACATTTACATTTTGCGAATCTTTTGCCTTTTTGACTCTCAAATAACCAGCCTGTAAATTCAGGTAAACTTTCCCATTCTTTTCTGTACATTTGTTCGTACTTCATTTTTTTTATTGTGCCGCTACTGGTGCCTTCGCCTTCACTATCACTACTCATTTTGATCTAATACACTTTTAAAGTTTAACAACAAATTTAAAATAACGCTATAAAGTATTCCGTCTAACAGATGCGTGTTCGTGTTCAACTGTATTAGTGTTAGTACTGTTAAAATAATACCCAACGCTTGTTTTGTAATTGCCCTCTTATTTTTTCAATGATAAAGTCTTTAACAATAACACACACATTATGTAAAAATATATTTATTTATTTAAGGAAGAGGTACGATTATTTCTTGCGGCTGCTATCTAATATTACCAATCAATACATCATGCCAACCGGGAAAGTACAGATTATTTATATTAACATAATGGTTACTTGATTACACCATCTCCTTCTATCTAATTGTCGATACAGATATATTGGACGGTGTGCGGACCGTATGTAGTCAGCATTCTAAATAATCAATGGTATTAGTTACAACATTGTATTTTTATTTGGGTTTTAGTATAGTAATGATATCATTGCATTCATTAATCATTACATTAATAAAACATATCAATAAATCAACATTCTTATATCTTTATTATTATATTATATTATTACGATCCTAAAACCCAAATAAAATACATTATGAATCATGATGAATCAAATAAAGAAAAGAAAACAATGACATCAGTTGCCTAATAGAGAGCGCTGACTCTATATAAAGTAAGTAGTTAAAGTGTAAATTACGATATAATTTTGGTAATAGTGAAAATAATTTTATGTTTAATTTTTCGGTAGAATCACAACATAAATCGGTATATCGGTAGAAATTGTGTGAAATCGGTAGATCTACCGAAAAATCGGTAGACCTGGCAACCCTGTATAAAACTGAACTATTTTTCTTCGAAACAGGGATTTTTGTGTTGCCAACCCGGTGCACTTGCAATTGGACACGGTGTATTGTAGCAGCATGCCATTTACGGACGGCAGGATGCTTTTATTCTAAAAGCACATTACCGTAGTGGGACTGGTGGGACTCTTAGAGATGGCGAGACGGTGAATGGTCATATTCATTGCAATCTTGCTTGAATCAATTTCGGAAAAATTATCCTAACCATATTGTTTCATATAAAATATTTGGGCAACATAAAGATAGGGTTATTCGCCGCTTTGAAACTAAAAATTGTATTTGTAAGGGTAAATCTAGTGGTCGACCAACAGTCTTGATAAAAGATGTTGTTGATGATGTTAGACAACGGATTGTGGCAAGCCCAAACAAATCTATTCAAAAATTGGCTGCACAAACAGGTAAATGCATTTAATTAACGTTATTTTCATTACTAATTTTATTTATTCATTTAAGGTCTGTCATATAATACAACTAGAAAAGTTTTAGTACAAAATTTGCATATGCATCCCTACAGAGTAACTGTTACGCAACAATTGTTCAATATTGACTATGAACGTAGAGTGCAATATTGTCATTGGTTCAATGAAAATTTAAATAGCGATGATATTTTAAATGTGACATTTATGTCAGACGAGGCTTGATTTCATTTATCAGGATATATCCATAGCTAAATTATAGAACGTGAGCAACAGAAAATCCAAATAATTATGTAGAAACCAGCTTGCATCCATTGAAAATAGGTGTTTGGATAGCCATGTCAAGACAACGAGTCATTGGCCCGATATTTTTTAATGACACTATTAATGCTGAGCGATGTCATACAGAAATACTGCAAACTTTTATAAATCAATTACGCGATGATGAATTGCAAACAGGATATTTTCAGCAAGATGGAGCTCCACCTCATGTAGCTCATGATACATTAGAACTTCTACAACAGTATTACGATGATAGATTAGGTAAGGATCGTTGACCATCACGTTCGCTTGACCTAACACCTTTAGATTTTTATCTGTTTGGTTATTTGAAAACAAAAGTTTTTGAAGATAGACCTCATCCTATAGAAGAACTGCAAGCAGCAATTGTTAATGAAGTTGACAATATAGATGAACAAGGACTCCACCGCATATTCTCAAATGTTAAGAAGAGAATTAATTTATGCCTGGATGCTAATCAGGCGGGCGACAATTTAATGACCAAGGTCAAGTCTTGTATTGTTGCGCTTACATATTCATAGGAGGCGCTGGATGGTATTACGAGTTATAACGAATTTACATGGTGTTAGTCACATGTTAGTATATATATAAAGTTTTTGGTTATGTTCATGTTATGTTTACGGTTTTCCATACTGTTAATTATATATTTTAAACAGAACTATGTCCAAATCGAAACGTGTATATCAAAAATGTGCGGTATTGGATTGCAATAATGAGTTCAAGACAAACTCGAAGATAATGTATCATTGATTCCCTGTAAATGACTCAGGATGTTTAATGTGGTTAATAAAAATTAACAATCCTCTATTGACAGAACGATCACTAGCATATATTAGGCATTGTTACAGTGTTTACAATAAACATTTTGAAATAACATGTTTTCAAACTCCAGAACGGAAAAAATTAAACTGTGGTGTTGTACCAACATTGTTTTTAACCAAGGAAGAATCGGTACCACTTCCAGATGTGCAAGTTGAAGAGCAAAGAACTGGTACTGAAGGTTTGTATTTAAACATATTATTTAGATATTCTCAAATTAAAAACATGTTAATCTTATTTCTAGGATGTATTATACTTGAAACCCAGCAATCTGTTATTGCTACATTTTCTGAATCAAAAGCATCAACATCCTAAGCAGATAAAATGACCAACGAAAGCATTAGTTCAGGTAAATGCGTGATATGATATTGAAATTCTAAAATTCTAATTCAGGAAATTTGATTTTCCAGCACCAGAAGATATAATACATCGTACACCATTTATAAAAACATATGCACCTGGAATATTTAAGTATTAGTCTCATTTTTTTACTTTCTTTGTAATAAAAGCTTCTTTATTTTATTACTTGCTGTTTAATTTCACACTTTCATAACTTTAAAATATTTATATATTATATTTTATGTATAATTTAAATAAACCGCTATAATATCCATTCAAATTAGTTTTCTTACGTGTTCATAGAGGCGCTATATTCATTGTTTCATATATTATCATTAATTGTCTCTTTTAATGCTAATGGTGGACATTTTGAACATTTATTGTAGTGCTTTAGTTTTTTCTGAGTTAGGTTAACCATTTATAATATAACAATACTATTAAGCCACAATTCTCAAACTCACGAGATTACTGAAAAATGCTATTATATGGTTTTCTGTAAATGACTCGTAGATAATTTTATATTTTCTTTCTAACTTACTTGTCAAATAAATGTAATAGATATATTGTATCTCTGGAACTAACTTAATATATTTTATGTTACAAATTGTGTTTTTGATTATATTTACCTTAATTATTAATGTGATGTATAGCAAGCGCCAATTAAGTTGGCGCGTGAAGGGGTGCGCAGAAGCCGTTTTTAAAAACGTCTACCCCCACTACTCAAGTAATTGTCAGAATACATTTGTCATTGACGTTTGACGGAACATAATGTCTTTGCTAGGGCATCATAAAGTGATACAAGCTCAGAGGTTAGAATTATCTGACATTTGCTGTAAAACCAAATACAAATCTCCCCACTACTTTTAATCCTGCGCGAACTTACCCCTCCTCGCGCCAACTTAATTGGCGTTTGCTATACATTGATCTGTTTGAATAATGTAATGCATTAATTGTTAATAATAGTTACTATCTGACTTAATATTATTATCTATAGTGAGAATATTATTAATTTTGAATGAATTTAGTAGTAATAGCAATATTTAAAACACAAATTAATTTCTTATTTAATAGTGAACCCTCTAATACGAAACGCCACTGAAGAAAAATAATAGAAGCAAATTTTAAGCAGATACTAAGTGTGACCCAAGGATTGTATAAGAACATAGGATTATAGGATAGCCAGATCCCTATACCGGCAGTGTTGTTCGCATCGAGCCGTGACTCCGCCTCCTGTGACGTCACAAACGGACCAGTCGCACCGATAAATAGTTGAGGTCTTGGGTTGCTTGAGTTAAAGTAAAGTGTTTTAATTTAGTTTTCGCCGTTACCCTTTGTAAATTAGCGACTGGAATGCCGGGACGTCGTTGTGCGGTAGTTGGCTGTAATAACAGTCGTATTTCTACGAAAATTACCAATAGAGAAATCGTTTATCACAACTTTCCAAAGGCGACAAACTTCGTATCCGATACTGTCCGTAAAGAATGGATAAGGCGCTGCAAACGAGCAGATAAGTGGAATCCGAATACTAGCCAAATTTGCTCAATCCACTTTAATGCAAACGATTATGAACGTGATATGCGGAACGAATTATTAGGTAATAAATGTATTTATACGTTATGAGATAAATTATTCTAATACATAGTAATTGTTGCTAGGGTTACCTGTACGAAAACAGCTTAAATACACTGCTGTGCCTACTGTAAATCTTCCACAAATGTCCAAAGATATAAAGAAAGTTGCGACAAGAGGGGAAGCATATTTAAAAAGGAAAATGAAAGGAAAGAAGAAGTAAATAGATTGATTGCCGAACAATCGATAGCTTCATGTTTAGCGGCAAGTGAGCTGTCAACAGCGTCTTCAACAGCAGAATTTAAAACCGATAAGCCTTTAACTGTCCCAGCAGAAAATATATTATCTAAACAATATGCGGAGCTTCGTGAAAGTCACACTAAATTATCTACAGAGATGGAAATTATGAAACGCAAATTGAATTTGCAGAGAAAACAACTTTTATACTATAGAAGAAAGAACAAGCAAGATAAACCTGCACAAAAACAGGAAACGGTAAAAATACTGAGAAAACTCTTAACAGAAAATCAAATTTCTATTCTTCTAAACAAAAAGAAACGCGTTAATTGGACTACTGAAGAGATTGCAGTTGCTTTTACTATTCGTTACCTCAGCAAGAAATACTATATATTTTTGCGAACTAAACTTAATTTTCCGTTGCCAGCGTTGTCATCTTTGAGAAAGTGGGCATCAAAAATCAGAATAACGCCGGGAGTTTTAGAAGATGTACTAACTTTTCTAAAGGTAGCAGGAGAAAATATGTCTGCAAGAGAGAAAACTGTAGTCATTTCTTTTGATGAAGTCAAAGTTAAAACTACTTTAGATTATTGTGTTGGTGAAGATCAGGTGCTAGGTCCTTACAATTTAATGCAAGTCTGTATGGTTAGAAGCTTATTTTCTACTTGGAAACAGCCTATCTATCTAGACTTTGACAAAAAGATGACAAAGGATGTGTTAATGGATCTGATCACCCAATTGCATAAAATATCATATAACTGTGTTGCAATTGTAAGTGATTGCGGAAGCAGTAATGTTGGTCTCTGGAAAGCCTTGTCCGTTGACATAAATAAGACCTATTTCGAGCATCCGCAAACCAAGAAAAATGTTTATGTTTTCGCAGATGCTCCCCATTTACTGAAACTTCTCCGTAATTGGTTTTTGGACATAGGATTTATATTGAGAAGTGCTGGAAACAAAGAGATAAGAAAAGAACATTTAGAAAGTTTGATAGAATTAACAAATGTAGAAGTAAATTCCTGTTATAAAATTTCTGAAAAGCATATTACAGTTGAAAAGAGTAAAAGACAAAATTTAAGACTAGCGGCTGAATTGTTATGTTATCACATAAGACCGCCCAGGCATTATTACGATACAAACCAGGCCCTGATAAAAAACTTGCTGAAGATGTCGGAATGTTCATAGACAATATTAATTCTTGGTTTGATATTTTTAATAGCCATGTGAATAGATCTCCTGGCCCTGACCCTATGAAAGCCCCTTTTGGAATTTATTTACAGGACCAAGAACAACACTTAAATAAAGTTAGAGATTTAATATTTGACATGAGAGCTGAAGGAAAAAACACTTTGCAAATTTTTCAGAAAGGAATAATAATTTCTATAGAATCGTTGAAACTACTTTTACGAGATATGAAGACCGAATTTGAAGATGTACATTATATATGTACTCATAAACTTAATCAGGATTGTTTGGAGAATTTTTTCTTCCAGCTTAGATGTCGAGGGCCGAATGAACATCCATCTCCATTGGAAGCCATCAAAAGAATAAGAATGATTATTCTTGGGAAGAATCCTGGTATTTTAGAAGCACAGGTACATAAAATGTGTTTATTAATTCTTTACATATTCCTAGTATTATATAGGTACCTATCTATATAGCTATACTTTTTTTAAAGGTGAACACACAAGAAGCTGTTCCTGAAGAATATATAGTGGCCACAGTTTTGGAACAAGCGAAAGTTTCACTTGAATTACCGGAAGAGAAGTTTGACAGCAATGCAACTCAAAGTAGCAATGGAAGCTCGTTTTCATCATCAGGGATTTCAGAAATATCTGATGCAAAATCACCAGAAACAACGGACGATGCATTTGAGTACATTGCTGGTTTTATAGCGAAGAAATTTAAAAACAGTCATCCCCAACTCGGCGATTATACTTATAAAATTAAAGCCGATCACGCCTACAATTTACCCTCATGGGTACAACAGCTCTCTTTTGGTGGTCTTATTAAGCCCTCAGTTTATTATCATGGCGATAATAAACTGCGGAAAGAAACACTGGTTGTTAAAAGACTAGCTTTAAAAATTAAAAAGCGAGAAAATTTGTGCTTTGTTATTATAAAATTATTTTGTAAATTAAGAACTGTTATCCGTATGAATTATTTAAATACAAAAAGAACCCTTGACAATGCTAAAAAATCGAGTAAACGAAAGCTTTCTACTAGTACACCGTCAGACACTCAACGAACACTAGCTAAAAAAATGCGAAAAACCACTACTTGATTCGTTTTTATTTAATTACTGCGTAATAAAACATTGCTATATACTGACTCTTTTAATTGAAAAATATATATTTTTTGCTTTGTATAGAGAATACATGCTCATCGGCTTTCTTTATTTATGTTTATGTACCTAATAAATGTGTTTATTTGAAGTTGGAAAAGTTTTTTTTTTAAATTATAAACCAAAGTATGTATAACCTTATGGCAATAAAAACGTGTATTATATTTATAACAGTACACTGACGTATATGTTATTATCAAATGAAATATTATATACCATAATAATAGCATTAATATAACTCGATAATTAATTGTTGTAGTAGCTAAACACATTTTATAAGGTGCTTTATAGTATTGAACGCGTTCAACCTGGTCCGTTTGTGACGTCATGGCTCCCCACTACGCGGCGAAAATATTGCGGGATCGAGCTATCCTATATTCTATGTTCTTATACAATCCTTGGCCTCTAGTATATATTTTGGTAATTCTCTTATTCTGTCAGATGTATTGTAACAGGGTCTTTTGTTCAGAATAAGCACAAGTACTCTGCATTTGGTGCAATAATCCTGATATACTTCATGGCAATGGTTACAAACTGGTAACACAAAAATTATAAAAAAAGAATTGGAAGTTTTTTTCTAATTTAGATTTAACTAGGTTTTATGATCAATTTATTTGTTTTGTGTGTAAAATAAAATTTAAATATTTTAAAACCATTTATTTTACTTTGTCTATGAATTCTTAACAAACAAATATTTAACTGCAATAATGCATTACGATAATATAATCAGTATATATTCCTGTTATATTTACATGTGAATATCTATATTAGAAATTTGATAATTTTACATTACAGAAAACAAGTTTAATAAGTGTGGTTAGAATAAAATTTCCATTATGGTGATACTGATAACACAATTGTACTTACACAGTTCTTTACAGAATTTAATCTGTATATATCAGCAGGACAAATTTCATGTTGTCTTTTATTATTGCTTACTGTATCATTTACGAGGGTGGATCAATAAATACCGGTGTTAGGAAAGAAGACGCAAGTTCCCCCCCCCCCCCCCACTTTTCCCAACGTTTCTGCCATTTCTTTAACCCCTCCAAAAAATACGATTTGTCAAACTCTGCAAAATACGCTTCTGTCTCGACGATAACCTCCTCGTTTGAGCTGAATCTTTTTCCCCCGAGCCACGTTTTCATTTTGGGGAACAGAAAGAAGTCGCAGGGAGCCAAGTCAGGCGAGTACGGTGGGTGCGGCAGCAATTCGTAGTGCAGTTCATGCAACTTTGCTGCGACAATTCTGGATGAATGTGCTGGTGCATTATCGTGGTGAAAAAGCACTTTTTTCTTAGCCAAATGGGGCCGTGTCTCCTTCAATTTTATATCGAATCGGTCCAATAATTCACTGTAGTACTGCCCCGTGACCGTTCTTCCTTTCTGCAAAAAGTTCATGAGGATTATTCCGTTGGAATCCCAAAAAATCGTGGCCATGACCTTTCCGGCCGATGGGACCGTCTTTGCCTTCTTCGGAGCAGATTCACCCCGAAAAATCCATTGTTTTGACTGTCGCTTGGACTCTGGCGTATAATAATGGATCCAGGTTTCATCAACGGTGACGACTCGATGCAAAAACTCCTACGAATTTCTCTTAAAGAGGTCCAAACACTGCTTCGACATTGACAACCGTATCCGCTTGTTGTCCACCGTAAGCAATCGCGGCACCCATCGGGCCGACACCTTTCTCACCGATAACTTATCATGTAAAATATTAATTGCCGTTCCGTACGACACGCCTACGGCCTCTGCTACTTCGCGCACTTTCGTTCGGCGATCAGCGAGAATCATGTCGTGGACCTTTTCAACGATTTCCTCGGTAACTACGTCTGCCGGGCGGCCTGGGCGCTCCTCATCAAAAGCAGATGTACGACCACGTTTAAATTCGTTGAACCAATATCTTACGGTTGTCATAGATGGTGAAGAGCGAATTACGGATCGATATTGGTCTTTTTCCATTTTATCGAGAAACACGAAACACGTGTGATACAACTGGCTGCCAAATAAAAACTAACCTATGAATCAGTCCGAAATTTATTATGGTGTTGTCTGACAGATGGTAGTACACGACGGTAATGCCCATTTCCCTCAGCAGCGCCACCTGTCTTCAAACACGGGTACTTACTGATCTTCCCTCGTATTTCAGATTTGAGTAACTCTGTTTTGATAGGATCAACCGAGAAGGTTTCATGTTTCTCTATGAAGTCATGCCTCATGTAATTTATTTCAGTATTGTCTATATTAATATCTGTAATAACAGTTTCAGAGACGCATACTTTGTTATCTGGATAATATTCATATTGGAATTCTTCTTTTACATCACACGAATATTCCAAAGATACTCCGTTATTCACATCAAATTTAACAATTCCTTGAGACATTTTTAAATCCGAAGATATGATATATTAAAGAACATCCAATCCCACTTAAATTATCATTTGGAGCGGCCCAGAGTCGCCTTCAATCGCCTTTTGGTTGCACAGGTACACAGTGCTTCCCCCATCAATTCAAAAAACGTACTCAGCGTATTGACGTACTGACTTTTCGTATTGAATTTACAAAAACGTACTGAATCAACAAAAATTTATCTTTAACCTTGTTTTAATCTCACCGGACAATAAAATACATCCTAATATGTGTAATGATTTTATTCAACTTTCATAAAATATATTTAAATACCTACATACAAAAGTAGCAAGCGTCAGATAAGTTCGCGAGCGGAAGAGTAAGTTCGTGCAAGATTACGAGTATTGGGGAGATTTGTATTTTGTATTACATCAATTAGCATGGCGTAAACTACACATCTATAACCTAATAAATTAATAATTTATTAGAGTAAAATATATAACGTAACGTTTATAAAAACGGCTTCTGCGCACCCCCTCCGCCACTACCTCACCCATCTTATTTGGTATATTTGGCTATATCATAGACAAATTCCAAGTTGCTACTTTTATACTGGTATTAAACCTAAATATAAAAAATAACTACATAGATAAAAAAGAAATTATTATAGTCTATTTTTAAAGTAGAGAGACGAATTTCTGAACGTACACCTGGCCCAAAGTACATGCACGAAAATCTTGAAAACAATTTATACGCGGCAAAATTCAAATAATTTTTGCATTTGTGACACGCATATATTAAGTATAGACCTATGCAGAAATCAACAACAGGAATTTATCTAGGATGACAGAAGAGGAAAGAAATTAAGTAAATATTAGAAAGTGTAAACGGAGAATAGATAAGATACATAACATTTATTTATTATAATACAAAATATACATTAATAATACATTTATTGTAAACTTACTGGTTCAGCAAAAATTACATTCAAATATTTATTAACAGAAATGCAAATGTAATAAAAATATTTATCATAAACTTATGAGCTGCTCATAACTATTAGAAGTAAATTAATATATCTCTAAATTATGATGATGATATCGAACTACAATCAAAATCTTCACTGTCACTATCCTCTTCAACTCTAATGATGAATGGTTCTATTACTTCGTCAATTCAAGATATGAAATTCAAGTATGAAAGATCAAGATCTTTCATACGGGATTCTTCTTTTATAACATGGTTTATGCATTTTAGCCAAGTAGTAGCTGTTACATTTCCCAAGGCGTCAAGTAATAATTGTCTCACTTCAGATAATGTAAAGGTTTTGTTTTTGGCAGCCACTTCATTCTTTATTTGGGCCCAAACAAGCTCGATAGGGTTCAGTTCGCAGTGGTAAGGAGGTAATCGTAACAGTTTTATTTTGTGATTTTGCTAGTTCATCAATAACATAGGAATTATAAATATTCTTATGAATTTTAACCAAGCTTAACAGTTCAGCTCTGACCATATCCTCATAATATTGTATTTCCTTACTTGTTAGCCAATTTTGAATATCCACCTTTCTCCATGATGATGATGGTGGCTTTTCTATTTTACGACTATGATATGATGCATTATCTATAACTATAACAGCATTGTCAGGTAAATAGTTTAATATTCGAGAGAACTATTCTTCAAAAACTGGCATTCATTTCATCGTGGTAATCAGTGGTTTTCTTTCCTTCAAATAATAATAAGCCATCTTTTACAAAGCCATTACAACTTCCAATGTGCAACAAAATAAGACGACGTCCCATTCCTGCTGGATTTTTTAATCCAGTTGTAAGCCCTTCGATAAAGGCTTGTCTACGACTGTGAATACTTGTGTTAGTCCACACTTTCTGTACTGTATGACCCTCATTCACCAAAGTTTCATCCAAATAGAAAATTGATCTGTCCTGAGCTCTATATTGTGAAATATCTCTGAGATATTGTCGCCTCCATCTTACAATGTCATCTCTTTCGGTCAAAATACTATTTCTGCTCCTTTTTAAGTATCTAGAGGACATAGCACAATTATATACATGTATTTCCATATAATAAATATTTCTTACTTAAAATTCATTTGCTTTATTAGCAAATACAATGTTGATCGACTCATGTTTGGCAAATCTTCGTCATTTCTTACTTGCACCAGCACCTTATCTAATGTCGGAGGTTCATTTTGTCCAAACATATTGTGAACTATTTGGCGTATAGCAGTTTTCACAGTCTCATCAAAGGATTTCAGTAAAGAAGGCCTACCACTAATCTTTTTAGGATCTGCACATTTTCCAGAGGCTTTATACTCCTTAACCACCCGATACACTGTTGCTCTTGAAATTCCTGTAAGCATACTCTTTAAATTATAGATCATATGTAATAAATAGTATTCACTTGCCTACTACGTCAGAAATTTGTTTTATCATGTCAAGTTTCTTGATATTGGGTGTATCGGCTATAATTTTCTTGTAAGCATTGATCAGGGTCTGCTTTTCGGTACTACGCAAATGATTCGTATTTTCACGCTTTTTCGGAGGAGAACAAACATGTTCACGGCCAGCGGCACTTGTACTTGGTTGTGCATCCATATTGGAGACCAACTATAAAACTCTTTTAATTGTATTTATTTCAATGTATTGCTTATAAATTACTTATGAGTGTATCTGATAACTATTACTGTCGAACTCCGAAAAGAACTGGTAAAGTATATAATGAAATAACGGAGAAATAATAGAAACAAGGCTTAATTATAAACAATGTCAGTTGATCAGAATCTGAGCAAGATTTGTACATTTGTACGGTGTCATTTGGCCTTGCTTTCAACCAATGAGATTTCACTGTCAAAGTGGTCTGTTCAGAAATTCGTCTCTCTACTTTAAAAATAGAGTATAATTTCAAACCAAACATAACAGCTTACTCTAAAATAACCATTTACCACAACTATATTATATCCACATTTTTGAGCTTCTTACAATCATTTTTGAAGATTATGATTATGAATATAATGTTATCACTTATTTTTTACTAAAATTAATAATCTCTTCTATGGTATATTCCAGAAAGAGAGAGACAAATTTCTGGACAGACCCAAGTGATAGTTGTTTCTTATTGGTCCAGAACAAGGCAACACAACACCGTAGAACATTCGCTTTTTGGCATCAATTGTAAAATATTTTGACATCTTTATACTACGCTAACGTTACTAGAGTTTTGTTACCATATTATTAAATTATTATCATTATTATATTACTTTAACAATTTTGCTGTGTAAATTAGTTTTCTTTATAGCTTCGATTTGAAGATTAATAGATTATGTAACTAATACGAGAATTTCAGTTCTTGTAAAATTATAATTTTGTAGTTGTTGATTTCAAATATGGATGCAGAACCCAGCACCAGTGCTGCTAAAAGCACAAATGTGTGTTCTCCTCCAAGGAAACGCGAGAAAGTAAGTCATTTGAGTAGTGCTGAAAAGCAAACAGCAATAAATGCTTATAAACAACTTGTGAAGGATGCATCCGACATGAGAAAAGTGACATGATTATGCAGATTTCTCAAGTACTAGATAACTTTATAGAGTGCAACGTATTATATGTTGTATGTTATATATGTTACAAGAGGAATTTCAAGACCGACAGTATATCGCGTTATCAACGAATACAAGAAAACGGAAAACTTCAGAGCCAAAAAAGATAACTGGTAGACATTCTGTACTGGAATCTTTTGATGAGGCTGTCAAAACTGCTGTTCGTCAAATTGTTCGCAACATGTTTTGACAAAATGAACTGCCAACGCTAGATAAAGTGCTGGCTCAAATAAATAATAGCAGCATACTGACAAATATGAGTCGCTCAATATTGTACCGCTTAATGAAGCAAGTAAATTTTAAGTGAGAATATTTATAGTAGGTATATTTATATATCTAAATAACGGGTGTTTTTTATAGAGGTATAAAACTTTAAGTCGGCAACACTTTTTTAACTGGCGGCCATTTTGTCAGCTGTCAAGTGATTTATGTTTAGTTTGGTTTGGCATTTCAACATGAATAGACTGACGCCTGAACAACGCTTCGAAATTGTGCAAATTTATTTTGAAAATCAGGGTTCTGTTCGAAATACGTATCGCGCACTACGTCCATTTAACGGTTAACATAATCGTCCATCAGAGCAATTAATTCGATTAACTATGGAACGTTTTCGCACCACGTTTACTCTAAATGATAATACGCATCCACAGAGACGTCGTACAGTGCGTACAGAAGAAGTCATTGCTGCTGTAGAGCGTAGGGTAGAGGAAGACCCGTCAGAACGTTGCAGTCAATGGCAACCGCTATAGAGCCATGATTACTGACTTTTTCGTTCATCAATTGAACAACCATGATGTGCAGGAGCTGTGGTTTCAACAAGACGGCGCAACATGTCACACAGCTCGTGCCACAATTGATTTATTGAAGGAAACGTTTGGTAACCGCATAGTTTCACGTTTCGGACCCGTGAATTGGCCTCCAAGATCGTGCGATTTAACGCCGCTAGACTATTTTCTGTGGGGATATGTGAAGTCGCTAGTCTACGCCGATAAGCCCGAAACGATTGACCACTTGGAGACAACATTCGCCGCGTTATTGCCGATATACGGCCACAAATGTTGGAAAAAGTTATCGAAAATTGGACCTCCAGATTAGACTACGTCCGAACCGTCGCGGTTATATGCCAGAAGTCATATTTAAATTATAATGCCAGATTATCTTTCGAATAAAGTAAATTTCATGTCAATTTAAAAAATTCATCTTTGTTTTATTCCATTTCAAAGTTCTATACCTCTATAAAAAACACACTTTATAACTATGGTAAATATTACAAATATCTTAAATGTGGCAGAAACGGTGTTCTTACTGAGAGAGATGATATCGTAAGATGGAGACGGCAATATCTGAAAGATATTTCATTATAGAGATCCCAGAATAGACCAATTTTCTATTTAGATGAAATCTGGTTGAATGAGGGCCCTAGAGTGCAGAAGATATGGATGGACACAAGTGTTTTAAACCATAGACAGGCCTTTGT
Organism: Melolontha melolontha; assembly: GCA_935421215.2. NCBI lineage: Eukaryota > Metazoa > Arthropoda > Insecta > Coleoptera > Scarabaeidae > Melolontha > Melolontha melolontha. Next base: position 49,860,068 of record OW285236.1, read on the forward strand.
CTGGCAAGGGACGTCGCCTGATAATATTACATATTGGCAGTTCGGATGGTTTCATCAAAAAAGGTTTGTTGTTTGAGGGGACGAAAACCTCTGACTATCACGAGGAAGTAAATGCCACAGTGTTTAAGGATTGGTTCTCTAATAATTTATCTACCAGAGAATGCTGTCGTAGTGATGGATAATGCACCGTATCATAGCCGCAAGGCTGAAAGGACACCAACAAGATTGTGGAGAAAAGCAGAGATACAAAGTTGGTTACGAAATAAGGGGATAAAGTATGAGGATATAGTTAGAGCAGAATTGTTGAACTTAAACTTTTAAATTAAATGAAGTTAAGCAACTTTTACGTAATGCTATCAATAATGTAAGTGCAACTTGACAAAAATGCATAAACCATGTTATTAAAAAAGAAGCTCGGATGAAAGATATTGACGGAATTATCGATGAAGTTATAGAACCATTCATAATTTCATGATTCCATTTCATCAGCAACGTCAGACTGAATTCAACAATCTTCAAATAGGTTGGAGCGAAACGATCGTTATGGTGTAAAGTAAAAAGTGAAATTCATTAAAATTTGTTTTATTTGATCCCGATAATAGTTATAATGGAATTTCATCAAGTAAAGGCTGAAACAATCGTAAATCTTCAAATAGTTTATAAAATAAGATGTTTTTGTTATTAACTTGTTAATCTGTTTTAATTGGAATTAATTGTCATACACTGTTACAGTCGTAGAATTTAAGCTATTTCATACTGTATTGTATATCATGTTACCATGTATTACATACAATGTTTATCAGTAAGGATATGTACTATTTGACCTTTTTTTCCAACAAATAAATGAAATAACATGTGTTTTTAGACAAATTTACTTATTTTCATGTGCTGTAATTACTACATTTACCATTTTGCTGTCTTAACTGTAGATTTATCCCTGAACGTAAAATTAATGTATAGGTTGAAATTAAGGCTAGCGGTCTGTCCAGAATTTTGTCTCTTTTTGGAATTTACCATACATCCATGTTGTGTTATGTCATTATGCAATAGTTTTAACATGTGGGCATGTAGCTGTCCCCACCTATTGTCAACTAATAATACATTCATAGATTGGATATAAGGAAAAAGTTACCGTACCCGCGTATGCTAATTTCACTGTTTAGATTTGAATATGTACTTTAGTTTATTCTGAGTAAGACTAAAATAAACCGATTCGGTAAAAAAAAAATCGATTTCAAAATAATCGGTTTAACGAAGAATCGACTAAAAACACGTCCTAGTTGAAAAAATAATATATTCCTGAATAATCGTATCGATTTTAGGTATCACTAGCATGGGTTATTAGAAATTCAAATATTATTTCCTTGAACGTGACTCCAATCTTAACCAGGATGCGTTTAATAAATTAGAAATAAATAAAACACAATTTTAACAAGACAAACGACATTTTATTTACTAAAATAGTGAGTTCTTTTTTGTACAGCCGCCAGTTTACTACACAAGAAAATACTTTCTAACATACGAACTATATGTTCCACACAAAATAGAAATAAAAGTAACTAATTCTGTACAATTTTACAAAAATACATGGTGTATTCCGCTTCCAGAAGCAAATTTGTCGGATTAGTTTCCATTTCTTATAATATTAATTAATAATAACAATTAAGCTATGGAAGCTATTAAATGTTAGGCTTAGATATGTAAAATATATGAACCTAACCTATACAACTAGGGCAATATGTATTAGACACCGTTTCGAAACTACCAGAATTTAAAAATGTCGAATTTTTAGGTTATTAAAAGTAAATTTATATAGTTTAATAATATATGGAAAATATTATATATGTGCTTTGTGTAATTATACATGAAAGCTCGGCTAGAAAATTGATAATAAGATACTGCCAGGGCAAATAAAGTTATTAAAACATACAAAAAATATGAAAGTTACTGACTGAAAAGAATGAGATAGTTTGCTAAATTTGTTAGCTTTATTTCAAAATGCTGTAATAAAAACTTGTAAAACTACGCGAAAACGAAAACAAACCTTATAATACCTGTATTTAGATGAATGGCTTTACAAAACCAGTAAAAAAGTGCATATAATATATATATAACACTCGTTGACACTAGTATTACAAGAAAAAAGGTCTGCAATGGATTGAAAATGAGAAAAAAACCATTTGCATTCCTAATTTCTTAAGAAAAATGTGAAAATACATATTCCTGCTAGGCATCACCTTTGATGAAAAAAGGAGTTTTTTGTTTATATCACATATTTGAAATCCAAGGCTTACTGGATTTTCTTTTTAAATGAATTTGGCATCGCTGAAAAGATATTTTTTTCCTGAATTCAGTGATGTAAATATAGTTTTTTCAAAATAGTGAAAAAGAAATGGTTAAAAAGTGTTTCGGTTTCTTTTGGGGTAAATGCATTTTTCGTTTAGTTGGCTATGAAACTACGGGTCAAGTATTTAATTACACTTTATAACCGTTAACATATGTGAGTTTTAGATTTGTTTCAATTATCATACAGAATTAAGATGTATTTTACTGAAAAAGAAAGAATTCTAATAATAGCAATGGTTGGATATGGCGACAGAAAACGCACTTATGCTGAAGTTTGTCGATTATTTAATGAAGTACATCCAATTAGAAACATCAATAAATCAACAGTTTCACAAAAACAATGAAAAGATACATAAATATAGGGCAGCGTTAACAATTGATCAAAATTAGGAAGATAAAAAACAAAAACTAATAACGAAAATTCATTGAATGTCTTTATTAATGTAATAGACAATGGTAAGGTTGCTATCCAACAATTAGCTTTAAACCATAACATGTGTAAATACTTAGTTCAAAAAATAATAACAGATTTTTATCTTCACAAAATACAATTACTTAATTCTTGCAGTAGAACATAATTTTGATCGTAGGATTGAATTTTGCGTTAAGTTATAATGGAAAAAAGAATACCAATCCAAATTTTGTTTAAAATATAATTTTCACAGATGATGCAACATTTTGTTTAAATGGTCATGTTAACAGACACAACTGTAGATACTGGACTGATACAAAATCCGCACTGGTTGGATTAGCTTCGTACATAGTATCCCCAAAAATGATGAGTTTGGATGTTTGGAGTTTTTTTCATTGATGGCAACTTGACAACAGATAAGTATTTAGTAGAACTATTGGAAGAAAATCCCTTAACTAAATCAAAACCAGGAAATATGGTTCCAGCAAGATTTTCTTTACGTTACTTTCCCAAACTGATGGACCGGCCGACGAGGAACTATTAATTGACTGGCAACGTCACCAGATTCACCCGATTTTTTTGATTGGTATGTTTAAAAAGTCGGGTCAGGGCAGAAAATCTCGAAGATCTCAAATTACGAATTCGGCAAAAAATTTCCGATATTTCTTTGATTTGGTGGGAAAACGCAATTCGACGTATCAAGTTGATCACATTTGAACATCCCAAATTTAGTTTAATTTTTCTGTTTTCTTATGGTTGGTTTTCAAGTATGGTTGCTTATTTTTTAACAGTTTTGTTATGAATCAAGTTGATCACATTTGAGCACCCCAAATTTAGTTTAATTTTTCAGTTTTTTAAAGGTTGGTTTTCAAGTATGCCTAGGCAAAAATTAATCGCTGCTGAAGCAAATAGAGCTATAGAAATGCTGTAAAGTGGTTATATATTGCTTACTACAGGAATTCCTAGAAATCTTCGCTTTGTTCAAGTTCATCCTTTTCGGAGGCTCTAAAACAGTTTGGGCTGGCATATATTTTAATGGGCGTACAGACCTCTACCTTTGTTATGGAAACATGAATGGATTGTTACAGGGACGTTATAACGTTCACCGAATTTTCAAGGTGCTATCGGTGAAAACTTTCATTTCTTTCGATAATGCTAGATCTGACCGCGCTGCTATAGTTCTAGATGCTATTGAGGAGCTTGCCCATCAACATTTACAACTACTTCCACGATCTCCTGATCTGAACTGTATTAAACATGCATGGGATATGCTTCGACGAATATTAGATCAGTTCCAACCTGCTCCAGAAACTTTAGATGATTTAAGACGCATCTTACCACAGTTATGGAATGATCAGGAACAAAGCATCTTTAACAATATAAAATAAAATCCAAACGAGTTCCTGCTCTGTTTATTGCAAATATCCCTAACTCATGTGGTCCAGTTTATTTTTAAAAATAGACATACTACATTTACAACACTGAATTCCGAAATTCCGTTGCTTTTCAAAAAAAAATCAAGTTAGCCTTGTATTTCAAATATGCGATAAGTAAAAAAAGATGAAAATATAGCCAAAAAAGATCAAAACATTTTGTATGTTATTATGTTAATGTACAAAATTTCATTAAGATATTTGGAGATACTTGACCGTTTCTATGCATAACAGTGACCCTGTATAACCAAACATTTGTAATGAATTTAAAAACAAAATGCAATACTAAAAACTAAAATTTTGGTAGAACGGAAAACCGTCTGTTAATCCTTATTAAAAACATATATGTATTAACAATCTTCATGTGCGCAAAATCATTTACTAAATAAACCACATGTTACTTACTTAATCCAAATGAAAATTTGTTTACATTACTTGTATTTATGTAATACTTAAAGGTACTAAATACATATGGCCTTAACTGTAGAAACAAATACACTTATGAGCAAAAAGTTTTGGTCACTTAAAGTAACTTAAGAAATTGCAAATAATTTTAAAAATAAAATGCATCAGCTTATGACTGCATATTGTAAATTTATCTACTGCATTTTCGAAGCTTTTAATACAAAATCGGACAACACAATTGATTTTTTTACGATTTATTCTCGAAAAACAGTAACTGTACATTTTAAAAGAAGTTCGATTATTGTTAACATTATTTGCAGATTAGCGAAAATGAATGAATAAAGCTTAACATTATTGAAAACTAATCAGGGAGTCATAGTAAATGGTGAAGGTTATATTGTTGGATGAATACTGTCATATTTGGCGTCTGTCACTGTATTCGCAACGTTTGTTATGCAATTACACACGCTGCCAGGATTGTCTGTGAATATCTAGATGAAGTAGGAATTACGCGGTTTGATTGGCCAGCATGCAGTCCAAATATGAATTCCATCGAGCACGTCTGGGATGAGTTAGGACGACGTATCCGAAGACAAACACGAGCCCCAAGAACTGCCCAGGAGATCAGAGAGTTTCTATTGCAGGAGTGGAATAACATGGATCAGAATATAATCCTTAATTTAATTCAGAGTATGCCTAGTCGAATGCAATCAGTTGTTAATGCAAGTGGGGGTAATACACGTTATTATCATCAATAATGTTAATTTTATTAATTCATTTTCTCTAATCTGCAAATAATGTTAACAATAGTCGAACTTCTTTTAAAATGTACAGTTACTGTTTTTCTAGATCATAAGAAAAATAAATTATGTCGTCCGATTCCATATTTAAAAGCTTCGAAAATGCAGTAGGTAAATTTACAATATGCAGTCATAAGCTGATGTATTTTATTTTTAAAATTACTTGCAATTTCTTAAGTTATTTAAAGTGACCTAAAATTTTTTGCTCGGCAGTGTATATTTGCAAAAATATTTATTTTACATTCTTTAATTTCTAAATTGGTTAAATTTAAGGGAACATAAAAATAATAGAATATATCTTTGCTGCTTAAGGTACTTTATATACGGCGTGTTTAATAACTTACCTGAAGTAATATATACAAGCACTTTAAAACAACCAATATTATTTTCATTGATTTTTTTTATCAAAGCAATTCATTCTATAGGTTTGCGCTAAGTTCGTTTGTTATATGCAAGATAAATGAATAAATTTTCTGACGAGTACGTTTGGATTAATACTAGGTATTGAAACGGCTGTTTTTAGGTCATTTATGGGGAATATATAACTGACTGTGTGATCATTTACATCGATCAATGAAAATAAAATAGGATACCATTACATTTAATTTAATTCTAAGATATGCAGCAATTTAATACAATTCAAATAATATTAATATTTTTCTGAGGATAATAAAGATTTACATAAATATAGGTATTTAATTAAAATTAATGCCCTATATTATAAAGTCAATAAGCTGTAGATGGGCTTAACTCAAGATTTTATATAGATAACTTTTTCATTAAGTGCTAATCCACCTTTATACTACAGAGCATTATAAATATTTTTCAGTAGAAACAAAACATACAATATATATATATATATATATATATATATATATATATAACAATATGAAGGATGCCTCCTAATAAAATTAATAAAGATTTAAACATGCATTCTACAAATAAGATTTAAAAAGAAAAATTGAGCAAATGACAATAACCTTCTAAATGTTTATATAGTTAAAACAGTCACACAAACTGTAACTTTGTTATGGATTTCATGTGATGGTACATATTCAAATATAAACTCTATCTAATCTGACCTGTATTGATTATAACACAGATTATATTAGTGATTACAATTTTTATAAGCGAGTTGAACTAACTAAAATTTCATTTTAGCCATATACAGATACTATTTAACTGAGTCCCATTTGTATTTGAGTAATACTTCTAAAGACACAGAACATATAATGTAATTAGAACACGCATTTGTAATATTGGCAAATGTTTTTTAGCTATTTTTATAATGAATTGCCATCAAATAGATATGGCTTAATACTATACTAATCCAATTTGATTTAATTCAAAATCTATGTACAAACGACATAGACGACTAAATTTAATTCTAAATTGTGCAAGAAACGCCTTGTCAAAGCTTTTTTCTTCAAAAATCTAACATCAAAAAGAAGAGTTGCTAGATAGTCGAAAGCTGATTTCATGTGACATCATTTCTAATGAGAACAGTATGTTTGTTCTAATATATTTTCGAGATATACTAGATGGCATTTGATTGGTCGAAAAATACACTAAGCTAATCCGAAAATTTATCTTAACCTATTGCATCCTTATATTTTGATGTACGTCACTATCAAAAATTTCTTAACGCACTTATTACATAACTAAGTGGGAACATGACCAACTTCATCATCAGTACTCATAATTTCATTTCATATGAAACAAGCTGTTCATTTCAGGTGTTCTTGAAAAGGTCGGTAAGTGTGATCTCTATGCTAGCACTAGAGTATATTAACTACTAACTCACTTAATTTTTACTGTTATTGTTGAAAATAATAAATGAAAAGGTAAATTTAAAAAATCTGTTCTTCCTGGGTGTAATATTGAAATATTAAATACTGATTTTTCACGAATATATATAGCGTGTGTATAAATTGTCACAAAAGCTACACACAGCGACATTCTTCGTTCGGTTCTGAATAAAAAACCTTAATTATCATGCTTCGTTCGTTTTCACGGGGTTCTTAAAGTTCAGACGTTTAGTACACAACTAAGCATTACTCTTCGATATCTGTTAATAGATATAGCTGCAAATTAGTTTAAAGAACAATTTTTACTAGTATTATTTCGTAAACGTGTTCTTTTGGATTTAAAAGTTTGTTTTAAACATTTCTTCATTAACGTACTTTCACGAGAAACACATTTGACAACGTTGTAGAACAATGATTTATATTTTAAAGTGATTAATTTTGTGTAAACTCTGCTTGTTCGGGGTTATTTGTATTGTTTTGATTAGTTGTTGTGCTGTGTTTTATTGTTCCTTTGTTATTTTATTCATTCATAATGGATTTTGCATTTAATGAACACTATCGCGTTCGTGTAAAACTAAGACAGTTATATTTTGATTGCATTAAATTGGGTTGCATGAATGTAGATACAAACATAAGTGCTAAATACGCATATGTCATTTTGTATTATTACGTTGAAGTTTAAAAGTAACGTTTCTACGATCATAAGTACGTACATGAATGTTACAATGCTAAAATTTTTAAAAATTGCTGACGCTGACGAAGGCAGAAACAGAATTAACGCTGCAGCATTGGAAATTAACACAAAAACCTTGTAGATTGCAACTATGCTTAGAGACAGATTCAATTCCAACAATTACGTAGGTAATTGTGTCACTGATTTACTGACAGATAAATACCCCAACAAAGAACTTATCCTGTTATAAAATACACTGTAATTAAAAATTTTTCAATATGTATTATTTTGAGAATAAATAATTTGAAGAGCAAATCATACCTCGCGTAATGTGTAGAATTTAAAACGTCAGATTTACCCATCTGATAACGAGTAAGATGTTTTCAAAGATCGAAATACAGAAATTATTGCGGTATCTACAATTACTACATACTACAATAGTATGCGGCTACAGTGTTGCCAAATGTTTCTTTCAAATGGTTCCGTAACACATACGAAGCATGATACGACATTTTAACATTAAGAATTTTTATTCAGAACCCAACGAATAATGTCGCTGTGTGTAGCTTTTGCGACATTTTAGACACACGGTGTATATATAGGTAACTATTAATGAAATTAGTCATGGTAGGGGTCTCGTAATTACAATATATAAACTCAGATGTTATTTATAATAATATAATTATATACCTCTCAAAATAATTTAATATTTACAAGTTTATTAAAGTTTACATTTTTAATACTATAAATAGGGATTTAGTAATTTTAAAACATAATAATTTAAAATACTAATTAAGATTGGCTGTATTAAAGGGTCTAAGTTAGCGGCTACTATTTAAAGGAAAGAACAAGAAATCCATAACGACTATTTCTTAGGTGGTTCGATTGAATATCAGAATTGCAAGGAAAAAACGAATAGCAGTTTGTTTTAAATTAGTTTCTCTCGCTACTTAGTAGCTACTAAATTTGACTATTAGTACAACCAAATTAACATGTTACTTCAAGTTTAGAACATTTAGGAACCCCTTTGGTTAAATTTAAAAAATAACTAATTTGTGGCACTGAAACATGATTAAAAATTGTGGCGTATAATTGCTTATATATATTAATGCATCCTCTACTTTAATTTAATGCAATAAATAATGTAGTTTTTGTGAAAGAGTAGATTTTATTTTAAATTATGTGCTTCAGAAGTAATACTTAATATACTGTAATAATTGATTCCCGACCTTTCCCAACTCCGATCCATTTTACTAAAACAAAAGAAAAATACATTGCGTAATTATTAGGAAACTAAAATTATAATGTGTCATTCTAGGGCACTTCAGTTATTTTTTTAATTTAAAAATGAATATTCAACATGCAGTCTACATTAATGTAATTCGACGTTTCAGTAGTTTCTCCACTGCCGCCTTCAAAATAGTTCTAAGAAGGGCTGTTTCTTGCTAAATTCTTGTCTTAACCCATTAGTGCTCATGACTAGAGCTGGGGATGTTTACGGTGTGCCAGGATAGTATTCAGTTAAACGCACGAATATAATGACCTTGTTTCGATCGGTGATGCATGCGTGATTTTATTGCTTTACATGCATTCGCTATTTATATCACTTAGGTATGTCAGTTATGTGTACTGTATATAAATAACACACTTACCTTATTTACGATTATTATAGCATAGCGCCAAGTGGATAAGACTTGCAGTAAGTTTGTAGCATTAGATACGTTTCCATATTTGTAGCGGTGAGCGATGTACGCCGTGATGAATAATTTTTTTTATATTTTGAGAAAGACCGCTCGACATCTACGGATGTAACACACGCACAATTAAAATAATCTTTATAGATAGAAACCGAATCTACACTTGCACCATTACTAATTTGTTTTAATCTGGTAAAATCAAAATCATTGTTTATCACACTCTCGAACTTTTCTATTACATTAACATTTTTGTTGTCATTTACTGCGCATAGCTGGGCGTGTACATCGTCCAGTATTTGCAGTGACTCCGCTAACGATAATGCAGTATGTTGAAATTTCTCGATTGCGTTAAACAATCCTATATGATTGTTATAAATAGTTTGTAAATCTGCATCAAGGGAAGGGTTTTGAAAGAGTCTCTGGCTTTCCTTAATGGCTACAGCTTCGGCAGGATTGAATTGTAGAACCACAGATTTTATTTATTGGAAATACTTGGCATAATAAAATGCCGCCTTTAACCAACTTCCCCAACGTGTAAGGATTGGCTCTGGTGGTTCGGGAATACCAGGGCACCGACTGTGAAACTCTCGAATTCGTTTGGGAGATTTTAGAAACACTTTTTTTGTGGTTGCTATTAATGCATCCACCTCTGGATAACATTGCCGAATAGTTTGTGCCACAAGGTGTAAAGCATGAACTTTACATGTCACATGCAAAAGTCTCTCACAATCTGCTTTAAGAGAACGGCCTACAGAACGCATTGTCGCAGCACCATCGCTCATAAACATCAGGAGTTGATTAGTTGAAACTTGAAATTTTTGTAGCGTATCGAGCACTACCTTCGTAATTACTTCGCTAGTGCACTTTTCCAATCTTTTGCTGGCTAATAAAATGGCAAATGTTGATTTGACAGGATCTAGTACACGCACTATAATATTCACAATAGAATGTTTTTTTCGATCTGTCGTTTCGTCGACACATACCCATAACTGTTTATCATTTACTACTGCTTTCATTCTGTTTTCAATGTCCTCACGCACAATTGGTAAATAGGTGAGTAACGTTCTCCGTGACGGTAGCTTTTTGTTGGAATTGTATTTATTCCAAAAGTCGTGAAAGGCTTTTTTATCTAGCAGGTGAACTGGCACATCGCAGACGAGTAGCATTGTCAATAAATCGAAAAAGAATTGCGTTTTAGACAGCACATTATTTTTTTTGTCTTTGTGGTGTACACTTTCAACATGTCTTTTACAGTCGTATTTGTCCCAGCAAAGTAACTGTTTATCTCATAATTTACAAACCACTTTTGCTCCATTATAATACAAATCGGGAAAGTCTCGGATAAATTTCTTCACGTCGTTATACAATGGGCGCTTTCTTGGCTTGGGCACGTCCGTCATACTTATTAAATAGAGCTCAAGACAACACACGATCACGTTGCCAGTTCACGACTAACTAAAGTGTTTCGCTGCATCGTGTTTATACGCTGGTGGGGATGCACTACATACGGTCCTGCCGTACCGCAAACATCCTCAGCTCTACTCATGACAATAAAAATCGCGTAGGTAAAAGTGGGAGTTTCCTAAATGCATGCTGAAACCTACTGCGGAAAAAACACAAATCTACCGGAGACAGGTCTTGGATAGGGAGGTGATGTAGTGTTGGGTTTGTTAGAACACGCAGCAGTTCCAAGAGGTACCAGGTTGTTAGTCCGGGAGGCAGAGGCACAAAATTTGCACTTATTCCTACAAAGCTAGTTCTCTCTGAATTAGTTGTTTCGATATGGTAAATAAAGAAAATGAAAGTCTGCCACCTCAATGTGGTCGCCTTCATTAAGAACATTTGAGTGAACATGTTAAAAATTTATGTGTAAATGACTTATACCTACAAGGCTGAAACTTTGTAGGATGCTTGTCGATAAGCCAGAACATGGAATGATTACAGTCTGCCACCGTGGCAGCGTCGCAATCGACGCTCTACCACCCACGCAAGGTGTAAAGAAACTGTCAAAAATTACATCATTCCTACAAAGCTAATTTTTGTTTCTAGTATTATTTAGGTAATAAGATAATAGAAAAAATAAGTCTGCCGCTTGTATAACGTCGCAAAGCTTTGACAGACGTAATAGAAAGTACGATCAACGTAGCGTAGCCGGCGCGCTAGTAAGCTTCAAGTCGCGCTGAATTATTGTTAAATACTTAAACAATTATGAATCTACAAAGCTGCTTTTTTTTCCACAAGCAGCTTAACATTATTATTTTTGAATAAACGTAGTCTGCCGTCAAATATAGGTGGCTAAGTCGTCGGCAGACGTGGCTATAGTTGTAGTGCTCACGGCAGCGCGCGAAAATAATCGTTATAAAACTTTTACAGCTTTGCAATGCTGATCTTGTAATATTTATTCTATATTGAGAATTGAATCATGAGGAGCAACAAAATATATTATTTTCGTAAAATAAATAGAAGCCGGCTTAGACCTTTTCTAAATTACCCCTCTCCCCCTCACAGTTTCGAATTTACCGTTGCGGCAGCTGTTTGCTGTTATGTTGCTCCACTCTTCAGTATACGAAAACGCGTTCTTCCTTAACACATCATGAGTTCGCAGTTATTCTGTTTCGTGATGATCTGTTCAAACAAAAAATAAAAAGCTTTGATGCATCTGCTCTACCACCTTGCTCATCAGAGTTGCTAGAGCATATTCGTAGAGCAGCATATATATCGAAAATTTGGTGTAATGCTCACTTACCAGAAGTCACAGAATTATTACCGCTTGACTGTGGCTGGAGAATTGACGAGAATAATAAATATTTATTTCTGTGGTTCTCTGGAGATCCATTGCCTCAGTCAATAGATTATGTGACGGTCATCAAAGAAAATGTTGAAGCATCAGGTACATATACTATTTAAATTTCAATTCATTCGCATTTTCACAATGAAAAATATTTTATTTAATAATTTTTTATCATTCCAGAACTCGAGGATTTAAATGAAGAAAACGACTATATTTTTTATGATGAAAATGAGGATGAAAGAAGCGATTATGACAGGGAAGATGATGGAAAATATGATTCAAATGATGAAGAGAGTTGAGAAAAATGTTTTGAGTTGTTCAATAAAGAAAAATCAAAACAAATCTAGAATAATGTTCTTAAAATTCTTTTATTTACCTGATCTATTTATTATCTATGTGACAAACAGTTTTTCTGTACCTTTGTTAAAGTGAAAAATTATAATAACATATTTAAAAAATAAATTTAAGTTCTATAATAAAGATGAATCAATATCTATATATGAATAAATTGATTTCATGATAATTGTAGCAGTAAATATTATATGAATATAAAAAGAATTATAACGAAAGAATTACGAAAATAATATATTTTGTTGCTACTCATGATTCAATTCTCAATATAGTATAAATATTACAAGATCAGCATTGCAAAGCTGTAAAAGTTTTATAACGATTATTTTCGCGCGCTGCCGTGAGCACTACAACTATAGCCACGTCTGCCGACGACTTAGCCACCTATATTTGACGGCAGACTACGTTTATTCAAAAATAATAATGTTAAGCTGCTTGTGGAAAAAAAAAGCAGCTTTGTAGATTCATAATTGTTTAAGTATTTAACAATAATTCAGCGCGACTTGAAGCTTACTAGCGCGCCGGCTACGCTACGTTGATCGTACTTTCTATTACGTCTGTCAAAGCTTTGCGACGTTATACAAGCGGCAGACTTATTTTTTCTATTATCTTATTACCTAAATAATACTAGAAACAAAAATTAGCTTTGTAGGAATGATGTAATTTTTGACAGTTTCTTTACACCTTGCGTGGGTGGTAGAGCGTCGATTGCGACGCTGCCACGGTGGCAGACTGTAATCATTCCATGTTCTGGCTTATCGACAAGCATCCTACAAAGTTTCAGCCTTGTCATTTACACATAAATTTTTAACATGTTCACTCAAATGTTCTTAATGAAGGCGACCACATTGAGGTGGAAGACTTTCATTTTCTTTATTTACCATATCGAAACAACTAATTCAGAGAGAACTAGCTTTGTAGGAATAAGTGCAAATTTTGTGCCTCTGCCTCCCGGACTAGTATTTTGATAACTTGCTTACGTCTATACAAGTGTCCTATTTATCTGTATTATAATATTTTTTTTTCTTTATTGCAATTTAAATTATAATTAAATTTAACATTTTGAATGATAATCTATAAAGAATATAACTAATATTTTTGTTATAAAGTTCAAGTTTTCTATCACGCTCGATATTTCATAGATTTAAATATCATAAATTAACCAATTATACAAGGGTCCCATATCGTTATGTTCAAATTTTAGGAGTGTAAAGTAGACTTCATTTCAAGTAAAAAAAACGTAAAACTTGTATATCCATTTTTATTTGTTTCAAAGGATACAGATCTATGAATGTGATTGTCAGATCATGAAAAAAAATGTAATCCTAAAGTCAATACAAACTGATTTTATTTAAAAAAAGTTATACGATTCAATAACAGGCCTGTGATTGTTAACGTCGCATAATAAAATGTTATCCTCAAATAAATAAACACGTGTCGTAGTGCATACAGTAATTTCTTTGAGATCTACAAAAAGGAGTACACGAAATTGACTTATGGTAAAGAAGGTTCTTACTTATTTCGTAAGTGCTGAACCATGAATATCATACAATAAACAAATGTTCAGATGATTGTTAACGTTGCATTTTTTAATAAAGGATTATATTACGTTTCAGTTCATACAACAGCTTATTAGTGAGTGGACACGTTTTCTTTATTCAAAATGCCTTAACGATTTTCTTCTCAAGAGTATGCGGACATGCATTTTGTGTATGGCTACTGTAACGGCAGTGCATGTCAAGCAGTTATTGAATACCGACATCGGTTTCCCGATAGGCGCATTCCTCATTACAGAACGTTTCTGGAAGTACACAGACAATTTCGGGAATGCGGACTGCGTGATTATCTTTTCGACCGAGGAGTAAATTTGCCCGCAGACTTAGAGGAAGAAGCAGTAGCTATTGTTACAAGAGATGCAACTCTCAGTGTACGTCGAATCGCTAGACAACTTGGAGTGCCACGAACGACAGTTTGGCGAATTTTAAAACGTGAGGGCTTATATCCATATCACTATCGCAGGGGACACGGTTTGCTTGAGACAGACCACTATGCTCGTCTAGTTTATTCTACCTGGATATTAAGACAGTCACGGCTTCATTTTAATTTCTGCAGAACAGTCCTCTGGACAGATGAATCTACGTTCACGAGAAGTGGTGTTACAAATCTGAGAAACCTGTGCACAGGTGGTCATCAGAAAATCCCAAAGCTATACGCCCATCTAAATTTCAACATGAATTTTCAATTAACATTTAGGCGGCTCTAATCAATGACTCGTTGATTGGTCTTGTCGTTCTTCCTGGGAGGTTAAATGCGGACAATTACCTTCTTCGAACTGCCAGGTATTTTAGAGGATGCCCCACTGAATGTTCGACGAGAAATGTGGTTTCAATTATCCTAGATGGATTGGACGAGGTGGTCCTGTTGCATGGCCACCCAGATCACCTGATCTTAATCCCCTTGACTTTTATTTATGGGAGTACATGAAAAATTTAGTCTACGCGCAAGTTTCGAACACAAGAGAAGAGTTGTTGAATCGTATTCACCTGGCTGCCGAGCAAATCCGACAAAACAAGTATGAAATTCGGATAAGTACTTCTTCTGTTGGCTTACGGGCACAAGCCTGCATTCAACAAGGAGGTGGACATTTCGAAAATATTATTAATTGAACTTTTTTAAATAAAATCAATTCTTATTGACGTTAGGATTACATTTTTTTTTCATGATCTGACAATCACATTAATAGATCTGTAACTTTGAAAGAAATAAGAATGCATATAGAAGTTTTGCGTTTTTGTTACTTGAAATGAAGTCTACTTTACACTCCTAAAATTTGAACATAACGATACGAGACACGTGTAGGCATGTTAAAAGAACAATATAAATAATATATTTACCTGGTACTTGAAGAAGTTCTTCTATTTTCTCTACATATCGCTTAGCATTGATGGGCAGATCATCATATTTCCGTATATTTTCTGTGCTCGTCTGCCAACCGTCCATTATTGCATATTCGACCTTAAAAAAGAACATAAACATGTGTGTGTCATAAGACATGTAGTTGTTTTCACGGCCGTGTTAACTATAAAATTCGCTCATGGATTGTGCTGGATTCCGTGCGTTAAATTTCTCGTTCAACAAATATAATAAGCCGTACTTGGGAAGAAAATTCAACTACAATAATATACCTTAACGTTCGTTAGTTGCGCAATGCCGGACGGGAAGGAGTCCAATGGTTTTCCATTGATAGTGTAACCGACACCTAATTTGATTTCTTTCAGACTATCTAGAATGTCAAGTTTGGTTAAACACAACGCCGTATAGCCGTTCACCATGTTGGTATATTTTAACAAAAAGATGTCCAGCCAACCACATCGTCTTTTCCTTCTTGTGGTGACTCCAATTTCAGATCCTCTTATCTGAAGCATTTCCCCTATTTCCTGCGAAAATAATATTGATAAGAAGAACGAATTTCCAAATTATTTTTATTATCTAAAAATGTATAAAATGCATATGGTGATTGTAAAAATATAGATAGATACACTCTGTGACATATAAATCTATTAATAGTAAAAAGTTTGCAATTTTTTCCAAATACATAATCAAAAACTATAATTGTACGAGGGATGTCTTTTTAGTGTTGCATATAGCCTCATAGAGAGCGTCAGTAATAAAACGTCAGGTGTCAAAATTAAATTCTACCTTGCGTTAAGCGAAATCTAAAGTTTCATCAAGATACGGCAAGTGATTCGGTCATAGTGAATTTTTAAAGTTTATAAGTTGGCCGAAAAATGGAATTGAGTCAAGAAAGTTTTTTACAACTTTCGAAGAGGATTAATTCAACGTCTTGCTGAGTTGGGTTCTGCTTTTGAAGATGATGCCAATCGACTATTTCCCGTTGGTACTGTGAATTCCAACGCGGACGCACCAGTATCAGCGACGATTCCAGGACAGGTCTCGCAAGAACAGCAATCACTCAGAAAAACATCGATTCTGAGCGCCGCTTGATTAAGGAAAATAGATATGCGACATCGTGAAATTGAGACATCCATGGATATTTCAAATCAATCCAAACAAACCTACACGAAGAACTGGGTGTGAGTGTTAGTTTCCAGTGGATTCCACATCTTTTAACCAAAGAAACAGAAACTGCCACGCAGACGAAAGAAGGATGACCTCCAAATCCGGTTAATCTGAGATTGTTAAAAGCCATCACCGACTGTCTGGCGAAAAATTCCAAAACATCACTGGCCCCACATTCTGCTGAATTCGGCGAATCAAAAGAATGCCTACAACACATAATCAAAATGCGTCTTCAGTTCAGAAAGGTCGTGGCAAAGTGGGCGCAAGTTGCTGTCTAATGAGCAAAAGAAGAAAAGAGTTGATGATGCGCAATCGATTTTAGACGAATATGGTACCGAATAGGATGATTTATTGGACAATTTGCTAACTGTCGATGAGACTTAGGTCTACTACGAACCACTACAGACACGAAATTCAGCTTCCGAATGGCAGCTTCCTGGTCAGCCACCGCCAGTAGTCGAGCATACCAAAATGACATTCGAAAACACCATGGCTACTGTGTTCTGGAATAAAGATGGGATCGTGCATATTGACTATCTCAAATCGAATAAATCCATCAACACATGAACCTTCTTGATGTGGTCAATGCCAAGATTCCGGCTAGAAAGCGTCGTAAAGTCAAATTTCTACAAGACAATAGCCATGCGACATCGTGAAATTGAGACATCCATGGATATTTCAAATCAATCCAAATAAACCTACATATGATGAATTCGGTGTGAGAAAGTTAGTTTCCAGTTGGATTCCGCATCTTTTAAACAAAGAAGAAAGTTAGCTTGCGTTAATTGGTGCCGAAAAACTTTGAGCCGATTCAATAACAAAAACTCCAAGAGCGTCTATAACATTGTGAGTGGCGATGAATCAAGGATTTAGTCCTATGAATCCGAAAATAAACGTCAATCAGCTATTTGGGTGCTTCAATATGAAGAGAATCCGAGAAAAGTTATCCGTTCGCGAAGTGTGTCGAAAAAGATGGTCGCAACGTTTGTCTCAAAATCAGGTCATGTAGCTACAATTTCCTTGCAAGATCGAAGAACGGTTAATGCGGATTGGTACACAGAAATTGCCAGAAATAATCATCGTGCTCCGAGAAACCAACCCACCCAAGGCGAATCATCCTGCATCATAACAATGCGAGTTCGCACACACTATTAGATCATCCTCCGTATAGTCCCGACCTAAGTTCCAATGCCTTTTTTACGATCCCAAAGATCAAACATAGAATGCGTGTTCGACGATTTCAGTCTCGAGAAGAAGCAGTAGATGCCTTCAAAACGTAGTAAGGTGTGTAATTTTTATCGAGATGACAGGCAATGTTTTATAACAGATGATATAAAACAATGTTCTGATACTAGTATCACATGCTTGTGATAATAAGCATTATCTCCAAACTCTCATTATAGAAATGAGGTTGATTGTTACTTGGCTTGTACGACTTGCCAACTTTAAAGACAAGTAATAGAAAATTTGGAGGTTTAGTTTAGAAATTTTAATAAAATTCTACGAATAAACAATTAATAAATAGAAGTAAAAGAAGTTTAATATACGTTATTTTTACTACCCATAGAATGAGTTAAGTGTTTTTTTTATACTAGGTAACATTTGGCTTGTGGCGTTGGAATTGTGGCGTTTTGCTAAACACTTTTAACATTTTAGCACTCCCCACGCCACACAAATACGAGAGGCACGCTGGATTTATTGAAATGCAAGAAAACTAAGTCGTATTGGAAAATGAACTTAATCATGTTCAAAGTACTCCATACCAGCATCAATGCACTTTTGTAATCGAACCTTCCAACTAGACATCTTTCGGAATACTATCAAAATTGATGAATTGCTTCGTCAGTCTCGTTTACCGACTCGAAACGTCGACCACGTAAGCTCTTTTTCAGGTGGAAGAACAATCAGAAGTCACACATTGCCAAATCAGGTGAATAAGGAGTATGTTCGGTAGGTTTTACATTATTTTTACGTAAAAAATCACGAGTCCATTGTGCAATGTGTGAAGACGCATTGTCCTGGTGTAACAGTAATCCGCGAATATTGACTGATTGAAAAACAGTAGGTAGATATTTTGTGATGTACTAGTTAGCTGTAACTGTACGTTGGTCTTCAAGCTTAATTACTTTTACTAAACCTGTACTTCAAAAGAAAACTGCGTACATTAATTTCTTCATAGACATCTGTTTCTTGACATCGTTGGGGTTGGTGCGTCTTTATGGGCCCATACACGACTCTTCTGGCGAGTGGGAACATCATAAAATGATATGTACATTTCATCACCTGTTACTATTTTAGAAATAATGCGATGCCCCCTTTTATTTAAGAATTGTAACGTTTTCCGAGCGATCCTTACACGCTTCAGTCATTGAGTTTACGTGGCACCCAACGTGTAACAATTTTTGCATATGAAGATTGTAAAATTGTATTAACTATTGCGGATCCAAAGCTACGTGTTGTCTGAATTGTTTCATAAGTGCACCGCGAATCTTTTTCGATTAACTTTTTCAACGTTTTCAGCAGTTACTGAAGAACATAGCATTCCCAGATGATTCTCATCGCCAAACGAAATCCGACCTCTTTTAAGTTCTCGAAGCCAACGAAACACAGTTAATTAGGATGGGGCTTCATTACCCAGTACAAGTTGCAAACGTTCAACGCACTGTTTTTCGTTTAAATCAACTTTGAAATCGTAGTATATTTAAGCGCGAAAATGTTAGCGTGACAACTCCATACTTCTACTCACAATTGTGTGTATCACGTCTACTATGTGGCAGACGCGATTCAACTGGCTATCATAGACGACTAACTGAAGACCGTAGTTTATAAAAATGCAACGTTGCCATTCCTGCATATTATACTTTCTTAGCATTTAAATAATTCCAGCGTGCCCCTCGTACGTATCACACTAGAACCGTACTTCTAATACAAACGTTATATGCGACAGAACTTTACTCAATCATCGGCATATCCTTAAAATAGTACAAAAGATTCTTTAAACCTTTCGAGGCGTTGAGGAATGAAATTTTGAAAAATTTGTGTTTGGAGGATTATGTAATAGAAAATATGTATATTGGCCAAACAAAAAAATCTATTAATATTCACTTTAAAGAATATTTAGCTCATTTTAGACACAAAATCAAGTGTTGCTCAACACATTTTGAAATAATAAAAAATATATTTAAAATGTATACTTAACACAATTGTTATTTTCTATGGTTCTAGAAAACGCTAAAGATATGAGACTTTATATAGATATTCTGTACCTATATAGGACTGTTCGTACTATAAACTCAACAATCATCAGTATAATCTGGAGTTTTGGACTGCAAGCAATATAAGAGCTACGAAAAACAGTATAACAAATTAGGGTGTCATTGATGACTTTTATTGAACTTAGCCTTCTTGTACCCGTAAACAGAACCAGGTGATTAGTACGTCGAAATGCATTTTCTCAAATACACAAGAGATCCGTCATCTTAAGATGTTTTTAAACCGGTGAGAGAAACAACAAAAATGAAAAAGTGTCTTCTCTTTACTATATTTTTTCGAGTTGTATCCAATGTAACGGCGTATACGTATGTTGCCTACTTACATCATTTAATTCTGTAGGAAAAGGTCCGTCTCCAACTCTTGTTGTGTAAGCTTTAACAACGCCAATTACATCTCCAATAGCAGAAGGAGCCAGTCCCAAACCTGTACATACTCCACCCACACTACAATTCGAAGATGTCACATAAGGGTACGTGCCTGAAATGTTTAACTATATTTAAGTTGCAAACGCCGATATACTGGTTAGTAAAAGACAAGAAAATAAATTAATACAAAATACGATTTTTATACGTTAAGTCAACATGTAACTTACCAAAGTCTATATCTAACATGGCGGCGTTAGCACCTTCAATAAGAATCTTTTTCCCTTCTTTAAGGGAGAGGTACAGATAGAAGACGGTTTCAGTAACAAAAGGTCTTATTTTTTCCGCGTAAACTTTGTATCTTTCCAACTCCGCGTCGATATCAACATTAAGTGATGGGAACATTCTCTGATACATATTAGCTAAGGCAATAAATCTGAAAATAATTGTATTTAATTTAAGCTACACTAAAAAGGGCGTGATATTAAAGAATAAATTAATTAGGAATATTATTCAAAACGTGATACTACACTGTTTGTTATCGCTCTAATGTGGAAATATACAGGGTCCGGCAACGAAGCGGGGACGGAAGATTACACGCGTATTTGAAAGTTAGTAAAATATTTAGTTATCGGATATCCTTCCGTACCATCAAGCGCACGTTTTAAAAATATTTTGTTTTATACAGGGTGTTCCAGATGGAAATGCCAGACTAAAGTTGCATTTTTTTAAATGGAACAGCCTGTATATTAATAGATAAAATGATCCGCGCTTGAAAGCTGGTTACATCGATATAATGTTGTATGGGTCTAAAGTTGATAGTTTCTGTGTAAATAATTATTTTACTTGATAAATTGATACATTTCAGTAGGCTATTCTGCATAAGGAAAATCAAAAGATCCGAAACCAATAGAATAGAATATTTTCTACTAGTATGGACTTTCGTTGCTACTTGAAATAAATTCTGCAACTGCTCGCGTTATACAGGGTGTTCACAATTTCGCAAAATCGAAGAAATTTCGTAATTTTTAAATGGAACACCCTGTATATTTTTAGCTCATTGAAAAGCCCTTTCACTACGCTTTCTATTGATACCTCATTTGATGCACCTAGGATGGATCATTTGCTAATTATTTCTTTTTAGATTTGAATTAATAAAAAATGCTTGTATTTTTAGTAGCTAATTTGCGCTTTTAAACCTTCTGTAAGATCGCCTATTCAACAAATTATCCATAAATGGTCTATAACAAGAAGAAACCCCATTAAGTACGAGAAACAGTTGATTTTCACTCAGCGGTGAAAGCAAACATTAAATTAATATAAAGTAATATAGCATTTTCAATAGATTCACTGCTGATCAAGTTATCTGGTGTCAGTTTAATAAAAAATTTGCACTAATTAATTTGTATTTTAAAGAATTTTGTAAAACCAACTATTTTACGAATACCTAATATGAAACAATACATACCTAATTAACTTAACATAAATCGAAATCATGTAGGAAAGAATCAAGTACGAGTAATATTAAAAGTTTACAGTATTTTAAATAAATACTAATTATTAACAACAACATCAAATTTAATTAACAAAAGTAGTAGCACAGTAAATAAAAATAAAGTAAATGTAAATAGTAAATGCAAATAAATCAAAAAAAAGTTTCAAATGTCCTTCCATGTCTCTCAATACATAAATGAAGCCGCCTGGTGAAATTCTGTTCAACATGCTGTAATGTTTTTTGGCGAACATTTCTAAATGGCTCTCTTATGCGTTCCATCATATTTTCCCTTATTCTAGGAACTTCTAGAGCCTTGACATATCCCCAAAAGTAGAAGTCCAAGAGATTAAGATCTGGACTTCGTGGAGGCCAAGCGATTGGACCACCTCGTCCTATCCATTTGTCTTCCTTTCATGGCCCTAGAAACTCCCTAACGTTAAGGCTGTAATGAGCAGGGGCACCATCGTGTTGCAACCAGAAAATTTGTCGGGTGTCAGCATCCACATGCTCAAGTAAATTAGGCAGTTCGTTCTGCAAAAATGCCAAATACGTATTCCCTGTAACGGTTCCATCGAAAAAGTACGGTCCAATGATATATGGACCAAGTATACCTCCCCAGACGTTAAGAGACCATCTATTCTGATTGTCTACATGACGTATCCAATGCGGGTTTTCTGTTGCATAATAATGCATGTTAAGTTTATTTACCGCCCCATTACTTTTGAAAGTAGCCTCATCGCTAAACAAAATCTTTGTTAAAATATTTGGCATTTCTCGCATTTTATTTAACAACCAACCACAAAAGTCTGTTCTTTTAATGAAATCATCACCATGCAATTCTTGATTTAATTCCATATGGTACGGATGATACTTATGACTTCTTGAAATTCTTCGTACGCTCCTATCTTCAATACCTGTTACCTTTGAAATACCGTCTATACTTATATGTGGATTTTCCTGTATTGCTAATAATACGGCCAATTCGCGTTTTTCATTGATTACCTGCTTATTTATTTCTCTCTTCTTGTAGGTTACACTACCAGTTTCTGTAAATCTCTCTAATAACCTTTCAAATGCTTCCGGTCTTGGCTTTCTTTCAAGGTTTGGAAATCTCTCTGCATATACTCTACTTGATAGGAGACAATTTCTTGTACACTCCCCAAGAATAAATATAATATTCACCATTTCTTGAATACTAAAATTAGTCATTATAGCAATTTCTTTTAGAGATTGAACGAAATACTGTGTAAGATGGAACGAAATTTTTGGCAACTTGGTTATTAAGTATGCAAGCTTTAAACTGACACCAGATAACTTGATCAGCAGTGAATCTATTGAAAATGCTATATTACTTTATATTAATTTAATGTTTGCTTTCACCGCTGAGTGAAAATCAACTGTTTCTCGTACTTAATGGGGGTTCTTGTTGTTATAGACCATTTATGGATAATTTGTTGAATATCCGATCTTACAGAAGGTTTAAAAGCGCAAATTAGCTACTAAAAATACCAGCATTTTTCATTAATTCAACTCTAAAAAGAAATAATTAGCAAATGATTCATCCTAGGTGCATCAAATGTGGTATCAATAGAAAGCGTAGTAAAAGGGCTTTTCAATGAGCTAAAAATATACAGGGTGTTCCATTTAAAAATTACGAGATTTCTTCGATTTTGCGAAATTGTGAACACCCTGTATAACGCGAGCAGTTGCAGAATTTATTTCACGTAGCAACGAAAGTGCATACTAGTAGAAAATATTCTATTCTATTGGTTTCGGATCTTTTGATTTTCCTTATGCAGAATAGCCTACTGAAATGTATCAATTTATCAAGTAAAATAATTATTTACACAGAAACTATCAACTTTAGACCCATACAACATTATATCGATGTAACCAGCTTTTAAGCGCGGATCATTTTATCTATTAATATACAGGGTGTTCCATTTAAAAAAATGCAACTTTAGTCTGGCATTTCCATCTGGAACACCCTGTATAAAACAAAATATTTTTAAAACGTGCGCTTGATGGTACGGAAGGATATCCGATAACTAAATATTTTACTAACTTTCAAATACGCGTGTAATCTTCCGTCCCCGCTTCGTTGCCGGACCCTGTATATGGTGTCAATACACACGAGGCCAGACAATTATTTATCTACCTAGCTACTATTGAAAGGTGTTATAAGATATATTTCATTTTTGAACATATGATCCACTAACGGTTACACACTCATTCCAGTGTTTTTCTAATAAGGCTATACCTTCCAAAAAATTGCTTTGGTAAGTCAACAAACTCCTCCACCACTTCTTCCACGCACTCATCTGAAAAAAAGTTGTCCACGCAAATCCTTTATTAATTCTCTACACAGTTGTTGATTATTTCTTGGACTTGGCGAACCTGTGAACTCTGTAATTGTCATGGAGTAGCATAATCTTTTGAGCAAAGTTCCAGTCTTTTCTGCTGCACAACAAATTTTAATTTTTTGAATTTTTCTTTAAAAACTATGTACAATTTTCGTTTCTTTTATAGTCCTAACAATAGTAATAATCCACAAATTTATTCTGGCACGTCAGGGTTTGGAAAAAGAAATATTGAAAAATAAATGATATAATATTAATTAAGTATATAAATTATATGGCGGTCCTGTTCAAAATGATTTTCTTTTTACATTTCTTTTATACTGTTCTTCTGCATTCTGCACTTTCTGATATCAACGCCCAACAATAATCAGCAAGCATTTCCCTGTCACACTTGCCCTGATAACGTTTTTTCAATAACATAAATATCTTGATGAAACCTTTCGCTGTGTTCATCCTTATGTCGCCCAAGGTTCGGGGGAAAGAAATCCTGGTGCGAAAAATGTTTTTTAAGGCTCATGCTACAGCCCAATTTATAGTACTTCTAAGAAGTTCATTAACAAAAGCTATATACTGACTGTCCCGTAAAAAACGCCAACATTCATAATTCCGTTATTTATTGTCCGGTTTTATTTAAACAAAAAGTAAATTTAATAGCATCAAAAACACTATAAGATAGCAGTGTTTTATTTGTTTTCAATTGTTTTCATTAATGTCAAACGACAGTCAAGTTTTTTATTTTAAATGGCAACATATATATTTTTGGCTATATTCGGATTGCATTTTTTTTTCTGAATTCAACGATGCATAACATGTTTATTTTTGATAAACGTTTATTGAAAAAAAAAACTTTATAAATTTCATCTTTGTCTTCCATTATTTATAAATATTCGAATGTGTCATGAAACATTTGAAATGTAAGTATTATAAATATTATTATAAGAAACAAAACAATTTACAATAAATGTTGAAATTGCCCGCCACCTTGTTTAACACATACCGCACATCTCCTAATAATCAAAAATGAAAAAAAAACTTTATAAATTTCATCTTTCATTATAGTAGACTTGGCCCAGTCCACTAGCATTATGTCAATGTGCCTTAAGTGTCAGTTTGACTTTATTAAGTTTTCTGTATTATCCTGTTTGAACGTTTTGCCGCAACAAAAAGCGTATTTTCGTTAAAAATGAATAACAATGAATTAACGGACATGTTACAAGTGTTCTTTGAATGTAATAAAAATCGCCTTCAAGCAGTTCGTCGGTACAGTGCTCGTTTTCCGGACAGAGAAGTTTCAGGTTCGAAAATATTTCAGAGAATTGAAAAGAATTTAAGAAATTATGGATCATTTACCAAACCAAAAACACAAAAACGGAAATTCTCCGAAGATAAGGAATTAGATGTTCTTCTTGCAGTACAGCAAAATTCACGAACTTCGATTCGCGAAATTGCACATAATATTGGGGTATCAAAAACTACAGTTCATGGTATTTTAAGAAAACACAAACTTAAACCGTACATAGCTCGAAAAGTTCATGCATTAGAACAAAATGATCCTGGCCGAAGAATCCAGTTTTGTCGTTTTTATTTAAATGCATTAGAACAAGACCCGAATTTTTACAGAAGGATAATTTGGTCTGATGAATGCACTTTTAGCAACAACGGTATTTTTAATAGAAACATACATCGACAGTGGAGTGCAGACAATCCGAGATTTGTAATTGAAAATAATTTTCAAAGACGTTTCCACGTAAATGTTTGGTGTGGCATTTTAGGTGATCAATTAATTGGGCCATTTTTCATAGATGGTTGCTTAAATCAAGAAAAATACTACACTTTATTACACGAAAATCTCCAAAACTTTTTAGATGAATTACCTTTGGCAAATTTAAATAGAATATTTTTTCAACAAGATGGGGCTCCCGCGCACAACGCCAGAGTAAATACTGATTTGTTGAACACCCAATTTGGAAATAGGTGGATAGGAACATCCGGTCCTATCGAGTGGCCTGCGCGTTCACCGGATCTTACGCCCCTCGATTTTTGGTTGTGGGCTTATCTACAAGATCGAGATTATTTAACAACTCCAGAAAATGTTGACATTTTAAGACAAAGAATTATTAACACTTGTCAAGGAAGTACCTGCCGCTTGTCTTTTAAATGCGACCTTTGGAGTAATTAGGAGATGTGCGATATGTGTTGAACAAAGTGGCGGGCAATTTCAACATTTATTGTAAAGTGTTTTGTTTCTTATAATAATATTTATAATACTTACATTTCAAATGTTTCATGACACATTCGAATATTTATAAATAATGGAAGACAAAGAAATTTATATTTTTTTTTTTTCCAATAAACGTTTATCAAAAATAAACATGTTATACATCGTTGAATTCAGAAAAAAAAAAACCAATCCGAATATAGCCAAAAATATATATGTTGCCATTTAAAATAAAAAACTTGACTGTCGTTTGACATTAATGAAAACAATTGAAAACAAATAAAACACTGCTATCTTATAGTGTTTTTGATGCTATTAAATTTACTTTTTGTTTAAATAAAACCGGACAATAAATAACGGAATTATGAATGTTGGCGTTTTTTACGGGACAGTCTGTAATTGCCAGATTTCTGTTTCATAGAAAATCGTGGGTCACATTTTTAAAGGCATTCCACGCTCCAAGTCACTTTAGGTTACTTCAAATTTTTTACCTTGTTATAGAAGTTTAATTTGGGCTCCTACAAAAATTCCTTCTTCAAGTTTTGTATCTGAGATTTCGGGAAATTTTTGTTTAAGGTATTGGTAAGGTATTCATTGCTTTGCCGAAATTTTTCATAAAACTTAATTTTATATACCAAAGAAGTTTGAGTACATCAATACGTTGGCACGCATTACGCATTTGTTACAAATGAAACTGATATGTATTACACATATCTGTATCTGTACACATGGACATACACCTCGAGTTCTTCAACGTTCACTTCAGCCAAAGACACGTGTTTCTGTCTTAATAGACGCCATCAGTTTGGCTAATGAGGTAAAGTGTGATGGCTCGCCTTAAAGGTAAGTAGCTATCAGGAAGCACCAGATATTCTAGTGACATCTCTTTAGTGGGTAGTGAATTCTATACATACATAACAGAAACTGTTTGGATTATTTATATACGTATAGCAAACGCCAATTAAGTTGGCGCGAAGAGGGGTAAGTTCGCGCAGGATCAAAAGTAGTGGGGAGATTTGTATTTGGTTTTACATCAAATGTCAGATAATTCTAACCTCTGAGCGTGTATCACTTTATGATCCCCTAGCAAAGACATTATGTTCCGTCAAACGTCAATGACAAATGTATTCTGACAATTACTTGAGTAGTGGGGGTGGATGTTTTTAAAAACGGCTTCTGCGCACCCCCTCCTCGCGCCATCTTAATTGACGATTGCTATACACGATATTATGAAATAAAAAGACGTTCGGCTATTACAAACCGCGTTACATTGAATCGAAAGAGCCATGTGTAACTCTTTATATAACCACATAGCCAGATATCTACCAACTCTTAATCTGATTTGTTCCAGAGCAAAAATGGGCGTGGTTTAAGTGCTCTGACGTAGGAAACATGCAAGGATATGTCCAAACATGTCCACTCAATATTCGACAGAACAAGATTTTTAGTAGTATCTTTCTTATATAAAAGTAACTTTGAAATTTTGTAATATTTAATACATTTTTTGAAAAAACTATTTAAGAAAATATCTCAGAATCCTGACGTAATTTAGCAAATTTTAAATCAAATTCAGAATGAACATGACAAAAGACAAACTACACGTATTGGTGTACAAGAAAACCAAACTGTGTTGATCTGTGTAATCAGAGACCCTTTCTTCATGTATTCAATTAACAAGATTACTTTTGTCTCCCAAAACACCACTGACATCAGTTTTCCAGATGAATTTTGCGTCCTTGCCTTTTTGGTGGTGGTGATGCTTTGTGAACTCATTGCATGGATTGTTGCTTTGTCGGTGAATAACAGTGATACCCTCTCGTCTACGTCTCATCACCTGTTATAATCTTCGAAAAAAGATTTTCATCATCAGCTAACAACTCTCAAGTTTTCCTAACAAATTTTTTGCCGACACAATTATTGTTCGATAGTAACCAGTCAGAGAATTCATCGTGCTGACACTTTGCTCATTCCTAAATTGTCATGTAAAATTTGTATTGCTGTGGCTTCTGATATCTCCACTTCAACAGCAATAATTGACCTTCTTTCTTCGATCTGCCAAAACCTGTTCTTTGACTTTCTTGATGTTTTCCCTAGTTCTTACTTCAATAGACTTTCCGCACCTTGGATCGTCTTGAATTGATTCTCTATCCCATCGAAATTGGTTAGACCAAAGTTTTACTATAAAATATGAGGCCGCGTCTCCCTTATACGTGTTAATCGTCTTCTGATGAATATCACATTTCTATATAATATATAATTGTTTCAGCTTTTACTTGATCAAATTCCATTATAACTATTATCAGGATAAAATAAAACAAATTTTAATGAATTTCACTTTTTAATTAACAATTCTCGCTGTAATATAATGTAAATCCCTAGTTTTATTACTTAAGAACAGTACATATTGTATAAACCGTAGTGAAAGTTTTGTGCATAGACATTTTAGTAATAAAAAGTACCCATTCCTTCAAGTATTTAAAATAAAACATGTGTTTGTTACCGTATACTTGTGTTAAAAAAATTTGTAAATAAGTTAGTTATATGTCTGATGAAGCTCAGGTTGGAGCGAAACGACCGTTACAGTGTTAATTAAAAAGTGAAATTCATTAAGATTTGTTTTATCCTGATAATATTTATCCTGATAATAATCACATTTCTAGAATGTCACTCATTTTTGATTAAATAAAGCTCTGTAGAAACAGCAAAACTCTGTGGATTTGGACTAAACTTGGTTACTATAAATCCAAATGTGACAGCTATTTGACAGCAAAAGCTTGGTATAATCACTTAATTTTTTTTATCGTAGATATGGCTAGGTAGATAATATAAATATCTCTCCTCGCATTAACATATTTTAGTAGGCATCGAAATAAGCAAATGTCAATGTTGAAATTTACTAGGCTTTCACAGCCAATGTCACCAATCTTCAACGTTTATTAATATTTGATCAGGAACTGTTATCAGTCCAATATATAATATTAAACATCGGGAAAGTTAATGACTTGAGGAGCATAATAATATTTTCGGGTCAAAAACTTCATATGCGATCGAAATAAAGAATTATTATTTAATAATGAAACTATGGTGTAGGTTTATATGGCATTATTTAACTTTGAAGATGTAGTTTAAGTCTAAATGATGTACTTGGTTTGGAAAAATAATTTGAAGATAAAATACGAAGAAGTACTTTTTCGAGACATATTCAGAATTTTATACATGGGGGTCGGATGAAATTATCTAGCCTTGGCACATAGATGGCGATCAGAGCATGAAATGATTTATTTTGTGACGCACCAATGCGCTACCATATAATCAGCCAACTGTCATTCATTTATGCACATTCAACAAGCTTTTATCTGAATTTGAGATAAACAACTTTAGTACTAGTTACTAAAACTCAGAGTATCTAGCGGTAATTAAATATGTACTTCGTTTTGAAAAGTTTAATACCAACTGAAATACAACTGTGTTTTGTTGATTCGGGTGAGACCATTTCAGAATAGAGGGTTTGGCAAGCAATACTACTCCGAAAACGACAATAGATCCTGAAACGTGGATATGCCTAAATTTCCCAAAAGATAACTCAAATTATACTCCATCGGCAAAAATTTAAAATTATGAACTTTTAATAGAAACAATTTTAGTAGATATTTTTAGAAAAAAATTTGAATATTATAAATATACATTTTACATAATTAAATTTTTTGTGTTTTGATTTATTTCCCGGTTATTTCAATGCCTACAAAAACCATTTATAATATCCTGTCCAATCATTTTAAAGTCATTAAATATCAACATAATTTGAAACATACTTGAGTGGGTACAACCCACCAATTTTGTATAATACAAAAGTATTTTTAATAATATAAAAAATATTATTAAATAGTCATTAAATATAATCTTACCTTTTACTAAACAGTTCAAAATCCCCTAACAGATCTCCTATTCTAAGGCCGTTCCTAGTGGCTTTGGAAGAATATGTAGGGCCGATTCCTTTTTTAGTCGTGCCCAGTCCTTGTCCTTTCTCGCTGTTTTCTTGTTCTTGAAGTCCATCGACTTGCTGGTGAAAATCAAATACTAGATGAGCACGATCTGAGATCAATAAACGGTTCTCCCAATCTTTGAGGCCTTTCTTTTCGTTTTTAGACAGTTCTTCAAACAGGCCGGGTAAGTGTACAACGACCCCATTTCCTATAAAGATGTAATGGTATACATTAGACGCAATAGAATATAAATAATATATTTTAGTTAAATTATAAACTTATTTGTTATAGAATAAATATTTCAACTTTCATCTCGTATTACATATATTGCAAAAGTGTAGCACAATGTTTTTCTTTTGCTACATTTATTTTTGGCGTTTTTACCGTCCTGTAGGTAAATATTTATATCCAAATTTATTGCATTATATTCGTTGTTCGGCTGTGCCATCTGGGATAGATGGGGTTTCGCTGAATTTGACCCCCCACTTCGACGAGTGCGATTTTAAAAGAGTCTTCAGGCAGACGTGTATGTCTTGGTGTGTGCTCCGAAAAGCGAAATAAAGTCACGCTAAACCCAGATTTTATGTTAAATTATCGCTGGTATCGGATTTAAAAAGGGCGTGGGTGATAATTACAAGAAAGCCTGTTATGGCTGGTGAATTGTGGGCGTCTTACTTGCGAAGCAATTAGTCGTAATTGGGCATAGGCTTTCTTTCTCCGACATACGGTATACGTATATATCTCGCAACGAGGTAAGGAGGAAGACAACCGAGCAACCAATGGAGACCGATAATCAATCTAACATCGCTTTGAACATCTGGACTCAAGAAGACAGACCAGCTGTGGGTCTCCCATCTTCGTCGCATTCATACAGCCGGATCGAGGTACTCTTGCAAGGACTCAACTTTTGGCTGAAACATTTATATCTTCGTTGAACGTTACTTTGGTAAATTATTACTTAATTCATGCATTCATTAAGAGTACTTATTTGATTATTATACAATTATAAAATTATTATTTTCACGTAATCCACGTATTTATTAAAAGAATTTATTTTAATGTAAAATTTTTAAATTTATTATCGTACATAAATTGTTATAGAATTTATTTTTAAAATAATTCTGTATTTAAATAAATGGTTATTTTAGTTAATTTCACACATTAACGGCCGGTCTTATCAACTGATATTAAAAGTAGTTTTAGTAACAAGACATTTAAATTAAGTGTCCCTCAAATTAGAGGTTATGTATTATGAAATGTATTTAAACAGCATTTAACTAAATGTAATATTTAGGAAGGTTGGTAATACTTTTAGAACAAAATATACAAGTTTATCACATTTAAACAGTTTGTGCCTGGCTTCGCTTTGGTTTGTGTTGGTTTTAATTCCAAATTATGACAGATCTTTAATATTGTTACATGTTTCCTTAGAACTAAATTTTAGTTGTAAAATGGTTTTTAATTGAAGTACATAGTTTTGTATACTGTAATCAAACAGTAAACAATATTTAACAGTTGCATTAATATATTAGAAATATTTGCAAGTAAAAATTCATACAACAATGAAATCATCTTTAAAAAAATCACAATATATTTTGGAAATTTATTAGTAGAGAAATTAATACTAAACAGAAAATATATATGCTATAATGGATGTAAGATGTTAGTACACATAAATTTCGGGGTTATGTAAGTATATTTGAGTTACATAAGTACATACAAACATGTATATACATAAATACGCATGCGTTAATTCTTTTAATACTTGACTAGTCAAATTAAGGCATTTAGGTTTAAATTTGTGTTTGGAGCTAAATATTCCTTTGAATATGTTGATAATACAGTTGTGTTACTTTTAAATGCCATTAATATAAATGTCTTTTTAAATACGTTGAGAATACCGGCCGTAACTAATTTTAACGGTAATTAAGTAATTCTAATGAAATATATTGCATAGATTCATTACCACGCAAACCATAGGCGTTCTAGATATTTAAATAAATTGGAATTTTTGTTAAATTCATAACTTTTCTTGATACTACTTTGCTAATGCTTGGGAAATATACTGTGTGTAATTATATTGTAAGGTTCAGCTACAGATCTGAGGTAGAACTAGATCGCTTGATTATTTGTCATATTTTTGGTGCATTTTTCAGTTTAACTCAATATATTATATTTTTGGAGCATATTGCTGATTCAACACAATTTTATATAAAGTTTTTGTTATTGTTATTTTAATGTCATAAATTCATTTGTGTCATTGTATTACTACGTGAATTCGTTTGCGGGTTGAAAGCCACTTGATGCCACAAGATGTTAATCTTGTTTTTTGGTTGTTAATATACGACTTAACTATTTTCGATTGCTTACTTTGAATTTAGGTACCCCTCCTTTAGTTTAGCACGTCGTTTTGATTCAGTTTTAGTAGTCTGTAAGTTCATGCGCTTACGAACGCGCAACACTTTTCTTAGTTTTCAATAATATGTATATGCACATATTATCTATAATATGTTGCTAATCTATGTTTTGCACATATTACTAGAGACGGGACTGAAATTTACGTCACTACGACGGACGATATAAATAGTCTACAACATCTGTAAGTACATCAGGCAGTTGTTGAATAGCACTATTCATTCGGCTAACTGCACATCTATTTTTTGCGTGCAGTTAACCGAATGAATAGTGCTATTCAATAGCTGCGTGATGTACTTACAGATGTTGTAGATTATTTATATCGTCCGTCGTAATGACGTCATTTCAACCCGATGTGTCCGGTCTCCACATATTACATACATTAAAATAGTTTGTCGTATACATATGTGTATTTATATAATATTTACTTTAGTTAATAAAATAAAGAAAAAAAATCTTAAAAATCAATTATGTATTTTATTTGTAAGACGAAAAACCTGACAATTACGGCCACCTTTATATAATGGCTAATATTGTTTTCTTTTTTGGTGGCCGTTATTGACAGGTTTTATTGTATTAGCAAATGTTTAAGCAAAAGCATTTACAATACTTTGTGGATCATCAACCTTTGACGCTCATCATAAATTAATCATTTTCAGTTCATTGTTACAAATTCATTTTCATAAACACACTATCTACGTAATAGCGACCAATAACAATTCGACACTACAACGTGGTGTATACAAATCAACAATTTCAATTAGAGTCTTGGTAACACAATAAATAGCTTTAGGTTTTAGTTATGCTTAACAAATTTATGTTATTTGTATTTGCTTAAGTATTTAAGAAAATTTAATACAAATGAAAAATAAACGATTACTTAATTAGCAATATACGTCTGATTAAAATGTTCTGAATTTATACTACATGTGTCCAATTTAATAACACAGGTCTGTAAATTTAGAGTAATGACGTCCCCATTTGCATACGATGACTGATTCTGAAGTATTTTGATGCGCTGATTACGAATATGTATTCAGTTTTTCCATGACGTCCAAATTCTTTTAGAATAGACGTAGGCAAAAAAGACACATTTACTTCGAAAAAAATATATATTAGCACAGTACTTAATTCTAGAGCTTAAAAACTATTGAAATTTGATAAACGATTATTTGTTTATTGTGTAAACATGTCACTTATCTTTGTGAAATCTCGTCCTTTCTTTCTTCGAAGCTTCTATTTTGAGATTTTCTCTTAAATTTTCGATTTGGCTCATCTCACTTTAGCAACACACACGCACACACACACATATATATATATATATATATATATATATATATATATATATATATATATATATATATAGTAAACCTAATCAGTAGGCCTGTATATATATATATATATACAGGGTGAGTTTTTTTGAATGTTTAGCATTGGGATCTGAGTTACAATAGTGTTCGTTGGAGCAGTCGAGATAAATATACTAACATTGCTTTCACGTTGAGTCACAGAAGTGAGAGCTGTTAATTTTTACTTTTAAGTCAAGTTAATTGTCAAACATTGACAATTAACTATTAATTAATTTAATTGTAACTTAACTATAAGCGGTGCAAACGGCCGTTAATCATAAGTTTGCATTGGCTATGGAATTTTCTAACGTAGAAAAGCGTGATATGGTTGAATGTTACATTCAGTGCCAGAAAAATTCTACTAGAGCTGCTGAAGTTTATTTTGAAAATTAGTTTGATCGACGTCAGCCGTCGCTACCTACTTTAAAGAGATTAAGGGATAATTTAGCAGATTATGGTTCGTTCGTTAAACCAAAATTAAAAAAAGGGATGGATGAAGATAGAGAAATAAACATATTAGCAAGTGTCGCTCAGAATCCATCTACATCGACCCGACAAATTTCAACAGAAGTGGGCTCCTCTCAACGCACTATTGTCAGAGTGTTGAAGAAGCATAAATTTCGTCCCTACAAATTATCAGTATCACAAACTTTACATGAAGGTGATAACATCAGACGAATAGCTTTTTGTAGATGGTTTAAAGATCAGTGTCAAAACGATCCACACTTTTCAATGAAAATATTATGGGCTGATGAATCTCGTTTCACAAATTGTGGAATGTTTAATAGGCACAATGAGCACATATGGTCTCAAACAAATCCACTTCACGTTGAACATAGGAGACCACAAATTAAATTTGTGTTTAATGTTTGGTGTGGTGTTATTGGATCAACTGTTCTTCCTCCTTTTATTTTTGATGGATCACTAACTGGCAATCGTTATCTTAATTTTTTACAAGATTTCGAGAAAATGTTAGATAATTTAAATTTAAGAACCCGAGCAATGCTGCAATGGTTTCAACATGACGGAGCGCCTCCGCACAATCAACTGAATGTTAGAAATTATTTAAATTTGAACTTCCCTAATCAATGGATAGGACGAAATGCACCCATTGAATGGCCGACTAGATCCCCTGATTTATCAGTTTTGGATTTTTTCTTGTGGGGTGTACTAAAGGACACAGTATACAAAAGAACATATGAAACAATCGACGATTTAAGAGAAGCTGTCTTAGTTGCTTTTAATAACATCGATAGGCGTAAAGTCCGCAATGCTACAAATTCTGCTGTGAAGAGATGCAATTTGTGTATTAATAATAATGGAGGTATCTTTGAACATTAATAATGTTGTGTGCCCTTAATAAAAGTTCTTATAGTTTTCATTTTATTACTACATAAGATTTCAAAATAAGTTTTCGTTTGGTTTGTATTTTATCAGTTCGAAATTCAATTGTTTTCCATAAAAACCATAAAAATGTCTATATCCTCTTTATTTTTTAAAATAACCATATCAAACCTTATATCATTGTAATCAGCAAAAAATAAGCTTTTTAATGATGTCAAAACCAACTATGGTTTCCACTTAAAAAAACACAAGTTTGTGTCATAACTCGATAATGGTGAACGAAAAAAAAATATTAGCTACATAGTTTTATTTGGCGTAAAATTATCTAAAACTTTTGGCTGAACACTTTTTCTCTAAAATTACTATTAACGATGCTAAGCATATTTAAAGAAAATCTTAAAATTTAGTTTTCTTTGAATATCTAATAAGCCATGAAAGTTATCGGAGAAACAAAAGCAGTTTTAAATCAAACTCGTAAAACTGCGCATCTTTCCCCATT
Source organism: Melolontha melolontha (assembly GCA_935421215.2). Lineage (NCBI taxonomy): Eukaryota > Metazoa > Arthropoda > Insecta > Coleoptera > Scarabaeidae > Melolontha > Melolontha melolontha. The sequence goes on from OW285236.1 coordinate 49,896,162, forward strand.
TAAGCGTTTTTCTATCTCCAGTAGTTTGAGGTCCCAATGCTAAACATTCAAAAAAACTCACCTGTACACATATATATATATATATATATATATATTGATAAGATGCTAGCTGTGGTGTGATTGTGTTTTAATAGTTAACTTATATTGAGCGCCAGTGATTAAATTAATCACAATTATTAAACTGCGTCCTCTGTACACATAAATAGGCACTAACTGCAGTCGAAGAGCAAGATAATTAAGTAAATAAAATAATTACTCCCTTCAGGGTTCTAAGTCGGTCTTGAACTATCTCCTTTTTGGTAATTTGGTATAAATAAAATGCTAAACTCATCAATTAAACGTTAACAAATAATACGACAGTATGAAATGATTAAAAAAAAATATATTGAGCTAAAAAATAGAAATATGTAACAAACATATGATATGAACTAGTGTTTATAGTAAAAATAATGAACTTAACCTACGTGAATCTAATATGTTGTATTGAATAATATATTTGTGGACAAAACTACGTTACCTAACAAATAAATGTATTGCTTATATGAATCTGGTGAGTACCACTGACTTATTTTACATGGTAAACTATACTTATAGCAATAAATCTTAGTAAAAACGATGTTTAAATATTAAAAATCGAAGTTAAAGCAAGTTAGATTCTCTTATTCTGAATTGGCTTATTATAATGTGATTTTAATACGTATTGATAGAATAAGTTGGACGTCAAGAACCTGTGTTTCACTGGATATACGGCGTTGGATCTGGCTGGGCTCGTAGCTATGTATTTCCAAGTCCGGTGTACTAAAACTTGGTCTCGGGTTGCCTCTGATAGTTCTCACAATTGACCCACGCTTCACCGCTGGAACACTGGTGATGATGCTATGGACGATTGTCGGTGTATCTTCGATGATAGCAGACTCGCTTATACGTCAGCAGGTTGGCCGTTTAATTATGCTTCTATTTTTTGCACTTTGGATGTTGTATTTAAAGATTTGTTAAAATAATTGAAATTAAAACTTGGACATTACGTAAAAAAAATACAGCCATCGGTTGTAAAAATTCAATCGCTGTCCGCGTCCCTCGTTATTCTTTTATTCTCACCGCCTATTTTAATGTATACAAATAGCCTCGAAATTTAATTATCCCAACATCGCTTTGTGTTTATATTTTAATTGATATTACATTCTTAACTTAATCATAACATTTTATTAATAATTTTCAAATACGGTTTGTCTTCGGGTGAATGCAGGTTATGTTGTTGTTATGAATTTCTAGATGTATTCATTTGTGTTCAATCTAAATTTTAAAAGAGGGCGTGTCTAATCGGTATCGATACAATACTTCAATGTAGATAAATTAGATACCGTTATTTACGCGCGAATAATTTGAATTAAGAAATTTGAATTAGAAATATAATAATAAGTTATAAAAGTCAAAATAAATTGATTTGTATTACTGTTTTCGTTGTATTAATTTATTTACATGTTGATACTAATTTTACAAGCAAAATTCGTCAATTTCACCCTTTTTGTAATTAGTTATAAGTATTGTTCTATCTGTTCCTCTAATTCAGAAGCTGATTTATGGGTGCTACATGAACCATAACAATATATATATATATATATATATATATATATATATATATATATATATATATATATAAGGTAAACTTAATTAGTCGGCGATTAAAGGTCTGGTTATTACTTCAAAGTGTATATATTTAAAATAATCCTACATGTTTCGGCAATGATGCCTTTGTCAAGGATATAAAAAATATTTTTTAGGCATCATTGCCGAAACATGTAGGATTATTTTAAATATATACACTTTGAAGTAATAACCAGACCTTTAATCGCCGACTAATTAAGTTTACCTCATCATACCAAGGTCACGAAGATACTATATTTATATATATATATATATATATATATATATATATATATATATATATTCCACCTTCCCTGATACCTCCTTTTCATATCTTTCAAATCTTGGTAAAATCTTCCACCTTGCTCTTCGCTAACGGCTCCTAAATTTTCCGAAAAGTAGTCAATGTGCGAAGTCAGGAAATGAAGTTAATGCTCATAGAACAGCCCATTAAGCCAAAATTTGTTTATAATCAGGGTTTTTATTGTTCCCTGAGAAATTCTTCACCACCTCCATAATAGATTTTCAAGCTTCAAACTCAATTTGGCGTTTGGAGTTTTTCATCCCTCATAGTCATTAATTTTCTTATCAGGGCCAACGAACATTCCTTCTTTCAAGTTAGCGCCCGCCTGACAATGATGGGAAAATTGTATGCAGACAGATATTTGAAACCTTCTTCTTCCTTATTTAAAGCCTTCACAAAATGTTTCACCATACCCAGCTTAATGTGTCAAGAGGGCAAATTTCAATAAATTTGCAGAATTTCTTGCCCGGCTATTTTCTACCTTCTACCATATATTAATAGGCTCGTTACTTAATGAGGCTAAAATCACCCATTTTTAGAATAATACAGACGTATTACTTATACTAATTATGTACTATTTAACAAATTATAAATCGAAATTTAATTTTTTAGCCTAATAGAGTCACTAAATGCATTAACAATTAGCTAGAACTCATAAAAAAAATCCAAATTTTTACCCATTGTTGAATTGAACATTTTGCAATTTTAGGCAAAATCTAAAATACTAAATAAAAAAATATGCTGACGTGATGGGTTTTTTAGACTATTTTTCTTGTAATCAGTGCATTAAAAATTATCGGGAACGTTAGTCTGATCTTAAAGAGGAAAAACATTGTAGGCCTGTGTAATTCTTTCCTAACTTATATCCTTTAAGGTACAGATTAAAAACTCAAATATATTCCGTGATTTTATGTATTGCATAAAAATATCAGATTTACATTAAATTATTACATAATTGATATTTTTATCATGGTCTTTAATCTTAATCGTACCTTAATAATATAATACCTATTAGATAATAATATTAAAGATATAATAATGCATAATCAAACCATAAAGTCGCTTTTGTCATTTAAATATGACGTTTATAAATATGCAGAGATATAAATAATAAAGTTAAAGTTTCGTGCGGATTATAATTTATACACGCCATCCGTTTACGTTTGGAATTAATATTCATTTTTCGAAAATAAAAATACCTATAATTACTATGCAACACGTCTCCTTTACCGCAAAGATTTCTTTATTATTCAATTGTATCGTAACAAACACGGTATGGTACGATATAGAAAAGCATGATGGTACGCTATTGGAAATAATAATTATACCCATTTAGTTAATGCTCTATTTGAATTGATTTTAATATAAAAATTTACTTCAAATATCAATGTCGTGGGTAATCTATGGAGGTAAAATCTATAATTTAATCAGGTCTTTAACCAACAATGTTTTATAGGTCAACCAGCTGTACTCCGGTATAGGGTTTTCAAAAAAAAAATCCACAACTATATTGTTTCGCCATTTAATGGTTTCATCATTCATATTATTGGGAAAAGAGGTACTGTCAAATGATAGTAAATCACCAATAATTGTTCCATATGCTCATGTGTTAATAATTGTCTGTCACCGTAAATCCATTTATACATTGAAAACGACCGTTCAACATCTAACGCTGAAATAGGGGCATATTTAAAGTACATAAAGTATTTTAATGACGCCACATTTATCCCCGGTTCGGAAAAATCTACTGCTTTAGCATCAAAGAAGTCAACAATTCGGCGTACAGTACGAAATCCTGATCATATACAATATTCATGGCGTTAGTTATAGAATTTTGTGGGTTGGTCAGAGTAACCTCTAGAAGGCGGATGGTAACAGGTATTCTGGAATAATCTCCATGAATATTGGCTAAATCTACCTGAATAGTTGGGTCCATAAATACTTGGTGAGCGTGTAAAATAGAAAGAGCATCATTCGGATCCAGTAGCTGTATTATACTTTCAACATCCTCAAAATGCATATGATAATGCTGCTTCTATCCATGTGCCCCAGCGTGTAAATTTTTGCGTGCAGGTGCTTTCACAAAAACTTTCTTAACAGAAGATACTTATCTGCATTCGGCTAGCATTTTCTGACTTCCTCTGATACTCGATGAAAAGCATGTGCGAAACATGTGATGTGCGTCATACTACTGTATGTTTGCTGCAACAGCCGACTATATGCAGCTCCATCTGCTACAAATAATAACACTTTTTTTTTATTTTTATCGTGCTTTTCACCCCATACGATTTCAAACACGAAGTTAAATTACGTGATAAACATACTGCATTAATTGTTTCGATTCTCTTAGATGCAAGTAGATGTGTAGCCATTGCCGTGTCGCTGTCCATTACATATTTACGCAATAGAACTCAAATAACTAATAAAACAAAACAATAGATCGGCGCGGTACAAATTCATTTACGTCTCCTCCTGGAATGTACCCTTAACTGCCAATCCCTAATCAAGGCTACATGAAATTAAATATAAATATTAAAAAATGTATTTTAAATTTTTTACGTATTTTTCTTAAAATAAACAAATTATTATAACTGTTCTTAAAAGTATTTGCAACAGCCTTTTTTGACAAAACTCATTCTTAGTTTCTGCGAAATTCGTAGCATTTTCTGACCTCCTGTGATACCCGATGAGGAGCATGTACGAAACATGTAATATGCGCCGCACTTCTGTTTATTTGTTGTAAGAGCCGCCTTCATATATGCAGCTCCATCTATTACAAATAATGCACTTTTAATAACACTTTTTCATTATTTTTATCGTGCTTTTCACCCCATACGATTTCAAACACGAAGTTAAATTACGTGATAAAAATACTGCATTAATTGTTTCGATTCTCTTAGATGCAAGTAGAAGTGTAGACATTGCTGTGTCGCTGTCCATTACATATTTACGCAATAGAACTCAAATAACTAATAAAACTAAACAATAGATCGGCGTGCTACAAATTCATTTAAGTCTCCTCCTGACATGTACCCCTGACTGCCGGATCCCTAGTTATGTAGATAAGTAGAGTTGCAAATCTTGTCCGTACAACAGAATCGAATGCGCCAAATGACCGTGCGAAGCAAATATTAACACATGCGTTTACAGATTCCTTGCATAATAAGGATTATTTGAATTTTGCCTATATTCTATCAGTATTACAAACCTAATGCTGCAGTTATTTAACCAAGTTAAACCAACTGCTGACACTGGGTGCGTTTAGCGAGTGCAGCCGTTGAGATAGTTGAGACTTATGAATCGCTAAACGTTTACGCTGAACGTGCGCTGACACTCAGCGGCTGTACAATCTTGTAAGCGCTATTTTATTATGCTGCTTGTGGTCAGCGCGAGAATTCTAACCTCAAATAAACATTGTCGGTAGTTACACATAAGTAGTATCAGAATAATTGAAACATACATGAGTAGGTAAACCCCATCAGTTTTGTATAATACAAAGGTATTTTTAATAATATAAAATATTATTAAAAATCTGGTGTGAAGAACACAAATGCAGGTTCACTATTAATATTTTCTGTGAACGTGTCCGAATATATCCTATCCCCAGAGACGTAGATACGTATTTCGCTTTTCTACAAGCTCATCGGTACGCCCCTGCTGGAGAAAGGGTATTTCCAGACACATTCACAGAAAAGAACCACCTCGCCCTATCACCGTAATTATCCAGACCGAGCGCAGAAGTAAATTCGGCGCTACCTGTTGTCAGACAGCCGAAGTACCTCGCATACCGTCCACATAATTAATGTGAAGTAACGACGCCCTTCCAAAGGTTAGCACAGCCAACTCTCTAGAAAACTGCATTTTGTTTGTGCCTTCACAAGTATACTACGGCTTAACCGCATGTGTAATGTATCAGAATAATTGAAACATACATGAGTAGGTAAACCCCACCAGTTTTGTATAATACAAAGGTATTTTTAATAATATAAAATATTATTAAAAATCTGGTGTGAAGAACACAAATGCAGGTTCACTATTAATATTTTCTGTGAACGTGTCCGAATATATCCTATCCCCAGAGACGTAGATACGTATTTCGCTTTTCTACAAGCTCATCGGTACGCCCCTGCTGGAGAAAGGATATTTCCAGACACATTCACAGAAAAGAACCACCTCGCCCTATCACCGTAATTATCCAGACCGAGCGCAGACCTCTGGGGATAGGATATATTCGGACACGTTCACAGAAAATATTAATAGTGAACCTGCATTTGTGTTCTTCACACCAGATTTTTAATAATATTTTATATTATTAAAAATACCTTTGTATTATACAAAACTGGTGGGGTTTACCTACTCATGTATGTTTCAATTATTCCGATACATTACACATGCGGTTAAGCCGTAGTATGAGTGAAGGCACAAACAAAATGCAGTTTTCTAGAGAGTTGGCTGTGCTAACCTTTGGAAGGGCGTCGTTACTTCACATTAATTATGTGGACGGTATGCGAGATACTTCGGCTGTCTGACAACAGGTAGCGCCGAATTTACTTCTGCGCTCGGTCTGGATAATTACGGTGATAGGGCGAGGTGGTTCTTTTCTGTGAATGTGTCTGGAAATATCCTTTCTCCAGCAGGGGCGTACCGATGAGCTTGTAGAAAAGCGAAATACGTATCTACGTCTCTGGGGATAGGATATATTTGGACACGTTCACAGAAAATATTAATAGTGAACCTGCATTTGTGTTCTTCACACCAGATTTTTTATAATATTTTATATTATTAAAAATACCTTTGAGTTACACATAAGTATAGAAACAGTTTCTACAATAGTTAGAGGGTTAGAGTTTCTACAATAGTTAGTTTCTACCATGAATAGAAAGAAGGTTATATTTTTAAATGACTACACGATAGTTAATAATACACTAGTTAGAAAAACTTTCACAGGTACAGATGCAAAATGTTAAAATTTTTTGTACATATTTATACTTCTAACTTGATGTTCCAGAGAATAATTTACCAGAACAAGACCATAATATTGAAGGAGCCTGGAGACGGCGAAAATATAATAAAAACGACGATAAATTTATATGGGATCGTAAAGCAATATTACTACTTCTTGATGAATACCACCAAAGAATTAATGATTTTCGTAATCCTACAATAAAGAAAATGGCACTGTGGAAGAAAATTGCAGAAGTAATGGTAAACGCTGGATATGAAGTTGATGGTGATATGATAGATCGGAAAATAAGAAATATGAGAGCCACATTTAACAAAATTAAAGACAATAACCAGAAAAAACGAACAGGTCGTGGTGCAATTCAATGGGAATATTATGACAAATTGAGTGCTATTTTAACTGAAGATAAAACAGTTAACCCAACAAGTCTTATTTCAACATTACCTCTGTCAATAAATATACCCCAAGAATTTTATAACTCTAATCCCGACATAAATTTATCATCACCAACCAGCCCACAAACTCCATCGAACTGCAGACAAAAGCAAAAAAAGTTAGACGAGTACCGTAATAGACAATTAGAACTAGAAAGTGAAAGAGTAGAAGAATTAAAGATGATACGTTTAGAAATGGAAGAAAGTAATAAGATCAATAGGGAAAAACTTGAGGTTTTTAAACAATACATGGCAAATAAAACCTAAGGTTATTATTAAATTATGTTTATTTATATTGTAGAACTTTACTGTAATAATGTTACAATAAAATCTCGTTTTAATGCTCCACTGTTATTTATATTTTCATTCCAATAGTTATTGTCTTCATTGTCATAATGGACATCATAATCATTTTCATTTTCCTCTGTATGTCTTTTCAAGACAAAATTATGTAATATGCATGCTGCCAGAATCACTTGTGGGATTTTATTTTGCAATGACATATCTAGAAACTTCAACCGCCTCCATGTTCCTTAAAATGAGAGGAAAATTTAAGTAATGCTATTAGAATACATGCGTATATCTATTCCAAGCATACCCTTTAATAATGCAAAGGCTCTTTCAATAACTGATCTCTGGCTAGATAAGACTTGATTAAATCTACTTTGTCCTTCATTCAGATGTCCATTATCGCGAAATGGTTTTATTAAATTTGTGAGCAATGGATATGCCGCATCACCTACTATATGTTGCCCAGCAGGTAGTAAAGGAGGGTTTGCCAGTAATGCCTCATATAACGGGCTATTTCGCAAAACACGAGCGTCATGCACCCGTCCTGGCATTCCAATAAATACATCTGCAAATATTTTTTTATCGTCACATACAGCTTGGAGCACTATACTATGCTGTTCTTTTCTATTATAAAAATCAACTGCATTATTGACAGGTTGCTTAATATTTATATGGCACCCATCTATAAATCCAACTACATCAGGTATACCTTAAATCATAAAAATGTGGTAGGAAGTGGCAACAGTTTATTAATACCTACGGGATCGATTTTCTACTCTGGATGCTATTTCATCACATTCTTGCAGATTTGGCCAAAGAATATACTGTTCTTTCAGCTGCACTACTGCGGATACAATTTTAATAAAAATGTAGTGTCCTGTCCCTTTAGCAAAACCAAATCTATCACTGGCTGCTAAGAAACTTTCTTGCTTCGATAGCACCCATAACGAAAACAACACCTTCTTTTCCAAAGTAATATATAAATGTCGTTCTGGCAAATGCGGTGCTAATAAACCGCATAACTCTTCCGTGTCTTCACGGGTCATCCTAAAATGACTTCTAAATTCATTGAAGTTGTAATTTGGTACAATATTTTCCATATATCCATTATAAACTGGAACTATTCTGTTAGGAATAATATTTTCCCGAACGGGATCGTTAAGTATAACTTGCGCAGCTTGATTTATATTCAATCCATCTTCAAGAAAATATTCTATCATAATTACTTCTTCCATTTTAAATGAAAAGTTGAAGATAAACACAAAATTAATAGACCCTTTGCACAGTGTTTGGACATAACCCATGTGACATTCAAATTTTGAATAGCCAGACGTTGCAAAGCCGTTCAGCGAATTTACCGCCGCTTTCACTAATCAGAACTAAGCAGATTTTATGCTAACTGTCAGCTGTTGAGTTCGCTAAACGCACCCACTGTTTAGAAGGGTAAGCGTTTATGGTGTTTTCTAAATAACGTCCCGTCCTTTTTGTATATTACATGCGGCAACCGAGCACACCAGTTAGTTTAACATCCACTTTGTATTATATTACTCTATAAAAACAATATAGTCGCCACTCTAGCAGAATGTGCATAAAACTTGATCAATGGCATTTGTTTAAGTACGCTTTTATTGTCTCCAACTTATTAAATAAATATAATTTCTATTTATAAAGTATATAACGCACAAGTAGCTGTTTAGTATTAGATTTTTTACTTCGCATGTTTGAGTTAGTCCGAAGCCGTAAACGAGACACCTGGTTCGATTCTGTTGTACGGATCAAATATCGCAACTCTAGTTACAAGTTATAATTTATAACTAGCAACTAAAATTCAGCGAATTTATGAATATCATGTTGAACTATTAAATACTAATAACGTTAATAACATATTTACATAGGTCAGATATCTATAAACAAAGTAATAAAAGCATGAAATTTTAATCCATATTGTATGGGTTTTATTACATTATTTACGTTCTATAACTACTCTATTGTTTGCAGTTATGCGTGTAATAGTGAGTCATCGTGTCACAGGTTTTCATTACTTTTAATGGTTATTCTGATGTATTTTAATAATAAAATCATAAGAGTTAAAATATACAACATTAAGTAGCAGTTGACTTATTTTAAATAAATGTTTGCGTATTTGAGGTAATTTTCTTGGAACACTATAAGGACATTAAAATAGGAAAGGGCTTAGACGAAATCATGAGCAGAGGTTTTTCCAATGTATTTTACTGACGCTGTCATATTCCGATAGACGGTCCGGTCCAGTGTTGTTCCGTGACCTGTTGAGAAAATTCGGTAGAATTCGGTAGATTTTTTTTATCCTTAGTTTAAAATCAAACAATTATATGAAAACAATTTTAATTTCTAAAATACATATAATAATAGTTATTATTAGTATCATATAACTAGTAAATATAATAAAAATGTAAATATATATGAAGCACAATAACAATAACTTATATTATTATATACATGATGTTTTATAAAACTAATGACTAGAGAACGGACATTCTTACCACATGACTATATTGTTATTGTTTTCGCGGCGAGAGCAGGTGTCCGAGTAAGTCAAACACAAAATCTTCATTGTATTACCCCGGGATGTTCTGAGCGAAGTTTATAAACATTTTCAAGAAGTTTATAAACATTTCCGATTGCGTCTAATGGAATATTTTCTCCGAATACAATAGCGGGCTTGTGCATTGTTAACGCTGCGGACCAGATGGACGGGTAAGTCTAACAAATACTTCATTGAATTACGCCGAGTCATGTGGTAAGAATGTCCGTTCCCTACTAATGACGTTAATAATAATAATAGTTAATAAACTCTACTCGTCATCAGGTATATTTTTAATGTTTCTTCATTTATTTTCAATATAAATTTTTTTGTCTATTTTAAAATCGAAACAGCTATTTTTATTTATATATGTCTTACTATGAAGAAGTCCTGTGACTGTTTCCGTGCTTAATTTAGTACGTTGTTTAGTTTTCATTAAATTGATGGAGGAAAAAATTCGTTCCACATTTGCGGAAGAATGTGGTAAACACAACAAATTTTGAATAAAATTACATAATAATGGAAAGACATTCGATTCATCACCACGTTTTATTGCCCTGACACTAGCCCAGAATTCCAACATATCTGTGCTGAAATTTTGGCGTTCTGTGTAATTTCGTAATTGCCTCCATTAGCTCTCTAAATTTTCAAGTTCGTTTTGTGGTATTAAATTCGGAAAAAGTAGAGCTATATCTGCTATTGAACTTATAGTTCCGCTTTTTACTATCTCGGGGTCAATGAAATTAAATTTTTTAAGTGGGTTGTTTTTTAGTGGAAATCTAGTCGTGATTTGTGAACAACTTTCAACGCAAAAATCCAAACAACGTAGTCGCAAATATTTTATTTGTTCTGAACTCAATTTACCTTCTTCTAGATAAATTCTAACATTTGCTCCTAAATACAGATCTTCTAATGCTTGATAATTATGTGGATTTTTAAATTCATTGTTTTCTAATGCTGTAGATAATAAATAGTTACGTTTTAGGAAACAGTCACAAATTGTTCGAAAAATATTGGATACACTATTATATAAAGTGTAAAGTTTTGGCGATTCTGATTGCATTTCACGAAGGAAATTTGGCAATTTTTCGCATGCGTATAAAGCAACTAAGTGAAATAAGTGGCAGATGCACTTCATGACAAATAAATTCGGTATATCTATTTTTAGTAATGTTGTAACGGAATGATGTCTTCCCAAAGCCAATCATATTATCTTTATAAGGAACAGAATTTGAGACAAATGTATTTATAACATGATTATATAAAGTTTCCGCATTCGCACTATCTAATTTCACAAGAGCAAGAAAACAGTCTCTGATTAAATTGTCTTTTGCATACCTGACGACGAGACAAAGATGTTTTACCGTTGAGCGATCTGTAGACTCGTCTATAATAAGGGAAAATTTATTATATTTAATATCCTCACATATATTTTCGAAACATTCAGCACCTATGACATTTCGAACAATAGCTGTGGTTTTCTTTCTGGCGCACGATATGCCTTGAGCAATCTTTGAATCGGGACAAATGTTAGCTATTAATTTTGGCAAATGATCCATTACCAAAAATGGCAAATTATGTTCTGCAATAAATGCAGACAAGCGGATCTCGGCTAAAACCAAGATAATTTAAATTATTGTAAACATGAAATAATTTAAATAATCATACCTTCGGCAATATTATTCTTTATTTGCGCCGATTCTGCAATACCTGCTGAAAATTCGGTTAAACGCGGCTGTTTGCGTATCATCCTTGATGTATGTTTATGAATTATCGAAAGACTGTGTTTCATTAGAGAATCTTTTCCGCTAGAAATATTGTCTTTACTAAATTTTTTTTTGCTATATTACTTGGGCCAGCTTGTTCACAGTCACTGTCACTACCCATATTTTAACACTAGGTATATTAATTTAAAAAAAAATTAAGTGACACCTATGTATGTGTTCTTCTAGAACCGATATAGGATACTGATTTCAAATTTTAAATGCAAAAACAGAAACAAACCCTTCACTCAAGATGCCCCACTGTTTTAAACTCATAGAAATAAGCAAATAATCAAATAGATATCGCTTTTATTCATTATTGAATAATGTGTTGTATTTATTTTATTCATTCATTTGTTCGAATCCCGATGTGAGATTTACCGAAAGATCTTTAGATAAATTACCAACCGATTTATTATTTAGACTAAGCATACCATTTCATTATTTATGGCTTAATGATTTAAATACTGAGACCTAATTGCGTTTGTTGTATCACTTTTATTTATCTTTTTTAAGTTCATTAGTATACTCTTACTTCAATTTAACATCAGTATTTAATTTCTTTTTAATGCATATTAAATGTTATATGTTAAATGTATGCATATTAAGTGTGTAAACTATACTGACTCATTAACTCGTGTTAAGTTACTACTTTTGATTCAATTTTTAATTATATAACTTTGTACTCATTTATCAAGTTGGTCATTGATATTTCTTCATTTATAATTCATTATTTATTGTGGCTCGTGAGCCTTACTAAGATTTTGCACTATTTTATCTTGTTGATTTTTCTTGTTGTTTTGAATAAATTACTTCTTGTTATTGTTATCTTATTTGGTGTTTTATTGTTGTAATAGCAATTGTCCACGTATTACCTGCGATTTATTTAACTTACTTTCGGCGGCGTCTCTGTTCGCTGTACCGGCTTGAATATAAACACGGTGGCGCCTATATTTTAAAAAAACCTCCCCTAACTCGCTTCTTAACTAAGTTAGTTTCTCAACTGAAGATTTCCGGGGCAACCGTGTTGTTGGGTAAGTTGGGTAAATTATTAGGTAGTACGTTGTGTAAGTAGGCGCAGAACTAGTGCTTGAGAAAGCACGTAGTGCTTGAGAAAGCACGTAGTGCTTGAGAAAGCACGTAGCAACTTGTTCATTCATGTCTCAAACATTTAAGCTATGAGGTAAAGACATTGGGGAAGAATATGTAAAATATACAAGCGTTTACTTTAATACATTCATTTTGTTGTATTTTAGATATCCAGGTTAAAGGCTGTTTAATTTCACACAATTCGATATTAATAATTTAATAAAAGCAAACATGGATATTCTTTTAACCCTTATAAAACCATGGGGCACTGGAGACCTCATGCGTGATGTGATAGCATTTTTCAATAAAAAATTTATTTAAAATTCTACTAAAATACTGTTGCTAATGCAGATGAGAGCGATGTGACGATTTTACTGAGATACAATCAGAATACGACTCCGAAATAGCGTCTAACGCAGAATCTACATCCAGTGATAATGATGACCATCAACATAATATTTACGTGTAAGTTTCTACTTTATATTTTCAAAAGATAGGAAATAATAAAAAAATAAACTTAAAAAATGGTACTTATGTATCAAGAAGGTGGACCTACAAGATATGCTAAGCGAAACATGGATACAATTTGCAGTAGTTTTCGCCTATTTCTTAGAGATAATATTGTAAATACCGTCGTGCATTGCACTAATGCAGGTCAAGTAAAGCATGAAGATTTATGGAAAAATCTGGATGCCGAGGACAGTGGCGGTCCTTTAATGAGAGCAAGTGAGCAATTGCACTGGAATTATGAAACAAAACGAACCAAGCGGCGACTAACTGTGAAAGTATTTATTTATTATGTATTCATAGTTATTGACGAGGAACGTGGCACGCTAACAACGTACATGCACCGATCGTCGTCACAGATATAATGAGCAAAGCCCAACTGTTGCTCCGTTAAGCCATTAACATTACCTTGAAGGTGGGGAGAACTGTATTTTGCCCTACTTCAATGTCGTATAATACATAGCGTCTGAGCAAGTGGTCAAGTCTGCTCACGGCCGTTGTAAAATGAATTCCGTCTCTGCTTTAGAGAACAACGCGTTTTCGCGGTTAACGTATGATGAAAAAATCGCAGTAAAAAATCTTAAACGGCCGATGCCTCAATTATGTTTAGAAAATAAACAATCTGTTAAAGGTAAAGACGTTATAAGAAAATTCAAAATGGATATTTATCAGAAAAATGACTGGATTTGTGGGTGTGAAATTAAAAATACTTTGTTTTATTTTCCGTGTCTTTTGTTTGGTGGTGAACCGTCTTGGTCAAAGAACGGAATAAGAGACTTAATTCATCTTAGTGCTAAAATTATTAAACATGAAAATTCCGAAGGGCATTCGAAAAATATATTTATTAATAACATTCAGAATGTTTTAGATTTATCATATAGAAAAGCAATTCAACAACACAATGAAAAGGTAACAAAGGTAACAAGGCATGTGTTAAATTTAATAATAAATTGCATTAGATTTTGTGGCGCGTTTGAACTGGCACTTCGGGGTCATGATGAACAGCAAACGTCGAATAACAAGGGCATTTTTCGGGAATTGATAAATTTTACGGCAGAATTGGATAAATCGCTCAGAGATCACATCGAAGCAGTACCGGTTTTTAAGGGATTATCAAAAACGATACAGAATGAGCTGCTTGATGCAATGTTGAACGTGTATCATGAACAAGTTGCTAGTGAAATTAAAGCAACCGACTTCATATCTGTGATAGCTGATGAAACCACAGATGTGTTCAATCAGTTTCAGTTGGTGGTTGTTTTAAGATATATTGTGAACGCGAGACCGGTCGAAAGATTTTGGAAATTTCTTCTGCCTAGTGGACATGATGCTAATTCTTTATCTGCCTCAATCCTTAACGAAATTAGTTTGCTTGTTGATGACCCAAAAAAACTGATTGCACAGAGCTATGATGGGGCAGCAGTCATGAGTGGTGTTATTAACGGCGTGCAAAAGACATGTCCAAGACCAGTATCCAAGGGCTAATTTTGTACATTGTTATGCACATCAGACAACTCTAATTATGTCACATGCTACATCGAGCAGTAGTAATTGCAGATTTTTTTTGCCAATCTGACGGGATTATGTACATTTTTCTCCACTTCACCACAACGAGCTGCAAGATTGGAAGAATTCCTTCAGAGAAAAAGCTTACCTCGTTCTTCAAAAATAAGATGGACAATTCTAGGACAGTGAATACAATATATGAGCACCGAGAAGAAATAATTGAAGCTCTAGAACAAATCAAGGGAGCAGCTAGTTTACAAACTACCATTCATCAAGCTGGTGCCAATTTGCGAATTTTAGGAGGAAAATTTTATCTATTGGTTAACTTTCTTTCATAAAATTATCAATTACAAAATGTCAATACAGATGCATTAAAAATCAAGAATAATTTAGATAATTTTGAACGCGCTATTGGAAAAATTCGAACCGAAATCGCTGACACAGATATAATCAGTTGGTTAAACAAAATGACCCAGAACTGACTCCTCGACCATCAAAGCGGCGAAGAGTAACTGATGGTAGCCAAAGAACGAGGGAAACCATTGAAGTGGTGCACGCAAGCTATATTATTTTGCTAGAAATAAAATCTAGATTTCGGTATACAGGGCACTTAATATTAGCAAACTTAATTTCTTTAACAGTTCTCCTCTTTTAAAAAAAAATTTCCGGAAGATTGCCTTAAAGAAGCAGTAAAATTTTATCCATGCCTCAATGAAAGCAGACTACGAGAAGAATTTAGGCAAAATATAGAAGTCGGTGCTGTAGGTCTGCAGGTCTTCTGCTGGATGGATTAAGCGACCGACACCTTTAATGAGGTTGTTAAGCTTTTAAAAATTGTCATTACAATCCCAATGACAACGTCTGAAGCGGAACGCCAGTTTTCACGGCTGAAGAGAATAAAAACTTTCCTGAGAAATACAATGAAAGAAGAGAGATGCCCTTGCTATGTTATCTTGTGAAAAAGAATGTATAAATGATTTCCCAAACTTTAATGAAAAAGTGATAGAACTGTTCTGCAAGTCAAAGACACGTAAAATGGACTTCGTTTATCGTCAGATGTAATTAAACTGTGTAGTGTAATATTTACTATTCCCTCAAAACAAACTCTACAATGAACAGTACCTGTCTGGAACAGTACGTCGGTGAAATTTATAAGGATTGGGTAAGCGGTTTTGTATTACACTTTTTAATTTTGAAATTATGCACTCCCTATGTGAACCACCCCGAGCTGCCACTGGCCGAGGAGTTTCTACGTTTTGTTGGATTATTGATATTGGCAGGAGTTTACAAATCTCATAAAGAAGGAATTACGAATTTGTGGTATGTGGAAGGTAAACACCCTATATTAAATAAAACTATGAGCAGTAATAGGTTTGTCACAATTTCCCAATGTCTGCGTTTTGATAATACTGAAGCCAGAAGAAATCGAGATTTAGCTGATTAAATTATCGCCGATTAGAACTGTTTTTGAATTATGGTTATCCACACTCCAAGATTCATACATAACCTACGAAAATGTGACCGTCGACGAGCAGCTGCTTATTTTCCGTAGTAGGTATCCCTCCAAGCAGTATACCTTCTAAACCAGGGAAGTATGGCATAAAGATCTGGGTAGCATGCAACAGTAAAACTTTTTACAAGCCTTGATCTTGCAAGAGAAATGGAAAGGAAAAATTTAACATTGCTTGGTACACTTCGAAAAAATAAACCAGACCTCCCCAAAGAATTAGTGACTTCGTACGAGAGGGATGAATAGTTAACAAAATTTGGCTCCAGGACAAAGCCATATTAGCCGTCTACTGTCCAAAAGAAGGAAAAATTGTTACCTTTCTATCAACTATGCATGACAATGGTGAAATTTCTCAAGGTGAAAAGAAAAAACCGCTAATAATGTTTGACTACAATAAAACAAAATCTGCGGTAGACAATATGGACAAGCTTACGCAAGCTGCGACAGTTTTTTATAACATGATAGACATTAGTGCATTGAAGACATATTATATGGATTCACCTAAACGAAGAGTGGAAAACGAAAGATGGTTACAAACGACGAGAATATCTCAAGGAGGTAGGAAAAGAATTAGTTGCTACTGGAAGAAGCTTCGACATCACAAGGATATCCGTAAGAAACTCGAAACTCAAAACGTTGTAGATGCTGGAAATGTCCCAGAAATTTGGACTGGAAGTATGCCAAAAGGTGTCAAAAACCCAATCGATTTGTTTGTAATGATCATGATATAATTTCTTGGAAATTTGGACTAAAAGGTATCGAAAACACAATCGATTTGTTTGTAATGATCATGATATAATTTCTTGTTTTGAATGTAAAACAACCGGTTTATGAAGTAGTATTAATCCTGTCATTAGTCTTTATTAACTTTTACTAGTGAAAATCGCGCATTTTTTCTTCTTGATCTATAAGACACTGTTGCATGTACATCAAATAAAATTATTTAATTAAATTTTTTATATTACCCTGTATAGTAGACAACTTTGGGGTCACTACTGACCCCACTGGTATTACGTCTGACAAAAAAAAAACGGTATTATGAGGGTTAAAAAAAGCGGACAAAGTCGAATTATCGACTTAATTGGACAGAATAGATTCAATGAACAGCGACCAATTGCATTATAAATGTAAAACCATAATAATGGGCATACAAGCAATTAACATATTGAAATTTTATGATGATATTTTATTACCTTCATCGTGACTTAAACAGTCTCATGTAATAAAATCCAGTGATATTTTATAATTTTGTTAGGCATCGCGAACTTACGAAAATAAAATTTCTAGTAAACGATGTCAATATTTGTGAATTCAAAGTTGAAATGTGTAAACACGTGATATAACAACTGGGGAGTGAAAAAATGTTTTGACAATTAGCCAGAAAATTTTTCGTTGCGATGTTTTGCTACAGGAGAAAAAACAAAAATTGTTTGAAATTTAGCCAACTTAAAACGAATTAACCCATAACATTAAAAGAAATTGTGCACTTTCACAGGAATAAATGTAGTACATATGTTACATATAAATTAAATGTTCAACTTGTTTCCAAAACATTTTTAATTAAAAATAATTAATAATAAATTTTAAAGTAACGTTATAAAAGTTCGCTAACATTCGTGTCTGAGGATTTTCTTAATTTTTATTGGATAAAACAAAATATTAAGATTCTAGATACTGCTTTACTATTTACATAAAATTACATATTTAGAAGTTAATTCTAACCAAAGACAGAGTTCCAACACCCTTCGTAGCAAACTGAATTTAGATCTGGTAGAATCTGGATTGCGTAGATTCTTAACTTTAACACAATATATTGCTAAATATTCCAAATGACTTCCGATGTGGCCTTCGGTAAGAGTTAGACGCAGTTTTTAATAGAAATCCAGATTTAATAACATTGTGGCAATTGTGTATTCAAAATAATGCATCTATAGCCAGTTGCGATGTAGAAAGGACGTTTTTTTATCTACAAGGATATATTTCATTCAAAGAAAACACATTTTACAGAAGAGAACCTTGAGAAAGTATTACTAGTTAGTATTAACACCCCTTTATTCAACTTGATTTATAGAGATCACCACTCGTTTGTTTTCCAATGATATAAATAGAATTTAAAAACTTTTTATAAATACAAGCTTTCAATAGTACGCCCGTGGGCGATGAGTCACCGGCCTCTCGTGTCCGGTCCCTATGCATATGACACACCGTAGTTGATTAATTACGGTGTGTCGTATGTCACTCACGGATTCGTTGGAGTTGTGGAAAATGTAATGTTACGTTAGGCATTGAAAGAGAATTCTTTCAATGGAGACTGTGGTTAAATAATAATTTAAAAAGGTATATAACCCCTTACCACAATTATTAGTCGTATCCTAAATACTAATCCTATGAAATTAGTTGTGCGGATTGTAATTTGAAATATATAGGCCAAACTAAACGACCTATAATAACACGTTTTAAAGAACACATAGCACATATCAAATACAATAGACCGGATAAATCAAATGTCGCAAATCACGCTTTGAGCACACTGCACAATGTACCGATTACAGGTTTGAAATTGATAAAAGGAATTAATAAACCCCATGAACTTGATGCTTACGAAAGTATATTTATCGCGAAAAATAAACATACCTCCTTGAATAGCGATAAATCTCCAATACCGTTCAGCTGTCTATTCACATTTTTATAAGTGGGTGGGAGAGGTAACAGCAGAAATATAGACATGTGGGAATCCATACACGTGAAAGAATGCAAAATTACCTACTTAACAATGGTTTGTTGAATGAAGCACTCGGTGTGTTTGTTTCACGAAATGTAAAATGTTTCGCGTTTTGTGGAACAGATGTACCGGGTGTTTTGTTTATTAAATTATTTATTATGTTTCACCCAGAGCCTACCGTGAATTGTATACATTATATTAAATTGCTTAACTTCTTAACTAGGACATGTCACCTAAGCACTCGGTGTGTTTGTTTCACGAAATGTAAAATGTTTCGCGTTTTGTGGAACAGATGTACCGGGTGTTTTGTTTATTAAATTATTTATTATGTTTCACCCAGAGCCTACCGTGAATTGTATACATTATATTAAATTGTTTAACTTCTTAACTAGGACATGTCACCTATTTATAATTTACTTTTAAATTATATACCTACAATATCTAATTATTCACAGACCCTTTTTCACGTGAATTGATTCTCATTTAATATAACACAACACAGTCGGATGTCTTGTTTCTTCACATGTAACGCCCCTTCTTAATTTTGTCTTTCTCAGAATTTGCAATGAGAGTTCGGCTTTTACAATATACGACCATACTTTTTAACCATTTGTAATGGAAAATTTTTACACTCCTACCCAATATAGATTTTGTCACTATACTTGTACTCGAAATAATACGTTTAAATAATAACTACTGATGTGTACAATGCACATGAAATATTCATATAGTTAAATATACTAGTGTTTTGTGAAAATATAAGGTGGTTCATTTAGTTTAATAATAGGTCATCGTAGCTTTAAAAATCGTTTTTAGTAGGCGCCTTCTTTAGAGAAGAATTTCTGCCGTTCCTTTGTTCGATAAGTTAACACATGTTTAAAACCTTTTCCTTAAGAGGCAAGTGTTTGTCTCGTAGTTTGAGATTGGCATGTTAAATTTAGTCTTTACAGGGTTGCAGTGTATAGTAGTTGTGCGGAAGCGTTTATTTTACTTTACTGTGCCCCATGTGTGACTTTTAATTAGTAGTTTTTACCTACTGATGATGACAACTTAGTTGTCGAATACGTATTTAGGATACGACTAATAATTGTGGTAAGGGGTTATATACCTTTTTATATTATTGAAAGAGAATGTTTTGAAGAGTTTCATAGACGTTAATGTCCAGTGTACTTATTTAAGTACACCCTTGTAATTGAAAAAAAATAAAGTTTTTTCAGTGCCAACTGTAAGAAAATTACACTATTTCACCTAAGTTCACCAGTTTCCGGTTGGAAATTAATGGGTTAAGGGTAAGGAAACTTACATAAGTGTAATCGACTCTTAAGAATACCTTTTCTGTAGTAAATAAGTTACATTAACTAAATTGTATACTTAACCCCTCTTCTTTCATTGGCGTGGAAATTTAAAATGTGCAATTATTAAAAAACCCAATTTCTACGCCTATGGAATGATGTTTCTCAAAATTTTGATATGGTTTATTGTCTCATAAAACTATGTCAATGCACCAAATTTCAGTAAAATCGCATGAGCCGTTTTATATATGTATATGATAAAAAAACGATTTTAGAATTGCCATATAGTGCCCAAACTAAGCAACTACTAAAGGTAAGTTTTCTTAAATCGGCTTATTTTGGCGTAAAGAATATGTAGTAAGTTTTTGTAAAGGCATTATACAAACACATTGTATATAACTCAGTATGTTAACAAACAATGGGAAAAAAATATGTTCCAGGCTGATCTGACGTTTGATTTTATTAACAAATTTGAGCTTAAGTTTGTAGTATGTATTTCAAAATTTCGACATAAAAAGAAATTTAAATTTATCTCATCAACACAGTACCTTACTTAACGAACATGTTTCGTACATTTTATAGAATAGACTTGTCACGTTTGCATGGAATGAAACGACATGATTTCACAGACAAAATAGTTATTTATGCACCAAGGGCGTTATGGCGATTGAGGGCAATATAATTGCCATAAAGTCAGTGGCTCATACAAGATTTTATTTTTCACGAAAAATAAATTTCTTAAGCGGAAAATTTAACCTTAATTTTATTTTAAATGACAGTTGTTGACACTTTGATGTTTTGAAGTTGTCAATGTTTAGATACTCTCAATTTTATTAAAGAATGCTAAAGTTTTGCTTTCTTCATTAGACTTTGTTAAAAACTAAAATTATTAGTTCTGTAAAATGTATATCCTTTCTCCTCGGGCCTTATTTATACTTATAATATTCAAAACTGTAAATAAATTACCGGGCGTGTTGGGCCATAATAAATATATTTGGCAATAGCTTAAATATGTTTATCTAATTTTGACACATAAAGTGACACTTTTCAAAACTGTATGACGTTAGGAAACGGTTTACTTTTCGTAACTAGTTATGAAAAGTAAAATATTTCGTAACTAGTGTTGAAATAGTATATTAAAAAACGAGTTTCATAAGGCACCATTTTGCCGCACGAGATCAGTTTAGAAAACGAGCCGCTTGCGGCGAGTTTTCTAAAGAGCGAGTGCGGCAAAAGGCCTTATGAAACGAGTTTTCTATACTATTTTTTCTATTTTGCGTTTTTTACTTTAATAAATTGCTTAAATTGGAATTATTTAATTTGAAAGTTCAGAGTTTAATTTTTATATAAAGCATGCAGTTGGTCACATTGATACTTGACATTTTCAAATTTAAATCTTGCTATCCGCGAAGTATATTATATTATATATTATTTATTAATTTTCGTTAACATTACTTGATATTTCATTTAAAAATATAAACATGAGTGACATAGAAACATATATATGTTGTTGTCAATTGCATACAACATACGTTGTTTGTGTAAAATACGGACATATATCATATGTGTCAAATGTACATAAATTCTTAAAATCAAATGACAGCAATGATATTTATTTCTGTATTCGAACAACGCCAACATTGAAAAATGAAAAAAAGCGTATCGAAATGAAGCTCATTTCGATACTGTTTTGGGTTTCATAATGAGTTCATTTCGAACGCAAAATAGAAAATAGTATATTAAAAAACGAGTTTCATAAGGCGCTATTTTGCCGCACGAGATCAGTTTAGAAAACGAGCCGCTTGCGGCGAGTTTTCTAAAGAGGGAGTGCGGCAAAAGGCCTTATGAAACGAGTTTTTTATACTATTTTTTCTATTTTGCGTTTTTTACAATAATAAATTGCTTAAATTGGAATTATTTAATTTGAAAGTTCAGAGTTTAATTTTTATATAAAGCATGCAGTTGGTCACATTGATACTTGACATTTTCAAATTTAAATCTTGCTATCCGCGAAGTATATTATATTACATATTATTTACTAATTTTCGTTAACATTACTTGATACTTCATTTAAAAATATAAACATGAGGGACATAGAAACATATATATGTTGTTGTCAATTGTATACAAAATACGTTGTTTGTGTAAAATACGGACATATATCATACATGTCAAATGTACATAAATTCTTAAAATCAAATGACAGCAATGTTATTTATTTATGTATTCGAATAACGCCAACATTGAAAAATGAAAAAAAGCGTATCGAAATGGAGCTCATTTCGATACTGTTTTGGGTTTCATAATGAGTTCATTTCGAACGCAAAATAGAAAAAGTTCTTTTCATCACTAGTTACGAAATATTTTGAAAAAATCATTTCATCTCAAGTTAATAAAGGGGAACGTTAAATGACACAAACTGGTTAAATTTTTATTTTATGCATTATAAACATTGATGACACAATGTGAACAATTGGTGAGGTTAATTCCTGCACACGTAGAATTCATGGCAGGTACTCTGATGTTATGATGCAAAACGGAATGTGCATTTGAGCTTGATTCACCAAGAATATCATTGGCAATCCTTTTCTTATTTTCTATAGAATTCTCTACATAGCCCTCAGCTACAGTATTGGACTTCCAGCCTCCATGTCGTTTAACCTTAAAAATATCCGCACCAGAATCTGCCAAAAAGGTAGCCGATGACCTTCTGAAGCAGTGTCCGGTAAATAAGAAGGGATTTGGTAGTTTCAAAAACTGAGCAATTCTTTTCGGTAGATTACCGATTGTATTAATGCCAACTGGCTGTGCCCCGCATTTACCATTATTATATTTGACGAAAAACCTATCGTGATTAACGTTTTGTGGACGCAAAAAAATATATTTTCTAATAAGTTCAAGAAAATTTTGCCCTTCAATATTTCCTTCTGTGATCACAAACTCGCGCGTTACTTTTGTCTTTGTATTAGGGATTTTTATTACAAAATGAGAAAACTCGTCTAAAATATCCCCCACACGTAGAAAAGTTAGCTCACTTTTTCGACAAGCACCAGCTATTCCAACGATCAATGCGACCTTTGTCATGAAATATGTTTTATCCTCAGCTTCTGTCATAAACCGGGAGACGTTTTCCTTTGACAAAATATTAGACTTTTTTGCATGGTATCCCTCTGACTGCCTCTTTAGAAATGCATGTAAACTGGCATATTTTGCAATATCAATATTCTTCTTCAAAGACAATTCACTTCGTAACATGGAATAAAGAGTCCAGAGTGTTGAAGCTTTTTGATTCTTTCTTCCCTCGAAATAGGCTAATAAAACCTTCTCATTAACACATTTAATTTTTTTGTCTTTAAGCCACTTCCCAAATTTTTCATAAGCCAAATCGTACTGGGCTTTCGACTTTTGTGGAATCACAGTCGATAATGCACTTTGTGCAGCCTCTTCTATATCGCTTGGTAGTCCACCTGAATCTGAATCCGACATTTTTACTCGTACAATGCACCGAAATATTTAGCTAATAAAAGTAAATACTTAAATTAACAAACACCTGTCAAGTCAAATGAATTATTATCAATAGCATGAAAACTGTCACTAATTATTTAATACGACTTATGACGTCTAATGTCAGATCAACTGGAAAATTATAAATCTATGTTTTGGTCAAAATTAGATAAAATCTTGTATAAAACACGTTATGAAATGTTATTTTGTGTAACTCATGTCATTTTGCAGGATCTCGCTCGCTACGCTCGCTCGTCCTGCAAACATTTCATTTCGTTACACAAAATAACCCATTTCATAACTGGTTACATAAATAGCTATTATGTAACTTATAAACATATATGGACAAATATAAGTAAATGTGTGGTTGGTTTGTGGTGAATAAATTAAAAATTGTAAAATTTTTGTGACTTAAATAATAAAAAATGGATAAACCTTACAACAAATTGGTATGGGTGTGAGTGATAACGATGACTGACGACTACAGTGAAAATGCGCAGAAATGTAGAAACATTTAATAAACGTAATTCTATTGGAGATAACAGAAATTCGGTAATAAATCAATTGGCAAATAAAAAAAAGTACAAAGTTCATTTGCATTGTAGAAAAATTACGTAGATCAAATACTAATAGAAGAGATAGGAACTACTGCGACTAATATGAATAATAATAAAACCAGTTATTTAAATTAAAAACTATATTAACTGCTAAGTTACTATAATTATTGTATACTTTAATTAATTTAACAGTTATGTTGATTAAAAACAAAAACAATTAAATACAAAATAGTATTAAAATTATTATAAACTGTAACTAGAAATATTTTTCGTTTGTACAGGGCAAGCCAAAAGTCACTTTACTATTTAAAGATTAAATTCTTTTTTGCTTTATGTACATTTTATTTTGTTTCATATTTTAAAAATACAAAACCCGGAAATAAATTATGAGTAAATTGACGCTAGAACAACATTGAGTTTTACTTTCTAAGATGGCATACATGCGACATTTTAACGAAAGAAATCCTCCGTCAAAACCAATGATATTGGCCGTTAGTCGGCGTTTTCAACAGAGAAATCTAGTATAGAATCTTCCACGGACTGGAAGACTTCATTTAGGTCATTCACAGGAAAATATTGAACGGCGTTCTCAAGACCTTGGAATCACACGCATACAAAGAGATCTTGACGTGTTTCCATTAGTACAGGTGCTAAAGCCGATAGATCATCAAGCATGGGTAAACTACTATGTCCGTATTCATGAAAAGTCCAGAGAAGACGTCAACTTTATTAACAAACTGATAATGGGAGATAAAACCCTGATGAAACCCAAATTGATGATGGGAGACGAAACCCATTTTTACTTGGAATGGATTTGTGAACAGACATAATACCAAATTTTGGAGAAGTGAAAATCCCAGAGTTATTCATCAATAAAAGCTGCACCCTCTCAAGCACCTTCGAGGACAATAATCATAATAGTCCCGATTACCGGCGAAAGATATTCCAAAATACTAAGAAATGTTGCATTTCCTGCTGTTGAGAACACACCTGGATTGTAGTGGCAGCAAGATGGCGCAGCTGTTCATTCAGTCCAAGAGTCCATACAGCTGTTAAGGCAGATTTTCGAAGAAAGAATAATTTGCAGAAATGCAAAGTTTTCGCTGGCCGTCACGCTCTCGTGATCTGACGGTCCCAGATTTCTTTTTATGGGGATATTTGAAACAGCGAATGTTTGTTACTAAGCCCTAAACTGTTGCTGAGTTGAAGCACAATATTCGTCAGGAAATTGCAATGATAACAAGAGTCACATTGCAAGCAGTTATGGAGAGTGCCATAGAAGGAACCCTCAAAGATGATATCTTTCATGTTTAGGCCAAAAAATGTCGAAAATATGCACATTATAATGTTAAAAAGAAAATTATTAAATAATTAAAAGTTACTTTATTTTTAAATGGTAAAGTGACTATTGGCCCAGTCTATATAAACACTTCGCCTTTTCTATATAACATTTATTAAGAATTGCAGGTTAAAATAACCTTCGCGTTCGTTTTTGCTGTCATAATTGGTGTCTCAATAACAATTGAATTTTAAATTGTATATTATTTCGAAATTGATATTTAGAACGGTCATAGCATATAATTAACATGTGCGCCACAAGATTTTCCCAGAGTTAGCCATGAGAAAAATTAGTCTGGTCTTACTAATTTATCTACGTACTGTTGCGTTGAAAAAATCCATTTTTTTAGTATTTAAATATATGGCATTAATAATTTAGTTATTTTATTTTATTAATTTTATTATTTACCTAGATATTACAAATAAAAAGATTGTATTAATAAAGGAATCAAACTAAATTTACGTTTGACGAGAGAATGGTTTTTCAATGAAATATTTATTTTAGAGTAAAAAATATACTCTATTGTTCACCATAATCACTTCGCAAGTCTATACAGGGTGTAAATGAAATATTCCGACGTACGCTAATATACAAATGTCCCGTATCGTTATGTTCTAATTTTAGGAGTGTTAAAGTAGACTTCATTTCAAGTAACAAAAAACGCAAAACTTGTATACCCATTTTTATTTGTTTCAAAGTTACAGATCTATGAATGTAATTGTCAGATCATGAAAAAAAAATGTAATCCTAAAGTCAATACAAACTGATTTTATTTAAAAAAAAGTTATACGATTCAATAACAGGCCTGTGATTGTTAACGTCGCATAATAAAATGTTATCCTAAAATAAACACGTGTCGTAGTGCATACAGTAATTTCTTGGAGATCTACAAGAACTGAAAATTGATTTATGATAAAGAAGGTTGTTACTTATTTCGTAAGTGCTGAACCATGAATATCATACAATAAACAAATGTTCAGATGACTGTTAACGTTGGATTTTTTAATAAAGGATTACATTACGTTTCAGTTCATACAACAGCTTAGGCATTTTGAATAAAGAAAACGTGTCCACTCACTAACGTTTTCTTTATTAAAAATGCCTTACCGATTTTCTTCTCAAGAGTATGCGGACATGCATTTTGTGTATGGCTACTGTAACGGCAGTGCACGTTAAGCAGTTATTGAATACCGACATCGATTTCCCGATAGGCGCATTCCTCATTACAGAACGTTTCTCGAAGTACACAGACAATTTCGGGAATGCGGACTGCGTGATTATCTTTTCGACCGAGGAGTAAATTTGCCAGGAGACTTAGAGGAAGAAGCAGTAGCTATTGCTACAAGGGATCCAACTCTCAGTGTACGTCGAATCGCTAGACAACTAGGAGTGCCACGAACGACAATTTGGCGAATTTTAAAGCGTGAGGGCTTATATCCATATTACTATCGCAGGGGACACAGTTTGCTTGAGGCAGACCACTATGTTCGTCTAGTTATTCTACCTGGATATTAAGACAGTCACGGCTTCATTTTAATTTCTGCAGATGAATCTACGTTCACGAGAAGTGGTGTTACAAATCTGAGAAACCTGCACAGGTGGTCATCAGATAATCCCAAAGCCATCTAAATTTCAACATGAATTTTCTATTAACGTTTGGGTGGCTCTAATCGATGACTCGTTGATTGGTCTTGTCGTTCTACCTGGGAGGTTAAATGCGGACAATTACCTTCAATTTCTTATTGACGAACTGCCACGTATTTTAGAGGATGCCCCACTGAATGTTCGACGAGACAGGTGGTTTCACATGGATGGGACACCACCACATTTCGAAATTGCTGTCCGAAATTGGGTTAACCTCAATTATCCTAGATGGATTGGACGAGGTGGTCCTGTTGCATGGCCACCCAGATCACCTGATCTTAATCCCCTTGACTTTTATTTATGGGAGTACATGAAAAATTTAGTCTACGCGCAAGTTTCGAACACAAGAGAAGAGTTGTTGAATCGTATTCACCTGGCTGCCGAGCAAATCCGACAAAACAAGTATGAAATTCGGATAAGTACTTCTTCAGTTGGCTTACGGGCACAAGCCTGCATTCAACAAAGAGGTGGACATTTCGAAAATATTATTAATTGAACTTTTTTAAATAAAATCAGTTTTTATTGACTTTAGGATTACACTTTTTTTTCATGATCTGACAATCACCTTAATAGATCTGTAACTTTGAAATAAATAAGAATGGATATACAAGTTTTGCGTTTTTTGTTACTTGAAATGAAGTCTACTTTACACTCCTAAAATTTGAACATAACGATACGGGACACCTTGTATAATAGATACGTAAGACAGCAATTCAAACCTACCTAAAATTTTATACTATCGAAACTTTAATTTTTGCGGAAATTTAGAAACACAAACTTTTCAAATACGGTTCTGGATTCAGATTGAATATAAATAAATAGAAATTATATGTTTATATGTTGTCGATCCAACAAACAAATAGGCTTTTATTTGTTCAAGTTCACCAAAAAAATCTCCTTCGCATTTCGGGTAATAATAGGTACGTCTTTGTGTGAAAATTTTATGACGTGATTCATTCATAAATTTTCTTATGCATCAGCTGTTGTCTTGTTATTTATAAGTAGGTCAATGGGCTGACCTTTTGTAATGACCCTTTGTAATATTCCGACAAAAATACAATATTCAGTTTCTTTAAAAAAATTAAACGGTCTAAAAGTTTAGTAGTCATAAGAATTTTAATTTAGTTCTCTTAATATCAAATTTACGAGAAATAATAAATTATGTTTGTAATTTTTTAATTGACTGTTCGTATTGTTTTTTCTGTTTTATGTGCCTCTTTTTTTAATGACATTTTTTTCCCTAAAAAGGGCAAATTTGAAAAAAATGTGAAACTGGTGGAATGCTTAAAGGAGATATTCAATGTGGCTGTCATTTGCGTAAATACAAGTATGAACACGCTTTAACACGGCTCGATCTTCACGGATATGGGCCGCAGGCTAAAAAATACGTTGCCGAAGATCATCTTTCACGGCCACGGCCTCCATAACCTGGATGCAATGTACGGCGATCTCTCAATGTGTACATGGTTTGTAAAATTAAATCATGTGTAGGATATCTTCGGTTCAGAAACCGCCCTTCACAAATACGTCAGGTACTTCTAACATTTCCACAAGTTTCACCGAATGGGAAGATATCTGTTAGTTTGTGATTTGAATAGGCCACACTTCACGGCGGTTAATAGCAGACTGACTTCTGACTTACAGTTTGCACCTACAACTCCTACCATTACGCTTCAGTAGGGTTAGCGCTGTAGTTATAAAGATATACTAAATTTACCAGAGTTGGATCGAGCCACGCACATTTGTTAAATATTTTTTTTCTTTGATCTCGTTCGAAATAGAGTTTTCGTGCATTAGCATTATATGCTTAATATTATTCCAGCTATTACATATTAAAGTATGCAAACATATTTCGTTTACACCCTGTGTACTTAGCCCAGCGAGTTTCCAATTTTTTGAAACCATCTAAAAAGTAATATTTCGGCAACTCTGCAAAATATGCATTTGTCTCTTCATTTGTCCGAAATCTCTTTAGTTAAGTAACAGTTAACTTGATTGAACGCTTGATCGACAACATTCTCTAAAATGTAATTACAATATCGTAATAAGTTTGTTTCGGTATTACTACAAATAGAACGAAAATTAAGAAAGTCCGATCTATCACCCGATTTATACATTGGAATAATAAATTAAGTATTTCATTCAGAGGGAAAAACTTCACAATCCATTGAAAAATTATATAAAATAGGCAGAGGCCATACTTAGGAGGGACTACAGTGTTTTAGAAAATATTTAAATAAAATTGTGGATAAACAATATTTCGGATTTACATGTAGAGTCAAATAGTTACTGAACAGAATTGAATATAATTAGGAACATGCCTTTGCTCATTCTAGTAAAATAATTAAGAATAATTGCGAAGATGCATTTTCTTCAATTTTTAAGATGTTTGCGTTATAATTATTAAAATAATATTTATTATATTATTATCAAAATGTTAATGCACTGATCTATGGTAATTTTATATAAATTCTTTACACCACAATGGAAATTCTGTTGTTTTTTTGTTTATTAAGCCTGTATTTACACTTACATCTACATCCTGTAGATCCCCGATATTTATGTAATATTTTGGAAATTTTATTATTATTTAAACACTATCTGACATTTGTCTTATTGCGTAATTTGTTATTGATTTATAAGCTTAGCCTTGACATTTTTAATGATACAATTTATCATTACTTTACGATTACAATAGAATTTCAAAATGCAATAATCAGATATGCATTTCTTATCAAAATAGCTTTCATGATAAAATGTTGCCCGTTGATATACTCAAACAATTACATTATAAAATCAAATTCAACCACATTTCAAAAGTTTAAAAAAACATGTTAATTTATTAACATGAATATATTAGAGTAAACAATAATTAATAAAGTAATGTAAAATAAAATTAATGATGTGTTAACTTTCTTGAAGAACACCATTTCAACAATGTGCAATTTTATCTTAATTGAAGCTGCATCTATTCAAGCAAACAAGTAAAATCTAAATTGTTAAGTCTTGAAAATTTTCCGTACAAAGTTTAGCGATTGTATAGATTTTTTTAAAAATTCTTTTATACATACGAGGAGGTATTGATATACAGTACAACCTCGATAATCCGGACACATAAAGTTTACGGCCTGTCCAAATCATCGAGGTTGTCCGGATTAGCGGCGTTTTCAAAAAAACTAGTAATCACATTCAAATAATACAGTTTATGTAATTTTATTAATAAATATTAAAAAAAAACACAGTGTATTTACCCAGACATATTAATTTCATTTAATGACATTTATTTAATAAATGATTGAATCGTTGTCTGTTTCAACCTCGCGTTCTGATTATATTGCGCTTTTTCTTTCATTCTTTTTAATAGGAGTATATCTTGCAAAGGAAAGTCATTTTCTTGAGCCCATGCAATGCAGTGTTCAAACGACTTGATGACTTCAGTGTGACGTATACTACGTACTGTGATTAAATCGCTTGTATCATCTTCATCGCAGCTTTCGTCAACATGTTTAACCTCTTCAATAATATCCTGTTCTGTTATAGTTGATATATCTTCATGTTCTCCTAAAGCCCAATTCAATATCTCGTTATTACCCACGTTTGGATCAATACTCTTTACTATATTTTGTATATCAGTCATATCCTTATCTGCCACACTGGAATTTATACACAACTGTCTAATTTCGGAAAGCGCGAGATCGTCTTCTTCTTCCCATTTCGGTAATAGCTTGAAGCTTGCCCAAACTATTCACAATCAGCTTTTGTGTGACACGTTCCCAAGCGTCGTGTAAAGCGTCAACTGCATTTTTCAGGTTAAAGTTTTTCAAATGTTGTGCTATGTTGCTATCCTCGAACGCTATTATATGCTTTAACAAACTTTTCTTGTACAACATTTTGATATTTTGAATAACATGTTGATCCATCGGTTGTAAAATTGCTGTACAATTAGGTGGCATTAGCAAAATGCGAAAATTGGGATCAACATTTAATTCCTCAGTTACTAAATGCGAAGGAGCATTATCAATTAATAATAATGCTTTTTGCTTTTTGAGGTCTATTTATACTCTCTAAACATTGTTTAACATTAGGAATAAAGTGATCATTAAACCAACTGGAAAATATTTTCTTAGTCATCCATCCCTTTTTGGATCCTTTATATATTACTGGTAACGATGCATTCTTAAATACACGGGGGGTTTCCGCTTTTCCAAGAACAAAAACTGGAAGTTTATGCGTTCCTGATGCATTACAGCAAGGCATAAAAGTTAATCTATCTTTGGATATTTTTCTACCAGGAACAGATTTCCCATCTCCATACACTTTTAAAAACCTAATTCCATGTCGTCTTTTAAATTTCTCGAGCCACCCAGAGCTAGCCACGAAGTTACTGTTCCCTGTAATTTGTTCGTAAAATAATTTTGCCTTTTCTCGTAAAATATCCGAAGAAATTTGAACATGGGAGGCTCTTTGTTTGTAGGAACCACGTATACAGAGCTTTCTCTACTTTAGGGTTTTGAGCCTTTTTCATATCTCTCCTATGTTCTGAAAAAAATGTCACCTATAGTTTTTGGGTTTTAATTACGTATATAAAATTTTTCTTACGTATCGTATGATATGATGAGCGTTTTTATTTGTGTCCCTTTTCTTTTTATGTCCGCTACTGTGGATTTTGCCATATTAAATTTCATAGTCACAAATCGCACACTTTTTCCACTTTCTAATTCTTTTAAAACCTCACATTTTTTTGCCAAACTCGCAGTAACGTGCTTCCGTTTCGTTTGCGGTGGCATGGTTAAGATACATTTAGGTAGTTATTTATTAATATACATATACATACGTATGTTGCCACTTACGGAAGTAACGCGGCTAAACCTGCAAACAAGGTCGCACTCCCGAACTAAAACTGCATATATTCGGTTTACGCAGTTATACGAGCTCACTGCCTGTGAATTCCGGAATATATGCGTGTTGTAATTTCGGACTTCCCAGAACCGAGAATCGTTACCGCGTGTCCATGTCCGGACTGAAGAGAGATTTAAACACAAAATGTCCGAATTGTGACGATGTCCGTATTACTGGAGTGTCCGATTGATCGCATGTCCGGACTGTAGAGGTTGCACTGTATTCTCAGTTTACTATTGAAACAATTTAATGTTGAGAGGACTTATATTTTATTATTCAACATAGTCTCCTCTTAAATTAATACACTTAATACAGCGATCCTGCAAGGTCCTTAATCTATCTAAAAAAAAGATTCTTCTTGGTCTGCAAACCAGCCCCCCCCCCCCATTCTACTACCTCTTCGTTACACAAAAACGCCTTTTAAATTTTTTTTTCAATCGAGGAAACAGATAATAGTCTAAGCGGTCTAAGGCTAGGGAATGGAGCGGGTGTTCCAGTAATTCGAACAATAGATCCCGAATTGTATTCATGGTAATGCACGATTTGTGTACAGGGGCATTGTCCTGAAAAAACAACACACCTTTCGTCTTGTTTCCTTAATTTTCTCTCTCAGGGTGGTTAGAAATTTAGAATAAGTATCTCTAGTGATGGTCTGACCCTTTTTTAGGTAATCGATCATAATAATTCCACGGATATCCCAAAAAACTAAAGCAAGAACTTTTCTAGCGGATTTTTGATCTAGAAACTTCTTGGGCCTCAGAGAACCATAATTCTTCCACTCCATCGACTGCTGTTTTGTTTCTGGGTCGTAAAAATGGCCCCATCTTTCATCTATAGTCACAAGACGGTTCAAAAAATCTGGATCTCCTTCAAAACGAGCACAGATTGATCATGATGCTTTCACTCTTGTTCGTTTGTGTTCGGCGTTCAAGCATTTAGGAATCCATTTTACAGAAATTTTTTCCATATCTAAATCGACGTGAACTATATGATGGACGCGTTCATATGAAATCTTTAGTAGCTCAGCTAGGCATATGTTTCAGTCCAATTCGGCGGTCTGATAATACCATGTCATGAACTTCGAGAATATTTTCAAGGTGGATACCGAAATCGGTCTTCCTGGTCGCTTCTCATCAATGAAAAGTTTTCCTCTTTTGAATGACGCAATCCAATTTTTGAGTGTCGCATATGATGGGCATTGATTGTCAAGTGTGTTAAGCATATCTTCGTAAATTTCCTTACCACTTAACCTCTTCAAATACAAGTATTTGATGATGCCTCGATACTCCAATTTATCAATTTTCACATTTGAATTCGACATGCTTTCTTTCAAAATTTATTGCACAGTAATACTTCAATTTCTGG